>NC_051169.1:104483830-105201330 GCF_013339725.1 Rhipicephalus microplus
AATGCACGTTGGCGTGTTTCAGCGGATCGTGGCCTCATCAACTTGTGAGGCTCATGGGGTGGCCTTATAATCCGCCATTGTAGAGTACTATTTACTCTAAATCGTCAACCACTTGTTCGAATTCACTGTACCCGGCCTCATGAATTGTGAGGCCCACTGGGGCGGCTTTTTGCCCACTCACAATAGAGTACCAAGTACTCTAAATCGTGAACAACCTTTGCTAAACACGCAGCTCGCTGTGTCACAAGGTGAACTTACCGCAGCTCTTCCTATACTATATATATCATCTAATACTGCGAATCGTCTTATTGCTTTAATCGTAGAGCTCGGGTCGGAAACAACCCAGAAGTTCGCGGAATTTCCTCAAAGGCGAAACGTGTTTATGTTGTGATTACGAATACGAAACAAAGTACAAGCATCAATCCTTAATGCCAATCGGCGACTTGAACGTAGACATTATGAACAGTGACGGGATTATGCAGTATACGATGTCTTGATGCGTTCTGCGATGCATTTCATGTGTGACAGTAAACAATCAACAACCGCTCAAGAAACATCCATGGACCTTGTCTTGCTCAACTTTAGGTCCTCTTAAAACTCGATAAATCGTCGCATATATATATATATATATGTATGTGTATATATATATATATATATATATATATATATATATATATATATATATATATATATATATATATATTTGCCGCTAGTCATAATTCTTATATTAGTGGAGATGCGACAGTTTTGTTTATTTGTATCATTCAAAGCTCACTTCTTTTATTTTTAACATCGCGAATTCGTCCTAGCAGCATCACCTGTGGAGAGGGAAAAAAATTGGCACATCCCACGAACAGTGGGTATCGATGATATGCGAAGCACGATTGCGGAAGGGTGATAGGTCGCTTTGACTTGAGCGCAACGTTAAGAACTGGAGGTTAATTATGCCGTGCATGACTTCCATATCATCATTATCATGTTTGGACACATTTACCTTCGTCATCTATGACCATTACCTGATACCAACTTTGGTATAAAGAAGCTAGCGCAATGGCCGCGAGTGTGCTATGAGCGTAACATGTAGTCATGTTTTACATGAAATCCACATAATGTTTATCATACCTTGACGTGTCATTTACATTCATCGTCCATTCACGTAATGTAATACCAAATTTGGAATATGTGGAACCAGTGAAACGGCCGCGAGAACGCTATGAGCGGAACATGTTGTCATGTTTTTTTTTTTATGAAACGCATATTATGATTATCCGGTTTGGACGAATCATTTACCTTCGCTGTATATTCAATTCCCGTGATACCGAATTTGGCACATGTAAAGCTAGCGCAACGGCGGTGAGCGCGTCGCGAAAGGCCCAATATACTCCGACGCAACGTTGACGCATGCGTAGGCTGGGCGCAGCGACGCCACGCTAGCAAAATGCGAACACTCCAGGCGCGACCGCTGCGAGAAGCGTCCGTCGGCGCGGCCAGGTGGCAGCCTGCACGAAATGCGACATGCTGCATTTCCCGCCGTTGAACTTACTTAGACAGGGGAGACGCGTCTTGATCCCGATCAAACGCTGACGTGTGTACGTTTGGCTCCGGCTACTTACCGTGTTATGACCACCTCTTCAGGTCCTTGGACCCTGGATCACACATCACACCAACTGTAAGTGGACCTGGCACCCATTCGACACCTTGTTGGGATGTGATAATGCTCCTTGAGAACAGTGCTGACTGTTTATTGTTCAGCTCGACCGCTTCCGCGCTAGGCCTAACCGCCGGCCTAGTATGAGTGGAGGCGCCCAGCGCGACGCGGCCAGCGTCGCAGCGGGCGTCGCTGCTGGAGGCGACGCCGCTCGCTCATGGCGTGCTCTACATGCTGACCTTCGTCCCACTGGTTCATCGGCTGACACCTGCGCAGCGGATCTGAAGAAACCATCTTCATGGGAGCCTAAACCTCCACCACTGCCCGATGCGGACTACAAGGTGATTCTTCGGATACGCGGGGGTCTCGACTGTACCAAGTTGCACCCCTGTGTCTTACGACAACTCGTTCTCAAAGCAGTTGGACTTCCCATCAGCAGCCCTGATCAAATCAGGGTCAATCCCACCAGTCACACAGTGCTCGTGAGTACGTCAAGCATGGACCGAGCAGATTTATACCACAACATCCGGACCTTAAAGTTCAACGGAGTCCCCTACGAAGTCGTCACCCACGTTGCCGACCCTGTAGATTCTTGTCGTGGAAGGTTTCATCTCCCTCTGGATTACGCTGACGAGGAAATCCTTCCAACCCTCCAAAGATGTAATCCAGCCATGACCATTGGGGCCGCTCGCCGACTGAGCACCACCGAAACCATCTTGGTTGTTTTCCGTGGCACGCACGTCCCTTTTTACATCAACTACGAAGGCTGCACGCTTCGCTGCCGCCCATTCCGACTGAAGGTGGAAGCCTGCACCCGTTGCCGAAAAATTGGACATCGCCAGGATGTCTGCCCCTCTACTCCCGATGCAATCTGTCACAAGTGCGGACTGAAGGATTCCTCAATGGACCATGAATGTGAACCCGTCTGTGTCGTGTGTGGTGGAGCTCACATCACCGGTTCCCCATTGTGCAAACAGCGTTACAAGACTAAGACACCTAAATACCAGACACCTAAGCCCTCAGAAGTTCCATCATCCCGGACACCGAGCCTTAATCGCTCGCAAGAGCGTGGCCCACAGCGGGGTCGCAGCAAGAGCAAGAGGCGGGGCCCAAACTCGACTCCCAAAGAACTTGACTTCCCGACCCAGTCAACGAACCCCCATTCCACCAGTCATCTGCCAAAACCCATTAAAGGTAAGCTGGGCACAGGCAGCTTCCTCTAACTGCTCCTTATCTCAAAACATTAGCCTAGAAAAAGTTCTAGCTGAAAACGCTAGCCTCAAGGCAGAAATTCAAAAGTTAAAGCTCGAGCTACAATCCCGAATGCCCCTTAGCAATCTTTCGCAGCATTCCGAACCACGATCTTTCATTCCTGCTCAATCGCCCCCTGCTGTTGAACCCACGATACCTCTTCCTCCTACTGACATGGACACTACAATGCCTCGAGACACCTCCCAGCTGCCACCCTCAAATAAGCGCAAAACCCCTGCCACACCACGCGAAGAAGAATCTCTCAGCGACACAGTTCTAACTCTTAACGATAGGATAAACGCCCTCGAAAATAAAACACAGAAGAAATTCGCCGTCATTGAAAGTAAGATTTCTCACATAGAGAGCAGATTCACAGCTCAGGAGACGGCCAAGCTGCCATAAATGACAAACTTGACAAGTTTCTAGATTTTGTACAAACTCAAATGCAGCAGACCACTGCATGGATTGCGGCCGTCACGGCCAATAATCCAAATATAGCCGTACCCGCCTTCTCTCCTACACCCCCTCCCGACAATGGCTGCAAACCCTAATCGCTCGAACTTTGTAGTATGGCAATGGAACTGCAGGGGGTTCCGCAAAAAGAAAGCGACTCTTCAACAATATTTGGCCTCCTGCCCCAAACCCCCTGCAGTCATTGCCCTACAAGAGACCCACGGAAACATAACTTTTCCCGGTTACAGTGTACACCAAACTAAATCTCTAAATTCTCCCGATACTGCAATATTAACGCAAAAACATTTGACGGTAACTCACTCTAATTTCGACGGCGTCGATGTGGAGCACAACTTTTTGGAGGTCCTTCCTTGTAAAACTCAAGAATCGCCTTTATACGTATTAAACGTCTATAGTAGGCCACAGGCGAAACACCATCGCTTCAATACTCTCTTTGCCCGAGCCATTGCGGCCGCGAAACATCACCCTCTCCTAATACTTGGTGATTTTAATGCACCAAATCAAGTATGGGGCCACTCTGTTTCTACACCCAAGGGTAGGGCTTTGTGGGTTCACATACAGGATCACCGCCTCACCCTCCACAACAATATAGACATGCCCACTAGATTAGGTAATAGTGTAGCTAAAGATACATCTCCCGATCTTACACTCAGCCATCGCGTTCACTTTGTCACATGGACCAACCTGAACATTAACTTCGGTAGTGACCACTACATTATTCAAACTACCATACACTTCCGACACAAACCTTTAGCTCCCAAGCGCCTGAGCCTTATTAACTGGAACAAGTTTCGCGAGGCCCGTCACTGCTCGGCGCCTACTGAGATAGATGATATCTCGGAATGGGTACAGCAATTGCACACTGACACAAAAACGCATACCACCATGTTACCACCTGATACGCCTTTTACAATAGTTGACACCCGACTTCTTCACATGTGGGAAGCTAAGCAATCTCTCCTCAAACGCTGGAAGAAGAGGCGACACAATCGCCGACTGAGACTGAGAATTGCGAGACTCGATTTGCAAATTCAGGACTATGCCATACAGCTTGCTTGTCAACAATGGACCCAGAAATGCGAAAGCATGCATGGCCACCTAGACAGCAAGATGACATGGCAGCTCCTGCGGCATTTATTAGACCCTACCATATCACGTACCGCAAATAATCATCACATTAACAAACTACTTCACTCGCACAAAGGTAACTTAAACACTCTTTTTAATGATCTTCGCGACAAACACCTACCCAGCGCGTATCGATACGATGCACCTGACTATATCGGACAACCAAATGATGATCTCAGTAGCCCCATAACGGAGGCTGAGGTTAGACACGCGCTTGCGAACCTTCGCACCTCATCTGCACCAGGCCCTGACCTCGTCAATAATAAACTTCTCCGCAACTTAGATGAAAACTCAATTATAGCCCTCACTAAATTTTTTAACCACTGCTTCGACACTTCTACCTTGCCGGCTGCGTGGAAGGACGCCAGAGTTATTTTCATACCAAAACCTGGTAAGCCCATAAACACAGCCAACCTACGTCCGATTTCCCTCACTTCATGCATCGGGAAAACACTTGAACATGTAATCCTCAACCGCCTTAGCAAATTTATAGAAGAACACAACTTATACCCTCATGAAATGATAGGCTTCCGTAAATCCCTTTCCAGTCAAGATGTCATGCTTCGACTGAAGCATGACATCATTATCCCTAACTCTAGTCTCGATACTCAAGCAATTCTCAGTCTCGATCTCCATGGGGCTTTTAACAACGTCAGCCACACTGCCATATTGAGTGAACTGAGCGCTATAGGCGTTGGTAAAAAGATTCATGATTACATATCTGCGTTCCTTTCGAACCGTACGGCAACTATTTACATTGGGTCTGAACACTCTTGTTCTTACTCCTTGGGGAGTTTCGGCACACCTCAAGGATCAGTGTTATCACCTTTCCTTTTTAACATCGCGATGATGCCGCTGGCTCGAACGCTGAGATCCATATCAGATCTCAAATTTTCACTTTATGCAGATGATATTACCCTCTGGATGACAGGCGGCTCCGATGGGCACATTCAGGAAACTCTGCAGACTGCTGCTGACAGGGTGGTGGTTTGTGCGGGTAACATGAATCTGACCTGTTCACCCACTAAATCTGAACTGCTCCTCCTTCCTGCCCATCGGGGCTCTGAAAAGCACATCTCTGATATACAAATAACACTGAACAATACACCCGTGCCTAAAGTTGACAGACTCAGGGTGCTTGGACTACACATACAACGAAATCGACTAAACACACACACCATTAAAGCACTTCAAACAACTGTGGACCACACTCTACGCCTTATAGGCAGGATATCTAATAAGCATGGCGGGCTACGAGAGGCAGAGCTCCTCCGCCTCATCCAAGCCTTCGTCCTCAATAAAGTGACTTATTCTCTCCCTTATCTGTTCCTTCTGAGAAGAGAACAAAATAACGTAGACACTTTGTTACGTAAAATCTACAAATTCGCTCTCGGAGTCCCCATTCGAACGTCCACCGCACGGCTCATGGAGACAGGCACATTGAACACCTTAACGGAACTTATTGAAGCACACTTAACTTCACAATATGCTCGTCTTTCCAACACACAGACCGGAAGATACATACTCGATACCCTCAGTATCAGGCCAACTCCAACCACTAACGCCAAACACACTATTCCGCGTGAAATACACAAGAATCTACTCATTCCGCCGCTCCCTAAAAACATGCACCCTGTGCACCACGAGCAACGTCGACGACAGCGTGCAAAAACTCTCGAAAAAACGATTTTCTACTTCTAAAGAAGTGCTCTACGTTGACGCTGCCGAATACAGTACTCGTCCTTTTTTCGCCCTCTCAGTTGTGAATTCGCTAGGTCAGATATCTGCTGCTGCTTCTATTTCTGCTTCCTCTTCTGAGGAGGCGGAAGAAGCAGCCATAGCTCTGGCCCTTACAGTTCCAAATTATTCACTTATTATTAGTGATTCAAAAACTGCCATCTACAATTTTGGAGCGGGTAGGGTGTCCAAAACAGCCCTCTCCCTCCTTTTGGCCCATCCCCCGCAACAAGACACGGCTTTAATATGGACTCCCGCGCACGCGGGCCTTGCCGGTAACGAGGCGGCTCACGCCAGCGCCCGAGGATTTACGTTCCGGGCGCAGGCGCTGGAAGAGCCAGGCCACGTTCCGACAACGGCACCGTTTGCTGCGCGGGATCGCCTTTTAACATTTCACGACATCTGTAGTCACTACCGCCTTGGTCGTTTATCCTTACCGCCGCTAACGTCGAAATCCATACGAAGGCGCGAAGTACTGTGGCGACAGCTGCAGACTCACACCTTTCCTTCTCCTTACATTCTTCACCTCATGTACCCTTCTCTTTACCCGTCCTCCTCCTGTAAATATTGCTCCGCACAGAAAGCAAATCTTAATCATATCATGTGGGGGTGCTCTAAGCACCCCCCTCCACCGTCCCTTCGAAAACTAATTAGTAATGAGGAGCAGTGGGAGGCTGCCATGCGCAGCTTGAAACCCGACGTCCAGGAGGCCATCCTGGGTTGGGCAGAGAGGGTTGCGGAGGACTATCGAGCGTAGCAATCTCTCCTCATCTCTCTTCCATTGCACCTTTCCTTTACAAAGGAAAAATAAAGTTTATACCTACCTACCTACTTAGACAGCCCCGCGTCTGCATCTCTTCGTGACGGAGGGATGCCGTGTGTGCTCAAACGCGCATGCGTCAAAGCAACGCGGCGCGGCACGCGCCTGCGAGTATATGGCATGCAGATCCACAATGAAGGTCAGCGGGCAGACTCACTGATCTCTACGATGGGCATATCAGCGCCTGGCGTGGCATCACCGGCGTGACGCGATAAAACGAATGCCTGCGTGCATCTGCGCTAGCTCACGTCGAAGTGATTGATTGATTTGTGGGGTTTAACGTCCCAAAACCACCATATGGTTATGAGAGACGCCGTAGTGGAGGGCTCCGGAAATTTCGACCACCTGGGGTTCTTTAACGTGCACCCAAATCTGAGCACACGGGCCTACAACATTTCCGCCTCCATCGGAAATGCAGCCGCCGCAGCCGGGATTTGAACCCGCGACGTGCGGGTCAGTAGCCGAGTACCTTAGCCACTAGACCACCGCGGCGGGGCTCACGTCGAAGAGAAGTGGCGCCTTGAGTGTGACGTGTATTAATGTTCTTAAATGACACGCATCTCATGATTATCACGTTTGCACCAGTCACATTCCTTCGTCATCCATTCACGTAACGTAATACCAAATTTTGGCTAATGTGAAGGTTCTGAAACAGCCTGGAGCGCATCATTAGTGTGGGACAGAGTCTTGTTACGTGACACTCATGACATGATTATCATGTTTGGACGTGTCATTTACCTATATCGTCCAATCGCGTCACGTAATACCTAATTTAGTACACGTGAAGGTAGCGAAACGGCCGCGAGCGCATCATTAGCGTAGCGTGTAGTCATGTTTTTACATGACACGCATCTCATGAATATCATGTTTGCACCAATCACATACCTTCGTTATCTATTCACATCCAGTAATACCAAATTTAGTTCATGAGAAGCTATCGAAACGGCCGTGAACGCATCATGAGCATGGCATGTAGTAATGTTGTTACATGACACGCATGTCATGATTTTTATGTTATAGTCGGTCGCTTGTGTTCGCCATGCAGTCATGTCATACCATACCAGTTTTGCAACATATCATATGAATGAAACTACCGCAAGAGCAGCAAGACCATGACATGTAAATCATGACATTTATGATATACATGTCATGATTGTCATGTTATGACAAGTCAGTTGTGTTCGTCATACAGTCATTTTATATCATACCAACTTTGGTATCGATACCATTATCCAAACGGCCAGGAGAGCTAAAAGTCGTAAGCGGCTAGATAGATAGATAGATAGATAGATAGATAGATAGATAGATAGATAGATAGATAGATAGATAGATAGATAGATAGATAGATGGATAGATGGATAGATAGATAGATAGATAGATAGATAGATAGATAGATAGATAGATAGATAGATAGATAGATAGATACGGCCAAAGTCGCCGAAGTTCGCCAAAAAATGCTTTGCATTTAAAATTTATCCTGTGCGCAGCAGCTGATTCAGAGTCTTGTGCTCCTTGTGCTTGCAGTGGCTTCGTTCGTGCTGTGTGAGGCCTCTCCGCAGCGGTCGCATTTTGGTGCACGTGGGCTCGAAATGATTGAGGTCCGTGTGCTGTGTGATGTCAGCTAGCTCTCGTTAAAGAACGCCGGAGGGTCAAATTTTCCGGGGCCCTCCACTTCGACGTCGATCGTAATCATATCGTGGTTTTGTGACCTAAAGCCCCATGTACTATCCTTATCCTGTATGAGCTATTAACTCACTAATTTACATGTGTCCTCGCTAAGATGCTCCAAGAAAAGGCAACGTGATTGGGCCTAATACGTGTGTGGCCCCGCCTCCTTGCGATACCGATGCATTCTTGGTACTAGCGTCCAGACCGCTATTCTGTGCGCGCTCAGCGCAGCAGTCATGACGTCACAGTACTGCGGGTCCCTTGCGGCACCGTGCTTGATTTTGGGCACCAACTTGGCACTTGTGGATGGTGCCTTACTGGAGCCGTTCGCGGCAGTGACTACACTGGCAACGACATCTTGCGGCTTTTTGTCCACACACACACACACACACACACACACACACACACACACACACACACACACACACACACACACACACACACACACACACACACACACACACACACACACACACACACACACACACACACACACACACACACACGCACGCACACACACACACACACACACACACACACGCACGCACGCACGCACGCACGCACGCAGACACACACACACACACAGTAAATGCACAAGCACGAACGTACGTGCGTGAGCCCGCACGTATACCACGTCATGACGGACGGAAGTGAAACCTTGCCGGTTTTATTCCACGCATGCCTACGGGCATCGCTCGATGGCAAGCGGGCTTTCACGAGCGACGCGTCATTCGCCTTGACACGCTGCGCTCAAATACGCTGACCCACATCTGGAGGAAGGGCGGCCGGGCGCGCTGCTTTCAAAAGCAGTGTTGCTGTACGAGTCGCCGCCGGGCTTCAGTTTTCCGGTTTCACGGCCGCCGTGCGAATGCATCACTGTACCTGCCTACCTCTGACACACACAGACACGCACAGCCTCTCCGTACATCTCATACCTCCGCGCTTTTGTGTCTCCGTGCGATGTGTCGGCGTTTCTGGATGTATCTCACAGATATCGGTAGATATCCCTTTCAGATTAATGTTATTTGCTTGCTTCCTCCTCCAAAGGGGAGGACAGTGGGAGTTTGTAGAGACGCAAGCTTTTAGAGGGCCATAAAAAGGTATCTTTTATCCTTTTGTGCAGATAATTTATTGGTTGTTCTTGTAAATATTCGCCTGAATTTATCGATATATTTCTTTTAGTAGGCCCGTGCGATCCCGCTCTGATGGAATAAAAAAAGATAATAGGAAAGGCCTTGGCAGGTTTTGAAGTTTCACTCACTGAGCTGGTGCCCCACTTTAGGAGCAGTCACGACGGACACAGAATTGAGGACAAAGCTTGCAGGGCCACTTGAACTCGTTGCTTCATGACAACCACCTTAAATGGTCGAACAATGCTTTCAGGGACAACCGGACGTCGCCGGTGTAAACTTGACAATTTCGACATGGTATATGCCGCCTGCCGAGTCTCTATGTCCACAGTATAGAAGCGATTCAGTTTATGACACGTATACTGTGGAGGCGCTCGCTATGATCTGCATGATCATCATTGGCAATAATGTGAATGCGCGGGCGGGACTCGGAGAGCTAAGTGTCACATCGCTCTTTGAGAGGGTGGTCACCTGTTGTCCTTTCTTGTGCGTTGTGTTTTATTACCTTCCAGCCGTCGCGATAATTCGCACTGCAGCTAAAGACGTTAGAATATTTGGTGTAGCTCTCGAAACCATTTTCTGAACCCCACGCTATCTTTCAGGTAGAGCAAGAATGAACGATTTTCATAACCCTAAAGCTAGCTTTCCTGCTATGCAGTTTGCTGCGAGTAATGGCGGCTAGTCACTCACCGCAAATAGCGTGTTGAAGCGCACTTTGCTTGCTCTGTGGCGTGGAAGACGCACACTCAGCTCTATTTGCATAGAACTTGTTGCTGGGCGACATGGTTCATACTTCATGGTGAACTGGTGTGCACTAATGCAGACAGGGCTACAGAAACAACGAACTGGGACAGGCGCAAACATGTTGCATTCACACGCATAATACACCTCGTCTTGAAGCACGACAGGTGCCGCCATTAGCTGAATTAGTGGAGCGCAGGTAAGCCCACTTGCGGGTTATCATAATGGTCTACTGCTTCCGAAAAAGAGTTCAAGAAGAAAAAAAGTACGAATGACACGGCAAACTGTCTGAATACGTTAGTAAACATAGGCTCCAGATCCTTACCAGTATACAATCACTGAAAAGTCATCTGGAACACAGCAGAAAGCTCTCAGATCGTCTTTCACTCTTCTTTTTAACGCGGCCATTTCGGAGGAAACAAAAAAAAAAGAAACAAAACATCAAACAAACAGACAATCAAAAATGCGCGAGGAGCGTGCCTTTCGAGTCTCTGCCTCTGATTAAACAGCCTCTACTGGTGCGAACGGTAGATGGCTCTATTGTGCGCGGGCGCAGACAAGCTAATTCGTTAATTGTTAGGCACGAAGGATGATTGTTCTGGTACCGACTCCCTTGATGCGGCGTGTCTGTGCCTTCTGTTTATCCATTCGCGTTGCCTTTTAAACGAGCTTGACGCGCTATTCCCACCAAAGTGAAGCTTTGCGAAAATGGTTGCCGTCGTGAGAAGGTTGTTTGGCTAATGGATTCGGAAAGGGGCTTTATGGACATCATTGGCATCCTGTACAATACCGACTTGCTAAATAGAGGGTGAGGGAGTGGGTGAGTGGCAGGACAAGAAAATAATGAAGCCTAAGCAAAGCGGAGGCTGCAATAAGGCTGGATATACGTCAGACTCTGCAATTCTGCAGACACGTAGCGCCACCTGTCGGCGCAGTTTTGGGTAGTGCAAAGCCCGACTTCTATGCATAGTTTGCTGCGCAAGCAGGTGCAACAAGTGCGGGCGAAACAATCATTGAGCTAATTATTAGGTGTGTTCGCGCATTCAACATTAGGAAAAAGATTGTTGACGAAATTTTCCCCGCAAGTCGGACGCGTCACCGAACCGCCATGATGCGCTTACTGGTTCACTCGCCAGAACGAAGGCGAAAGGAAGAGCAGACGCAACAGCTCCGCACTTTAGAAGAAAGAGCTCAGCCGACGCTACTGTTGCGTTGTGAATTACCACGGATGTAAAGGCTTTCAGTTTTGCCGATTTCTCATAGCTGTTGCGAAACAGAATGGTGAGAGCGTTGTATACAGGCCGTTGAGAAGGCGTTCGGTAAGCGAATTGCTCACCTTTTCCACAGCCGGTTGGATGAGAAAGCGTGATAATGTTGATTGTTATGCGGGTTTAACGTCCCAAAACCACCATATGATAATGAGAGACGCCGTAGTGGAGGGCTCCGGAAATTTTGAACACCTGGGGTTCTTTAACGTGCACCCAAATCTGAGCACACGGGCCTACAACATTTCCGCCTCCATCGGAAATGCAGTCGCCGCAGCCGGGATTCGAACCCGCGACCTGCGGGTCAGCAGCCGAGTACCTTAGCCACTACGCCACCGCGGAGGGGCAAGCGTGATAATGTAGGTCTCTTGTCATTGTTTTAGTAGCCTTTGAGCTAGGGAAAACCATGGTAGCTTTCACTATGAAGATCTACAGCGCCTTTGATCGTGGTGCGCATCGTGCAACATTTGACTGGCGATGCGCGCATAAACTTCGCATAAACTTCGATAATCTGAAGCAAAGTTTCCGCCACACAGCATCGCGCACGTAGGCTTTGAAGGTTCAATGTTCTGGCTTTAACTAGCAAATGCGAACACGTAAGTCCACAAGTCAACCGCAAAATATTGGTCGCCATCTAAATCAGGCTTTTTCCTTCCGTTGGTCTCCGCGATTGCCGGAGCTATGTTGGAGGTTTCAGTTTTGCAGGCTCGCTGTAGACTTGAAAAGTAAACACACATCTGTTAATCCCATTCCCAGTATGTGCAAACGGAAGACAACCGTCGACAGAACATCCTATAGGTTACGTAATAAAAGAGTTCCACGCACAGGAAGATAGAAATGCATGGATGGAGAATGCAACTGCAAACGTCGCGACGCCGTGACAATATGCTACCCTCGTATTGAAAGAGGAGGAATGAGTAGTGAGAAAGACATGTATATTTAAAGAGAAAGAGAGGGATAGATATAAGGGCTCAACCTCTGCCTTCTCTTTAGGGTTGAGGAAACAATTGAGGATGGAGACTGTAAATTGGGTAAATGACAGCAAAGGAGTTAGAGGAGCGTTCAAGACACTAACAAATGCAACATTAACAAGGTCAATATCGAAACACGAAGAAAACAAGAGAACATGATCCAGAAATGTGTGGCAAAGTATTTTGATGAAGCTGTGTTTTCACAGATTCATTGATGCACTTTAAGAAAAAAAGTTATTACAACATCTTTTAGTAATTATAACACATATAACTCTCACGTATCTATACTCTTAAAAGAGAGAGGTTGGCTGTCAGCAGAGTCACATACGGGCGTCTCTCTAAAACAGAGATAACGCATCGGCTTAAAGAAATTTTTGTATTGTAGTGATATTTTAAAAGAAAAAAAAATCAGTCAAAGGACAATCTTTTTTATGGAGATCGCGGGTCTTGTTGCACTGTATATACCCATTCGTGAAAAGGCAATTGTGACTGGTTGTACAGGTTATAAACAGACCAGGTCTCGATAATATATATGCGTCTTAGCATGATGGGCGTAATTATTTTTGTTCACGTACACAATACTTCGTTTGAGGTCATCACGTCCCGTTCGATTTGTGATCGGGCTTACACAGAGAAAACCTCGAAGAGGCTCATCAATATCATGGCAATAACCCTGTGCTCGTGTAGGTATTTCTATATATGAACGGTAGATTGATCACGGTGCTCGGAAAGACGGGAAGAAGGATCGTGTACATCATAGGTGTAAGCAATCTCTTGAGATATCCATCTTGCTGATGTTTCTTTAAGACTTCGTTCGTGCGGTGGCGCAGTTAGCGATCCCATTTATAAGAACCGACTTCAGCTCGGCCAATGAAAGTGAATGGGAATTTCGAGTGTGGCGCACTCTAAATTATTCATCGATGGTGACTTAGAAGCGCGTCGCACGCAAGTAGCTTCTGAAGCGCTGCTCATCGTCTTCAGAATTTGTGTCGCGGGGACTAAAACAAAGATTTCCTGCTTGTTTTTATTCTAAAATAATTGGTATGTTTTCGAAGGAACTATAGAAACTTCGCAGGCATGTGCACCCCGTGCTATATCTTTGGACGATCGAGCATACAATCACCAGAGTGCTCATGGCACCTAATGCCTTTTTTGTACGTTTTCAGATATCACGTATACGTTCATCAGTTCTTCGTCGAGCACTGAATGTGGAGTCTGCTCGGGACCAGCGTTGCGTTTCGGTCTTTTTTTGTGGGTGTAAAACACGATACCCGAGATTTTTTTTTTTTCGGAAGCTTAAATGTCGCAGCATGCGTGCAATAGTTCCTCCTTTATGCAGAATGAACCGACGTTGGTTAGCCGCTTTATTGTGCCACAGCCTGTCTGTTGAGCTCTTATTTTCTCTCAAACTTTTGCCCTTCCTCGGTTCATTCCTAGGCAAAAAGAAAGGAAATAAGAAGCATACAAACAAAAAGAAACAGGCTATTCCAGGTGTAATCTGTGTCAGCATCCACTCAACATCATGAATGGAGCAAGATTTTTGCATTTCGACCTTTCTGATTAGCGTGCCCGTATCACAACTCGATATAATAATTACTGTCAGAAAAAGAACCATCGGTGAACTCGACGTATAACATGCTCGCAGCAACGGAATAAGATGTGTGCTTGAGCTCACCGAACCTTACGGTGCCAAAAAAATAAAAATAAAACTCGACTGCTCACGGAAAACTACCACGGTGGTGTAAGAGTAATGGTGTCTAAGTGGTGAGGTGAAGGTCGTGGGATCGAATCCCGGCCGCGTTTTGGATGCAGGCAAGGATTGAGGCTTGTCCACCTAGATTTAGGTGCAGGTCAAAGAACATCACCTGGTCGAAATTTCCGGACCCCTATACTACGGCGCTTCTCATAATCATATCGTGATTTCGAATGTTAAGCTCCAACACTTATTATTATTACTCACGGAATCGTTCAGCTGTTCCTTTGTTTTGTTTTCCGCATTGTCTCCACAAAGCCGCGAGGCAAAGCTGAGAGACGTGCCGATTACGCTGTTTCTCTCGTAATGGTTTCTACGCGCGCAATCGCCGGCGATATGAAGCGTGCATCGCACTGCATGGAATTTCTTCTTTTTTGCTCGTACTTCACGTTGTATTCCCAGTAGCTGCAGAAGTGGCTTCTCTTGGAGCGCACGTTTCGGCTGCGCTGCACGCAACTGCAGTGCGCGTGCCGTGGCGTATACATCGGTCCCATCGTGGTCGTCTCGGCGATACGAAGGGTTTCGAGGGAACGCCCTTCGTCCCAAGGGGGGTCACGTATAGAGTGCCTTCGTTTGGTCTCGACGTGCGTGCATTATATCGCTATAACCGATTGGCCACACGTACGCTAACAGCAGGCGTGTCGCTGGTCTGTTCTTTTATTGCGCGCCTCTTGGAGTCGCCTTTCGGAAGCAGCACTCAATCTGATGAGCACGAAAGCGATACAGTAACATTTTTGCTGCGCCGTGTCGCTACGCGTAGGTTGCTTTCGCAGCAACAGTCGTTAGCAAGTGCGTAGCAAGGACTTTTCTGTTTTGCTTTTTCGTATGATTGGCGAGGCGTTCATTCATTGTTTGTATATATTGCGGCGTTCGTCTGTAAGTGCATGCCTACTCAGGCCCGTGGAGGATTTTTTTTTTTTTTCGGAGTGCGAGGGCCACTTGTTGAAGACCTTGACTCTTTTAGAAAATCACCTATTTTCATCAGTAATCTTTGGTAAAAGCATTCCCCTCCATCAAGATTTCAAGAAAGGAGGGGAATGGGGTTGAGGGCCCTAGCGCAACCCCTTTTGCTACGGGCCTGTTGCATATATACAGATATATACAACAGAAAAATTGAAAATTATAAGAGGGTGAAGGCAATTTTCTCGACCAGAAAAATGCACGGCCCTGATTTTCCTGCCCGGGCCCAGCCCGGGCCTGTTCTATAGAGCCCAGCCAGAGCCCAGCCTGGTCCCGATCCGGGCGTATATGAGTGAACCCAGCCCGGCCCAGGCCCGTGGTTTCAAGCCCGTGTCCGGCCCGAGCCCAGGTGGTTATTACTAATCTTATCCTGGGTGCGCGTAGGTGTTCATTACCAGGCCCGGCTTGTTTCCGATTAGTTGTTGATGATCATTAATAATGATGCCTTGAGCTTTGCGACTGGTGATCTCACGGAAAATGACGGGTCTGCATGCATCGAAATGTCGCTTTGGCCGCAGGGGTAGAAGCAAACCCAGGACACTTTCGTTAATGCTCTTTTCTACAGTCGCACTGGAAACACTAAATAGACATTTTTTTTAAAAAAGGCTGCTGTTTAATAATTAGTTATAGCAACAGAAGAAACCTTAACGTCGTATATGTTGAGCCGCCGCCAAAATCAGATGAAATATAAATCGTTCACATTTTAACGTCGTTACGTAATCACTATGTGCAATATAATTCAATAATCGTGCTGGTACAGACCATAGTTGATGTTATTCCATATAAAAGGTTTCACGCTTCTTCATAAAACAAAAATAAAAATTTGCTTAAAACACCATCAAGTGACACAAAAATACCGCGCATAAAAACGATTACACAGGAGTAGGAGCGTGGAATGGTCAGCAAAACGCAAAAATTTACATGTTCTTGAGAAAAAGCAGCAAGTTATCCAGGCTTCACGGCTTCGAGCAGGTCCTCCTGTCTCGAAGTATAGGTACCCAGCTGTACTAAGGAGCCCAAGCGCAACCCCCTTCACTGCTGCGCTAATAGATTGGATGCAGAGTACATTTTTTTGCGAGAAATGAAAGCCCATGGCATTTTCAACACTGGGCCTTCCGCTAACAAAGCGCTTTCTCAATATCCTCACGCGAGTCACTGTCCCGAAAATAACTGTCAAGCTCGGCTGGTCGAGCTCCCGCAGCATCGCGTCATTCCTTAAATTCGTCAAGGGATGTACGCTTCGCTGCGGGTTCATTATTCCACTGGTCTGTGCTCGTTTCTCATTGTAGCAAACGCAGGTGTACATCAATCAACAATTCGTGTACTCTGTCGTGAACAGTTTTCCTCTCCTGGATGCTCATCAAGAACGCAGAGAAAGCGAAAGAACGTTGCCATATTGAGAATTTCTCCTATACGAGCAGTTTTATTTGACGATATTTTAGCATCCTTGACATGATCTTGCACACTTCTGGGGAGTCTGTCCAAGCAGCCGTGAGGCTTCTTCAGTTTTGTGTAGTACATCAACACAAGGGGCAGCGTTACTACTTTGTCATGCTCAAGCATATCGCTGGCCTTCTTGAAGGGCTCCATAAATTCAACGACATCGGTCGTCGCGGTTGATAGACATTTTCCGAGTAGCAGTAGTAGTAGTACCAAGAGTAGATTTTTCATTCAATTCAGGAAGTTCTCTGTCGCATCGTACTGAGTTAGCACGGACTTGATCATAGCGAGCTTCGAATTCCACCAACTCTTAGCACGTGTCACTCAAGTTTGGCAAAGAAGGCCTTAAACCATGCAAAGCATAACGTTCGCGTGTGCTCGAACGCCCCACTTTGGCCTCCCGAGTCCGGCCCGCACCTAAAGCCCACACCCGGCCAGACACGGCCCGGAATATATTTCGGACGGCCAGACACGGCCCGAGGACCGGGCTGGACTCGTGTAGTGATTCAGCCCACCGTCCTCTCCCCCGACTACACAAAGCCCGGCTATGCAATGGGAAGGAAAGATAGCAAAGTAAAGAATATTCTTATCCTTTATGTCTGTATCGTTCATTTCCTTTCACCCATGATTTGTGCCGAGTTGTTGAGGTGACCTGCGCAGTGAGAGACAGTTACGACGCCGCATTTATTTATTCTTTTTTTCTTTTAAAATCACTCCGGTCGTTAGCCCTTAACTCTCGCTGCATAACACATCTTGCTTCACGCACGAGTAGTTCAAAATTTCCACTCAGTTAAAAGATTTAACAGGTCACTTCCCAACGTTTGACTACGAAGAGAAACTTCAAGGTGGGCGTCCCTAAGCGTGTGTAGCTTTGAGAATTCAAACATCATCGTGTGGAATCTAAGGGTGGCGGATAGTTTCGAGTTGGTAAGGGGATTTCTTGAAAAATCCGACTGCTCACGCACTGCGTTACAAGCGACAACTGTTGTTGGCGTGCCTAAGGCGTGACTTGTGGCTGAAACGAGTGCAATATAGACAGCTCGTTTGTTGCCACATCAAAGCGCCCACTTTGCCGGCATTTTTTCTTCTTTTTTTTAACGACAAGTACATTTTTGTATGCTGATGCCCCCGCCGCTGTGGTCTAATGGCTAAGGTACTCGGCTGCTGACCCGCAGGTCGCGGGTTAGAATCCCGGCTGCGGCGGCTGCATTTCCGATGGAGGCGGAAATGTTGTAGGCCCGTGTGCTCAGATTTCGGTACACGTTAAAGAACCCCAGGTGGTCCAAATTTCTGGAGCACTCCACTACAGCGTCTCTCATAATCATATGGTGGTTTTGGGATATTAAACCCCACATATAAATTGGTATGCTTATGCACTTGTGCTACCTTTAAAGGCATTCGCTGGCATTTATTGCAGACCTATGAGTACACTATGATATATATATATATATATATATATATATATATATATATATATATATATATATATATATATATATATATATTCTCTTCATTAGTGCCACTTGGTACAACTTTGCAAAGTACAATCTCTCTGATCAGGGGCGTGGGCAGAATTTTTTTTTTTTTTGAGGGGAGGTAGAGGGACATTTTCTTCAGCTCGAGAGGAGGGCACATGGGTGCGGCATGCCACTCCCTGGCTACATCACTGCATCCGATAGAATGCAATAACCCGAATAGTGCGAGTAATGAAAAAAGTATTTTGAGTGAAACACCGGTACTTTTTGATCCTGTGTAGCAAGCTAACGGCAAGGCGATTCGAAAGCGGTGAAGCGTCCATTCAACTTTGAATGACATGATATCAAACGACATCACGTTAGCTAAGTGCGTTGTGGTTCAGTGACCACGTTAGGGACAGAGTAAAAAAAAAAATGAAAAGGCTTTAGACGCACTGCTGCAGCGCCCACCCACGACCGATTACGTCACGAAGGAGACGAAGCGAGAGGGTCCTTTTCTGGCCCACCGCTATACAGGGTGTTCCACGTAACTTGAGCCAGAGTTGAAAAATAAGCCGGAACACGTGATTACGACGCGACCAAACGCATGTTGCTCACCGTTGCCTGGAGTTAGTCTGACTATTCTTTGTGTTCTCAAGTATTGTTCAATTACATATGTTTAATTAGATATCTTTCCAAGAAACGAGGATAAAAATATCAATGAGAAAGTTGTAGATCGGTTTGCAAAACGTCTGATTAGACAGTTTTGAACTTTATGTCTGTTAGGTAATAGTGTTTTTCTGATAATTAGAAATGCCCGCTAAATACAAAAAATACCACGCGACAAACCCACTCATGTGCCATTGCGCGCTGTGATTCTAGTGCTCCCTAACGTTCCGCGTACGAACGACCATAGCATTTGCCCCATTGTGCTGACTCGGCAGGCCCGCAAGGATGGTGGCTTCACGGTAAAACGTTTTGCTATCAACCACAAAAACGCTAACCACTGTGACTGCTTATCGCTTTCATGAGCCGTTGGGAGGGCAGCGTGTCGTTCTTACTCAGAACGTTTGAGAGCACTAGAATCATCGTGCGCCCTGACGCGCGAGCGGTTTTGTCACGTGGTATTTTCTTTTGTATTTCGCGGTCAACAGAAAAACACTAATACCTACACAGATATAAAGTTCAAAACTGTCTAATCGCACGTTTTGCAAACCGATCTACAACGTTCTCGTTGAAATTTTTTATCTCCGGCTCAAGCTCCGGCTCAAGCTCCAGCTCAAGTTACGTAGGACACCCTGTATAACGCGACGCAGAAAGATCCGACTGGGCCATGACGTATTGGGTGAAAAAATGTACGTGTTTTTCGGCCGTGGTGTAGTCTGTGCGTAACGGAACGACTAATTAATAGAAGATTGATGGACAGTCGCGAAAGTCACGGATTTCCGAGTGCGTACTTTACGTATTTGTCTCAGGAGATCAAAAGAAAGAACTACGGTTGTCAGAAGCAAGTACACTTGAATAATTGTTCTCTGAAAGTCCAGATAGACACAAAGGCGCTAATCCATCTAATTGAGTACCGCTGTACAAGCCCTGGGGATTGTACGTGAAAGAACACGCACCTGCGTGTGTGTATTTGTTCGCTGAAATATTCAATTTGGGTTGGTAAAGGCACACATTACTGCAACCAAAAAGGGAGCACAACGCAGCGTCATAAAAGAGAGGGAGAGAGAAAGAGAAGGTTGTGAAAAAGAGATGCCATGGATCCTCTCGATATGTCTACTCGTACACAATCGAGCGCAAGGTGTATGTGCCTTCGTGCACCTTCATAAAGGTTGGTCGATGTCCGGCGGTTCTGAGAATTGAACCAAGTGCCAGCCGACTTTACCACGACCATACTCCCTGTATTCCTTGTCACCCCTCCCTATGTGCACTTGCAGGGGCCCGTAGTTTCGTGCAGCTGAGCTGTCTCGGCTCTACCTTCTTACTCGTTGTTCTCTCCGAAGACACTATTTGGCCATTCTGCGCCGAACACAACGATTCCCTCCGGGACAGAATACGTCACGAGCTGACACGGCCCTTTCACCGATTGGTTGTTGGTAGCCGCGAGGGCGCGTTCGCCGGATCCGCAGTTTGCTTAAAGTGACCCAACTTGGACGCTCTTGAATTTAGGCTTCCTTATCGGCAGAGATGGATTGTGCCGTCGCACATAGGTTGCAGAAAATAGCGCCACTTTGTCATCTTTTCTTAGAAACCTTCCCACTTTCTTCGAACTCAGCAGCGCTTGCTCGCAGAATAACTGATTAACCGAGAGCCTGCTTTCCAGCGTGCCAAGGTAAGGTTCGCTCGAGTATTCCAAGGGCGGACTCATTGCTTCAAATCTCGTACGTTGCGTTCGTCTGCTTCGTTCTGCCCACGCTCGGTCGTGTCGTGTTTCATTCCACGCCGCTCATCGGTTCTGTTCTTTCGCTTGTTCTTGTGCTGCTTTCTTTTTAGGGGCGAGGCACCTTAAGTCGTGGGTCGTGCGTCCGCAATGTATGTAGTAGTAGTAGTAGTAGTAGTAGTAGTAGTAGTAGTAGTAGTAGTTGTTGTTGTTGTTGTATAGTAGTAGTAGTAGTAGTAGCAGTAGTAGTAGTAGTAGTGGTGGTGGTAGTATAGTAGTAGTAGTAGTGCGTCGTAATAGTACGTAGCCACGTGCGCAGCCGGGAGCGGCAAGCGCGCGCTCATTCGAATTGAGGAGGAAACCCACGCACGTTATTTATATATAATAAGATAGTTGTTTCTGTTTATATAACCAACAGAAATAAGTATCAGTGACTTAATCTGAAATAAAATTTGCCATGAATTTGATGCTTACTAAAAAAAAACTAATATCAGAAGGACGAACTTTGAGCACTATCTGGTTGCCACGTAGAACACGCTGGGCGTACCTCCTTCGTTTTGGCAAGGTTTAGCGAGTATTGAGCCGCAGTGCCATGAACTAGCAGCGGTGAAAGGTGGGAACTAGACACTAAGCGCAGGCCGTAAGAAAGCGCGCTGTAGTTCAGCCGTGCCACCTCTCGTTTAGTCCCTATAGAATGTCTGTTGGATGGCGGTACTTGTATAAGATGAATATATGATGAAAAGATGCGAGATGGCGGTACTTGGAGTGTCCGCTAGATGGACGGACGGATGGACAGATGCACGGACGGGCGCACGAACTGATGGACGGACGGATGGATGCAGGGACGAATGCACAGACAGACGGACGGACGGATGGCAGCGCAGACGGACTGACGGATGCTTCGCCCACTCATCATCATGCACTCCTTGAATATGCTGTGATTTTTTATTCTCTTCTTTAACGTGTCCTGTTCACTTTTATTGCGTTTCGTTCAATAACATATTTATGTTCGTTTCAACGGGCCAAGCAGCCCAACTTTCAACTTTACTTAACTGTGATACCGCGTTATGCTTTCTCTAGTTCCGTGTTTCTCGTTCAACGTATTGCTTTAGAAGAATACATAAAGGAGCAGAGAATAGCGGCTGCAGGACGTGAGGTGCACACGACAGTTTACTGAATAAATATCCGAGCTGAATATAAAAAAGCATATACGCGCATTCTGAATTTCACGGAGCGCTCCACGTTCTGCCCGCCTTGGGCCCGGGCCCATACTCCTCGTCCCGATTTTTTTCTCACTTGGACCATTTTGCATTCAGGCATCGTGCGCAGCCTTATCGCCCTTTTGCCGCAGCTCTCCGTCCGTTCATTTTAATTCAGGACGTTTCTGGGCCAACAAACGCGACGCTTCCGTTTCTTAGCAGCTAATTTTTATCATCGTGCCACGGCTTGCAAGTTGGGGTAGCTATCTTAGCATCGATTGCGCTCTGCAGGTTTCATCTCCAGCGTCGAAGTTGTCTCCTTGTATAACACTCAAAATGGTTCGTCGTGCTACCTGGGCGCTATAAATATGCACCTATGCGTTGATGGTACCAGCCTTCGCTACACCTCGGCGAAGAAGGTGCGCTGGTAGACGTGGTCCTCCGAGCTTTAAAAAAGCGGTCTCACTTACGCATATACATATTTAAATGAGCGCCTTCCGCGAAATTCATTAAACTGAGTAATCTGCGGGCTTTTACGAGCCTGGCAATTCGGAAGCACTTAAAGCGGCCGTTTGAATATCTGTTCTTTTTTTTTTCTTCATAATACGTTCGTTGAGCTCCATTGATTCGTCATTTTTGCAGAAGGCGTTAAGAGAGAGAGAGGCCAGATAGTTCGATGAGACATCGACTTTGTCGGAGATGCACCGGCCACGATGGTCTATAGGGGTTGCGGCGCTCAGCCACTCACTCGCAGGTCACGGGATCGAATCCCGGCTGTGGCGGCCGCATTTTCGATGGAGGTGAAACATGGTTTGAGTCCCGCGGGCTTGGGTGCACGCTAATAAAATGCACGGGGTCACGGGGTGGAAATTTGCGGAGCCTTTCATTACGTCGTCTGTCATAACCATATCTTAGGTTTAGGACGTTAGACCCCAACAGTTATTATTATTCGTCAGAGATATATTGAAGCAGTTAATAGGCGCCAGTGCGTAGCGTTCGAATAAAATAATAAATCCAATCGATGCGAAAAGCTTTTTTTCTCAGGTTCCGGCGAAAAAAAAAAACAGCTGGACGGGACAAGAAAGTGCTGCAGTGAATTGACAGGTAGGTAGGTAAAAACATTTATTTCAGAAAAAGTCTACCAGAGAGTGCCGACGTGGCCCATCGGCGTGCTAGAGTGGCAAGACCCTATTCCGGGACGCCAGTGGAGCTGGAAGCTGCCCGCGCGCGCTCCACCAAGGAGCGTTGTGCAGCCAAGGTAGAGCAGCCGAGCAGGTGCTCCTCCCAAGCCTCTCTAGTTTGGATAGGAAAAGGGGATGAGAAAGGGACGGGATTAACTGGGCACGATGCTACGACGTGATATGTGTCGGCGAGGACATGACAGGTCGAGCAGGTGCCATTGATTTCCGGCAAAAAGTGCCTGGCGACCGCCGGACTGATAAAGGTGTTCGTCTGCAGGCGGCGTAGCAGTCGTTCGTCCGCTTTCTCCAAACCGCGTGCGGGGTCCGGGTAGAGGCGGCGCGAAGCCCGGTAATAAGCCAAAATTTCGCGAAAGCGCGTCAGGTTGGTATTGCCAGATTCCGTCTCGGGACATGGAGGGGCAACGGCCCGGACAGGAGAAGCGCGGGCAGCGGCATTTGCCGCCTCGTTGCCGGGCAGGCCCGAGTGGCCTGGGGTCCAGACTATACGAATGGGATGAGGGTTAAAGCGCCAAGAGGCTGCCTGTAGTAGGCTAGCCGCCAGCGGGGCAATGGAACCCTGAAGGTACTGAGAACAGGCCGAGCGCGAGTTCGTCAGGATGGTGCGTGAAGCAGGGTGAGAGGCGGCCAAAGCTATGGCAACCTCTTCAGCGTGCGTTACTGTGTCTGCTCGAAAGGAGAGGCCATCTACGTGTTTGCCCTCTGTAATCACGGCAGCCGTGAAGTGACCCGAGGGGGAGGGACCCGAGACGTCCACGTAGAAAACACCAGGACGATCGGAGTGTCGCGTATGAAGGGCCGCGGCGCGTGCTAGTCTACGGCCAGGATGGAGGTCGGGGTTCATATTACGGGGTAGAGGTTCCACCCATAGCTTTTGACGCCAGAGCTCTGGTACCGGCTCCAGAGGGTCTTGGTCAGATATCGCGTTAAGGCCAAGTCTGTGTAGAAGACGGCGCCCTGAAGGCGTCTGCGACAGTCGATTGATTTGGTTAACGCGATGAGCTTCGCACATCTCTGCAAAGGTGTTGTGTACCCCCAGAGCCGTGAATCGGCTGTTGGAAGTTGCAATAGGTAGGTCCAGAGCGCGTTTGTATACTGAACGAAGAAGGACGTCCAGCTGGTGCTCGTGTCGACGACGCAGGCGAAGGTAAGGCAAGGCGTAGAGGACGCGACTGGTCACAAACGCGTGGGCCAATCGGAGGGACTGAGACCCGCGGAGGCCGCCGCGCTTGGTAGACACTCGCCGTATCATGCGGCTCACCTGTTCGCTGGTGCGTCTGAGGCCTGCTATTGTGCCCTTTGGATCCAAAGACGATGTGAGGTGAAGGCCAAGAACCCGAATATTTTGCACTGACGGGACGGGCCCGGACGGAAGAAAAATTTGAGGCGGCGGTAGCGGAGAGATTGAAAGAAGAGCCGATTTAGCTGGAGAGCACTCCAGGCCGCATGAACCAGCGTAGGTGTCCACCAGAAGGGCAGGCTTTTGCAGGCGTTCTTAGATTTGCGCTAAGGAGCCGGTGTTGGTCCAGATTGTGATATCGTCCGCATATAGTGCGTGTTGTATTCCCTCGACCTCGCTTAGAAGAGAGGGGAGGTTCATCATCGCCAGGTTAAAAAGCAGAGGAGACAGGACTGCCCTGAATTGACAGTCACACGAAGGGCCTGCCACCGCTCTGAAAGATGTGTCATTGTTTTGAATGGAACGCCACCTCAAAAGAAGGGCACATGAAAATAAATAATGAAAATTAATTGAAAAGAAATGCTTAGAACTTTCGAAGAATTTGTAGACAAAAGCCCTAGTTATACCCTTAGCGTTGTGGAATGAAGCTGTGAGACCACACATGCTCCACATGGCCACCGCCGCGGGACTTGCGGGAGAGTGCGTCACAACATTAGAGAGTTTTAGTACTGCGTACGCTGCGTACGTGGCGGCGTTGCGTACGTAAGGACGCCACGTTCTGCGTAGTGCGCATGCGCAGACCGCAACGCGCACGTATCACGTTACGTACGCAGCCGCTACGTACGCACGCATGAGATGCGTGCGTGCGTACGTATGAGCTGATCGCGCCGCTCTCTAACAAGTTCGCGACAGCGCGAGACTTCGTTTTGCAAAATGGCGGCATCGAAGGCGAGCACCGACCGGCTCTGTGGCTTAAAATATGGCCATAATCTGGCTATAACACTTGGATTGGCTCACATTGGCTGTCAACAACACGTGCTTCTATTTTGATCTACCAGATGACGCTACACGCTTCACGCTCGTTACGTACGCGGGTACTACGGCGTACTAAAAGCCGATTAGTGGCAAACGACGCCACGTAACGCAAGGCGCTTGCGTGATGCGTACGTAGCACCATTCCGCAGTACTAAAACTCTCTATTGTTGCTGCTCACGGCAGGGACGAAGTGAACGGAGTAGATGCACAGTTAGGCCGCTCACTGGTACCCCATTTTCTCTAGCGCGAACGACCCCGAGTAATACACATTCGAGGCTTTTGCACTAAAAATGGAGAACTGGCTGACCAGAAGAGGGCCCAAAATTTGCGTTTTTTTTTAAATATAAGCTAGCTGTGGCATATTGTATATTATTGGCTTCTTCACAGAATGCGGGTTGTACAGCCGCTTGCGTTTTCGCACTGTGTCCTTACCGAAAACTGTATATGAGAATCCTGGTTTTGTTGAGCTCGGTGTTGTTTACAAGAAGTGTGGTATACAGAAAGGTGGTGCGAAAAGAAGGAAGGGGGTCGGCAAAGTTCGCAGGTCACTATCCCATGTATTTGTATGGAATCGTGGCCTGCGAACTTTTGACCAGTACTGTACGTGGCGCTCGACACCGGGAAACATGGGCGCTTGGAGAAACAGCGCACAGACCATCTAACGTCTTCTATGGTCGTAGTTTGTACGAAGCGTGTGTAACGGCCATGACGCGAACGCGCTGAAGTAAAAAAGGGGCTTATTTTGTGCTTCTTCCATTCGGGTGCAGTAAAATGCTTCTTACCGCAAGCGCTTCGAAATTTCCGTGAATGCACAACAGCTGGCCTCATATTCGCGTGCCTACGTGCTGGAAGCCGTTAACTTCTTTTTAAAACAAAAAAAAATAAAGAGAAAGCATTGCGATAGTCTAACAACGTGAAGCAGAAACCAGGCATGTCGGAATATCGATATTTACGCCTAACGTTGGACTCTGCCCGAGAAACACGCTCGTCTCCTGGTAACCAGAGATTGTGTGCGTGAGCGAAGCGTCGATTTCAATTTCCTTCAAAGCGCGGCACGCTGACGATCGTTTGACAACACGCCAATTATCCCCTCAAGATGGGGGGCACATTCGGCCACGGCGACTTGAAGATCCTCGCAGTTCGCGTGACGCTGTATTCTCGGTTATCTCGCTCCCTATACACTGCACATGGAATGAGAGTCGCGCTCGTTTCTAAACTTGCGAGAAATCTGCGATGCGACCGCTGTGCACAAGCAGGGCTGTCGCGTGCGTCGCGCATAGTAAGTCTGTCCGTGTGCACCACCTTCTTGTGTTCGTGTTGACGTGTATTCGCTGGTACCCCGTTTTTGTAAGTGGATGTCATCCGACCGCACGCACGATTCAACTGTTGGCGTCGGTTGACGCGTCGGAACGATATGATATCCATGGGCAGATCTGGACGGGTTGGGTTTCCGCATTAACGTCGCATCGGGTGTTGACGCGTTCCAACGCGTGTGTTTAGTTCGGACCATGGGCTTAACCAGTATAGCCTTATTTGGAGAAGGTTGGGGGAGGAGGGGGAGGAGAGAAAGGTACAACCGCTTTTTATGCATGTTTTGTGTGTATATTGCCACATTCCCTCTTCAAGTTTTGCTATCGCCCCATTTCCCTGTCAGTATTTCTCAGCTCAAACGGCGCCTACAGTGTTCGACAAACTTCAGGACTGCATATATGATCATTGTATTAAGACTACGCCCACTTCGTGAACATTACAGATTATTCTAGAAACTGCGTCACCGCTAGCGATAACGCTAGAATATTCGATGCCACGAGCATCAATGCCGACGTGCTTCGCCGCTTGGCAGTTGATCGACGGCCGACGCTCTGTTCGCCGCTGTCTGTGCCAGTGGGCATCGCTGTAATCTGATTTTCAGTTTGCGGGCGAGAAGTTCGGCCGAATAAACAGTTTCATCTTGCAATTACAGTCTGCTTCCTTCGTCGACTTTACGACCACGTGACATATATATATATATATATATATATATATATATATATATATATATATATATATATATATATATATATATATATATATATATATATAGCGAAGCCTCCGAACTCTGAAATGGGTCGAACTCTTGAGTACCTCCTTGTTGGGTAGCCCCACTAGGAGGTACTCAAGAGTTCGACCCATTTCAGAGTATATATCGTAGGTATCGGGTACGCCGCGATGGCAGGACGGAATCGCGCAGGTAGCGCCCGGATGCCCGTAGACGATGCCAAGCGACGTTTCATGAAATGCATGGCTTCCGGGTGTAACGTATATACCTCGTGCGTACCACTTGCAGATTTGATTTCGAAATGCTCCACGAGGGGGCATGAATCTCCGTCCGCGGGCAAACGAAACATATGAGGATACTGGAGCCGCATTGGTGTAAACTAATTTTCAAGCGGCTAATCAGACTTGAGTAAAATTTGACTAGCGGCTTGTTTCGGACCGGAAGCGTCCCCTGCAAGAGTTCTACTTGAGCGGACTGTTTTGTTTTCAGTAATAATTGATGGCGTAGTAACAATTACTGAGGTTTAACGTCCCTAAAATACGACAGGATTATGAGAGAGATCTTTTTAAATGCACATATTTGAGAAGAAATTTGTGCCTTTGTGTGGTTCCGGCTATTCTCTTCTCTGAGGTGTTAGTTTTTGTAATGTTTTTAACACACGTGCACGATGTTCGATTCTCACAGTATTTACACAACATGATTATCACGCTCCCTCCGTTCATGCGTTTTGCATCTCATATGCTCTATAGAATGCATTACAACCCAGCAACCGCAGCGGTGTTGTCTCTACACTAATGTCTCTCTCAGAAAGGGAAGCCTAATGTTTCGTTTCTTCTCCTTTTTATTGGAAGGAAAGGGGTGGGGGGTAGAATTTTCCTGCACACATTACCGCACCCCGTTCTCAGCTTTGGCGGGATTAAACGATGTACCTGCACCCTCCCGTTTCCGGATTCATCGCGCCAGTTTCCCACTGACAAAGGCCACTATAGAACAGTCGCGATGTGCTTAACTGCTCATTCGACTTTTCACTGCTGCGATTTCGTTTTCAGTTGATGGAGAGATGTCCCTTACTTATGTCTCCGTACTCAAATGTGCGCTAAATAAAGCGCAGCACGCACGCGAAAAACCAGTCGCAGCAGGAATCCGTGCTCGAGGTCCATTATGAATGCGCACGTCCCGACCGTGTCTGAATACCCTGAATACCCATTAAAGTAGTGCTCGCGTGTACGTTCTTTTGGCTGAACCGCAATGGTTTTACGGCCCACTTACTATTAGTTTTCTGCATTAGGTCTCGTTCATTGGCATTCGATACTTATTCTCCACGCACAAAACGGCTTGTTTACCTATATCGAACGCGCCTGCGAATACGATGCGCCTGCATGTACTCGTGGGTTGGAGCTCCGGATTGAGATCCCCACCCGACAATTTTTATTGATTTAAATAGAAAGTATTTCCTTCTCTCTGCAGATACTTGAACCAAAACTCTGCCCCTGTATATACCATATAATTGCGAATAAGCGTTCATTGTCACAAAGACTAGCGAGCATTGAAGCGTGCGTTTTTAAAGAGACCCTAAAACGGTCTTGACGATTTCTTATAGATACAATGGGCCCGTAGATCAAGTCCCAAAGGTCATTTACAAAGCAGTTTGAGCTCTCTGCGTAAAATTTTAGTTTATTACAACGTTTTGAAAGCTGCAAATCTCTGAAAATCGCTGCGACTCCGTCAAACGCGTTTTCAACCATCCACTCAGAGCGCTATATGCTCAGACCATTTGAAGCCACCATGGCGGCTGATCTGATTGGCTGTGGAAAGCGCGGCACAGGCCCCGTGAAGGCGGAGCTAAGCCAGAAGCGCTCGAAGGAAGATTTGAAGTAGTTGGGGCTGAATTGCGAAATGGAAGAGGAGGATACCCACTTATCACCCGGTAGCTACGTTAATACGGGGTATTTCGACTGAATTACGGTGCCAACAATTTTCGCCAGTAGTGGTTTAATCTAAAACGGAATGTGAAAAAAGCGTTTCAGAGACCCTTTGAGGTGAAAGCATTAGATAGCTCGCAAACAAGAAATTTGATGGTCTCGCGACGTTGGGGCAGAGCGATGCGAAAAATCATCACGTGTTGGCGACGTCACCATGACATCGCAAATTTCAGCATGTCGCCGTGTCACGTAACGCCGCACGATTACACACTATATTACTGTAGCGTCCTCCTTCGCGCAGCGAACAAAACCGGAGAGTGAGTGATCTCGAGAGGAGAAAATGAAGGTGGTGAGGAAGAAGAAGACTTTCGCCTTCGAGTAGTCTATAGCACCACCTCTTTGAAATCTGGGTCTGGAAGTGTCAGAGTCATGCCATTCTTTCTTTCGGCGCCTCTAGTCTGTGGTACAGTCACAAGGATGTTTTTTTCGCCGTTGAGGAGTTCGTCGGTTCGTCTAAAAGAATATCGAGCTAAGTTATTGATCCGTTAAATATTTATTCACTAATAATTTTACCTACAGTCGTTATATTGGTTCATTATAGCTTATACGAGCAATATAACGAAATATACGCTGAAAAAAAGTTCACCTACTACTTCGCCAATCACCTGCATTGGGTATGAGTCATTAGAGGAGGAGGAGAAAAGAAGCTGCCTTGGGTTAATGAGCCACAAGGGAAGGTGAAAAAGAACAGCAAAATGAATGCGCAAGAAACCCTGTTAGATTTCAGGGGTCGTATCGGCCACTCCGAATAATCTGTTCGTTCCGGTGACAGAAAGGTTGGCACTGAGAGCGAGAGAGAGAAAAAGAGAGTGGGGACAGTATATTTACGATGCACGGGTGGGCGGTAAGTACTTTTGTAAGCCGTGGTAGGTCATTTATCTGACCATTGGCGAGGGTTTTAAGTGCTTCCCGTGTTTTTGATAACGCGCGTATAGCCGCCATTGTAGCTCCTTAACACGCAAGGTGCCTCGCTGCTGATCCCGAGAGCGGACCCGGCTTGATGATGGTGGTGGTGATGATGATGATGACAATGGTGGTGATGGCGATGGTGATGATTCGACGTGCCTGTCCCCTTTAACACTGGTTTTCACGTATTTAGCGTCCTAGACGGAAAAAATGTGGAGTTTAACGTCCCAAAACCACCATATGATTATGAGAGATGCTGTAGTGGAGGGCTCCGGATATTTCGACCACGCGGGGTTCTTTAACGTGCGCCCAAATCTGAGCACACGGGCCTATAGCATTTTCGCCTCCATCGGAAATGCAGCCACCGCAGCCGGGATACGAACCCGCGACCTGCGGGTCAGCAGCCGAGTACCTTAGCCACTAGACCACCGCGGCGGGGCAGGGAGAAGTATTGGGAAAAAATTGAAAAAAAAACAAAGGTATAGAAGGAAAAAAAAGAAAACTATATTGCCAGAGAGAGTGTTAGGTTCAATTGACAATTCATAGACACACAAGAAGACGGACGGACGGACGGACAGACAGACAGACAGACAGACAGACAGACAGACAGACAGACAGACAGACAGACAGACAGACAGACAGACAGACAGCAAAATTTATGCATTAAAGTGTCCCAAGAAAGATCACGGTCTTTAAAATAACAAAAATAAGTGTTCGCGATGCCTTCAACGGGTGCACCCTCCCCCTTTGAAAATGTTTCCTGGCTATGCGATTGTAAGTATCGATATAGCGAATTTCAAGGCGGCATGTCGTAGTTTGTATTCCGTTTTTTTGGAACTAAACACAATCATGCGGAAGCAGCATTCTTCGTTTCTATTCGTTAGGCAGCTGAATGCAGCAAACGAAACAGGTGGTAGTCGAACCGGTGACCTCGCACTTGGAAACAAACATATGCGGCACGCATAAAGCCACGTTCGTCCACACCTATATACCACGCATAGTGCCGTAGCTTTTAGCCGGAAGTAATGATCTGTCACTAATACTTCCCATGTGCATTCGTGAGGTCTTTATCCTTCACGTTTTTTCAAACAGGTACCGGCACTCACTCCCGCTGTTGCGTCACAAGTTTGTTGTTGTTGTTGTTGTTGTTGTTGTTGTTGTTGTTGTTGTTGTTGTTGTTGTTGTTGTTGTTGTTGTTGTTGTTGTTGTTGTTGAGCACGGGTGTGGCAAGCCTTGATGCGTTCCTGTCTTGGAACGATCAATAATGAGCCTTCCATAATAGAACAGGAACGCTGAATAGCGGGGCCGTGTACGCATGGGAGTAACAGGGCGGCATCAGCAGACGCGTATCCTGCGTTTCGTCCGAGTCCGACTACACCCTCTCCGCAAATATTTCCTTGTGCGCATTAGCACGGCACGACAGGTTTCGGATAAATAGTGTTGCGCACTTGATAAGTATACGCTCTGGTGGAGCAAGTGCGGGCATCGCCCTTGCGTAACGCCCTTTCATAATCTCCCTCCACCAATTCGCCGCGTTTGAATGAAAGCCCCCCTATAAGGTGGAGTAAGCACGGTTGCGATTAATGGCCGCTCTCCCACGGACCCTTTACGGGCCCCTATTTTCCAATGCTATCGCTAGCGTATACCGCGTGACGTATACCCCCGCTATTCTCGTGCCGTTACACGGTCTTTCGTTACGGCGCTCTTTGTGCATGCGAGCGCAATATCGCGAAAGCTTGCCTGGTGTTTTTTCGCGTGTGCTAACCTATGCTGCCGCCTTACGTAACGTCTTCTACCTGTATGATTTGCAATCACGCAAGAGCCGTGGGGAAGGAGAGAACCAATCACTCCGTGGCGGATTTGTTAATCTGACTTAATTCATCATCATCTTTCGCAGCGTGTTTACACAGCCGCGCTCATGGATGCGGAGTTAGCACAAACGTGAGGTCTATATTTAGTTCACGTCGAAATTTTGTTGCGATTAACTCGCCGTAAGCGCTGTTATGACCGCCATCGGTAGGCGCCATGCTGTCGCTGAGAAGCGTAGCCGGGCCGCATTCCCACGCCTGGAACCCAGGTTTTCTTGGAACCAGCGTCGAGATCTGACGGGGGAGCGGCGCTCTTTTAACCCTCAAACAAGTAGCCGACTCGCCGAATGCTTATGCCCGCCAGGTATTGTCCCGGCTAGCCGGCGGATGAGACGTCACGTCGCCACGAAGCGGTAAGCCGTTCCAGAGGGGACAACAAAGACAGCGTCTTCCTTTGTAGAAACGGCGACCGCCGCCACAAAGTGCCCTGCTAATTGAGCGGACAAATTGGCGGACCGTTTGATGTCTGCTGTCCGAAGCTTGGAACCCCTCGACCAGCGACATACACGACGAGCAAGAGACTCTCTGGCGCCACCTTTAAGTGCAGTGATCTTGACTCGAAATTGGCTGTTCACGTGCGCCGTGCAGGCTCGTACCCCTCACCTGTTGTGTGTGTATGTGATTGGTGTTCCACTGAAGAAGGAGGAGCCCGACAGGGCTTATAACGGCGCCGCAGAGTGCAGGACGTCGCTCTGAACCAACTAAAGGTTTAACCACCACGCTCGTGGTTTGTGAACTCTTAACCTCATGCTGTAAATATTTGTAAATAGTGCCATAAACCTTGTTTGTTTTTCGTATCCCCATCTTGTAAGCGGTCGTTTCCTCAACCCGAAGCTACACCACGCTACCACAGCACCCCGGGATCGCGACAACTGGTGATCAGCGGTGGGATCACGACAACTGGTTGGCAGCGGAGGGATTCGAAGCTACAAGTGACAACAACAGTCGGCCCAGGAGAAGCAGTTGGCTCGAGACATGGATCACGTATGGGTGAGTGCTTGGCTTTTCCTTTGAGTGAACCAGGTTCTAAAAGAGGGTTAAATTTTAGAACTGGTAGTTAACTTTGCCGAAAGACTCAGTTTCGCCGTTTCGGAAAGTTTTTTTGGAAGTAGCGAGCACTCAGTACGATCATGGACTTACGGGAGCTGCAGAAGTCAGACTTGTTGCTGTTGTGTGAGGAATTGGGGATCGATACAAAGGGTTTGGCACGAAAACCCATAATCATTCAAGCGATTAATGATTTGGGGGCTGATGATGAGGAACTAAGTGAAGAATGGGACCTCATCATCGAAAGAAAACTAAGAGCAGCTCAGATGGAAGGAAAGAGTGAACACGAAAGAGAACGCCTCAAGAGAAAGTTTTTCGAACAAGACTATGAGTTGCGTATGAGAATGGGACCCCAGCGAGGAGTACTTCTCGAAAAGGAGGCAGAGTTCGAGATGTCTAGGTACATGCAGCCATATGAGGTATCATGGGATATGGGCCTGTATCTCAGACTCTTTGAACGAAAGTGTAGGCAACTTAAGTGTGAGCGAGACACCTGGTCTCAGAAGCTACGCACGGTTCTGCCCTGCGAGGCAGCGGACGTTGTTGCGCGACTCAGTGAGCAGCACGCGAACAACTATGAAGTTATCAAATCAGAGCTGATCAGAAAATTCGGAACTTCTGTTAGCAAAAAGAAAGAAAGACTCGCACCGGAGTCTGAAAGCGAGGCGCGTCGCAAAGCGCCGGAAGTTGAGGCGCCTCATAAAGCGCGACAGGAACAGATTGCGCCAGAGAAGGGCCCGCATATTCTCGAATGCATCCATGTAAATGATGTACAGAACGAGGCCGTGGCCGGTCTGGAGGTGGGGACGATGTCGAAAGACGCTCCTTGCGTGGATGAAGAGGGTGCCAGCAGCCCTAATGGGCCCAGTAAGAGGCTGGAAACCTTCTTCGTGCCTCAGGGGGACCTTTCGACATTGTCAAATTTAGGCATGGTTAGCGCAGTGGCAGATGAGAGCAAGAGCGCCACGCTTCAGCAGAGCAGCGATAACACCGAGCAGGTTTGCAAACATCGCAGAAAAAGGAAGAAACGAAAGCGTTCGGCACTGCCTAAGCATAGGACTAGTCCCACACCGTCCCGCGAAAGACGAAAGGGTAGGCCACTAATCCGTTTAAGAAAACGTCAATGGGGCTGTTCATGGAGGCACAAGCGGCGAGCCAGGTGTGGAGGGAGAAAGGGAGGTGCGTCACCCCAACGAAGCGCGCGGTTCAGCTCGACGACTTCAGAAAAGCGGCCTTGCCCGAAGGGTCAAAGTCGAAAGGGCAGAGTGGCTAAATACCGCGCAGGGGTGAATACAAAGAGAAAATGGCACAGGCTCCCCCCCAGCTTCTGGCGTCACGTTCAAATTCCTACGGGGAATAGGACGAAGTGCAGAATGAGGCGTGACGGCAGGACACAGCCTAAGGTTCGTTTGTGTAGTAGCCTCAGACGTGCTCGAAAACCGCCGGGACCGCGACCCCATCGTGTACGGTTAAAGGAACCATGAGAAAAGGGAGCGGTCAATATGAGTAACTTTTGCACAGGCGTGTTAAGTATGGCTACTGACTATTGAATTGGAGATGCATATGGGTCTGTTTAGGTTTGTAAGTCACATGATGCGGAGTAAATTTTTGAAAAGGAAAACCGCCGAACTAAAGGCTGAAAATTGAAGTCCATTAATCATTTGTACGAATATACCGAGAAGGTAAAAACATAAAAGTGTTATTTTCGAGTGTTTTTAAGGTTTAGTGTTATATCGTATGCCTTCACTGTCAAGTGGATTTGGAGTGAACGAGCATTTGAAGAAAGATGTTAACACAGACCAAGTGATTCGTAAAATGATTAAGTTTGGCGCGACACGGTAGAGTTTCTGTTGCGCGCATTGAGAATCTTATTGCACGGTTTTGGCATAAAACCTATGCAATTGCTTTTTAGGTGTTTTTACCTAGAATTACTTTTGTGTTGTACACGTTGTGTTACAACGTAACGTTTGAAAGAATTTAAACAAACTGTGATGGATTAAGCTTTTGGTTAGTAGTGCTGTGTATTCTGCAACGCTGTAGAACTAAGAGTAATTGAAAATGCTCAGAAGAACTCAGTGGTTTTTTTCAATCAAATGCGTTAGCAAAGGCAGGTAACTAACTGAACAAACCTGCTAGAAGGCAGTGTTTGTTATATTTTTTGTCATTGTCTTCTTTGAAGAATGATTGATCTAGTGATCATGAGCATATTATCAAGCTTTCCCTAAACGTTGAGGTAGACCGTTAGGTCACAGTGTAGTTTAAGATTTCGGGAGGCTGGTGAACTTTATGTCTCAGTGGTAGACAATTATGGGCGGCCGTAAACAAAGACGGACGTTCGGACAAAAGTAGCGCTCACTGAATCCGAGTTCCTGACTGATGCTCTCAGCGGGACAGAACCGATGAAAGTAGTCAGCGATGAAAAACAGCCTGCTGTTTTATATCAGGACGACAATGGTATCAAGCAAAGCTGCGCTTTGCTTGCACCAGAATTTGGGCTCTCGTGGGATAACGTACTGCGCTTCAGGAAATGAATGCGCTTGCCTTGTGTAGGCCATTCATCAGTTGCAGGTTATCTCAGAGGTGCTAAATTTAAAGTAGGGACAGACCATTTTCCCCTTACTTGGCTGCAAACCGTGACATAAAAGAACAGTCGCCTTGTGAGGCAGAGCTTGATTCTTCGAAAATACAATTTTGGCATTAGGTAAAAGAAGGGCAAATTGAATGGAAACGTTGACACGCTCAGCCGCCATTCTGGGGTGCTCTTTCTGTATCAAAATTGATATTTTAGTTTTTTTCGTGCATCTTATGTAAATTTGTAAGGTAGCACGTCCGGTTTTCCAGCTCAAGTGAGTCCTGAGAGTTTTGAGTGTGAGCTTTTGTTAAAGCTAGGAAATGAAAATTGGTTTCCATCCCTCTTTTGGCTTGGTTTGATCGTAGGGGGCCGAGTGCTTGCTTGTACAGGTGGTCGAGTATCAGAGATGCTGTCGAAGATTCGGCAATCACCCGGACCATGCCACAAGCGAAGGCCAGTTCCTGGCATTCAACTACTGACCTTTTCGTCGTCCCTGCGAGCAGCAGTGTTGACCGCTGCCCTCCGTGACTCATCTGGCGAGGGGGAAGCTGTTATGACCGCCATCGGTAGGCGCCATGCTGTCGCTGAGAAGCGTAGCCGGGCCGCATTCCCACGCCTGGAACCCAGGTTTTCTTGGAACCAGCGTCGAGATATGACGGGGGAGCGGCGCTCTTTTAACCCTCAAACAAGTAGCCGACTCGCCGAATGCTTATGCCCGCCAGGTATTGTCCCGGCTAGCCGGCGGATGAGACGTCACGTCGCCACGAAGCGGTAAGCCGTTCCAGAGGGGACAACAAAGACAGCGTCTTCCTTTGTAGAAACGGCGACCGCCGCCACAAAGTGCCCTGCTAATTGAGCGGACAAATTGGCGGACCGTTTGATGTCTGCTGTCCGAAGCTTGGAACCCCTCGACCAGCGACATACACGACGAGCAAGAGACTCTCTGGCGCCACCTTTAAGTGCAGTGATCTTGACTCGAAATTGGCTGTTCACGTGCGCCGTGCAGGCTCGTACCCCTCACCTGTTGTGTGTGTATGTGATTGGTGTTCCACTGAAGAAGGAGGAGCCCGACAGGGCTTATAACGGCGCCGCAGAGTGCAGGACGTCGCTCTGAACCAACTAAAGGTTTAACCACCACGCTCGTGGTTTGTGAACTCTTAACCTCATGCTGTAAATATTTGTAAATAGTGCCATAAACCTTGTTTGTTTTTCGTATCCCCATCTTGTAAGCGGTCGTTTCCTCAACCCGAAGCTACACCACGCTACCACAGCACCCCGGGATCGCGACAACTGGTGATCAGCGGTGGGATCACGACAGCGCGTATGGCGGCAAGGTTGCGCGCGCAACGTTTGCAAAACATGTCACCCTCCGCCTATGAGAAAGGTAAACAATAATAAAATGGAGTGCCCCGCCGTGGTGGTCTAGTGGCTAAGGTACTCGGCTGCTGACCCGCAGGTTGCGGGTTCAAATCCCGGCGGCGACGGCTGCATTTCCGATGAAGGCGCAGATGTTGTAGGCCCGTGTGCTCAGATTTGGGTGCACGTCAAAGAACCCCAGGTGGTCGAAATTTCTGGAGCCCTCCACTACGACGTCTCTCATAAACATATAGTGGTTTTGGGACGTTAAACCCCACATATCAATCGATCATCAATCAAGAAAATGGAGTGTTCATGATGCACTAACTCTAAGCTTCAATGCAATCGCCAATAACGTAGGCCCGTGGTTAGATTAATTTGCAGCGGTAGCGAAGGTTAACGATCGAAAAGCGCTTTTTCGTGTGATGTCTGCCTTCGCCAACATGAGAAATACGTGGTGTGGTGAACTTGTCAGCGCTGCCAGCGACAACCCATTAAACGTGGTCATCACTTCGTGTTGTTGAAAAGCTCCACGATCAATTGTTATATGAAACGAACATTTCGCAAGCGTCTTATAAAAGATGCTATGCAGGAAACGCATACACGCGCGCATGAAATGGCTCCATTTTTGTCTCTCTGTGAACGCTGGGAACTAGAAAAAGGTTTATAGAACACGTAGTCGGAAAAAAATAAAAAAAATGTAATGCACAAGACAAGAGTCGCCTAACACACAGCCGAGACGCCGGAAGTTGCTCTAGTTCGGTGCAGTGTTCACCGTGCGTATTGACGGTGACACTTTCCTGTCATCTGTCTCTTTCCTCTGCATTTTTTGGGGCTCTTTCAGGCACTATGTAAGTGTATACGCAAAATTAATTCGTGGCAACATTACTGTTCTACAAAAGAGCGTTGTACCATGCACGTACAAAAGGACCCAGCTCTTATCCGTATCTTTCTCTTCGAATTACAGAGAGCTGAGCTACTTGTGTGTTCCACCTGTCTCTTATAGAATGTGTGTTCCTCTAAGTGTGCGGCACGTAGTGAAACACCTGGAAAATGTAGACGAGGTAGTTGAGCATAAAGATGAAAGAACGTACGAATGCGTGAACGTCGTGCACGAACGAGATTAACCGGCGTTCTTGCAGCGCAGTTTCTCCTGTAGAGTCGGGACAGCGGAAACAGTCGAAATGAAGAGGTTAGAGTCGTTTTTCGTGCGCAGCCGCTCCGGTGGGGTGGACGTTTTAATGTCTTCGTTGCGTGCTCGCACACACACAAGCACACACACACACGAACACACACGTACACATGCATGTACAAGCCCACATACTCACAAGTACACGCGCGCCGCACTTTGTGTTTGCCGCGAGGCTAACTTCTCATGCACATATTGCCCCTTTTCGTTCCTCCATAACTCTGTATCGCTTGTTGCGGCCTCAAAATGGCAGAAATTACTGTCGTCCCTGAATGGTCGGTCGCGTAGCAAGGGCTTCGTGCACGCACCGCGGTGGTCACTGTTCGAGGACGATGTCACGAGTGCTGACATGGCCGGCTGGCCATTCGCGTCGGATGACTGAGCCCTGCGCATTCGAGGCGCACGCGTATTCGCGTGATGCCGGAACACCGTGGCACGGGCACTTTCGTTTTAGACGCGAATCTAAAACGAAAGGGTTGAGGGTTGGGCTCAATTCGGTGTGCGGCGTGACCACCCTTACAGCGCATGCGCGTCCCCTCCACTCTCTCTCCTCTTATACGCTCCTACCTTTTGCCTCGCGACGGCCACGCAGCCAGCGTCCGCTAGCCAACGCCCGTTCTCTCCCCTCTGTCTTCTAGGCCATAGAGTTTTATAAAATTGACTAGATGGGACTCTGGCGCTGTTCAGCGACCTTGGGAACGATGGGTAGTACACGGATTTGCCTGGTCTTCGTACTTGCGAGCGGCGAATCGTACTTGCGGCTTCGTTTATTGCATTGTTCTGGTTTTGCTTCGAAGGTAAGAACGAACCCTTTTGAACTTCGTGACCCGATTTGAAATTATATGTCTAAGCGAATAATGTGGTGAAGCGCAACCCTTGAACATTTGCCCACTTTTTTTTCTTTTTCGCGCGAAAACAGCTCCAAGCCCCATGAACACACATGGAGCCAGAAGTAGGAAGATTAGACAAATCCGTGTACTACCCATCATTCCCATGCTCGCTGATGAGATGTGCGTCGCAGCTCCTGTAGACACTAGCGCCAGAGTTCCCTCTTGTGTATATCTGCTCTAGGCATCCCTCCCCTTGGCGTTTCGTCTACACGCCCATTGTGCATGCGCTGCCCCCATCTCTCGCTTTTCAACGTCGATGCAGGCAGCGTAAGCGAGCGAGTTTCTAGGTTGAAAAAACCGACTTCTCACGCTTCACAACCGTTCACGGGCCACCCCTGTATATGGGCACTTCATCTTGACCTCCATGGCAGTGCGCTGTTGAACAACCAAAATTCGGATAGTGCGCGTTAACTGAAAGCGGATTGCGGGTCTCTTTGTCCAATCGGACTCTTCTTTCTCTCATTGCCCATTATCAGCGATTGACGTGTTCCAGTAAAAACACCGCTTCATCACGGCGTGCTTTGCGCATCCCCTGGTTTCTTTCTTGCGCAACGCCGCGATGAGAGCCAGCGTCGACGCCACCGCCAGTGTACGCGTTAAGGCCTCACCAAACGCACCCATCGCAGTGCGTGAAGCGCGGGGCTTTTTGACGCGTCGTCGTGCTCGAGAGAGTGCACCGTCGCGCCACTTTGTGTAGCCACACGCCCTCACTCTCTCTATAGAGAGACGGCAGCTGCCGTACGTACTTGGTGAACTAAATATCCTCCTCCAAATTGTCTAAAATTGCAGCTAAAACTGTGCTATGGGCTTTTACAGCGTGCAGGGCCTTTGACGCGTAACGAAGCACCGAAACGTATGACGTTCGAACCGCCTCTCTCCTGTTAAATAACAGTCATTGTGTTTACCAGCAGACTGTGGACGGTTGTTACCATCAATAATTCATTAAGGAAGAAAAAGAGGCGAGAAATGAATGACAGGGATGTTAGCCAGCTTCCTACAATGTGGAAAGGGAAGTTCATTGTTAGAAGAGCTGGGAAAGAGGGAGAACATGCTACACGTCAAACATGTATTAAAAGTGCGAATCAGGTTGACAACCGAAATGCTTCGTATACCCAAGTCCTAACACTATATTACTGTAAAAAATGTCCGTGTTCTAAAGTAAGAACTGACCGTGAAAATCACATACGGAGATCTGTTTTTCGAAAAATGGCAGACGTGGACGCATAACAACATTCTTGTGCCGCGTTTCTAATAAAACCGCAGGGAAGACTATAAATGAGCACTAAGTTTCCGTTCCTGGGCTCTTTCCGCAACAGAAGAAAATAACGTCAAACTGATGTGTTTTTTTTTTTCACATGGTGCGCTAGGAAGCCGGAAGCAACGCCTTTGGCACAATTGCGCTCATCGGCAGTGGTGGTGGGGCTGAGTCGTGCGATATTTTGTGCTTCTAGTTCATGCGTAGCCATTCGTTAACTTCTACATGTGATTGAATTTGGGCTTGGTGTGATGAAAGATACCGTCCGCACGTTCTGTGTTAGCCAGGGATCTTCACGGAGAAAGCGGCCATGTTTGGCGACACAAAAAATAAATTTACGGAGCCTCCATAAAACAGAGCCTGCTGTTTTTTTTTTCTTAGTGACAGAAATTATCCAGCACCGATTTACTAGCAAGGTCTTCTGTAACCTGAGACATTTTGTTTAGAGTGTTTATTGATGAGAAAGTGTTCTTGCACAGAGCATGTTTCATGAATGCGCGTAAGGCCTATATACAAGTCTGTTCTACGCATTCAGGGACAACTTGGCATGAAGCAAAGAATCTACGGGGGCGGTGCCACTGTAGGCCCAAACAACGAAACGTTCCTTTCCTTTGACCACGTCCTCTCCTTACGTGAGGCTTCCTTACAACCAAGTACCGACGGAGGAAGCAAGCGTACTCTGAAAGCTCCCTTAACCCGTCCTCGCGGGAGGAATGGTTGCCGCGCTCCTGCGTTCGAGATTATCGAATATAAGCTTTGCTCACAAGCGTTTATTCTGTAAAAAAAAGTTGGGTCACCACATCACTTCCAAATTGAAGTGTTAATATAGAGACGCGTGTACGCTTTCTTCAAACTACGATTACTGAATGTGAAAAGCCACCGTAGTTGAGCGCAAAACGTGGTGCATTCTAGCAACACTGAAACGCCCCACGGAGGAAGGAAAAAGGTTTCCTTTCCTTCCTCCGTGGTGCAGTGGTAGTGGTTACAATGAAGAGGAAAAAGGCACCTAATTTCTGTCTGCCTTCAGGCGACACGGCGCAGTGCCTTACAGGGGTGGGGGGAAGGAGGGATAAAAAGAATAGAAGGAAAGTAGAAGCAGAAGAAGACAGCCAACGAGAGGAAAAAGAAGGAGATAGGAAAGTGGGGATCCGGTCGAAGCAGTCCAAGGGCGGGGTGCCACAATGCGAGAGCTACACGGCATCAGGAGACCGCGGAGGGCGAACCAGTCGGCGGGAGCTACGCTGAAGTCGGAGATCGCGAGGGCACAACCGTCCAGCTTGAAATCCTGCGAGCGAATCCGTGGTGCAGTGCACGCACGCTCGCCGCTCGCGTCTCCCCACAGGGGTGGGGTGAGAGGGTTGCCTCGAAAACGAAAACATCACGTGGGCTAGCTGTGAGGCGAAGCGCTCGTTCAGGGCAAGGAGCGGACCTAAGGGCGCACGAAGGTAGCCCGACGTACTCCTCAGCGACGCGAGCTTCGAATCGGGTTTCGGTTTATGAACCTTGCGCATCACCTGCGACGGCCGGTCGATAGATCGAGTGACCGTGCTCGAATAATAACACTGCATGTATACCATTTGCTTCGACTGCTTAGACAGTCATTTGTTGGTGAAATTTGTCCCACGCTCCTTCGTCAAGCCGTCGGAAAAGCTGAAGGGTGACGAGCGCTTACCCGAAAACGTAGACGCCATTTTGACTGTGGCGCACGTACTAATATGCACGGCGCTTTCAGTTTTGCGAAAGCGCGTAATTACACTGATTAAAGTGAAGTGATTTTTAATATCTGCGTGGTGCGCTCTGTGCCTGTTTTCAGGCAGCGTCCTTTGAAGAAATAATGTCTGTTTTTATGATTATTACGCGGAAAAGTACGGGCTCAGTTGTGACACATTATTCTTCATTGATAACAAATGCGCATTATGGCTCCATAGCCTTCCCTCCATTGCCATAAAAGGTTGTTCTCGAGTAGAGCGAAAGCATCTTGGAGGATCTAAAAAAAAAAGCTTGTCCGCGAGTAGAGCGAATGCACAGTGGTCACTTGAAATGGTTGCTCGGAGAATTTCAAGCTGAACGGTTGCGCCCCCGAGATCTCTGACAACAGCGTAGCTCCCGCCGACTGGTTCCGCCCTCCACGGTAACCTGACGCCGTGAAGCTCTCACCGAGTGGTTCCTCGAGTACTTGGACTTTTTCGACCGGCTCACAACTTTGCTATCTCCTTTTCTTTACGTCACTTGACTCCTCCATCTCTTCACCTATTTTCTTCTACTCTTTTTATCCCTCTTCCCCCCCTGCAAGACACTGCGCCGTGTCGTCCAAGAGGCACACAGAAATTAGGTGCCTTTTTCCTCTTCTCAAGAACCGCTTCCACCAGCACCACCACTTGAAATCTCCAACGCGAGCCACAGACGCACTCTTCCGAGGAACACGAATGGGCGCATCCCTTTCACAACATGTCTTTAAGTACGACCCAACTGCGCGCTTGGCTCGTGTTACAGACGCACTCAATTGCCCGCGCGGCATACAAAATGAGCCAGTGTGACTATCTCTACGTAGGCATTGGCCGTTAAGTATATGCCATCCACGATGGGCGTTCGCGCCATGCACGGCAATGCAACAATGAGTGACGTCTTGTTTAGCGATCGCAGCACCGTCCGGAGACTGCGGCAAAACAAAAACTCTGAGCTCGCATATGCACCGAGTCGCTCGCCCAGAATATGCACATAACGGCCTGGCACGGAGCTCGTTAGGATACGCTCTTCGCGAGCGCTGTCGGGCGTACACGCCACGCCTCTTCGCTTTGTTCGTGCAGCTTCGCTAATTGCGTGCAGAGGGGCGACTGTTGCAACAGGAGTTCCGGATACGCCTGTTGAAGGTCAAACCATGGGGATGGGTGTATCGCGATTCTCACTGCTCATACATGACGCGTATCTCTCATGGTGATTGGGGGGTAGTAGTAGTAGTAGTAGTAGTAGTAGTAGTAGTAGTAGTAGTAGTAGTAGTAGTAGTAGTAGTGGCAGTAGTAGTGGCAGTAGTAGTAGTAGTAGTAGTAGTAGTAGAAGTAGTAGTAGCAACTTTATTTAGCAACAAGGAGACTAATAAGTAAAAACCCGTTTCCAATCTCATATTATGAGAGCGTGGAGGTAAGCGGACACAAAGATAGGGATTCACCAAACCACTCTCTTCATTACGAGGGACGCCGAAGTGGTGGACTCCGAAAATTTTGACCTCCAGGGCTCCTTTAACGTGCTCCTAAAATCTAGACACATGGGCCTCAAGCATTTCATCTCCATCAAAATCAAGGCGCCGTGGCTATAATTCGATCCAGCGACCTTTGGGTCAACATTAGGCAGCTTAATTGTACTCTAGACCACCGCAGCGAGTCGAGTTTGCATATATTGCAGCAAACATATAAAGCCGGTATGTATAGTAGATGACAGCGCTTTCCTATTATCAACATGTTTAGTTTGCCCATGTGACTTTGAAGAGGCGTCGTTTCTCCAAAATGTTCCTAGTTTAAGCTACGAGAACAAGCGAGAAAAAAACAAAAAAACGCCAGGCCTGCGTGGAAGGGCCAGCACCGTCACAGCGAAAGCTAGAAGAGTGGCCTTTCAGAGCCTCTTCAAACACTCATTGGCAATACTGCAAGCACACTTGCTTGATACCCACTAGGGCAATAATAATAATTTTTGGGGGGTAGTAGGCCGGTATTCGCTGTGCTAATTTTTTTTATTCTAATGAGAAGCGTGGTATGTACTAAGCACTTGCAATGAATTTTGTGCTAATTGTTCATGCAGTGGCTAATGACGGTGAGGGATTACGGCTGAAGTGGGTATGCTGTGCCACAGTTGATAGGGAAACGAGAACAATCTTTTGTAATGGCTTGGAGCATTGGACGGCCCACTCGTTACGCTATTCGCATTGTGCGATTACTGGTTGTTCTTTGGCTGTTTTAAAACGCTTTATGAGTCGTATTAACTGGGGCTGGCGCCCAGTGGACCCGGGGTAGAGCCCCACGTTGTCATTGGTGCTAGTTTTTTTTTTTTTTCTAATTTCGCGCGATGTGGTTACGCACACCGGCGGCGGCGTCGGCGGCGGCGGACAACTGCGCGTGACCCGAGTTATGATCTCATAACAGCTTTCGCTGTAATAGACTTGCGTCGTTACAAGCGTTTTCGCGGCGCCATGCTTCGTGCGGCTTTATTGCTTTTTTTCTCTCTTTTTTTTTGTTACCGCGGTACATTGATGATGGGCTCGTGCCTGTTAGCACGACGCAGGCTACTGCTGTTTTTTTACAGAAAACGAATGCATCCCACTAAGAAGACATTGAATAAAAGAACACGTGAAAGCGATGATTGGTCTTCGTGTCAAAGTCACGTTAGCGCACAAATCGTCCTCAGAGATAAAAGGAGGGAGAGAGAGGAAGATGAGATGCGAAGGAGAGAGACGGTAATGTGAATACGAACATCTAATTCACCATCCTGCGTAGGGCGAAAGAGGGAAGAGGGAGAGAGGGAAGCTCGCAAACTACAGCATTCTCAGCAGAAGTCACGTTAAAAAGGCCGCGGAACGTAAAGACGGCTTCCATATGCATGCGCCTGATGTAACGCACATGAAGGCTACGAGAAAGGCACAGTGCACGGAACTTGAACGGGACGCGGCCCGCTGCTCATCTCGGCATTTCTCCGAGTCTATAGGAGGCGCGCCTGTTCTGCTGCTTGCTCTTTCCTCTTCGTCATCCGCTCCGCTCCCTGCCTCGGTGCCGAGCTCAGCCTTGCCCTCGCGACACAAGCTGGAGCGGCCTCCATGTTCCTTTACGTCATAATTAAGCCAATTAGCGGGACCACTTCGCCACGCTCGCCTGCGCGTCGCGCTCATCCTCCTCGCCCTCGTAATGCTGCTTGTCCTCCTCGGACGAGTGCACGTCGTACGGTGAGAGGCTTAGCATCTCCACGACGGGCGTTGCTCACGATTCGGCGGGTTAATCCTCGCAACGGTCCTCGGCTCGTTCGATGCTGCGCAGCGCCGGGCGCGCCTCGAATGTCACGATGCAATGTGATGGAATGGGTGCGGTTCTATTTAGAGCTCTCCATGTTTGTTAAAGAAAAACATTAAAGAAAGAAAAAAAAGTGTGCCGAACGAAATAGTTGTTCTGGCCTGCTTTTGCCTCTGGCGGATGATTACAAAATAAACCGGCGGTGTTAAAAATAGAAAAAAAAGATAAATAGAACAAGGGGATGAGTGCGCGGCAGTGATGCCAAGATGTGAAGTTCAGGGTTCTCACGCCCTGACCTTTTTGTACCTCATCGCATCTATAGTGGTGGTCCGGATGTGTACGGAGTTTTTTCGATGTCGTACGAAGTCGCTGGTTCAGTACCAGGTCACGGAGATCGCATTTCAACGGGGCCGAAGCGTATCAATCCTGTTATAGTTCTTTTTCGGTCGCATATCTCGTCTGATGATGCGTGGAGGGCTTTTGCTTTGGAAATTCATGTAGCTCGTCACACGTGTCGCTTAGTGAATACCTCTTTGCGATCCCTGTTTCCCTACGCCTGTGCAGGCTAGGAAACCGATTACTTGAACCAGGTTAACCTACCTGATTTTTCGTTTTCATCTATTGTTCTTTATCTATATACAATTCCTAATACTCGCGGTTGCATAAAAGTACGGTTAGATAGAAAGAATGATTAAAGGCAATGCTGAGGAAATCGCATATAGCCAACACGAACGATGAATGTGCAGATATATGGTAGTAGAATGTACTCGGGCGAATGGTGTGAAAACTTTCCCGTTTCTATCTTGACACATTCTGAATATACAGACTGTTCCCTGATCACGATTGCAGGCACTTGCACACGGAAAATCCTTCTACAGTCCCGGAAACATTCATTTTAGTGCCCGAAGAACACTGGTATGCGCGAACGCGTGCTGTACGCGAGTGCACGTATTCAAATTAGTATTCCTGAGTCAGCCGCAAAGGAGGGGCTCATGTTTCAAACGCCGCATTCAGTGCCGATGGTTCGTCGTCCATTGTTCGCGGCTGCCTGCGCTCTACGCAAAACTCGAGGTGTTCCGTGGCGCCTGGCACGCACTGGCGAAGCGACGGCGTGCTACGTTCACCTTTAAGGACGCCGCGAAACACCTCGTCTCCTGTGCCGCGCGACGGGTTCATTGTCGCGTCACATAATAGAGAGTTTTAGTACTGCGTACGCTGCGTACGTGGCGGCGTTGCGTACGTAAGGACGCCACGTTCTGCGCAATGCGCATGTGCAGACCGCAACGCGCACGTATCGCGTTACGTACGCAGCCGCTACGTACGCACGCATAAGATGCGTGCGTGCGTACGTATGAGGTGATCGCGCCGCTCTCGAACAAGTTCGCGACAGCGCAAGACTTCGTTTTGCAAAATGGCGGCATCGAAGGGAAGCACCGACCGGCTCTGTGGCTTAAAATATGGCCATAATCTGGCTATAACACTTGGATTGGCTCACATTGGCTGTCAACAACACGTGCTTCTGTTTTGATCTACCAGATGACGCAACACGCTTCACGCTCGTTACGTACGCGGGTACTACGGCGTACTAAAAGCCGATTAGTGGCAAACGACGCCACGTAACGCAAGGCGCTTGCGTGATGCGTACGTAGCACCATTTCGCAGTACTAAAACTCTCTATTGTGTGTCGAGCTGCACGCAGATATACCGCACGGAGTACGGCGCTGAAGGTGAAAGTCAGGTTACGCTATACGGTGCAGTCGTGTTGCTTATGCGCGCGCTAGTCGACAGTGCGGTACGAAAACAATAAGGCTGCGATGAAAGACGAGCTGTTGGTTCTAGGTGCGACCGCACGTCCCATGATTCAACTGCTGCGAAATGCGAACAAAAGGAGAAGGCATCCGTTGACGCTGCCCTTTGAATGTCCCCTGATCATCGATTGCGCAGAGCGGTAATTCTCTCTGTGCGTTCTAACACAAGCTAACCTGCTCCTTGTAACGTTCAGCCTCATTATTTTTGCGCTATTCAAATCGGCTCAGTCTTACAAGTTTCGCATTCCTAAGCTCTTTTCTCACTTCACACCTTAAAAAAAATCATGTTACATGTTTTCTTTTACATTACCGCGAACATTACTTCTCTGATCTCATAGACTGTCAATTTAAGAAGTTTGGACGGCGCACTTATGATAATTCGTTACTCTACTGACTCTCAGGTTATCACTGCTCGTTGGTGTAAATTAATAATAATAATAATAATAATAATAATAATAATAATAATAATAATAATAATAATAATAATAATAATAATCATAATAATAATAATAATAATAATAATAATAATAACAGTGACGTTAAGGCAGTGTGGATAGCGATGATGGATAAAGGGAAACTAAATTTAGCTCTCAATTGAGTGAACTTAAAGGAACCCAAGAAAATAGTTCACTCTACTCAAGTTCACTAAACTGAATATTCAATAGAATGAGGAACAGCATTGGGCACGACAGAAGTTAAACGTGTGAAATGCACCTTATTTCGGAAACAATTCTGCAACTTTAATTTGCACTGGCGCGCAACAACAGACAAGACTGTCCAGAAAGTCCCAGTTGTACTGCTCGTCCTCTTGCACACATTGTTGCCGTGACAAGAAGTTTGGCAACTTTTTCAATATGTTGTTACAGGGATTACAAGTACGAAGAGAGAAACGAGTGTATTTGCAATATTTACAGATAGGTGTGACACCACAGGGCTGCTAGGATCTCGCTCGCCGAATCCGCTTCTTCATCGATGCGCCTATGATGGGGCGGAGCCATGCCCACTGCCTCGTAACATCACCCCCAGCGGACATCATCATCCCCGTAACATCATCCCCGTAACATCATCCCCGTAACAGTATCCTACAGCCCCATCTAGAGGTACAGGATTTGAACATCCCTCAGCGATTATAACGTTTTCGCCGAACTCTTTTTTTTATCTCTGTTCCGGTCGAGCAACAGAAACAATTTTCAATTTTGACCACTCGGAAAGTACCGTATATTCCGAAAGCACATGAGGCTCATTTTTGTCTACCGCCCGGCCGATTTCCCTTGGTGGCGCCGTATGCGGAGAGGATGTTGCGCCGCCGCCGACGTGACTCGAGGGCGGCACGCATCGACTATACGTCTGTGCTGAAGAGCGCGAAACTTGAATGAATTGATATTAAAAAAAATGAGCCCTGGTTCACGGGTCAAGTTATTTCAAATGAAATATTCACTTTTCAAACGTTCGTTTAATTGACAGATTTTCGCATAGAACGCATAGGAAAACCACCGGGCACTTTCTTGTTATTCTGAAATATTCTTTAATGCGATAAACTTTCGTTCAAATGATAATTATATGTATGAAGAACATGTGGTCACACCCCGAGAAAAGCTTTGTATAAAGCTGCGCAATGCAAACAAAATGCTAATACGACGCAAAATATTAATTGTTTATTTCTAGGTGCGATGTTTTTTTAAAGAACTTGTTACAGATGCTGTAGGTGTCGGTTTGCTTTATTTAATGTGGCGTGCGAGGCACGTTACGAATAAAAAAATGCCTCGAAGTGTCCATACAGCTAATACAAAAGCAATCGCCCAGTGGTGTTAAAATCAATTCGCAAATGATCTTTTATTCGTCAAGGGCCCTTCAATCGATGAAAGTATGTGGACGATGTTAAACCGATGCAACTTTGCAGACGACGCAAGCAGATCCGGCGCATGTGCGTCGAATCCGCATGCGTCGTCTTTTCACCTTCTGATAATCACGAGCGGTGTACAAAAACCAGCTCGCACACTGCGAACCACTATTCAGGCGCAGCTCTCTCTCTCTCTTATGTTCCTTCCGGACATTGTGTTTCGGTGCAAGCAACATGCCCGACGATTTCCTGCTCCCGTGATGACTTTCTTATCTACGCACGGTCAACCGCATCTCATTGTGTTGCTTTATGAATACAAATGTTTCAGCGAAAGAAAAGAAAGATTGCTCACGATACTCGCACGCAGTGAACGTCCCGTGTGAAACTTAGTTATCGCCTTCATTAAGATGATTGGGTGACTGGATTGTTTACGATAGCTTACCACGCACGCTTTGCCACGATTAGCATATATGGCAGTCTTTACAGCTTCTCATCAAGCGATAGCGAGTGAGCGAGCGAGCGAGTGAGTGAGTGAGTGAGTGAGTGACTCAATCCCGCCGAGGTAGTCTAGTGGCTAAGGTGCTGACCCACAGGTCGCGGGATAGAATCGCGGTTGCGGCGGCTGCATTTCCGATGGAGGCGGAAATATAGGCCCGTGTGCTCATATTTGGGTGCACGTTAAAGAACCCCATGTGGTCGAAATTTCCGGATCCCTCCACTATGCGGTGTTTCCCATAATCATATGGTGGTTTTGGGACTTTAAACCTCTCATATCACTCACTCACTCGCTCACTCACTCATTGCACGCTCGCTAAAATGTCTGCGAAACGAGCTCTTTGACGCCGTCATGTTAAAATGCAGCCAGCACATGAAACTGCATCGACAAACAGAATTCGCTGAGTGTGGGTATCTATTTCGGTGGCAGCTTCCAGTATATACAGTCGAATCTCTTTATAAGAGACACTGATATAAGAGACAAATGCGTATAAGAGACATCAGTGTGCGTACAGTAAAATACAGGTTTATGGGAAAACGCATACATGGCATCCTGCTTATAAGAGACACCTCATATAAAAGACAAGAATTACTGCCCAGAGCATGGCTTTTATAAAGGGGTTCAACTGTAGTATATGCGTGGTGCTCGGTAACGGCATGCATGACAAAGGCTTCGTTCATGAAGCTGTGGTGCCTCCGACTTTCGTTGTGTTATATACAAACCTTCATTTCTTGCGTTGGTCACAGTTTGAGGTTAACACACCAATTTTTAGGGGCGAATCTCCTCATGAGGTGGGTCCTACGTCCCGTGTTTGCAGTAGTAGCCACCTTTCGTTTAGTCCTTAGAATGTCCGCTGGATGGCGGTACTTGTAAATGACGAATATATGATGAAAAGGTGCGAGATGGCGGTACTTGGAGTGTTCGCTACACAGATAGACGGAGGGATGAATGGGCACACGGGTGGACAAACAGACAGGCAGACGGATGGATGGACAGATGCATGGACAGACAGACAGACAGACAGACAGACAGACAGACAGACAGACAGACAGACAGACAGACAGACAGACAGACGGACGGACGGACGGACGGACGGACGGACGGACGGACGGACGGACGGACGGACGGACGGACGGACGGACAGACAGACAGACAGACAGACAGACAGACAGACAGACAGACAGACAGACAGACAGACAGACAGACAGACAGACAGACAGACAGACAGACAGACAGACAGACAGACAGACAGACAGACGGACGGACGGACGGACGGACGGACGGACGTAAGTATGGATGCTCGCACGGAAGGACGCATGGACGGACGGAAGCAAGAACGAACATACGGACGCTTCGCCCCACTCATCATCATTTGCTCAGTGGATATGCAGTAATTTTTTTTATTTCGGTACAACGTATTGAAAGGCACCATCAAAATATTGAATGTAAGTGAATAACTTTATTCATACACGAAAATAAGATCAAATTTTTGAAAATCGGCAAAGTTTTCTACACAAGAGCCCCCCACCCCAGAAAAAAATCCTAAATACGGTCCTGGGGGAGGACGTCCGTAGGAGATGTCCCAATGCACCTCATAAATCAAGGCACCCCCTATTGTGTATATGATAAAGGTATAGAAGCCTTCACCGCTTGACGGTACCATTCTTCTTAAATACGTCGTTTAAGAATAGATAACTGACGATGAATGGTCGCGCTTGTGTTGATTATATACGCATACGAGCGACGCAGTTGCCAAGCCTTTTTTTGTTGTTGTTTTATGCCATTCAATATAAACTAAAAAGGAAGAAACGCTGGAAATTTGAGCCGACTATTTTGCGGAATAACGCACTGGACGACGAAATGACATCTTGAATTTTTGCATTAAGATGCGACGTCGCGTAGATGTAGCGGCTGATTGAAACTGTGGTCCCATTCATTTCGCCTTCTTTCCATTCCGCCTGCCAAGTACAGTATTATCAAATTTCTTTTCTTGCTATATTTTATTTCTTTTCATCCCTAAATGACTCGAATTTCTCACTGCGGCTCTGGCCGCGAGTGGCTGGAAATGAGCTTTAAACGAGGTGCTCGTCTGAATCCGCGCATTTGGCTGATTGCTTCTGCGGGAACCCGCAATGCGACCGCTTTTTTTTTCTTTGTATTTTCCCGCCGAGTTGATGGTTAGTGCGTAAGTGTGTGCTTACAGGGACACCGTCTGCGCCTTGTACTATCTTATTTATACAGCTAGGGGGAGTAATCTATTATTTTACACTTCTGGCGCGTCAGCGGTGCTGAAGACGTTGCAAGTTGATTGCGTGTTTTCAGTCGCACGGGTAAAGGAAGGCGTTCGATTTATTCGAAATTAACTACCGCGGTTGTGTCCTTCAGCGGAAACACAAAATGGCTTTCGCGAAAGTTCTATCGGCGGGGCCATCGATTGGCGGGGAGTAATTTGTTACCGCAAGTTCCTCGTAAGCCTCGAAGGACTCGCCTCGAAAGTCGACGTGTTTCATTTCTTTTATATTTATTGGTGGAGCGCTGCAGTACTGCAGGCTTCGTAGGGCGCCATGATGAAATGACATAGGTGGATTATAAGACTGAAGCTATAGCAAAAAAATTAGGAATGTTACCGTTGGGAAAATTACAGTATATAGGCGAAGCGCGGCATGTGTGTCTTTCTTTCTCGCTTGCTTTCTTTCTCAATGCGCCGTCCTTTTTACTAACTTTTTCCTCGCTGAGTGTAGGCAAAACGGTAGAGAGACCGTGTACCGTGTGATGTGAGTGCACGTTAATGAATGCCAGGTGGTCAGAATTCCTGGAGCCCTCCACCACGGCGTCTCTTACAATCGGATCGCGGTTATGGGCCGCGAAACCTCAGATATTATTATTTTACTCGCTGGTCATTCTCATGGATGCTTGTAATCGGACCTTTACTTTTGTGCTTAGCAGAGCTACTGTTTTATTGCTAAAAAGGCAACAACGACTGTCACGTGTACAACAATGAAGGGCAAGAAGAAAACGTGAAAACGATAAAATGTGGCCACGTGAATTGACAAGTAATTTGTGTTAAAGATCATACTGCCACACCGGAAAGGGTTGATCCGTCGACGACTATAGGCCTGATGGAGCGAGCATTGACTTATTGATATTGAAATCACGCGTGTACTGGTATAAATATACTTGCACAAATGTTTCAGAAGCCGGGAAAGTTCACGATTCTAAGACTCAGACTTGACAAAAAACACTTGAAAATATATAACGAAATTGCGCGACATTTCACTCCCTGCATGGTCTTGCGGCATGCTCTGCATACATTGATACCAAATGAGCAGTGGCCGCAAAGTCCACTGCAAGTGTTCCGTTGGGAACCACGACTGTTGTTGCACGCCGATTTGTTGCGCCGGATGAACCACCACTCCAGGACTTTTCCTTTCCACCAACCTTCAGCCAGCGTCGTTTCTTTGCTGAAGCCAAAGGGATGCCCCGTGTGTGGCCCTGCCTCAGGCCCGAGGCAGACTTGTCTCAAGAAGCAGCCACCGCGGGGGCATATTTTCGTTGGCACTTGACGTCATCGGCGAAGATCGCTAGGGTCGGGGGTCGCCATTTCTGAGGTCTACCACACTCGCAAAAAACTCGCTCCATGCACTTTGTTCGAGATCAGTACTTTCTCGAGACCACCGGAACACCTCTTGCATGCCGAAGCATGGAGAGGAAGACGCGCGTGCAAACGGACCTTCAAAATGGCACACGAGAGTGTTGCCCCCTTGCGAATCGAGGCTCACTGCATATTTACCCCCGATAGGTGTTATGACTTATGAGATACTACCACAAACATCTACAGTGCGAATAGCGCCCAACTTAATTCCTGAAAGGTATACATGTCGATGCAGCGTAATGTTTCAAGGTTGATCAGCTGATTTAACATATGGTGAAGAGCGCGAAATCTGGTCTTTAATGCTCGGATATGATCCAATATCGTGCTATGCCTTCACGATATGATGCGCGGAAAGCGTGAAATTAGGTGATTAACGCTGAAATCATCACTCTTCACATGTACGCTTTTTTGTAAAACAGTCGTGCTTAAATGCGTTTCTGACCTTCGTCGTTTGAGCGACTGTTTCAGCGAGCACGATGCCGTTAACGCTTTATGCGGCTGCTTATACAGCAGTGAGCACAGTAAAACGTCCTCGGTGTATCGCTCGTCTGTATAATGCATGCGGGCGCACGCCATGCGAGGCCCATTCAGATTTAAAAATCCTGCGGCCGCACGTATACCCTCATCCGCCGTCCTAAAAGTGTAAAGGTCAAGTCGTTCATACGAACGCCTGCGTCGGTCATGGGCGTTCATGTTTCCACCACGCAAACCACAAAAAATAGCACGTATAGCAGCGGCAGCGAGTTTGTGGATCACCCGGCGAGCTAATCTAGTGTCATCCGGAGTTTTCTTCGTTCTATTTGTGTAATCCTTTAATCGCATTTATTGTTATTGTTTGCCTGTAGTCCGCCGTGGTGGTATTATGGTTGCAGTGCTTAGCTGTTGACCCCAAAGGTTGCGGGTTTCAGCCAGGCCGCAGCTGTCGCATTTCGATGCAGACGGTACCATAGATGCCCGTGTATTATGAGCTGTTGGTGCACGTTAAAGAACGACAGCTGGTCAAAATTTGCGGAGCCGCCCTCAAAGTCGAATCGTGGTTTCGACACGTAAATACCCAAATTTTAGTATCGCATGTGTAATTACAACGTTTCCAGACGGCTCAGTAGCGGACTAAAATGGGCTCAGCAATTGAGGACAGAGCGCGGTGACCCTGTCCTACGTCGCACGGTGCGTAAAAGCATGGCATGTTGCGCTATAGGCCGCGGCATGACTGCACCGCGTGTACTGTATATCCCACTGACGCGTTCAGATGTCGAGCGAAATCTCACTTTAAATTTGCTGTGTACATATGTGTATGGCGGGTAATGTTTTATATATTTCATTTCTCGCGTCGCTGGTGCCACGTCCTTCTTAAATGCGAAGCATTTCTTAGCGTACTTCGGCAACATTGAGCGTATCTATCTATCTATCTATCTATCTATCTATCTATCTATCTATCTATCTATCTATCTATCTATCTATCTATCTATCTATCTATCTATCTATCTATCTATCTATCTAGCCGCGTACGACTTTAGCTCTCCTGGCCGTTTCGATAAGTGTATCGACACCAAATTTGGTATGATATAACATGACTATATGAAGAGCATAACTGACTAGTCATAACATGAAATTATGACATGTATGTAATGAATGTCGTGATTTACATTTTATGGTTCTGCAGCTCTTGCAGTGGTTTCGTTCACATGGCATGTTGCAAAACTGGTATGGTATGACATGATTCCATGGCGAACACAAGCGACAGGCCCTAACATGAAAATCATGATATGCGTGTCATGTAACAACATGATTACATGCCACGCTCATGATGCACTCGCGGCCGTTTCGCTATAGCGTCACATAAACCAAATTTCGCATTTCGGTAGCTGGTCGCGCCGGTCGCGCCTGGCGTCAAGACTACAGAATGCTCGTGTATTGCTAGCGTAGCGTTCCTGCGCCAAGCGTTCGCGCACGTCAACGTTACGTCGGGGTGTATTGCGCCATTCATGATGCTCTCGCCGCCGTTTCGCTAGCTTCACATATACCAAATTTGGTAGTACGGGGCGTCAATGGGCGACGAAGGCATGTGACTGATGCAAACGTGATAATCATGAGATGCGTGTCACGTAACAACATGACTAAATGCCACGCTCATGATGCGCTCACGGCCGTTTCGCTAGCTCTACATATCCCAAATTTGGGTGTTACGCGACGCCAATGAATGGCGAAGGAATATAACTGGTGCTAACATGATAATTATGACACGCGTGTGACGTAAAAACATGACAAAATACCACGCTCATGAAGCGCTCATGACAGTTTTACTAGCTTCACATAAACCAAATTTGGTATCACCTTACGTGAACAGACAACGAAGGTAAATGTCACGTTCAAACATGATAATCAAGGCATGCGTGTCATGTAAAACGTGACCACATGCTACGATCATAGCGCACTCGCGGCCGTTTCGCTAGCTCCACATGTACCAAATTTGGTATTAGGTGACGTGAATATATGGTGAAGGTAATTGAAACGTCCAAACATGATAATCATGGCATAGAAGTTATTTACGGCATAATTTACCTCCGCCTCGTAATGTTTTGCTGATTTCAAAGTGGCATATCAACCATACTCATTCGTTCTTCGCATAATATTGGTTCCCACTGCGCGTTGGATCTGCCAATTTTTTTTTACATGTTCAGGTTCATATCTCTGGATATGTCAGCTTTTCTATATTATTGTTCTTCTTTTTCTTCGAAAATCTTGGTCTTACTGGAGGCTCGTTGCTTATAGCCTTGTTATCAGTGTGTTGTTGCACTTATTCCGGCCTATGAATAACTCAGTGAATTTTATAAAGAATCTCAATAATTTGATTAAGGCTGATTGAACGCAATAACAGCGGATAATCACTTCGACAGCCTGTGGTTGTGTTCGAGTATATCGGTGGTTATAGCTCAAGAATACATCTGGTCGAGAGCATTTAATTGAACTCGCTCAACAGTCGTTGTCGTCACATTCCCCATAATGTGTTACATGAAGTGGAAGGGAGATGTCTTTGATGACATTGTAGCAAGAAAACAAAGAAAAGTATGCAACACGGTGGTTTTCGTGGAATGCCCGCCGAACACCTGCACTGACATTTGTCATTCTTTGCTCTCTATCTTTCAGGTGCAGGCGTGGAGCAGATGTGCCATTGAGATAGGAGAGGGATGCCGCATCGAACCCCACCCGAGTGCGCCCCATCTGAATAGAGGGCGCTGAGTACCACACCGCTCCGCATGTACGACCAGCATGAGGACAACTGGGGATACGAGAGCCTGTACACCAGCATGTGAGTTGCATGCCCCTACATGCACGGTGATATCAATGGTGACGCTACTCCGTGCGCGAAAACCTTCTCTTTGACGCGCACATACCGTCTCTGCATTTTCGTGCACTTGAATCTCGTTATAACGACCAATTACTTTGGGAATTAAGCCCCGCTGTGGTGGTCTAGTGGCTAAGGTACTCGGCTGCTGACCCGCTTGTCGCGGGATTCAATACCAGCTGTGGCGCTGCATTTCCGATGCAGGCGGAAATGTTGTAGGCCCATGTGCTTAGATTTGTGTGAACTTTAAAGAACCCCAGGTGGTCGAAATTTTTGGAGCCCTCCACTATGTGGCGTCTCTCATAATCGAATGGTGGTATTGGGACGTTAGCCCCGCCGCGGTGGTCTAGTGGCTAAGGTACTCGGCTGCTGACCCGCAGGGCGCGGGTTCGAATCCCGGCTGCGGCGGCTGCATTTCCGATGGAGGCGGAAATGTTGTAGGCCCGTGTGCTCAGATTTGGGTGCACGTTAAAGAACCCCAGGTGGTCTAAATTTCCGGAGCCCTCCTCTACGGCGTCTCTCATAATCATATCGTGGTTTTGGGACGTTAAACACCACATATCAATCAATCAATCATTGGGACGTTAAACCCCACATATCAATCGGTGAACTTTGGGAATTATCGTTTACGGTGAATTACATCGTTGCCCATATGTTTACAAGAGAATCGAAAACGAGAGAGCTGCCTAAACATTGGCTGTGTCTAAGCATTTGGTTTGCGTGGGTCTTAAAACATGAAATGTAGCATAAAAAAAAAGCAGAATAAACGTTGAAATACTATTCCGAACCACATTTGCGTTTGAAGTCTGGTTGTGACATAAAAAGTTTGGCTTTTAAAACCCGGTTATAAAAAGGGCGGCGATTTTGACAGAAGTGAGTTGGGAGAATGCCGCGGACACGGCTAGAAGACTGAGAAGCTTCTTGAATAAACTCGGCACGAAGGAAACCGCTGAAGTAGAGATGGTGCTTTCGTGTATCGACACCTAAGGTTCCTAGATGAAACAAGTTTCCAAGGTAGCGTCACTCATTGTTCTCGAGCCGTCGTCCTCACTCTTTCACTTACCCCTCCGTGTATTCGCGCCTGTAATTGGTGCATTCCTTGCACGTGATCTAGTAAGTGCCTGATGGTGTTATTTATTATTATGCAAAATGTTCAAAACGAGTAGGCATGTGCATATGGCTGCAGCTGGATTCTCGCCGCGACCTGAGACGAAATCGTAGCCAGGACATTAACTGAATAGGAGGAGCGCTTCAGTTGGTGCCAAGTCGGCCAAGATTGTTATGCGGTGCTCGTTCAATGCAACATACGAGTTTTACAACCATGCTCGGTTGCCGTAAAACAACGGAAAACGGTTTCGCATTCAACTTACCTTGCGCTATCCGAAATGAAGCGCGCCGTCAAGTGTAGCTATGGAACATTTCACGGGAACGCTTTCGTGCAACCTCGTCGACATACGTCGACGCGGATCTGCGAAGACAGTTTATTTGACGGTTTTTACTGAAACGCCAGGAGCGCGTCTAATCCGCGTCTAGTGCATGTCAGTTGTTACAAATACTAGTGTGTATGCATGTATACAGAGCAGCTGGAGCATGTAATTAACGCACCTTCAAGAACATTTCACGCTTGACCAGCTGACCAGAACGCGACATAAATGAGCCGAAACATGCTGCTTCGGGACACCTCACCAGTACAACACTCAGTTTTCAGGAAGATCCACGCACCGTACCAGAATCACCTGGCATCGCGATTATCAAAATGAGCACATGAAAAAAACAAACGTCATCGCAGTGCTGCTAGTCAAGCGTTCGTACCAGTCTGGCAGTGGTTTTTCCTTGCGTGTGCACAACCCGGCTGTAATCGCTCGTCACAACGTCACGCCCTGTGATCACTGACAGGATCCAGCAAGAAAAGCGTTCACTGTATTACAACACGAACTAAACACATTAGAAGAACTGGACTAGTTATAACTGGAAGAACTACAATGTACGATGCAAGACGCTATGGCTAGTGGTGTAAAATATAGAACTGCACAACGTTGCCAGTTCAGTAACGCACATCCCGCTCGCTGTTGTGTTGTACCGTTTATGTTCATAAAGGTAACCGTTTATTCTACGACTCATTCCGTTCCTTTTTGTTTCAGTTATATCTATTCACCGTAGTAACTGAACCCAAACATTTGATTTTTGGTGAAAGTTTTGAACCTTATAGGCGGTGTTCCAGAAACATAGGCGAGGAGGAAAGGGAAAGGTGTCGCTACCTTGGAAACTTGTTTCATCTAGGGACCTTATCGACACCGTGGAAAACTGCCTTCTGAGCAGAACATGCGTTTTTGTGTGTAGGATTATCGCGGGAGCTAGACCGCCAATTCGTTAGAGCCGATCTCTACATTTACAAGGAATATCGGCTGTAACAAACTAACCTGTGGTCTCGGGGCTACTTCATTAGAACGAGATTATACTGCAGTAGATGTATCTATTTTGTAGTCTGTCTTCCCGCGTAACGCTCCCACTGACGACTGGTGAACGAGACGCTGCTCATAGCGACTGATGTTCACACTCGTCCTCACAAGTCGGCAGTTCGTGTCTTTCGAGCTTTACTCCCTCTCCAAACATGACGTTTAGCTGATTCCGACGTCTCACTGCTGCGCCGCCGTTTCCCTGAGCACTTTGTGTTTCAATTTCATCTACACAATCGTTGTCTGGGATGAATGGGCCTAAAGTCAGACGCAAATGTAGTCAATGCAGTCACGATGTACAAGTAGAATGCAAATCTGCCTTCATTCACGATGCCATGGCGCATACTCCTTTCACCTTGCCGAAAGGTCACGAAATGTCTCTTTATGTCGGAGGCTTTGGTTCTGGCGATCTTGGTTCCTTTCCAAAACTGCAGATGGAAGTACAGTAAAACAAAAAAAAACAAAGTAGACAAAACCAAACGTGAGTTAGCCGTTACCGAGTCTCAGTGCCGCCTGCGCGTTTAAGATTTGTTGGGTTACCGTCAAGGTGTAAATATCTTATGCGCCATGGTTACCATTTCCGTTATTGGGAATCTTAGCGGCCGGCTATGTGACGGTACCTGGTGGTGAAGAGGTTAACACTGAACAACCAGTGCAGTGACCGAAGGCGTTCTATATACTTCACAGCTGGATTGTAAAGTTTCAACAACAGGCCTGATTGAGAATGCGGCGGCCCTTCACTATGTTTTAGAGAGGAAGCTATTCGAGCCGGCCGCAAAAAATTTGGAGTGTACGGAAGACATCCAAGCTAAATCGGGCCCAGTCCGTTCAGTGGCGACAGCTACAAACACGCACATACACGGACCCTGTCATCATGCACCACATATATCCTGACGTCTATAGTTCTAATCTATGCCAGTACTGTGCCACCAGAGCCACTTTCGACCATATCCTATGGGAATGTCCAGCATTAGTAAGAAATTCTGAGGTCGCGGCCTCCAATGAAGACCTTCGGGCGCGTTGGCGGAGTGCGCTGCTCAGTTCGGGCCTGGACAAACAACTTTGGGCGATCCAGCAGGCCAAGGAAGCTGCCGGGAGACACGGTCTCTCCGTTGGCCCCTAGGTGGGAGCCCATCTCAGCAATCTGCCGGAAATTAATAAAGTCTATCTCTCTCTCTCTACGGAAGACATCGTCATGAACGGATGTGTGCCACGGAAATTGGGCATATCGTATACTGCTCAGCGTTGGTCTGCTAAATCTATATACCAATCTATATACCAAACGGGACAACAGACGGGCCGAAGGCGCCAATTGAGATCTGCAGAATGACTTGACCAGTAATATGAAAGAGAGAGAGAGAGATAAAGATGCAAGAAAAGGCGGGGAGGTTAACCAGACGCACATCCGGTTTGCTACTCTGCACTGGGGAAGGGATAAAGGGGAGAAAAGAGGTTGCAGAAAGATGAGAAGGTACACACAATCAGGAGCACACTCTGGGAGCACACACAGTCTACAGGCGGTCCCTCAGGTTTGTTGACTTTAGGTAAAGTAGCAGTGCTTTAGTTGCTTTCTGCGCAACAGAGGCAGATGCCCAAGGTCCTATCTTCTGCACACAAAATGGTCCGGGGTCAAGTTGATTCAGAACCATCCGGAGCTGGCATCGCTGTGTATCGTAGCAAGCGCAGCTGCACAGGACGTGTTCGATAGTCTCTTCAGCTCCGCAGTAGTCGCATGTAGGAGTGTCTGCCATACCAATGCCAAAGGAGTACACCTTTGTGAATGCAACACCCAACCAAAGGCGGCATAACAGTGTCGCATCGGAGCGGGAAAGTTGTGATGGTAGCTTTAGCTTGAGCGAAGGATCCAGTTCATAAAATTGACACCTTTGGAAGCTGGTAGACGACCAGAACGTGCGTGTGAGATCTCGAGCCAGCAGGTAAAGTTGTCTTGCTGCATCATTATTTGATAGAGGAATCGGGACTTCATGGGTTCCTTCACGGGCTGAGCGGGCTGCATCATCGGCTAATTGATTTCCGGTAATAGCGATATGTCCAGGCAGCCATTGATATATAATATCATGCCCTCGTGCTAGAGCTTCATGATGGCAATGTCTTATTTCTTGTACCAATTGGTCATGACTCCTCCTACGCATGGCAGACTGCAAACTCTGAAGTGCTGCCTTCGAATCACAGAATATGACCCATTTTCCTGGACGTTCTTGAACGAGATATTGTAAAGCAGCCCTTATAGCAGCAAGCCCTGATGCCGTAGATGTAGTCATATGCGACAACTTAAAGTTGATTGTCATTGCTGCAGCCGGAATTACAGCGGCACCTGACGAGAATGGCATGTCTTTTGTGGTGCCTCGACCAGCCGCAAGTACGTCTAGAAATTCCGGGAATCAAAAAGAAAAGCAATCACTCCAGAGTAGCATTGAAGCAAGCAACACTGCTATTATTACATGAATTGTACTTAGACCGAACGCAGATATACACTGATGGGTCCGTCTCGACCAGTAATAGGAAAAAGCCACTAAGATATGTATACAGAGTTAACCAATAATATAAAAAAGCTCTAGTTAACTGTCGAGATTAGCCTGCATTTATAAACACCGTGGCTACACGTTTCAGCTTCGCTGAAGCATCTGTATGGAATGTGTCAGCGGTTCCTGCAACGGGAAAATACTATAGAGAATGTGAAAAGCAACGGTAGTTGCGAGACGACTTCGAAGCGATGGAAGCCCTTACGCGAACGACGGCATGCCCGTAGATCTATGAGAAGTGAGAACGCTCTGTTTCAGCGCGTGTTTATTCCTCTTGATTCTTAGGATGTCGTGTTTGCGACTTTCTGTGTGTTAATTAGCTGGGACATCTCTGGGCTGAGCAGCAACTTAGAGATATCGTAACAACTTAGCGGCAATCAAATTAAACTTCAGCTTAGTGGTTCCAAGCCTTTCGTGATTTGGTGCAAGCTTTACCATTTTCTTTTTTTTTATTTTTTTGAAGAACACTCCTGAAGCGTGATTGTGCATATTGTGGTGGCAGGAAGCGTGACAAAATATACCGTCGTTTTGTCACACAGTGTTGTGCAAACACCGCTGTGTAGTCTGTAAAATCCGTTACGCCGAAATTGTGGAGCTTTGGCTTGTCCCGTATTCCTTAGTGTGTGTGCTTGTGTGTGTGTGTGTGTGTGTGTGTGTGTGTGTGTGTGTGTGTGTGTGTGTGTGTGTGTGTGTGTGTGTGTGTGTGTGTGTGTGTGTGTGTGTGTGTGTGTGTGTGTGTGTGTGTGTGTGTGTGTGTGAGAAAGAGAGAGAGACGGGCGGGCCCTGCTTGACACTACAGGGAAAATACTGTGTGTGTGTGTGTGTGCGTGTGCTACTCGAGTGCACTCGCCAAGAAAACAGGCTTTAAAAAGCAATATGTTCGCGATTATACTGCCATGAAAATTAACATCTTTAGTGAAGTAGGGCACACCTAGTTACAGCAATTACAGCAATCACAGCTGTGTAGCCCTGGTTCACATCGGCGCCGTGAGGCGGCGCCACCAACCCGGCCTCTCACGTGAACGTCGCCGGTAATGCGGCAATTTGTCAAAGTTGAAAACGCTTGAGGATTGCCAAACGTGGCCAGACATTAGCTTTCGTAAACAGTCAATGCATGGCACTGCAACTCCTTGTTGCTGTGCTGGACCAGTTGAACGAAAAATCGGTGGCCTTTTCAAACAAATTGCTGATGCATTTTACAAATCATTTTTCCCAGTTTCATTATCCCGGGCTCGTGTTATCCGACTAATACAAGAAATGAGGCAGCTTTACTCACTACGTGTGGAAGAAAAAGAAATCTGGCTCTTTGAAAATCTTCGTCTCATATTGTTTCTCCGTGTAGTGGATGTGAAATGTTCAGGTTGAATGACAAACGCCGGCTGTTATGTGAATCTATTAGGGCCTGTATATGGGCTTACAACGAGTACGTTTCATTTCCGTTTATGAGAAATGTTGCGCGCGCGATGCGTGCTGAAGTCTTTGCGAAGCGGCAAGGATGTTTTTGTTGTGATTCAATGCGACGTGACTGCGCATGCGCATGCGCTGGCCGCTGCCTATGTGCATTGTGCCAACTTTCATTTCTCTGAGTGGCTTCCAAATAGAAGAGTCTGTGAGCTCGGTAGTGGGGAACGTCTTTTTTTTTTTAATGGATGGCTTGCTTTATGATTTGGTAGCTGTTGTGAAGGTCCAACAGAGTTGTCCTTCCAGGAAAATGAAAACTGAAAAATTTTTGAGCCAGTAGTAAAAGAGAGCTGGCTTTTTCAGCAGCACGATTGATGTTCCGGATCAAGGGAATGCCTGCGCACACCGAATCAAATGAAAACAGCGCGGTTTTAAACTTTATTATCATTACATTTATTTGGACTGTGTTACATCATTTCCTTTTTTTTTCTTTTTGCTCAGAAAGCAGCGTTTTGTTGACTTCTTTAAAGTATTATCGCTATGAACGCAGAACATGCGTTCACAAAAACACAGAAAACTTTCTAGACGGCTGTACGATACTCCCTTTCGCGCAATTTTCGCGCAGCTGCCGAGGTGTTTTGAAATTGCCATATATACATTACTGCTAAAAATTCTCAGCGACCACGAACTTGATGAACATCCTATGACGTATCGTGATTGATATTGTTGACAGACACCAACGCACGTATAGACCGTATGGGTGGCATTTTCGGTAAGCGAGGGCAAGCCCCAACCAATGGTGGAACCAGAGTCGAGGAAAGGGGTTCAGCTCCACCACCTACTTCCCCAGAAAAAAAAAAAACAAGTATAAACTCCTGGATACACCCTTGGCACCAACGGAAGCCTTATTTCGCCACTGCCGAAACGGGTAGCGCATGTTTGGCATTAAATTTTCTCGAAGTCTGAATATTCATAACGAGTATAGCACTCCACGTTGCCCTCACAAGTCGGCACCCAACAGTGGACCAGAGGGCGCGACGAAGCGTTGTTCGTACCGACCGCCAGGGATACTGAGAAAATGAAACGCTCGCTGAACACGATGACACGCTGAAGTGTCTGTGCCCTTCTTGGCACGTTTTCAAAGAACGCTTCCTGGGCGCTTACATAACCAGCCGTGATCTCTTGCTCACAACTGAAAAAAGAAAATGATATGCACGTGCAAGTTCGGCTTTGCTGCGTCTACTCGCTAGGCTGTGTGTTCTGGCGCTACCATCAGATCTCGTAAACTGCATTGGCGGGTGCCTTTTAGGGGCAAAGCTCCTTAAAGCGGCACCCGTTCGTCCCTCATCGTAGTGCGTAACCAATCTTACGTTTTGACCTGCAAGGTGGTGTCGGTGGGAGATTCCTCCAGTGCGTTGTTGAACAATAAAAAACTCGCAGCGTGCGCGTTAACTAAAAGTCGAATTCTCCTGTCTCTCATTCCCCATTATCAACCATTGGATGTACATTGAGCACTATCTGACAAGAAAGGGTTGCTACGTTATACTCGGTGGGCGTAACCTCCTTGGTTTTAGAAAAGTTTAGCGAGCGTTGAGCCGCAGTGCCATGAATACAGTGAACCAGTATATACCATGAACTCGAGGTGGTTAAAGGTGGGAAGTAGACACGATGCGCAAGCCGTAAGGAAGTGTGCGTGGTGCCACCTCTCGTTTAGTCCTTGGAATGTCCGCTGGATGGCGATGCTTCTAGATGCGGAATATATGATAAAAAGATGCGAGATGATGGTACTTGGAGTGTTGGCTAGATGGACGAACGGACACACAGACATGCATGGACGGACGCATGGATTGCTGCACGGACGGATGGACGCATGGACGGACGCAGGGACGGACCTACGGATGGACGTGCGTACGCACAAACATACGCACGCACGGACAGGCGGATGGATGTACGGACGGTCACACAGACGAACGCATGGATGGGCGGAAGCAAGAACGAATAGACGGACGGATGCTTCGCCTCACTCTCCATCATTCACCCCGTGGATATGCTGCCATTTTTTTTTTTTTTACATTGAAGGGAAAGTTACTGGGGTGGGGCTACTGCACGTGTACTCCTCCGCCCAGGAGTAAGTATAGTCCGGTTCGGCTCGCGCTTCGTTCCAATAATAAGACTTCGTTCAATTTATTACGTGTGCTTAGACAGTCATTCGTGAGTGAAATTTGTCATCGAGCTTCCTCGGCGAGTCGTCTAAATAGCTGTATGGCGATGAGCGCTCACCCAAAGGCGAAGACGCCATTTTGACAGTGAGGTGTATACGTAAAACGACTGGCGTTTTTACAAGTAGAAAAACGCGAAATGACACAGCATGAAGTAAAGGAATCATGAATATGCAATTGCCTTGCGCTGCGTCTCTTTTAAATGCCATACTGTACAAAATAAAGCAATGTTTTTCTTATTATCTTCCCGAGGAAAGTATGGACGCAATTGCGGGACTATATTATTCAGCGTGGCACATGCCCACTTTGGCTGCGTAGCCTTCTGTTCATTGCCAAGAAAAGTTCTCCACGAGTATAGAGATAGAGATTTTATTCCACGATCACGGAATATTTTCCATCGAGGTATACACATAGCAACGTCTCTCCTTTCACAATCGATATCAGCTGTGCGTTGTTTTCTCTCGGTTACGCAAGGAGACATTGGCGTAAAACGCCGGCTCCCTCCTCAGCGAAAAATTTAGAATTTTATACAGGTGGGTATAATAGGCGCGCGCACACACAAACGCACCCACGAACATACATGAAGAGTAATGAGCCTCTGTATAACGTTTTGTGTTCTCTGTATAAGAGTTCTCTGTAAAACGTTTTCCTCTTGGAGGAGTCGCCGCCTTCGTCGTCGTCGACTTGGAGGGCGCTGCAAGAATGCAGGCAGCGCCTCGGAATCGCCGATTTTAGGAACATTGCGGCGGAGACCCTCAAGCACGTGCTCTCGCCGATCAGTATTTTTCGAAGCACTGTCGGGTGGACTGTTGGGGTGCTACTGCAAGCACGAGCTGTCGGCCGAAAGCGTTTTGGTGGTCGTATATGCGACGACGTAGCGCCTGTAGCGCGCTGTCGACAATAAAAAATGTACACTGTGTATACCTTCGAGCAATCTGGCGTCATCAGCCGGCTGCTATAGACGTTTGTGCGCGGGAAAATTCGTATGACCGGTTTTGCTGAGCGTTAATTTGCTGCTGGGTTCATTTCTGTCGTGAACTTGGTGTGTAAGTGCACCAATTTTACGGCATGCGCATGTCCGCATGCCGCATTGGGCAGAGTTTTCACATTGCAGATTCTGTTAATTATTACGGCCTCTGATCATCGGTTGCTGGTGAAGCAGCCACATTCAAAAAGAACACACTTGCCTCCCTGCTTTCGGACTCGAAGACCTTGAGGATATATATTCGTGATATATTCTTTTATTTTACCGTCATAAACTGTTGAACTTCATCCTCTACATTCGCTCTTTCGGCTCGGGACAGCTGTACTTTGTCGACTATTGCCTACTATCGATTTTGGGAAATGGTTAGCTCTTCGCACCGATATCAAAGGAAGCACGGCAGCTCTGTTTGTGATTGCGGTGTGACGATAAGAAAGCCAATGATCATGTTCGCTTCTCGCTCTCCTTGCTCCAGCGCGTAGGCGATCGCTGTAGCGGCTGTTTTGGCCTGCCTCGACGGAAAGCTTAAAATGCCCACTTATAGAATAATAAAAACTAGCAGATAATCAGGCCGAGGAAAGTGTAGGTAACGTTAGTCGTGCTGAAATAACTGTGATACACAGGGGACGAAAGCAGAGTGGGCGAAAAGACAATTTTTTGCTGCTATAGGCACCGACTCCGCATATGTCTTATACAGCAGAGCTGTTCATTATAGGCTCGGGGTATATAGGTCGCGTGTCATTAATCAAAGTTGTCGTCATTATGAACCGCCACGCGCTCTTCGTCGATGTTTCCGGCTTAGAATCTAGTAACTTTGGTGGGCGAGAGAGTAGAAAGAGAACAGAAGAGATGGCGAGAGATTATTGGCGAAGCCAGATTCGAACCCCCGCACTCATGTTACCATCCGAAGACGAGCGTGCTAACCACTCGGTTATGCATGGCACGCTGGCAGAGAAATAACATAACAGCGAAGTGTGGGTGAAGAAAAGGGGAAGGTCACGGAGAAAACGAGTTTATCTAGAGAGAGTGAGACAAAAAACAAGAAGTATTTCCAGAAAGAAAGAGAGGAATCGATAGAGTGGGAATAACGAGACAAATGGATATTGTATAAGGGAAGAAGAAACCGCATACGGCAATCAAAACACTTTTAAAATAAACATGACGTTTCGGGTACGAAACGGCCGCCTTGTATACAATCTAAACATGGTTCACCCGTGCGGGAACAGAAAGTGTCTTCGGCGTTTTTAAAGGTGTTTTGATGGTTTAATGGTGGTCGGCATTTTCTTCCTTACATTTTGCATGCGCAGAGTTTCCCTTGGAAGCGGAGCGGGGGTGACGGTTCCTCGTAGTCCCCCCCCCCCCCCCCATTATCCTAATGCATGTGGCTCACTGTACGACTCCACCCCTCTTTTTTTGTTTTGTTTCGTTAAACGATTGCCTGGATTCGGTTGTTGCCGTAAACTTCCTCTTTTACGCGGCTTACGTTTTTACGCAAATTTGCGTGCGCTGCCGTGTTTCAGCGTCCAAATGACATCCTTCGCAAGCTTCGCGCTCACTCTCTCATGCTGCCATTTTTATCGCTGTGCCACATTGCGCACAACATCCCGCCTCAGGTGCCTGGTTTCCTTCGCGGAAGCGGATCAAGGTCAACGCCTGCCCGTGCGTCTGACGGCGCAATGTTTGTTTTCCCGGACGCACGGTGCCCTGTTTGTATTGAAGGCACCGCCGCTGTCATTCTTGCGCGTGCACGTTCGATACACGAATGCGAAGCCACCGCGGTCGTGTAGCACGTAGTCGATATGCGTGGCCAGCGAGTCCCGTTGACGCGGCCGTGCCGTACAATACAACCGCCGGCCAGCAGCATGTCGGTGCAGCTGTGCGAGCCCGCCGCTACCCGCTACCTCGACGAAAAGTACCGATGTTCAGTCGGCGATTACCTCATACACAATCGTCGATGCGCATCAAAACAGATCGGCCTACCTCGGACGCGAACTGCGAAAGCCATAGACGGTGCAATCAGATACATCAATTCTAGAGCCGTGGATTACGGCCTGATCTTTTTCTTTGTTGTTGTTGTTGTTAATGTGTGGCAGTGAAACGGTGCTTGTTGACATTCCCAAGGCCTTGCGCCGGCCGTTGTTAACGCAACTGCAACGCGCACACTAATCTTCGCGTGCCGTCTGATATTTGTTTCTTCTTTTTCGCTGTTTCGCAGGCAAAGAGACGCCAAGGAAAAACACTGTGTTAGTTTAAACTGACGAAGCGTTACTTCAAAATGGTTCTACTTTATTTTACTGATTTTGATGTGATTATGCGATTATTTGAAGTAAGACTTTAATGGCTCGCAGGATCGTCACAACTGCCAAATGTTTCTTTACAGATTGAAGAAGACTTCCAAACATGCGCAACAGTGAGAAGGTGTGACTTCCAAATTTGTCGCTATAACTGTTTATGGAAATTAGCGAGGCAAGCAGAGATTGATTTGATTGATATGTGGGGTTTAACGTCCCAAAACCACCATATGATTATGAAAGATGCCGTAGTGGAGGGCTCCGGAAATTTCGACCACCTGGGGTTCTTTAACGTGCGCCCAAATCTGGAGGCAAGCAGAGAGAGAGAGAAAAAAAGACGCTGGAAAGAAAGGGAGGTCAACCAGAAGCATGTATCGTGATTACATAGTCCATTAACACGTACTTTGTAAAAACCCTTATTCAATATTGCTTGTACAATTATTGTATATGTCTTTCAGAAACAACGTTATTGCATGAACTTCTGCATCGGAGATATGCCACCAACACGAAAACTGAGAATATGTTGTTATGAAATGCCAAGCAGAAACCAGAACAGTTATGGCAGTTACGGCGAAGTCGGCAGGAGCAGCTCACGAACAGTGCTCGCGCCTATAATGTAAACTTAGCACAATACAATACAATATAAAACACTATATCACAATACAATACAATGCATTACAACGCACGTCTATGCCAAAAAGTGTCTTAACACACATTCTAAGATTGCAATCGTTGCTCTACGCGGCGCGTTTTGATGTTCCGCGCATGTGAATATTAAAAAAAAAAAAGCCCGTTCACTCTCTGCCGGGTTCGCGGAAGCGCATCAAAAAGACACGTGCACTCTTTTTAGAGATCATTATAGGCTCTTAAGAGTTCAATCTACAAAGGGAGTGGATGTGTCTTTTTAAAAGGAGTCATGTTCTTGGCAAGTCAACACTGACAAAAAGAATATATATATATATATATATATATATAATATATATATATCAAATGATCCATTTTTATGTGCAAAACGTACCTCAGTGCCTAGGCCTGTCCGCGTATCCTGTCGTCGCGGTGTGTCATGTACTGACGGTTCATCTTAAAAACGGTATATGCCACGTACACGAATACCGTGCATTTACACGAGTGCCTACTGGCGTATAGCTCGCTGTACTCGGTGTACGTTGCCCCTTGAGACGTGTGCATACCGTCGTGACACTGGCTTGCACGAGGTGTAACTGCTTGCGTCTGCAGGAAACGCCCGTATTGTGGTCGAGGATGAGGTTGACCGCGATGCGTGCGAGGTTTGATTGGTATGCAGGGCTGTACTATATCGTTGCCATTTCACACGGCTTTGCTGGCCGCAGGTCCAGGCTTGCCTGATGGCGAGCTCTCTTCGCTTCGGCCTCCCGGGCTGTCACCGCAGAATTTTGGCGATGAGCCCGTGCTTCTGCTGCGTTGCCAGCCCACTGCACTGATGCCTTGGCTTGTTAGGTGTTCATGTGGCCGAATGGTAGCGAAGATTTCCAACTGCGTGAGCTCCCGGCGAAGAGAAGGGAAGCGCATGGGAATTTCCGAAATCACCGGATAAGTGTACACGCTGCCGGCTGGCAAGGGGCGATCATAAGAAGCTTGCCTATCAAGCTCCTCAATGTAGCCGACGACGTTAGGGTAGAAGAAGCAGCCTTTATTACATACCGCAGGGATGAAACCAGGCATATTGAGGAGGAGGAGGACTAGGAGAAAAGAAGAAGAAGAAGAAGAGAAGAAGAAGAAGAAGAAAGAAGAAGAAGAAGAGAAGAAGAAGAAGAAAGAAGAAGAAGAAGAAAGAAGAAGAAGAAGAAAGAAGAAGAAGAAGAGAAGAAGAAGAAGAAGAGAAGAAGAAGAAGAAGAAAAGAAGAAGAAGAAGAAGAGAAGAAGAAGAAGAAGAGAAGAAGAAGAAGAAGAGAAGAAGAAGAAGAGAAGAAGAAGAAGAAGAAGAAGAGAAGAAGAAGAAGAAAGAAGAAGAAGAAGAGAAGAAGAAGAAGAAGAGAAGAAGAAGAAGAAAGAAGAAGAAGAAGAAAGAAGAAGAAGAAGAAAGAAGAAGAAGAAGAAAGAAGAAGAAGAAGAAGAAAAGAAGAAGAAGAAGAGAAGAAGAAGAAGAGAAGAAGAAGAAGAAAGAAGAAGAAGAAAGAAGAAGAAGAAGAGAAGAAGAAGAAGAGAAGAAGAAGAAGAAAAGAAGAAGAAGAAGAGAAGAAGAAGAAGAAAGAAGAAGAAGAAGAAGAGAAGAAGAAGAAGAAGAAGAAAGAAGAAGAAGAAGAAAGAAGAAGAAGAAGAAGAAGAGAAGAAGAAGAAGAGAAGAAGAAGAAGAAGAGAAGAAGAAGAAGAAGAAAGAAGAAGAAGAAGAAAGAAGAAGAAGAAGAGAAGAAGAAGAAGAAAGAAGAAGAAGAAGAGAAGAAGAAGAAGAAAGAAGAAGAAGAAGAAGAAAGAAGAAGAAGAAGAGAAGAAGAAGAAGAGAAGAAGAAGAAGAAGAAAGAAGAAGAAGAAGAGAAGAAGAAGAAGAAGAAAGAAGAAGAAGAAGAGAAGAAGAAGAAGAAAGAAGAAGAAGAAGAGAAGAAGAAGAAGAAGAGAAGAAGAAGAAGAAGAAGAGAAGAAGAAGAAGAAAGAAGAAGAAGAAGAAGAAAGAAGAAGAAGAAGAGAAGAAGAAGAAGAAGAGAAGAAGAAGAAGAGAAGAAGAAGAAGAGAAGAAGAAGAAGAAGAAGAAGAAGAAGAAGAAGAAAGAAGAAGAAGAAGAACCTTGGGGAGGCAAATAGAACCGCGCTTTAGGTGCGCGAACACCCTTCACTGCATGCCCGGTTTCAGGCTCGCCACCACTATAGGGACTCATCGAAGAAGTATATTTCAAAACCACGGTGCTAGAAATAGTTCTAAAACGTACTTCTAAAATACTTCTAACACCATGCTTAATACGCTTCATGCTTCGCTCCCCCCTGCGTATCTCGAGATGTTTGTTGACCTAAACCAGCCTTCCCCGGTTACTTGGCCCATCCTCGAAAACTCGCGAGACGTTCTTTTGTTGTTTAGTATGCTGTTGTTTGCAACCAATCGCCACAAGCACATTTTTATTTTTTTTCTGAAATTGGCTTTGCGGTAGCCTGCAAGGAGGTGAAATGTTTGAAATAAACGAGTGGTGAATTTATTCACCTTTTACTTTTAATAATAGCTAGCTTTCCGGTTAGCTCATTTGGTATACAGTGACCGGCCCGGAAGGGTCGTTGGTCCTTGGTTCGATCTCCGACGAGTTTTTCGGCAATCAATAATGTTTATTTCTGAGCACCCCGTGCTGATTTTCCTATGACTTCGTGCTACGAGCAGATGGTTGTCAACTTTCTTCGCTTCACTACTTCTTTCTTCCTTTCTTAGAATGCAGTGTATACGAAGTACTAGAGCGGCGTCGACGGCATCCTCCGTAAATGCAACGGTCGTTTGTGTACCGTGCCGATAGCGGCTATCGGGCTGTGCCGCTTGGCTGGAGAGGACGAACGGCGCGTTCCGGCGTCGCTGGGAAAAAAAATGAACGGCTCGCCGGCGGCGAAGATCAATTTGGCGGAAACTTTCCGGCAAACATATCGGTGTGTTGCGGCGGCGGGACGCGTGTTCCTGTGTACGCTCACGTCTGGCGTATCCGGCGCGCGGAGATAACCGCTCGTACACATGGTGTGACACGCGCCTTCACAGTATACTCCTCGCGAAGTGTGGCAGCTTGGGCTAGTTGGTGTGGCACGACGATAGTTATAGCGCGAGAACAAAGCGACGACAAGAAGTACACGCGAAGTTCAGAGCTCCTGAGAAAACTATTTCTGGCCTAATTCACAAACCATTTGGCTTTTACAGGGACCAACAACCAACCTTTATGGCGCCATTTCTTGATTTTTTTTTAGGGGGGTGGGGGGGGGGCGGAACGGGAAGCTTACCGGTCACTGTGTCTAATCACGGAATGGCGACGTGGAAAACCCCACGAAAGATTTGTAATAAGAATTTTTCTCTCTACAGCGAATAAGAAGTAATATACTCTCACGCTGTAAACGGGGAGCGCGAGAGGGGTTCGTGTTTATATTCGTGTTCGAGCGTGGTGGTATACTGCGCATGCGTTCACTCCGCGCGCATGCGCCGTGGTTAGACTCGTTCCGCTGGCGGCCGTCACGGCAGCGCCGCTTTTCAACTTGCAGCTCCTTTTAAGTTGTAAGCAGCGCAGAGTTGAGCGGGGCTGGATAATATATACCATGGAGGAAGGAAAGGTAAGGAGAGGCCCTGACGTCACTCGTTGAGAAGCCGCGATGAAGCCGGAAGTCGGCCATATTGACTAGGCAAATTCTCCTCTCTTGTTTACATATGAATGCGAAGCAGAAGGCGCACCGCCTTCTCCGGCTCAAAAACACGTGGGCTGCGCAGCGCGTGTGTCGTGACGATCCGAAACTAATGGAATTGGGCTCATCACTCTGAGCCAGCGGGACACCTTCAGCGAAATCGCTTCGTCCGAGTAATAACAGCGAGTAACGGCCCGCCGACAACGATTCAAGTACAAGAGAACGCGTGCTAGATGCACTGACAACGGCGAGTGCTTTCACGTCATTAATTCAGCAACTGTAGAGACAACACGATCGGTCGTGCGCCTTCTACGGTTGCATTCCGCCACGCGGCCGACGCAGCGTCCTGCCACTGTGCCCGTGTTCCGCGTGAAACTCGCCGGCGTCAGCATTCTGCGACCGTGGTGACATTAAACACGGTGCTAGTGACAGTTGAACGCGGTTGCTGTTACGTTGACACTACATGCAATGCTGGTGGAGAGTGTACGAAGCGGAACAGAAAAGGTGTTTTAATACGCACATGCAAGTTGTTACTGTACACACACAACAAGAAACTACGTATGTGCACATGGTCCTCACGGCGATCTTGCTGGGCTCAACAGCGTCGTCCGTTGTCACAAGCAGGAGCACTGCCCAACCGTCACTGACCTGCAAGGCGTTCGTCGTCGTTCCGCTTCAATACCTGCATCGCTTCAATCTGCATCGCCAGCCTGTAGGTCTACAGGCTGGCGATGCAGATTTCAAAGGAAAGACTGCAGGCATGGATAGAGGACGAGGGGGTGCTGGGGGAACTGCAGAATGGGTTTCGGAAACACAGGAGGTTGGAAGACAATCTGTTCTCACTGACACAGTGCATCGAAATAGCAGAAAAGGAACACAGGCCCCTGTGGCTAGCATTTTTGGATATCAAGGGAGCGTACGATAGCGTGGTTCAAGAGGAATTGTGGGGAATACTGGACACACTAGGCGTGGAACATGTAGTCACTAATCTTTTAAAGGATATCTATAAAGGTAACAAGGTAAATATAAAGTGGAAAAAACATGTATCCAAGCCTGCAGAGGTAAAACGGGGGCTTAGGCAGGGGTGTCCCCTGTCACCCTTATTATTCATGATGTACCTACAAGGATTAGAGGCCAAATTAGAGGAAAATGGACTGGGCTTCAACCTCTCTTTAGTCAAACAAGGAAAACTCATTGATCAGGCACTGCCAGCATTAATGTACGCAGATGATATAGTGCTAATGGCCAACAACAAGGAAGATTTGCAGAGATTGATGGACATCTGCGGTAATGAGGGAGATAGGTTAGATTTTACATTCAGTAAGGAAAAATCAGCAGTCATGATTTTCAATGACAACGAAGGTAGCGAGCTTAGAATACAGAAGGTCACGCTAGAGATAACAGATAAATACAAATATCTGGGCGTATGGATAAGCGATGGGACCGAATACCTGAGGGAACACGAAATATACGTGACGATAAAAGGTAACAGGAATGCAGCAGTGATGAAAAATAGGGCACTGTGGAATTACAATAGGTATGATCTTGTGAGAGGAATATGGAAAGGGGTCATGGTTCCTGGTCTGAAGTTTGGCAATGCGGTCTTGTGCATGAGATCAGAAGTTCAAGCAAGATTAGAAATTAAGCAACGTGGAATAGGTAGGCTTGCTTTAGGAGCTCACGGAAATACACCAAATCAGGGAGTACAAGGTGATATGGGATGGACATCATTTTAGGGCAGGGAAGCTAGCAGCAAGATAAAATTTGAGAAGCGATTGCGAAAAATGGGGGAGGAGCGTTGGGCTAGGAAGGTTTTCAGCTACTTGAAGAATGTCGATACAAAATGGAGGAAGCGAACCAGGAAATTGACTGGTAAATACTTAGAAAACAGCAGGTGGCCAAACCAAAAAGAACTATCGGTTAAGAAGAAAGTGAAGGAAACGGAGACTGACATGTGGAGAATGGGCATGATTAAGAAGTTCGCACTAGAGATCTATCGAACTTTTAAGCAGGAAATTGCCAAGGAAAGGATCTATGATAATACTCGGGGTAGTTCTCTACTGTTTGAGGCCAGGACGGGAGTACTGCGAACCAAGACATATCGGGCCACGTACGAAGGGGTAGACACAGTATGCAGTGCGGGTGGAGAGGAAGAAGTAACTGCCGAACACTTGATAATGTTCTGTAGAGGGCTTCAGCCTATAGTTCAGGATGATGGCGCAGAGTTTTTCAAAGCAATGGGGTTTAGGGACCGGGAGGGCAAAATAGACTTTAAGCGGGTAGACTTAACTAGAAGGAGGTTATCTGATTGGTGGCTAAAGTCAAAGCACGAGTGAAAATTAAACCCTTCACTGCAAAGTACGAATCCTCAAACTCACTTTTTAAAGAAAAAAAAAATAAATCTAGTTTTTGGTTCATTAAGTATTACGGCTTGTTGGCGCTAGCCACCGCCCGCTCTAAAGGGTACAGCCTTATCCATACATCCATCCGTGTTGCTTTTAAGTACGATTTCAGAAAATAAAAATTCTACTCACAGTGCGAAACAAAAAATATGCAGGAATCTATTAATATATTTTATGGTCTTTTATTACTACTAGGATCTACTCACACGTTTCAGCCAGTGGTCGGTCCCTATAAAGGTGCCCTGCAACACTTTTTGAGCATGGTCAGAAAACGCTGCCGATCGGTAGTAGAGGCTCCCGAGAACACGTGAGCCAAATATCATAGCGCAGCACGTGGCCTGGAATTCACAACAAATTATCAAAGTCAGCTAAAACAGATTTCTCTTCTCTCGACAAATCACGGAAAACAAGCCCAGTAAGCTCATCTATCAGTCATTGGCTGATTTGAACATGGCGCGCTCAATTGTTACAGAGGTCACCGCCAGAGGCCGTAACTTGCTGACGCGCGCGCGCGCGATTGCGCTGAAAAGCCGTGTATTCAAAGAAAAAAAGAAAAAAATGCTCAAGGTCGTGAGCCACGAGCGGCGGTTTTTGTTTGCCTCTCCCATTCCTCGCTGCTCAGCTTCCAACGCTTTCGACGGCACGAGAGAAGAGAGAATGTGATTGCAGCGTGTGACAAATCTTTGTAACTCCGCTTGTACTGGGCGGATTCTTAAAATTTTCGCGGCCTCCAATTTGTGAGGTAATACGCTTTTCCAGTGAATTAATTCTATGGTCACTCAAAAGTGTTTCAGGGCCCCTTTAAGGAAGGAAGGGGGAAAACGAGAGAGAGAGGAGAGTCAGACTTATTAACCAGTTTGGTATAACCGGTATGCTGGGTGAAGGGGGATTAAAACAAGAGTAAGGAAGAGAGAGAAAGGAAGAGAGAGAAAGAAAAACAAAGAAAGACAGAAAAAAGAAAGAATGAATGAAAAGAAGGGGAGAGACACACATATATAACGTCAGCGCGCAGAGCGGTATGTCAGCGGCAGTCTTGTACGGTATGTATGGTATCACAGCCTTCAGCCATTCGTGCAAGTCCGTTGTCCTTGGAAATTTCAGCAATGCCTTGTTTGTTTCAGTTATCGGTGACTTTTTAGGATGAAGTTGGGGAATGGTTTTTACTATCATCCTTTTCTTCTGGCCAAGACGATCGCGAGCGAATGACAGGGATTGGCTGAGGACAGTCGCAGATGATTTGCTCCAATGTCTCCTCGGTACCGCAGGTGATTTCACTTTTAAAGTTCTCTGAGTATCCGGCATCGCTTATGTCAAACATCGCGATTGGCTGAAACTTGCCGTCACGAACGATTCTGGCGTAAGAAGCTTTTGCAAACATGGACACTGAGATTGAATGCGGTAAAGTTTTTTTTTTTTTTTGCTTTGGTGGTGTGCCGGAAGAGTTAACGTCGTTACCGCCACTCACTTCGCAATGCATGTTAGGCAAGGATGAATTCAGAGGCAAACTGTTGCAGCTACCACCGCGCAAGGGTAGGGGCCGGCCATCGCCGCAGCTACGGTCACTGCTGCGTATCGGCTGCGTCAGCGTCGCTGCAGCAGGGAGACGGCGTTCTCCAATGACGAGCTGGCCTACCAGCTTTGGCCCGTCCGGCAAGCCGAAGGGGCCGCCCGGATCCAAATACGTCAAGCGGTCACTTGAGGCACCGCCATCATCGTCGACGGGGGGTTGGAAGGGACATGGGTTGATCCCCTCTCCCCTCCACCCACCTCGCCCGAAGGGCACTGCCGGACTTTAAGTACGTTCATTCTTTCAGTCATTCATTGCTTTCTATCGATGAATATTTATATACGGAAATAAATGAGCTTCAAACCGTTCCAGGGTCGCTTTAAGTAACGATGATCTCGTGCGAAAATTTCAAGAAAGCGTCGTCACCGTCCTCTGTCGTTTTGAGACTTTTCTCTCTCACCAAACTGCAACGTTCTCAAAGGAACGTTCATTTTCCAGAAGGTTGTCTTGGCGCGTTGGTTATATTCCAGTCAGCGCTATGTTCTCCTTTCTTTTGTCTTTTAAGGGGGGACGTGGATAATGAAAATTATCTTTGGTAATTATGAAGCCAAAGGAAATTCGGCATGCAGATGTCATTTGTTGTGCTGATATCCTAACTGAAATTGGTTTTGAGCTATCTAATATAACTTTTTAGTTACAACACTTGATAATCTGTCATTATCATCCCGAAATTAGTTAGCTAATTAGACACAGAAGTTCGTCAAATTTTTTGCATAAGGATATTTACAAAGGTCCATTCCGTGCCGTAATGCTATGGGTTTATTTTAGTATTTAAATAAACCCACACAATTTTTTTAAATGTCCTTGGACATATTGTCTTACCAACAACATTTACAAAAAGCCAATTACAAAAGTCTGTATGATGTGCAAACAAATATGGACAGCTTTACGGCACTCACCAATGTCTCACAATCTAAGTGCAGAAAACGGAATGGATGTAGCTTAATTTCCTGTGAAATGGCACAGGGATGACCGACAACAAGTGCTCGAAAAATGAAAGCTTAGAAAATGGAGCTCGAAGAAATTGGACCTAGAAGCTGATATAATGGAAGTCGGAAAGAAGCTGGCTTTATTTTTCATCGGAGAAATGCAGTATTGATTCTATCTTGAGCTCCACTCTGTCCTCTTTATGATGATGCCAATATGGTGGCACTGTGCCAAGGGAAAGCTCCAAACTTGCATTTTTCTATGCCCAATTCTAACGTAGCTTTTGATGACAGCCCACCAGTAAAGTGCTTGTTTCTCAACTTCTACGACTTATTTTGGTCTAAAATCACACTATGATGTAAAACGTAGCCTCAGGATTACAGAAAAAAGTAATTGAAAAACTGAAAATTTTGACCAAATTTACTATTCCCATTGCCACGTCCCCCCTTAATTGCGAAACGTTTAATAATAGAACCATCTGTCTTTCTCTTCTTTCTTCCTTTCTTTCTTTCTTTCTTTCTTTCTTTCTTTCTTTCTTTCTTTCTTTCTTTCTTTCTTTCTTTCTTTCTTTCTTTCTTTTTTTCTCTCTTCTTTCTTTTCTTCTTTTCTTCTCTTTTCTTTTTTGCAAGCATCGCTGAAGTGTAATTATTTTATAGAACTGAATAACAAGCAGTTTTTTTACCTATAGTGGTGCACGTGTACCTCTAATTACATGCCGCTTTAATTAATGCCTGGGAATCGCAGACATTTAATTAAATATTTGCTCCTGATAAGCATTTCGTGTATCCCACGACACCTGCAGTGATTATATGGTTACGAACGAACGGCCTGCACCGGGTTACCGAGATGCATAGGAATATGAATTTATCTTTAACCACATTTTTTGACGACATGTATATTATATGCTTTGCCTCCCTAAAATAATGGTTAGTTTATAGCAAGGGCGTGAAGAGGACAGCTGTGACAGGCGGCCTTGTTCTATGCATTCAGGGTTGTCTTTTGCATTTAGGGTCACTGATAGAGTTGACAAACAAATGAACAAAAGGGGTATACATTCTCTCTATTGCTTTATACTCACTTTTTTTTTATTGGTTTTGTAGTGTTTTGTCGCCAATTATAATTCTATCGGGCGATTGCATTTGCTCACAACGTGAGTCAATCGTCATGCGCAGGTTGTTTTCATTTTGTCGTAATTCAGGCTCTAAATTTCCAAGACAACACAATATAGTAAGACAATGCAAGCGTCACCAACGTGATGTATTGAGTGTGTCCCTACATTTTTTGCGACAGCAGCGACCTTATTCTGGCGCGAGGCACGAACGGCTGTAAGCCTGTCTTTTAAGCGTGTTACCGTTCCGTGAACACGCACCGCCGACGTTTCATTTCATCGTAAAATACGCTTCAGTAATACTAAATTAACGGTTACGGTTATGTACTTCACGCTCTTCTGTACGTTTCTATATCGTGGGTGGGTGAGTACAATGTTCAAGTGGGGGGGGGGGTCTGAGATGAACAACAAGAGAGAAGGCAGGGAGATTAAGCCAGGCACATGCCCGGTTCGCTATCCCTACGCTGGGGGAACTGGGAAGGGGGCATAAAGATGATAGAGAGAGACGAAAGAGAAGAGGAAGAGAGAAAAAAAAAGAGGATTGTCAGTCAATCGGCCGGTGCGTATGCAGCGGTGGCACTACACAAAAGATAAAGGTGGTCACGTAGGGCTGTAGTCCTCAAAAAGCACAAGACAGCTTTGACTGCTTTTTGAGCCGACGAAAGGCGATGATGGTGTTCCAGTAGCATATGCATAGAGAGTGGCCGATCGTGCAATTGTTCAAGTGCATACTGCATTAGTGGCTCGGGCTGTCGTAATCTGTCGTATACTGTCGTGTGTTGTCGTATTTTGCAATACTCTGTCGTATGCTGTCGTATGGTGGCATCGCCTGGCGTAACACAGACAAAACCACGTAACAAAAATAGAAGAAGAATAAGAAGCAAGCGAGAAATAGAAAGAGGGAAAAAGCAAGGTAAAAGGGGGAAAATATAAAATGAAAAAAAAGGGAATAGATAGGTTCATAAAATACTGAAAAGGAGAAAAAATAAAGAAAGGTGGAAAGAACGAGAAACCCGAGCAGAACAAACAAGCCTGCCCTGCTTCACACTTACTTCTAAATTGGCATGAATAATACTAAGCTGCCTTATTTTATTTTGTTTATTTATTTTTGAGCGCAATCTCATTCACATTGCGCGTATATAACAAAAACCGTGGACCGATACGGAAGGTACAGCTCTGTAAGACGCAGCGTCTTAAAGTACGAATTCTAGATACGGGTCCAAAAAATCAGAAGTTCAGGGTCAGATGAAGACTGGTAGTGTTAAAAAAATCGCTGAACAAGGAATGTACCCACGCGGAATCAATGTTTCGCCAAGTGGATTCGGGATTGCAAGTGCCCTGACGAAGACGAGTAATTTCGCCGAAACGCTTGATCCGGTAACGTTCACTCTTTAATGCCTCTTTTTGTTTGTTGCTGTTATGCATAGGATAATGTGTCAAAACGCTTTACGCGTACCCTCCAATAATAATAATAATAATAATAATAATAATAATAATAATAATAATAATAATAATAATAATAATAATAATTAATTTAATAATAGAGCCGCTAAAAAATAACGCCGAGGACATGCAACGCGCGTTCGCGAGACCCAATGAGTTTTGCGTCGGTGACGCTAATTCTCGAGCCACAGAGCCTGCCCAAAAATCTTTGCGCCAAACAGACATGGCGGCATCCACTGAAGCGATGGCTCCAGGCAAAAACTGTACAGTTACCAAGAGTACATAAGCGCGCTTACTCTTCGCGTAGTGTACAAAAGTACAAAACGCAGCACATCCTATATGCGAAACCTCCGAAATGCATAGTAACATCGGCCGTTTCACATCCTAAAACCAATGTATGACTGAGAGAGACAGTGAAGGGCGCCGGAACTTTCGACCTATCTGTGATGCACGAATGTCTACCATTTCGCCTCCGCCGATATGCGACCACTGCGCCGGTATCGAACCCGCGACCTTTCGGTCCGCAGCCGAGCGCCAAACTATCGCTTCGACGCGGCGAGCATTCCGCGCAAATAATTGAAGCGTAAGTGCGCCAACGGTTACACCTTTGGGCTGCTGAGTATGAACGGCACTGCAGGCTCACTCCTGCCAACGATAGCGCCCTTCTTTACGCAATTATTTATAACGTAACGCAGAATATTGTTGGATGAATCCGTGAACAACACACGCAGGCCTCAGGCTTTGGCGTGGTTCTCGTATTAATACATAAGGCGCCAGCCCGACTATCCGTGCATGAAACATTCAGGTCGAAAGGACGTTAATGGATTGGCCTTGCATTAATGGATTGACTGTAGGCTATTAATGTCCCACTGGGAAGCATGCACTGTGTGGGGTCCCGTACGAGCATCGCGTGTTTCTTGCATAGGCAGAGGCCAGGGCTAATGGAGAAGTGCAGTACCGCGATAGACGCGCTCGATGAAAAATTTCGAAATCGGGTGGGTTCTGGGAATTCCCGATATCCCGACCGTCGTGATCGTTATTTGCTTTCCCGGTCATCTGGCCTTGGTTTTTATTTTTTATATCTCTCTCTTCTTTTGCTGCTTGGATCTTTGTGGCGACCACCGCCATCTCGCATTTGCGCTCATGCCGAGAAAAACTTGAGTGCACGCTCTGTCTACATGTATGGAGTTGACTACTTAAATGGATGGCTTTATGCGCATGTAGCAGGATTATAGTATCCGCGTATTGTGGTAATGCGTCGTATATAAGATAAGAGTAACTCATCGCTGTGCCACGGTGTCTTCAGGAGTCGACATTGGTCGCATTTTTATTAAGGCCTAATTCTACAGAGTCCCATTCCTACTGCTCCATGTCAGGTCAAGCTGTGCATTGCCTGCCACTGCTGTGTTCCTCATAATTATATCGTGGTTGTGTTACTATGTGTTAATATAGTATATACTAATACTATGCAATGCGAGTATTCTGTTGTCGATAGCACGTTCTCATTGTTCGTAAACTCTGTGTGGCATTTTCATCGAAAGTGCTTCATCACCCTCGCGTAGGTCGCAAGACGATAATTGTGAGATTGTTGCGTGAAGACACAATGGAGATTTTTCTTTCTTTTTCTTTTCAGAGATGAGTCGTAACGCTAAGCTCGATTGCGAACATTATTAAGCATTGTACAAGCCCCCCCTCCCTCCCCAAAAAAAAACAAACACAAAAAGTCTTCACGCCACTTCCGGGCCATCGCTAATGCTCTATAGAGCATTCGCGGTGTGTGTGCATCAATCTGGTCTTGCGTGTATGTCGTCAGCCCTGTGGTGATTACGACCATTTGAACGCCGCAATGTTATAAACGTTGACCGTAATTGCGAGATATGTATACCGATGGTTATGTGTGGTGGGTGCTATTGTTCGCGCTATGCTCAACTGCTCTCGCCACGTACATATTCTTTTGTTCCGCTCGCAACAATGCCGGCGATTGAGACAACGTCCACGCGCAGTGCGCAAACGCTTACACTATAGCAAGCGAGCGCAGTCATGCACTCACACTCACTCACTCCTTCACTCACTCACTCCCTCACTCACTCTCTCACTCACTCGCGCACACACACGCGTTTTCTCTCGTGCGCGAACCTGTGAAACGGCAAAGGGGGGCTTACTTAACGAGTTACTAAAGGTGGCGCCGTGGTCCCCGTCCTTTTACGTTCCGCTCCCAGCCTATTCTCTGTAAGAGCTTATATCTACATTTTATACTTGTGCAGTGTCTCTTCTACAGGTCTTTCCAAACGTGCGTCATTCCGGTAGCGCACGTGATAACGACGTTCATACTTGTTCGTTGCTACATACAGGTCATTTTGTTCTTGTATATAGACTTCGGGCGCTGTAACGTTAGGCTGCGCCGGTATACCCTATATATCTACAAAAGTATAGCAAGGGTAGTGGCGAAGCGCTGCTTCTTGTGGCCATCGGCACGATGTGGAAGTTTTCGGGTTTTACGAGTCGGACGTCGTTTCCGACAAGTTTTCCGACAGAAACTACTCGTGGCGGAACTCTATTTGTATAGGACATTTCTGGGTTCACAATCCGAGGTTGGTCGGTCAGTCAGTCGACTGATTCGTCCATTATCGTTCGTCTGTAGCGCGTGCGGAAGTGAACTGAACAAGAAGCAGGATGTTGCCTGGAGACAACTACAGACTCACATGTACCAGAACGCAGTGTTCCTGCGGCTCTGTCACCCATGGACATTTGTACATCCCACGATTGTAAAGCGTGCGGAGCCAGATCGACGCTGCAGCACATGCTGTGGGAGTGCATACTAGTAGCAAGGAGCAGTCCCCTACGAACCGGCTAGACATGGCCCTCTCGAACCATGCGAGGTTTGATAAGAAGTATCTTCTGGGGAAAAAAATTCCTCTTAACAAAGAACGAATCGAGCATGCACAGAAATTGTATGTTTCCATTTGTTCTTGTATGTATCTTCCTTTGTCCAAGAAATTTTTCGCGCAAGTAGTAGTTTAGCATGGAGTGACAGCTAACTCGAGCCTTGTTGACAACATTTTCAATAAAGCTCATGCCCCTCACTTCTCGTCACTTTGACTTGACCAGTTTTTTTTATTTCCGTAATGCAACAGTAACGCCCTCTAGATTGCGCTGTATAATTTGTGTGACCTCCGCCATTATCTCCGGCAACGCGATGGTGCGTTACCAGAGCTGATCACGGTAACCACGGTATTTGTCATCTGTAAAGCTTCAATGCGGGTGTCACACCGGGTCCCGTTAATTAGGGAGGCGATCGCCGGGCTAATTCCAAGGACCGAAGTATCAGCCCCCCGAACCGCACCACGAAAGCGTGGACAATTTAGAAGTGGTCCTTTTTGGCGCGCCAGCGGACGCCGGCTGTGGGCCAAAGAACAAGTCAGAGCCGAGAGTTGATAAACAAAACAGAATTATATTCTCAGTAACGGCAGATCAAAAACAATACACAAGTATGCACACTCCACAATAGTTGAGTACAATATGCCGCCAATCAAACAACGTACAACACAGTACAATCATCCACACTCGAAACAACGGACACAGACAGCAATACGCACTACAATGCAGTCGCATGCATTGAACAACCAAGACACTTAAAGACTAAAGAGATAGAAAACCTATCCAGTCCAAAGTTCTTGGAACAAAAGTTTGGATGATACTATTCCGAGAATCACTCACTCAAAGTCCCGCGTTGTCGTTCCGCAGCCCTCGAAGTTTCTCTTCCAGGTAACCTCGCCGAACTTTCTCTTCCAGGAAACCTCGCGTCTTCAATTGGCCACTCTGCAAGCTTCAAACTTCTTCGCCGGAAACACGTAGGCTTCACACACGCAGCTGTTGCCACGCGTATTCGCTCAATAGCGGTAAACACACACTCTTGCCTGTAGCTCGAGTCGTCACCCCTCAGGTGGAAATCCTCTTCTTCTGCTGCTTTGTCTCCACGGACAAAACCTTCGCCGACTACTCAGCGGGATGCCCTACGCGCTCTGGCGCTAACTTCCGTCTTCTCCTGATCTCTCACCTCGGCTGCTCGATTAAATACCCTCCGCGCGAGATTCCAGAAAGTTCTCGTCATTTCGTCGGCGCGATACGCAGCGAAGGCTGGGGAGGGGCCGAGACGGTTCGAATGCCGTCCGCGACGGATGACTCAACCCGGCATGACCCCGCCCCTTTCCTTCTAGAAATTTCGAGTGCTTGCTCAGCCGCCGATGTGGGGTGAGGAGGTTTGTCGGCGAAGCCACGCTTCCGAGAGGAGAGGGAGCGTGCCCGGGGAGCTTGTTTTCTTTTTTCTCTTTTTCTTTTGACCTCGCGGCGTCGCTCCGGCGTTTCGTCGCGGGAGTTTGGCGGCGCGCCCTTTTTGAGCGCTCGTTCTGTGACACTGGCCCCCACTTTAAGAATATTATCTCATAATATTCAAAACCACACAAACGAGCGCGAACAGCCACCACACACTCTCACAGACTGTAACCCAATCCGTCGCTCATGACACTTCACATTCACAATAGATCACTCAATACAATTGTACATTGTAATTCAATTCCACAACACATGAAATATAGCCACAGGTACATGAATGCAACACTCCATCATATATTCTAAACAATACAACTATACAAAGCTCTCATTACCACAATTGTACAATACTATACATCACGTCACAGCACAAACACTTCGACACTTGTGACACAGGATAACAAGAACATTAACACAACATATAGTACTCAGCCCTGCCAAAAACACAATTCGATTCCACCTCAGCACCTATCCAGTGCATTTCGAGCGGCGCTTGCGCCCTTTCTTGCGGTGCTCTCTCGATCTCTTCTTATTGTTTTTGCTCGTTTTGTTCCGGCGAGCCCCTTCCAACGACGGTATCTGAGGCAGCGTCTCAGCGATCGTTGTCACTTCCGACACTGCTAACGGGTCATGACGTTCGACGGGTCCTGTCTGTTTATTTACCAGCTTGTTCATGTCTCTACATTTGGCCCGGCTGGCCGACTCCGTCACCTTTACACTGTCGCTTGGTTGAGGTCGTACCGACGTAAGTTCAGCTGCCCAGCACGTGAACTCATTCAGCACGATCATCTTCTCATTCGCGTTCTCTTGCGCCGCGGCTTCACCTTGGGCTCTAGTGAGATCCGTCACGGGATGCTCCTCTACTGTATCTCGCAGTCGCTGTGTTGGCGAGGACTCTATCTTAGGGTCTTCTCCCAAACATTCCGGATCATTCGGTCCTCGCGCCCCGTCGATGTTTCCGATGACAAGGTCGTACAGGGGGGTCGTCATGCATAAAGCAGTAACCTCCCCGCTGAAGTACGGGGTTTCAACCTCAATTTCTGCTTCGGGAAGCATCCGAACCGTACGGTCAATTAGGCAAACCGGTTTCGTTCTGCCTGTCAACTCACTTTCCCGTACCAAATTTTTCCGCACGATAACAGTGGAGCTGCCGGTATCTCTTAACCCCGTAATCTTTTTGCCCGCAACATTTCCAGGCAGCATTGGCATTCCCTTCGTAAATCCGGTTGGCTGTTTTGCCATTACAGCACCCACAATAAGAATTTTCTCCCCATTTTTCAACTCTACGAATCCATCTGTGACGGCATTATTACTTGATTTCGGTGCCGCTTGCACACAGGATACCTGGTGAGTTTGACTCGCTCCGTTTCGACATGCGTCTGCTTTGTGCCCAGTCTGTCCACACTCAAAACATTTTACTACCGTAGGGCTCGTAAAGTTAGTACGACAGTTGCTCGCGCGATGTCCCACTCGGTTACACAGAAAACATCGCGGAACACTCTCCGGTGCACGCTTCTTTTGTTGGGGTGCCGAATTTTTCGAATCTTCGGGACACTCCTTCTTGACCTTGGCCAAATTAGTTCCACCTTGCGCTTCCAGGAATTGATCAACCAATTCAAGCATTCCTTCAAGTGACTCAGCCTTCCTCTTTTTCAAGTACAGCGACGGGCTTGGGTGGCAACTAGTAAGAAATTGTTCTCTAATTAGGAGCTCTCTAAGTTCATCGTACTCCTGCGCTGTCCCTGAAAGTTCAATCCATCTGTCGAAATAATGGCAAAGTCGGGCGGCATACTGCGTAGCCGTCTCACCATCAGCTGGCCTTCCTGTCCGAAATCTGTCCCGGAATCCTTCCACAGTAAATCTAAATCGCTTCAGCAAAGCCGCTTTCACCTTTGCATAGTTGGCTGCATCGGTCGGCGTCAGCCTGCCGTACACACCGAGCGCTTCACCACTCAAGCAAGTACTCAAAGCAGTTGCCCATTGATGTTCCGGGCAATTCTGGCTCCTCGCAATCGTCTCAAATCTGTGAAGGTACGCGTCAAGGTCGTCCTTCCTTTCATCAAACGCTACGAGCAGCTTGCTTGGGTTCAAGCGGAAGCCATGATCTTCCCGTTCACTGCTTTCAACTCTAGCTTGGACGGGAGTTTCACTTCACTGTTGCAAACGGAGCCGCTCGAGTTCCATCTCGTGCTGCCGCTGCCGTTACCTTTCCTCTCTTTCTTCTTTCAGCTGTCACTCCTTTGCCTCTCTTTCTTCCTTCAGCTGTCGCTCCTTTGCTTCCCTTTCTTCTCTCGCCCTTTCAGCTGCCGACTTTTCTTTCTCCAGCTCCAACTTCAATTGTTGCTCTCTTTCTTCCTTCGCCCTTTCAGCGGCCAGCCTTTCTCTCTCCAACTCAGCTGCTTTTTCTTCCTTGGCTCTTTCGACCGCCAGCCTTTCTTTTTCCAGCTCAGCTGCCTTTTCTTCTTTGGCCCTCTCTTTTTCTTCTTTTTCCTTCTGGGTGACCCACTTCCGTAGTTCAGCGCCAGAAAGACCCATCTTCTCACCAAGAGCGACTAACTTTTCGAGATCCATTGTGTCTTGCAACTCGCAAATAAAACCTTGCCGCGTGCAAAAAGTACCTGCCTAAATCAGTCTATCAGAACACTCCCCTGCTCTCGTTAACGAGAACACTGAGCAACACACAAAATCGTTCCGATAGCACTATCAACAACTCGAGGCTCTTTCTCACTACTTTGGACACACTGTGCCCCAAAAGGTCCTGTCGCGGACGCCAGATTAATTGTCACACCGGGTCCCGTTAATTAGGGAGGTGATCGCCGGGCTAATTCTAAGGACCGAAGTATCGGCCCCCCGAACCGCACCACGAAAGCGTGGACAATTTAGAAGTGGTCCTTTTTGGCGCGCCAGCGGACGCCGGCTGTGGCCCAAAGAACAAGTCAGAGCCGAGAGTTGATAAACAAAACAGAATTATATTCTCAGTAACGGCAGATCAAAAACAATACACAAGTATGCACACTCCACAATAGTTGAGTACAATATGTCGCCAATCAAACAACGTACAACACAGTACAATCAGCCACACTCGAAACAACGGACACAGACAACAATACGCACTACAATGCAGTCGCATGCATTGGACAACCAAGACACTTAAAGACTAAAGAGATAGAAAACCTATCCAGTCCAAAGTTCTTGGAACAAAAGTTTGGATGATACTATTCCGAGAATCACTCACTCAAAGTCCCGCGTTGTTGTCGTTCCGCAGCCCTCGAAGTTTCTCTTCCAGGTAACCTCGCCGAAGTTTCTCTTCCAGGAAACCTCGCGTCTTCAATTGGCCACTCTCCAAGCTTCAAACTTCTTCGCCGGAAACACGTCGGCTTCACACACGCAGCTGTTGCCACGCGTCTTCGCTCGATAGCGGTAAACACACACTCTTGCCTGTAGCTCGAGTCGTCACCCCTTAGGTGGAAATTCTCTTCTTCTCCTGCTTTGTCTCCACGAACAAAACCTTCGCCAACTACATAGCGGAATCCCTACGCGCTCTGGCGCTAACTTCCGTCTTCTCCTACGAAGTTTCTCTTCCAGGAAACCTCACGTCTTCTCCTGCTTTGTCCCTACGAACAAAACCTTCGCCGACTACACGGCGGGATACCCTACGCGCTCTGACGCTAACTTCCGTCTTCTCCTGATCTCTGACCTCGGCTGCTCGATTAAATACCCTCCGCGCGAGATTCCAGAAAGTTCTCGTCATTTCGTCGGCGCGATACGCAGCGAAGGCTGGGGAGGGGCCGAGACGGTTCGAATGCCGTCCGCGACGGATGACTCAACCCGGCATGACCCCGCCCCTTTTCTTCTAGAAATTTCTAGTGCTTGCTCGGCCGCCGATGTGGGGTGAGGAGGTTCGTCCGCGAAGCCACGCTTCCGAGGGGAGAGGGAGCGTGCCTGGGGAGCTTGTTTTCTTTTTTCTCTTTTTCTTTTGACCTCGTGGCGTCACTCCGGCGTTTCGTCGCGGGAATTTTGCGGCGCGCCCTTTTTGAGCGCTCGTTCTGTGACAGCGGGGCATTTACAACTAAGTGACTTATGCTCAAAATTCGTTCATGTTACAAATATCGGTGGCATTTCTCACTTAGTTACTTTAAAAGAGCATTCGCAATGTGTTACCCAACATGTGTAACCTGTGTATTTCTACTTAACTGAATTCTCACCTCCACCACTCTGTTACGTTTGAAAGAGACTGGTAGACGTTGAAAGGGGCCGTTTATTAGGTCGTTAGAGGCAGCTCAGAAGCGGCCGACTGGTTAACGATCCTCCTGATCCTCTTCTTTCTCTCTCGCTCTGGGCGACGAGTGCGTTCCCCGTATACGCTTCTTCGTCTTCGTGCATGTACGCCACAATATCTACAAAAGTATAGCAAGGGTAGTGGCGAAGCGCTGCTTCTTGTGGCCATCGGCACGATGTGGAAGTTTTCAGGTTTTACGAGTCGGACGTCGTTTCCGACAAGCTTTCCGACAGAAACTACTCGTGGCGGAACTCTATTTCTATAAGACGTTTCTCGATTCGGCGGTCCAGGTTGGTCGGTCAGTCAGTCGACTGATTCGTCCATTATCGTTCGACTGTAGCGCGTGCGGATGCGAACAAAACAAGAAACAGTATGTTGCCTGGAGACAACTGCAAACTCACATGTACCCGAACACGGTGGTCCGGCGGCTCTGTTACCCATGGGCATTTGTACATTCCACGATTGTAAAGCGTGCGGAACCAGAGCGACGCTGCAGCACATGCTGTGGGAGTGCATACTAGTAGCAAGGAGCAGTCCCCTACGAACCGGCTAGACATGGCCCTCTCGAACCATGCGAGGTGTGATGGGAAGTATCTTCTGGGGAAAAAAATTCCTCTGAACAAAGAACGAATCGAGCATGCACAGAAATTGTATGTTTCCATTTGTCCTTGTATGTATCTTCCTTTGTCCAAGAAATTTTTCGCCCAAGTAGTAGTTTAGCATGGAGTGACAGCTAGCTCGAGCCTTGTTGACAACATTTTCAATAAAGCTCATGCCCCATCACTTCTCGTCACTTTGACTTGACCAGTTTTTTTTTTATTTCCGTAATGCAACAGTAACGCCCTCTAGATGGCGCTGTATAATTTGTGTGACCTCCGCCTTTATCTCCGGCAACGCGACGGTGCGTTACCAGAGCTGATCACGGTAACCACGGTATTTGTCATCTGTAAAGCTTCAACGCGGGGCATTTACAACTAAGTGTACTGATGCTCAAAATTCGTTCATGTTACAAATATCGGTGGCATTTCTCACTCGGTTACTTTAAAAGAGTATTCGCAATGTGTTACCCAACATGTGTAACCTGCGGATTTTTACTTAACTGAATTCGGCTACTATTCGGATACTATTTCAAGGGCCGGCAGTTCAAGCATTGCGTGGTTGATATGTAGAACGCCTCGGGTTAACTGCGGATTGAGCACTCACTTTCCACTTGCTTTCCAATAAACTCTTAAATGTCTCGTGTGTTTCTGCGCCACACGCTGTATTCTTCGGGCATCTCATGTGACACTTTGGGCTTTCGCGTAAAAAGCTGCAATGAATGTTCGTATTGCTATGTTTGATTACTAGGTTTGAGTTAAACAAATTACTAGTAATGTTCCACACATACTTGCACCGGCGTATTCGGCTCTGTCGATCTACTCCCGTATATAGTTCATTCCCAGCATCTTTTGGTATGCGTGGTGTGAGATCAAGGATTAGCATGCGGCTTCAGATAATGCATGAGGTGGCAACATTGAGATCAAGCGTTGCATGCGTGGCACACCATTTAATGAACACGTATATAGAAGCGCTGCTAAAGCTCATCGAGAAATGTGCTACGCTTATATCCATACGCCATGCCTACGCGACGCTTAAAACATATTTTAGCTCAAGCCTTGTCGGGATGAAGGTGAGCGTTATTGCGATATTAGCATTGAAGCAACAATGGGCTCAAGATTGTCACGAAACTTTCTCACTGTTCGCGGATCCCCTGCTCTACCGCATGTATCGCGAGCTGCAGGGTTTGTGGTGCCATCTTTTGCCGCTAAACTAAACCACACGAACATTAAGCTATTTCGGAAACCGTCTACACAGGACGTATGTCGTGACCAAGTTGACCCTGCTTTGCCGGTATAGTGGAAGTTTTTGGCAGTGGCGGGATTGGGAGGAAACGTTCCCGTTTGGTATGCTTTTCTCCAAGTACTCTCTCTCTCTCTCTCTCTCTCTCTCTCACACACACACAAAGAGGGAGATGTCTGTAGGGCACTGCACTCTAAGAAGTAAACGAGAAAAAGGGATATATCGAGGTTACTTCTCAAAGGAGGAACAGCTAGCAAAAGAACATTGAGATTTCGGTTGGCTTAAGCAGCCTTTTGAAGTGCGTGCTGGCATTTGATTCTTTGAATGCTAGCACTCTGGACGGCCATCACTGAGGCGGGTTACCTGAAGGGCTGCTGAAAATAACGCGTCTTCCTCCTCCACGATCACTTTTTTTTCTCTCTCACGGAGGTGCGTTATATCTCAGTATGGCTGCGTTGCGCTTGATAATGATTATGATGATGAGAGGTTGAGCCCTTTGTATCAGGCGGGCAAGTCTAGTTTTCCCTAGCCCGAGAACCTAAAAAAAATGAGAAAAACTTGCTGTACGCGGAGCGTCATCGAGTGGCGAGGCTGCAATTGTGTACAATTTCTGCAAAATCAGCGAGGTTTTAAATAAAACTGTAAATACATACGTTGCCTTATTATGCATTATGCGAGTTTTGTTTGGCTCAGTGCAAGGTACGTAACAAATGATTTTTTAATTTTATTATTGATGAATGGCGCATCTCTTGACAATGATTCTGGTTTGCGTGAACAGGGTTACGCAAAACCTAAAATACCACTGTGTGAGTGTAGTGAAGCCCGAAAATGTTAATTTGGGTTCATAAGTGATGCGTGTATCGTGCGCTCTAGACGCCCAGCTCTACAGTGCGTTCTCGCGCTCACTGCAGCGTGTCGGAGGTCCTTCAGTTGCACCATTCAAAACATGGCGCCGTGGGTGCGCCAGATGGCCGAAATTAATCCTCAACCCCGCGGGCGGGCATGAGCGCTTCACGAGGGCCCCCGTTTTCTCACAGGCGTGACAGCCTTCCATCCCGGAGGACCCCATCGAAGCGTGCACATGTAGTCGGCCGCCAAGGCAGCAGCCGTCTTTGAGAATTCGCGTGCACAATAGCAGCCTTCTTTATTTCTCCCCATCTTCCTTCAGTGTGGGGTGCATGCATGCGAACGCCTGCGGCAAAAAAATCAGCGCGCCCATCAGGCAGCGGAGCTGAGCGGGGAACAAATGACTCTCGCTCGTACGACCTCGAGGTTTCTTGGTGCTTCATTTGTTCTCTCAGTACTGAGGAGCACAGCTGGCGTGCTCGAAAACACTTGACGGCATTGCAAGGGTTGAGAATCACGGCACTGCGTTTCTGGCAGCGTCCAGTAGTTCCGTGCTACGAAGTGGTTGTTGCATGCAGGAAGGAAAGAGTGAAGAGGGAGCATCTTGGTTGGTACAGCGCTCACGAGACAGGCGGGTATGGGGTAGCTTTTATTTTATTTCACTTATTCATGGGGCAGGTTGCCTCCTTAATGTCGGGGAGGGGATGCACCTCCTTGAAATCGTAATTTTTTCTGTGTATGCCATGGCGAAAAACATTTGGTGGGGGAGGGGGGTGGTGTGCCATTCCATAAATATGCCACTCACACGAGGTGACGACGAACAATAAGGAACAAAATACACAAGGTTTCTTATTATTCGTCGTCTCGTGCGCGCTGTATCAAGCACGATGAACGCATACCTTCTCCGTTAGCCGGTCTTTCTGAGCCGAACAATCGTGCTCCGATTAAAATCTATATAATACCGGGAACCAAACCCCGATGTTTCGGCCAATCTCGTTTCTCGAGTGATTCTGACGCAAGAAGTCACGTGATGGCCTGGCACAACTGGCTTCATGGAACGTTCACCTGGCGAGGCTGGCCTAATAGAGAGCTTTAGAATAGCGCACAGCCAGCCCTTTCCATGCGGTCGCTGCCACTGAGCATGTGTCGTAACGCGAGTCGCCGTTCGCGTTCGCGGCCCGCCCGCAGAAAACTCGAAATAGCGTACGGCGATCGCGGCCCACGAGGCCCGCGAAGTGCTGTGTGTATCTTCCGTGCATTTGGGTTTGCGGTCGGGGCGAAAGTCCCTAGATTTTTTCCTAGGGATAGCAAACGGTTTTCTATAGCTCATATTGCGCTTGCTGTGCCCGCAACGCCCGCAGCGCCTGCAAACGTTATTCTAAATCTCCCTAATGCCGCCTCTGTTTTGGGGGCGAAGCTCCTTAGGGCGGGGGTCGTGCGTCTCCTGCATGTAGTAGCCACCTCTCGTTTTAGCCCTCGAAATGTCCACTGGATGGCGGTACTTGTATATGATGAATATATGAGGGGAAAATGCGAGCTGGTGTACGTGGAGTGTTCATTATATGGACAGACGGACAGACATACAGACAGACGGACTTGCGGATGGGCGGACCACAGACAGACGGACATACATACAGACAGGCAGAGAGAGGCACAAAGGGACGGACAGACGGGCGGATAGATAGACGCATGGACATCATACATACATACATACATACATACATACATACATACATACATACATACATACATACATAATACATACATACATACCTACATACACACACACACATACATACATACTACATACATACACACATACATACATACATACATACATACATACATACATACATACATACATACATACATACATACATACATACATACATACATACATACATACATACCTACATACATACATACATACATACATACACACATACATACATACATACATACATACATACATACATACATACATACATACATACATACATACATACATACATACATACATACATACATACATACATACATACAAACAGACAGACGAGCGGGAGGACGGATGGACAAACAGGCAGACAGCGGATAGACCGACGAACGCGGCCAGCGGATGATTCACGGTTTGCCGATAAAACCCTTCAAAGTTTCGCCCCACTAATCATCATTCATTCCGTGGATCTGCTGTGATTTTTTTCTTCATTTCTTCGTCTTTCATGGGCCACTTTCTGTGACTCCGCGTGTGGAGGGGATGATCATGGCTGGCATAGTTTAACGCAATCTTCATTCTCTTTATTACCTGCCACGCTAAAAAGGTAAATTCTACATTCCAAACGAATTCGAAAGTATACTAAATTTTTAAGCTATTCGCATTCGATCTGTGTTTAGTGTCCCTGTCATTTTTTTTTTGCCGCCTGCGACGTTACGAAGGCTTTGAACAAAGTAGCTTCTTTCGTATCATGTCACGCTATCCTCTTTCTTTTTCCACCATGCATGGTACAAACGTTTTCTTCGCCCCAAAGCACCCGTTGGGTGCTAGCAATGAGTATTCCGGTTGTTCGACGGGACGGCTTTAAGCTCTCCCATAGTAGAGTACCCTGTACTCTAAATCGTTAACCCCTTTTTCTAATCCCCCTCTTCGCCTGTGTCACCGTTTCTGGAGATGTCGTAATCGGGACGGCTCACCGCTCTCCCATAGTTGAGTACGAATTACTCGAAATGGTTGAACACTTTTTTCAAACTCACTGATCAAGTACGAGACTCCAGGACGGCTTTACGCTTACCATGGTAGAGTTCTTCGTACACTAAATTGTTAACAACATTTATTGCGACAGCAATTATATGGACATTCTGGGCTGGATTTTGCCGCCCTCATCGCGTCAACGTCGACGTTGATGACCGCCGTCTTTCGCAGTATATGCATACGTATCTATATATATGAAACCACAGGAAAGAAAAATAATCGAGAAAAAATACTCTGGCGCGCGGAATCGAACGTCCGACCTCTTGCTTGTGAGTGCACAGTGTTAGCCACTAAGCCTTCTTCAACGTTGAAAAGGTGGTGGTGGTAGTGGTTTGGTCAATAAAAGAAAAAGACGCTTATTTCTTCAGCCCTTAAGGGAGCACGGTGCAGCGTCCTGTAGGGGAGTGGGGGAAGGGGAATAAAGAACAGGAAAAAGGAAGGTTGGGTTAGAAGCAGTCAGCTGAGGTCGCAGGTCACAACACTCGGACGGAGGGGCAGCTGCCACAGCACGAACAGCAGCCAGGCGTAATCTAGAGTCCAGCGGAGCGTTCGGTGGTAGTGGGGCACTTTTTCCCCGGCGGCAGGGCTCATCAGGGTGGTGCCGGACTGCCCGCTGAGCGCTGTAAGACACACAGCACGTAGCGGGTGTCCCGGTGGAAGTGCTTCGCCAACTGCGCGCGGTGCAGCGAGCAGGGAGGCGAGGTTTTCCGCAGCGGTGAGCGGGCGCCGCCACGTACGTAATCTAGTGACGTTCTCATTTCCATTTCTTCACCGTCGCCGATGGCTGGCAGATTCACCGCCGGCGCTCCCGACTTGAAGGCCAGCAAAGCGGACGCAGTGCATAGTCCGCGCCGCCCGCTTCTCTTCTCTCTTCCCCCCCCCCCCCTTATCCACGGCACTATGTCGCCTTATGGATGATAGAAATTAGGCGCCGTTTTCCTTCTTGAAGAATCACTCCCACCACCGTTTCTCGCCGTAGGCTCCAGGGCAACGTCCGCTACACGCCACATCGCGGCCGCGCCGCTGAGCAGAAGGCCGTGGTGGATGGATGGATATGGCTGTACCCTTAGATCGGGCGGTGGCTAGCGCCACTAAGCCGTAATACCTAATGAACCAAAAACTAGATTTATTGTTTTTTCTTTTAAAAAGTGAGGTTGAGGATTCGTACTTTGCAGTGAAGCGTTTAATTTTCACTCGTGCCTTGACTTTAGCCACCAATCAGATAACCTCCTTCTAGTTAATTCTACCCGCTTAAAGTCTATTTTGCCCTCCCTGTCCATAAACCCAAGCACTTTGAAAAACTCTGCGCCATCATCCTGAACTATAGGGTGAAGCCCTTTACAGAATATTATCAAGTGTTCGGCAGTTTCTTCTTCCTCTCCACACGCACTGCATACCGTGTCTACCCCTTCGTATTTGGCCCGATATGTCTTGGTTCGCAGTACTCCCGCCCTGGCCTCAAACAGTAGAGAACTAGAAGGGGGTTTGATGGATGGATGGATATGGCTGTACCCTTTAGATCGGGCGGTGGCTAGCGCCACCAAGCCGTAACACCTAATGAACCAAAAACTATATTTATTTTTTTTTCCTTAAAAAGTGAGTTTGAGGATTCGTACTTTGCAGTGAAGAGTTTAATTTTCACTCGTGTCTTGACTTTAGCCACCAATCAGATAACCTCCTTCTGGTTAAGTCTACCCGCTTAAAGTTTATTTTGCCCTCCCGGTCCCTAAACCCCAGTGCTTTGAAAAACTCTGCGCCATCATCCTGAACTATAGGGTGAAGCCCTTTACAGAACATTATCAAGTGTTCGGCAGTTTCTTCTTCCTCTCCACACGCACTGCATACTGTGTCTACCCCTCCGTATTTGGCCCGATATGTCTTGGTTCGCAGTACTCCCGTCCTGGCCTCAAACAGTAGAGAACTACCCCGTGTATTATCATAGATCCTTTCCTTGGCAATTTCCTGCTTAAAAGTTCGATAGATCTCTAGTGCGGACTTCTTAATCATGCCCATTCTCCACATGTCAGTCTCCGTTTCCTTCACTTTCTTCTTTACCGATAGTTCTTTTTGGTTTGGCCACCTGCTGTTTTCTAAGTATTTACCAGTCAACTTCCTGGTTCGCTTTCTCCATTTTGTATCGACATTATTCATGTACAAGTAGCTGAAAACCTTCCTAGCCCAACGCTCTTCCCCCATTTCTCTCAATCGTTTCTCAAATTTTATCTTGCTGCTAGCATCCCTGCCCTCAAATGATGTCCATCCCATATCACCTTGTACTCCCTGATTTGGTGTATTCCCGTGAGCTCCTAAAGCAAGCCTACCTATTCCACGTTGCTTAATTTCTAATCTTGCTTGAACTTCTGATCTCATGCACAAGACCGCATTGCCGAACGTCAGCCCAGGAACCATGACCCCTTTCCATATTCCTCTCACAACATTATACCTATTGTAATTCCACAGTGCCCTATTTTTCATGACTGCTGCATTCCTGTTACCTTTAGTCGTCACGTATATTTCGTGTTCCCTCAGATACTCGGTCCCATTGCTTATCCATACGCCCAGATATTTGTATTTATCTGTTATCTCTAGCGTGACCTCCTGTATTCTAAGCTCACTACCTTCGTTGTCATTGAAAATCATGACCTGCTGATTTTTCCTTACTGAATCTAAAATCTAACCTATCTCCCTCATTACCGCAGATGTCCATCAATCTCTGCAAATCTTCCTTGTTGTTGGCCATTAGCACTATATCATCTGCGTACATTAATGCTGGTAGTGCCTGATCAATAAGTTTTCTTTGTTTGACAATAAGTTTTCCTGTTTGGTGCCTCGGTTTGAAGGCGCCATCTAGTTTTGCATAGACAAACTAGCTGCGGAAAACCAGCGCCCCCTGAGGCGCTGGGAAGACGGTCTATATCTACCACTTACCGCTGGTGATGCCCATCTCGGGGGAACTATCGTGTTTTTAGCATTACCAGCTAGAGGGCGCAATGAGCGCGCGTCGGAAAAAAAAAGATAAATGGAAGGGTTAGTTCACTAAGTATTACGGCTAGGTGGCGTTAGCCGCCGCCTGATCTAAAGGGTACAGCCACATCCATCCATCCATCCATCCAGCCAGATCGTCACGACGCGGCGACGCGCGCTGATTCGTTCATCTCCCACACGTGCTTGGCCGCGAGAAGGGGGGAGGGGGGAGGGTAGAAGTTCACGCGTGCGCACCCTTAGAAAAAAAAAGGTGGTAGTACTTGCTAACTTTGGGGTAGTAACGGTTTGTCACATATGTTACAACCCTGGTAGTAAGCACAGTTAGTAACGGTGAGAATGGTATCAGTTACCACCTTTGCTGTTACTACCAGCATTTAATAACTCTTACTACCCTATCCGTTACCACACATGGGTAGTAACTTTTAAAGGTTTCAAAAAAGTAGCAATTGATACTACCCTGTTTATTTATCTCGGCATAGTTTTTTTTCCATTGCTAATGTTAGTCAATCAATGTCTCAATACTACACCGCTTCTGGTAACCTTGCGTGGTGTTCGATGAACGCGAAAAATACATAGACCTAAGTTCACTACTTTTCTACGCTACAGTAGGAAGTACACGTGTGGTATATATAGCCCCTACTTTGCAAATGCATGTCTGGCACAATGAAGCACTTGTCTTTCTGGATGAATTAAAGCAAATGTAAATCTGCAGCACCATATCATACTACCTGACTACGTGTGTTTGAGGACGTAGCACAAGACATTTAATCAGCATTACTTTAAAAAAATCTATGTCATATCTTTTTATTATAAAAGGGCCACAAGAAGGCCATTATTTACAGTGCCCGGAACAAGGTACCGTATTTATTAACATAGTCTCAGTGCATTCGAATGCTTCACGCAGCTAGTATATCAGCGGTTAAAAGGTAATAATCGTTTTTGGGGTTTCGCGTGCCAAAACAACGATAAAATTTGGAGAAACGCCGCAGTGGATTAATTGTGACCGTCCTCCGGATTAATGTCGACCATCTTGTTATTTTGAACCGTCGGTCTTGTTAATTTTCTGTAATTTACTAAGCTTGTTGTAATTGTCTATTACAACGCGTGTAGCACTTGCTTATATAAGGTTTGTTGACTTGTACTTCTTCGTTTCGACAATATCAGAATGCCGTTTACATATCTCGGTTGCGTAATTTAAACTATTTTTTTTCTTGATCTATGGATATCTCCTGCGTCATTTTTCCGTTTAATGATACGTCGAGATGACTCCTCTCATGAATTATGAGAATCGGAATCACACACTGTTTTGGATAAAATAGTCACCAGCCGGGTTCCAAAAAGGTAGTAACGAAGCAAGAGAGGTAGTAACGGATGCAGTTACCATCTCCTTCATTTCACTTACTAACTGTTTATTAACATAGGTAGTAAACAGGTCGCAAAATGTTAGTAACGGCTGCAGCTAGTAACTGTCTACTAACGTATGGGTAGTAAACAGGTTACAAAGGGTAGTAATGGTTTGAGAAAGGTAGTAAGCGCTGCAGTTACTACCTGTCTGCTTGCAGTCGCTACCTTTTTACTAACTTTTTTATAAGAGTGCGCGCGCTTATCTCGCAGTGGAGAGGATCGTACGCCTTGGGTTTTCACCGGAACGATTCTGTTGTGGTTACTGGGCGCACAAAGGTTACTGCACTCGCTACTCGGTCTCCGATTGCGAAAAGGACGTGCTTTTCTGACACAGCGAAGTAACAAATGAGACACTTATTCGCGTTCATCTGCACCTGTGAGTACGTTTTATGCGTCATTTGTGCGTGAGCAGCGCGGGGTACGTTTCGATCTGCTTGCAAATCTTCGCGTAACATTCCATTTTGTTGCTATCCCATTCATCGCTTCGCCTTTTGCGGCAAAGCTGTCACGCTTTTTTTTTTCTAAACACATCTGCCTGTTTTGCATCTACCGGAACAGCTTAATGCTCTTCCATACTAAAGTACAGCGCACTCTAAATCGTCGAACATTTTTTGTAAATATATCGTCGCCTTGCTGCAACTCTTACCATTGCAGTTTTATTAGTTGGTGCTATCACAGTCAAAATAGTCGGCGGTGGAGAAGTGCCACTGCTGTATATGGAAGCTGCTTAACTGCGGCAACGAGCCGTCACACGTTATCACAACGAATCAAAAAGCAAAGAACGCAAGTGCATATAGGGCACCTCCCGGATGCCTTCACGGCCAGTGTTCTTTGCTATCATAAAAATGCTTCAACCATGACGTCCGAGATTATGCGCAATCTGAGATGCCATGTTTTTCTACATGATCACTGAATCAATCTTTATCAGCGTAAGTGAGCGTAATGACATGACCTCCGAGATAGCGCACTGGCGAGTTTCTGGTGCCCCTCGCGCCAGGCTGCCGCGAGGAGGCGCACTGACTGATGATTCCGTTGATTCCTGAGGCACCGGAGACCGCGGCAGAAAGCAGAGCGCACGGCATACTGACATGCACTATGGTTCGTTTGATGATCGTTTTTAGGAGCGAATATTTTTAGGGTGGAGGCAAGTCCCTCGTCGTCAATCGTAGCCACCCCTAGTACAAGAATTGCTCACTAAATGGCGCTGCGCCACTTGTTCCACTCGGGAATACCCCAAATCAGGGGGTACAGGGTGTCACCGGATGGACATCGTTTGAGTGAAGGGAAGCTAGCAGCAAGATAGAATTTGAGGAGGGATTGAGAAAAATTAGAGACGAGCTTTGGGCTAGGAAAGTTTTCACCTGCTTGTACATGAAGAATGTTGATACTAAATGGAGGAAGCGAACTCGAAAACTGTCAAGTAAGTATTTAGACAACAGCAGAATACCAAGCCAAAAGGAAGCATCGGTTAAGAAGAAGGTGAAGGAAACAGAGAGGGACATGTGGAAGATAGGAATCCTTACGAAGTCATCACTGGAGACCTATCAAACTTTTAAGCAGGAAATTGCAAGGGAAGAGATCTACGATAATTCTCGGGGTAGTTCTCTGCTCTTTGAGGCTAAAACGGGGGTATTGCGGACCAATATATTCCGAGCAAAATACGAAGGCACAAACACGGTGTGTAGTGCTTGTAGAGAGGAGGAGAAAATGGCTGAACATTTGATATTGTTCTGTAAAGAGTTCCACTCTATTGTCGAAGATAATGGCGCCGAATTTTTGAAAGCATCGGGGTTTAGAGACAGTGCAGGCAAAATAGACTTTAGAGTAGTAGAAATAACCAGGAGGAGGCTAACTGATACGTGGCTACAATCGAGGGGCGAGTTAAATTCAATCCTTGAACACACAGTGATAGTACTTAACCTTATGGCTAGGTGGCGTGAGCCACCACCCGATCTAAAGGGCACAGCCGGAGACATCCATCCATCCATCCATCCACTAAGATGCGTAGGAGACGCGTGCTTCAGCGTAATCAGAGCCCACTCGATGGTACATCTGCGCTCTCATAATGGATGCGCTTGCGCCGCTGCGTGCTAGTGTGTTAGGCGACTGCTAGAGGCCAAATCTATAAAATGCCTTTGCTTTTTGTGCGCTTCCTCTTTCGCTTGGCAGTCAGCGCGCTTCGAGTATGAGTGACACAGACAAGGCGGTGGAGCAGAGGGCTCGCAGGTGACATCTCGATATGCTGTCAGATGCATATCGTATGATCACATACAACCATCCACTATCCGAGGAAGCTGTCTTTTCAAACTTTCCACCATGGCAGGTCGAAAACCCACTCTCCCTTCACTTTACCGACCATGAAGCAGTTATAATGAAGGGGTAACAAAAGCCACGTCTCGCTACCATTTACGAATAAAACTACGTTGTGTATATACGCAGTGTTTATGACGTCTTTGATGACCAACTGGGCGAAATTCATGGATCATTCACGGTTTATTTATGTACCTTCGGAGCTTCGCCCACTCATCATCCTTCACCCTGTAGATATGCCGTGATTTTTTTCTTCCTCCATGCGCTGTTGAGGCTTAGCCTTGGCGTGTCTCAGTGCGGTGACACCCATGGATGAAACTGGCCAGCTCGCTCACTCACTCACTGACTCACTCACTCACTGACTCACTCACTCAATTGCCCACCTAAAGAGGCTATGACACGATAACCCAACAATTCGTAGCTTTTATCGAAAACTAGAAGTACGGGGTTTATTATAACTGTACAGGTATGAAAAGTGGGCCGAAAAAGAATATTTCAGTGCAAAACAATCGCTGGAAAGCCTACTCTAAATCCCGCCCACCGCTGGCGACGGCCATATTGCACTGGTGCCTGTGACGTCACGTGCAGCAAGGATCGGCGTTGTGGTCTTCTACCAAAGTTTCAGCCGAAGTAAAACGTTTAATTCCAGTGCCACGCCGAAGAAACCCAAAATATCTCGATTTTACACGCTTTTAGGCGCCTCGGAAAAGCATTGTTCACCGGAATGCATACCCTTCAACTACCGCCTGCCTGCACGTTACGCCACGGCTCACGAGTGCGCCAGTGTTGCCCTCTCTCAGGCCGCCCGCGCGTTCGTAAAAATGTTTCGTTATAAATCAAGCGCTCCACCAAGTGTGCTAAAACCTCACTACTTTATTTTTGGATGCTCAACGACTAATTCACGTAACAAAGAATGTGATCCTGAAAATTGTATGTCATGGCAGTTCTCATTAAAATACACAGCCACATTGTGCGTGTCCGCGCCCCTATTTGGTTGCGTGGGGCCGAACCAATGGTCTTTCTGAAGGCTTGTGTGATTGGAAGACTGTTCCAATGAGGCCTCGCGGTTACATGACACGTCACTTTAAGTGCGACTTCCAGCATCATAATTAGCCTGGCATTACGAAAATGCCCACTGCGTGTGCCGGAACGTCAGACACCCCAAATGTGCCTATTATTTGAAACATGAGAAAAGGGGATATACGAAAAAAAAAAAAAAACGGGCGCTAAATTGCATGGGTATGAGTGTTTAATGCATGTTATTAGGCGTAAACAACTTGCAGCAATTGTAATCGGCTCAAAATGAGTAGCTGCAATGGCTACGGAGGAAAGTTCTAGCTTGAATTCTTGTCGGTCTCTCTCTACTAAACAGATAGTAGCGATGCGTTGATGGACGCTAAAAGCACTTAGCACTGTTTCTACTGCTGGAGAGCGACGTTGCATCACAGCGCGCTTTCTTTCTTTTTCTCTTTCTTTCTTTCTTTCTATCTTTCTTTTTTTCTTTTGTTGCGTGTTTGTTTTCTTGCAGCTAATGTATTTTTTATGGGCCAAGAGGACAGTCTAAGCCAAAACGTTCCTGCACTACGGAACCCTCCCACCCAAAGGTGATATGGGGCATCGCTCGGAACGCTGCTTCAAAATAAACATTTATTTCTCTCTCTCATACATATTTTAGCTCCCTTATGTAACATGTATAAGGTGAGCTAAATGATGCACATTATGTTCTAATCGCAATCACTGTGTTCCCTACGATAATGTTTAAGGCGGTTATTAAAATTAATGAACACGCGAACAAAATAACTTTACCTGCCATCCGTTCCTGAAACTATATCGAACCTAAAATAAAAACGATCGAATGAAGAGACGGCGTTATAAAAAAATAACTGTACTGAGAGATTAATGTTGATGTTCAGTCACAAAAGTAATTATTGCTTTGGTGTACATATTGCATAAAGCTGTTGGTCGGAAGCAGTATTATCTTGCAAAACAAGGTGAATTTCTCACTTTGGCCCTACAGTCTATATGCCTGCCGTATTTGCGCTGTCTTTTATGTTTTTTTTTATTATTATTGTACGGTTCGTTCCAGATTTTTCGTCAGGAGGCGCAAACAAAACATTCGCCTTCAAAAAAATAACCCATGTCTTGACGACAAGCTGCGTTATACCCCCTGATGTGCTGCGCGCAACTGTGGCTGCCTAGGTTTCCCCGTCCAACTATACGGTAGATGCGTTGGAGCGCGTAATTCGTTCAGCACCTTTTCAAATGCGGTGCCTTTTCAAATATCACCTTCCCGGTGTATGCAGAGAGGAGAGAGGCTGGTTTTACCGACGGGCAGCCGGGCGGGCGCCGCTGGTTCAAACTCCTCGAGGAAGGCGAAGGGTGTATATCTTACGACGACGCGCTGCCCTATACTCGGGCTGCGGGCGCGCATCGCTGGAAAAGAGGGAAGCAAGAGAAAGTGATTTCTTCTCGTGGTGCCCCAGGTTCCCACGGTCTTGCTGCCACATTTGTTTGTTTTTTTCTCTATCCTTCTTTATCCGTGTGAGCCTTGCGCTCTGTCGCTAATCTTTTCCCCGTCGCCTCCACGTTGCGCGCCCGCACCATTTACGTTTGCATCATTTAGTGCCTTCCTTTTTATTTATTTATTTTTTCTTTCCTTATGCGTCTTGAGGTCTCTTTGCATGCTTCTTCGCCGCTAGACGCTTACGTAACTTCTTATTCCTCTTTCTTTACTTCTTCATATTTTCTTTCTTTTTTTGGCAGCCCCCTCTCTTCTGCTTTCACTTCCATTCAACTGTTTCAAATAGTCCATCGCAGTTCCCTTCCTTCCTGTTTCTCTTTCTCTCTTTTGCTTTCCTGGACAGGAGATGTGTGTGGGGTTGACTTCTATTTTTGTAGCTTCTTATCTGAGCTACGATCTCCCCTTTCTCTCGGTTATCGTCTCGCCTTTTCTTATCGCTCCGTCGTGAGCTAGCGTCTCGGTTCGTTTCCCTTTGTGGTCGTGTCGTCCGAAAGCCTCGCTTGCCTGCATTCGTTCGCTGCCCCTCTTGCGCGGGGTACGGGCTGGGGGCACCGTCTGCTCCGTACATACTTTTGCCGGGTGGCGTTACGGGGCTTCGGCTTTGTTATGCATCCCAGATTCACTGGCCCGTATGCCGGGAGACCCGACGACCCTCCCTTGGTTCTTGATGCTTGCGATCGCAGTTTTTTTTCTCGCGAGGGTTCGAGCCACAGCTGTCGACCTGCGCGGGACCCTGGAAGAAGATGAAACTTCCTTCCTGGCCTTCTTGTTCTGGGTCCGTTATGGTGGCCCTTCATCGCGATCTTGTCCACCGGACAGATTTGCTTCATCGTACAGAAACCACGCTTGGGAACCGCACGAGGCGAGGTATCTTAGCGGGTTGCTTTGGTTGGGCGTGCGTTTCTCTTCAGCATCGTCTGACAGAGAGTCTTGATAAGTGGAGCGGCACGCATGAAGCCTTTTCACGCCTATTTTTTATTCACGTGGGAAGCACGCTCGACCAAATGTGAACCTATCACTCACAATAGCTTGATGTGGGCTTGTCAAAGAGCGCTCCATCGTGTGAAGCCGCACACTTGGTTGACGTACGTATAAGTTGAGTTTTTAAGGGTACCTGTAAGCTTTTTATTTTTATTTCTGGTCGTTGACCTTTTCTTGTACCTTACTTTTGTTAGTTTCCAACGCTGGTTGCTGGGCGAACTAGTTGACGACGAAGAGATGCTTGTTAGCGCGAAAGAAGAGACAGACACTCGACTAAAATATGCGCGTGAAGTTCGGTTTCACTGCGGCATCTTTCTGCTTCCTATTTCTTTGTCGAGTCTTTCTTCACGCTAACATCTACGTTAACCAACTGGCTCGAATGGGAGCTCTGCTTATAGGGACTCCAAAAAGAACGGTTTCACGTAAATTACAGTTTCAGAATACTAAAGATTGGACCCCGTACCTGCATGTTACAGTGCAAATGTCGTCGAAAGACGATATTGCGTCTGGATAGAGTGAACAAAACGTTTATTTGATGTTCTGCGCAAGAAAATTGCTGAATGGTATTCTGGAGGCACTGCGTTAGAGTGCCTCGAGCGCGCAGCGGAGGTGAACAAGCGCATCAAGTCACGTCACGCGTGAGACATCAGTGCTATCTTGCAGTTGTCTTTGAAAACAAAGCGCGCGGCATGCGTGGCCATCTCGGAGGCGATAATGTATAGAACGCAAGACGACCGGTAGGTGCCGCCACCGTGTCGTCTTAGCAATGCGTTGGAAACACTCGCCTTTTCGTGCAAGTGTTGCATGGTCAACGCAGCGTGATAAACGCTACGGTCCTTAGAATTACCTATGTATGTATTTTCTAGTAAACGACGCACATGCAGAATATATACGTGTTGTTATGGTGCCTGAGATATGCGCAATAATTCCTTTTTAATTGACAATTGGTCAAGTATGAACGCTGAATCTTGAGCAACATTGGTGGGCGCTGTGGATGGGATCGGCCGTTTGGCGTATCGACTGGTGCCGTAGAGTATCCGGTGTATACCCTTAAGAGTCGACAAACACACAAATGTACAGACAGACCAAAACTTTTGCGTCGAAGATCCCCAAAAAAGGCTATCGTCTTTAAAACACACCTCTCACTACGAGAAGACGCACGGTAAGCGAATAAGCGCGCAAAAAGAAAAAGGAAACACATGTGACGACACTGCGCCGAGGTGTCCGCACTAGCCCCCGCGATCTTGATAGCTAGAGGCTATGGATGCGCTTATCGGTAAACAATTCTTCACGTTGTGTTACTAAATTCGACGTTTTATTGTAAGAAGCTTGAGAGAGAGTGAGAGAATATAGTAAAGTTAGTGAGGCTAACTAGACTACGTCCAGTTTGCTACACTACACGTGAAGAGAGAGAATATGGGAGTAAAAGAGGCTGAAATAGAGACATTGCACACCGCATGCCGCAGTACGCGGGTTTCACAGGCGCTCGCTGACTGATGCTTTCAAGTACTGTAAGAGGACTCATGTGGCTTTCTGCTCTGATGTAGTGTGAGATGATGCTCCCGAGATCTTTTCTTGAGTAAAGGGATCACTGAGTCTTTTCAAGGCACACTGCAGAGTCCGGTGATCTTGTTCATAGTTGGAATAGGATATGTTCAATATCCTTCAGTTACCGCACGTGAACCAAAGTGAGGCGACGGGGTCAGAATATGCAGAAAGACTTAAGTTCGTGACGTCGTTTGGACGCTTATATGATCAACTTAAGGGGCGAAGTTTCAAAACGAATCTTTGACATTCATTTCCTCTTCTATAAATGGTCATAGTGAAATCAAAGACGGCACCGTTCGGAAAGAATCATGTCTCATTCTAAACTAATTTCATGCTTGACTTCAGTGCCCCTTTAAATGCGACGAAATCAGTTTTCGAGTGCGTTCTCTAGTTATACTCTTCAATATAAAATTTGAGCATTTTCGACGCTGTTAAACTGCTGGCGATCCCCTGTAGTATGGCTGCCTAATAATATAACTCACATCTGCCGATGTTTCACTGGACTTATTCTGAGCAATGCTCCAATAAAAACGGATGATAAGGCGCCCGTCTGTCGTAATTACGTGAAAGTTCCAAACCGCTCGTTCCTTACGCGAGCACGCGGACAGAATTGCGGTAAAGAGCCGCCAGGCTCTTTTGTGATCGCAGTCTTGGGCCATGGGAAAAAGGAGCCGCCGCTACGTGCGGTGCGACAGCTGGTCCCAAGTTCTTGCTCGCTCGTCCTCCCGCCGGTACAAAAACGAGAGGAGGAAGACCTTTCTTCCTCTCTGTGGCCCGGCGCGACGGGAGACGCCGCAGAGGAGGAACTGCGTCGGAAGAATGAGCCGTGAATGGCTTTCTATACACTTTGACAACAACGCAAACGCATACACACAGCGCACAGACGGTGCCGAAAAGAATGCTGGGGTAAAAGGCTCGGTAAAACGGGGGGGGGGGGGGGGGGAAGCACCGTTAAGTCAAGTGTCTAGAAAAATGGGCGTTGCCCGTTAGCCACGCCTCCTGGCTTCGGGTTTATACGCGCACCGTCTGTCCCGCGAAGCAGGAAGTGAAAGGAAGTGAAAGTGGCACCCATGTTTGGTGCAGTGGTGCCGTCACCCTGGTCTTATGGGCAATTGAATCGGGCGCCGAAAGAGCCGGGAACACTCAACCTTGGTGGATTCGTCTGTTCCCTCGCACCTTCGGGAATCGGGAGCTGCAGACGTAAAAAAAGAGGGAGGAAGGGAAGTGACCTATCGTGTCCCGATCGCTGAGAACTAGGGAGGGAAACTAGGTGAAACCCGAATGCACACACACCGTCACTGCCGCGCATACTCTGCCGTTACTCTGCCGTGGGGCCATTTCTCCCCTCGTCGCGTCGATATCTCCGACGCCCTCCCGACCTTTCCGCTCCCGTTCGCCGCCTTTTGTTGCGGGAGGTCTTTCCCCGTCCGTTTAACAGCTTTCCTTCTTTTCTGAGGTATAGATTTTTTTCTGGAGTATTTGTCTCGTCTGAGAGGTCTCTGCCAGACGGTCTTTTGCATCGGGAACGAAGAAAAGGGAAGCTAAAAAATATCTCGGGGAAAACCCCTGTGGATAGGGAAGGCGTCGAGGCGGAGAAAATCTCGGGGAAACCCCCGGCTTTTCTCTTGTTTTCGTCTTCTAGCCTCTGCTTTCGCGTCGTCGCGAAGGCGTTATTCCCGTTCAATCAATGTTCCATTTTTCTCTGTCCTTTTCCCCCTCTGTTTACCTCCTGATCTGCCCGTTCGTTGGCGTCCGCATTTTGTATGTGGGTTTCTGTTTTTTTCTCTTGCTCTTTCTGCGCTTCACCTTTTGCGTGCAGTATACTTTACGCGCGTACCTATAGTCGTGGCCAAAGCTTGGGTACGATTCATCCATATTGCTGTTACGCTGCGGAACGTTTCTTGGTTTCACCGTCTGCTTATTTCGTTGTTTTTTTTTTTGGGGGGGGGGGGGTGACTTTGTACCTCCTACAAACGCAGACATAGTAAAAGTGTGGCAGTAGCGTGTTATTTTCCAGATGGTACAGTGTATTACTTCCGATCGTTCATTGTGTTTATTGGGAAAATGGGGTCAGTGGGTGTTACTGTGGTTTCGATGCATTGAACTTTCGAATCCTATATAGCGGTACCTATTTTTACGAAGTACCTACGACGGATGCGTCATAGAGTGCCACTGGCTTTCAGGACGGGCTTCACGCGCATAGCTATAACAAAACAAAGAAATACATTACGAGGAGGACCCTGTGGGAACCGAGAGGGAGAACAAGGCAACGGTAAAAGCAACTGCTACACCTTGCATTCTATCTATTATTGTCACTATGTTTCGCGTAGTTTTTGTTGACAGGTTCATTGTAAAGTATGGTGTAGGAACAGTATAGTAACCAGTCTGGTGGTATTGTATTCAGTAGGGTGTTAGTTTGAAGAAACCAGTCATTCTCTTTACTTTTTCAATATCTCCCTTAGTTTGCGCATTTGCGTGAATGAAGGAATGAACGAATGAATCTATCTATCTATCTATCTATCTATCTATCTATCTATCTATCTATCTATCTATCTATCTATCTATCTATCTATCTATATATCTATCTATCTATCTATCTATCTATCTATCTATCTATCTATCTATCTATCTATCTATCACTTCTAATCCTGGTGCTGTCATTGAGGGAGATATTTATAAGGCTCAAAACTCTCGGAGTTGATTATTTACGACTTCTTCGGAGGCGATGGTGGGAGAGACTTAACAAGAGAGCAAGTGACACAGATTGTGACGTTGATTATGACGCAGATAATGTCGATTCGGATGGCGTTGTTGTGCCAAACTCGATTTTATTACGACAAGCAGAACGAAGTCTCGCGAAGCCAATGTGTCACTGGAGCAGGGAATCTGGAAACTTACCATATATATGAGTGCCGAAAGCGTGGAGCTGCATCCGAGCACAGCCATTTCTTTCTTTCTTTCTTTCTTTCTTTCTTTCTTTCTTTCTTTCTTTCTTTCTTTCTTTCTTTCTTTCTTTCTTTCTTTCTTTCTTTCTTTCTTTCTTTCTTTCTTTCTTCATAATGTTTTGTACGAATGCACTAAAATGATGCGCGAAGCGCGTACACGCTGTAGGTGCACGTGGAATGCTCTGGGTGGTACACCATTCCTTTTGAGCACGTCTATACTCGCGCACCAAGTCACGGACGACTGAGATATCCACGAGAGGGGAAACTCGCGATGGTTTCCGGGGCCGAGTGCAATTTTACGTACCTCGTACGGCGTAAAACCATAATAAAACGTCCGCACATTTCCTCGAGAATGGACGCAACAAATATTTATCAAATTGCTTCATTTTTCCAGCTCTGGGGCGAGGACATTGTGAAGCCGTGTTTTCAAGCACCATGGTGCACTGCGTGGAAGATTTTTAATATCGCAAAAGGGAAGTGCTCTGTTGAAGATCCGTTTCACCATTAAAAATACGATGAGAACAGTCATGGCACAAAGCATGAGATGTACTATAATAATAATCTCTGAGATGCACGAGACTGCCGCGCCGTGGTGGTTTATAGTGGATAAGGTACTCGGCTGCTGACCCGCTGGTTGCGGCATCAAATCCCGGCTGCAGATATACTGCATGCTTTTTCGATGGAGGTGAAAATGCTGTAGGCCCGTGTGCTCGGATTTGGGTCCACGTTAAAGAACCCCAGGTGATAGAAATTTCCGGAGCCCTCCACTACGGCGTCTCTCATAATCATACGGTGGTTTTGGTACGTCAAACCCCACATACCTATCTATCGAGACGCATGAGACTATACATTATGCCGCGTTCGTAAAGGACGCAAAATAATGCCTGGTATAGCTTTAATGTTTGTCTATATGTTATTCCTCTCTCTCTCTCTCTCCCGAAACGTGTCATCATTGCTCGGCGGCTGACGCGAAAGTCTCTGGTTTTGATCGCGGTCGCCGTGGTCGCACCGATGGCGATTAATTGCTATAGAATCCCCTGTATTGTGAGATATCAGTGCATGTTAAAGGTCACCAGAGCCCTCCACTGGAGCCCTCCACGACGGCGTCCCTCATATTCATACCGCTGTTTTGTGGCGTTAAATTTCAGGTAATGTAATAAATGTATCATTATTCTTTCCTGCTTAACGTCCTGTTCTATACCTTCTGATTTCTGTATTGTTTTAAGGAGGAACATTTCGTTCATACTTCCTCCTAGCGTGTACTTGTTCCTTCGGATAACGGCTGCTATCCCGGAACACATCACAGCGGCGGGTAACGACGGAGCGGACGGCGTAGCTCGAGCTAGTATACTCACCGAGCGACTGACCCTTGTCCAGACGCTGTTCTGCAACCCAAGGACCCCCCGTACTACTCGAGATATTCCAGAAAGGCCGCGTCAACAAAAGCACTTTCGCCACACCCTCGGCTATAGATGTAAAGGAAGCGTATGAGAGGCGCCGCTTACAGACAAGTACGCATTCGCACACCCGTTCAAAACAAGCCATCGACCATACACAGCATGCCTCGGCCATGGTGGGAAGGACAGCAGGACTCGCCCACTTTATTCAGGGTGTCCCACGTAGCTTGAGCCAAGAATTTGAAAACAAAAGGCACTAAAGAGGCGAATTGAACCAAGCGCATACTACTCGCCCTAGCCTCTAGGTAATCAGGCTATCTTTTATTTCTCTCTATACTAATTAATTATTAATTTCTAATTACCTATTTTTTAGTTATGGGCTGGCAACCCAAAATGTGAACAATGAGATGTATAGCATAGAGTTTCCTAAAAATAACTAGAGGGGACTCTGGCGCTGCGATCGTTCAGCGACCATGGGAATTACGGGTATGAGATGGATTTGCCTACTCTTCGTGCTTTCGGGCGGAAAATCGTACTTGCGGCTTCGTTTATTGCTGAGTTTCGGTTTCGTTTTGAAAGAAAGATTCAACCCTTTTGAACTTCGTGACCTGATTTTGAAAGGTAAGTCTAATGGAATAATATGGTGAAGCGCAACCACTGAACATTTGCTAATACTTGTTTCGTAAGAAAACAGCTCTAAGCCACACGAACACACACGGAGCCAGAAGCAGGCCAGAAGTACAAATATTAGACAAATGTGTGTACTACCCATCATTTCCATGCTCGCTGAAGCGCGGCGCATTGCGGCTCCCATAGACACTAGCGCCAGAGTTCCCTCTAGTGTATATTACGAAACTCTATGATGTAGAGTACTTTCAGAAACCACCGACTAAATTGTTTCCTGTACGACACGTGTAGCGCTGTAATTTTTTCCGCGTTGTAAAGAAAGCCTATAGCATCACTATAGCAGTGCGCTCTCGTTCCGTCACACGGCTTGTTTTCCAATATCGCGGGCTTTCTTTACAACGTGGAAAAAATAACAGAGCTAAACGTATCGTACAGGAAACGATACAGTCTGTGATTTCTGAATGTGCTCTACATGTCAGTGTTCATAGTTTAGGTTTCCAGCCCATAATTTAAACAAAAAAGGTAATTAAGAATTAATAAATAATTAGTATGGGGAGAAATAAAAAGTAGCCTGAGTACCTACAGGCTAGAGCGAGTAGTACGCGTTTGGTTCGATTCGCCACTGAAGTGTCTTTCATTTTCAAATTCTTGGCTCAAGTTATGTGGGACACCCTGTATATATACGTTGGAATGTGTACTCAGGCTTTTTAAAATTAACAAGCGTCACATTCCGGCTCAAAAATTTTGAATGTATACACTGGTGGGAAACCTTGGTCGCTATAGAAAAAAATAAAAAGAGGCCCAAGTGGTGAATCTCGACCAAGCGCGGGGGGTCGAAAGCTCTGCTAAGGCTAGCGGAACCCTGCACCATGCGCCACACTCATGGCTGCTTCTACAACGCCTTCCTTTTCAGCAAAAGTTTTTCACTGCGCTTTCCCAGAGACCTGGTATACGTCAATTCATTTGCAGGAATTCTGTCGGCGTGTATCAAATGAAGAAGAAATGGAAAAAAAAAGAGAGATAAAAAACGTTGCCCTGTTTTTCAGCCGCTTTATTTCGTTTTTCGTGTGCAGTGTCCTTGTGACGTTTGACAGAAAACGTTTTCTATCCCCTTCACTTTATTCCGTCTCTTGAAGTACTCACTGAAGAACCCCAGGTAATTTAGACTCCGGCGTGCTTTCCAGCACACGGTCGTTGTTAGCCGTTCGAGCATCGAGAAACTGCGAGACTGGTGACTTCAACGAACCTGTTGTCGACGTCTTCAAGTTTATCGCACCAGTTTAAAGTCTTCAGATCGTCGATGGAGAGTGCGTGTTAGTCCAAAACTGCTGCTTAGATTCTGATTCCCCCCCCCCCCTTTCTTTTTCCTCTCTACCTTAACAATAATTTAGAAGGTCCACTGCCTTCTTGAACTATTCGTTCTACGAACTTTTCTTCGCGTCACGAAATTTTTTCGTTCGCTTTCAGTGGACTAACTTCTTTTATGTCATTAAGGGGCCTCGTGAGAGTTTCCCTACCTTCGACGAGAGCTCCTGCCAAGAAGTTTCATGTAAGCTGTTCGTGCTCCGTCAATCCGACCGTTTAAACCATGATGGTCTTCCCACTTTTTATTTTTGCAGGTTTATTGCTTTGTATTCGGCGAAAGGTGCTAACATCGTCGCTAATGGTGCGTTTCCCTGCTCTTTTTCCCGTGGTGGATTAACTTTGTCACTTAGGGACGTTGTAAGTAGTGCACTGCCATTTGGACAGGGCCATTGCCATTGCAACAGGCGGCGCAGATGGATGCTCCCACGTTCAAATGCGCATATATATATATATATATATATATATATATATATATATATATATATATATATATATATATATATATATATATATATATATATATATATATATATATATATAATTTATGATGAAAAAAAAAAACCTTGGCCCGCATCATAAACATGTAGCAGGCACTGCCAGTTAGAAAATAAAAATGAACAGGGCAGAGCCAAGTGAAATTTTGAGGAGGAGAGATGTGCAGGAGAAGCAGACTTCAACTCCAGTCAAACCGAACAAAAAAAAGTTCTTAGTGTGCAATATTGATCTTACTGCTAACATAGTTATTTAGTTAATCTTCAGTGACGAATCTTGCGATGCACAGCTCAATGGGGCTGTATTGGAGATCTTGCTCTCATATCAGTTGATAGAGCAGGAGTTGCCTGTTGATTTAAACTTCCCTTCGTAAATTAGTGCTCTATAAACTGAAAGAGTTTTGATTACTGCCCCCCTCCTCTTCCCCGTTAGTCTCAAGTTGATTTGCATATCGGTTTCATTAGTTTTTTCTAGTTGCAGATGCGGAGTAAGTACGTAGAGTTAAAATTATTTTTGAATTTTGCTTTCATTTTTTATTTATTGATATTTAGCGTATTTCAACTGCGACAGAATGTCGAGTTGCTTACAATATTACTGGTTATTACTTCTTTCTTAAATTTCATTCAGAGCTATATTTGCGTTATTCTAATCCTGAGGGAGAACTTTTTGAATTGTGAGAGACGATCATAAATATCTGTTTGAATTTTACTCTTCGTGAGTGCACTGTATATAGTTTTCACAAATTTTCCCTCAACATTTTCTTTGTTTCTGTCTTTTTTGTCCTGTCTTTTTTTCTTTTTCTTTTTCAATTGTTCTTTTTTTCTTGTTTCGATTTTATTTTGTTTTTCTTTTTGTTTTCTTTCTCTTTTTGGTCTGTTCTCGCTCTGTTGTGTTTTTTTTTTTCATAAAGCAAAATTTTCGGGTCTTTTTTGTATTTTTTTTTATTCTTGCTCTCTTTCTCTTTTCTTTTCTAGTTTTTTTTTTCTTTCTACTTGTCTGCCTTGGTTTCTTTTTTCTTCGTTCTCGTTTTTTTATTGCCTTGTTTTTTACATGTCTTTTTTACTCTTACATTCATTTGACCAGTTTCAATTTGACAGTACCTGATCATAGACAACCATTTCATAATGATAATAGTTTCTTTTTCATTATAGAATGTGTTAGAAGTCAGAAGGAGGATTTGCTTTCGGTATTTTATTGTTGATAAATACAATAGTTCTAATTTCTCCCCTCCTTTTTCTTTTTTTTTTTTTGAACCGCGATTTCACAATGAGAGGAGTCCGCGTTTGCAATTTCCCATTTGCATTTTGCCATGAATACCTTACTTTCCCGTAAATGTTTTAGAGATTGCATCTCCAGCTTGGCCTGGCTACTCGTTAGGGTTTTGAAGTAGCTCTAACTTGCCCGTCAGTGGGTCCTGGGGGTCTTTTAGAGCTGTTATGCCACCATCTCCTTTTCCTGGTTCGCAAGCCTCCCTGTGCACTGATTAAAGAGTGTCTGAAGGGGCTTCTGATATCCTACTTTGTATCTCCAGATGATCAATTTTCCACCTTGGTTTGAGCTTTTTGCATAATTATGCAATATATACCGTAACGGCGACGAAGGCATAGCCACTACCGTAGCTCAGTGGTAGAGCATATCGGATGCCTTATTCGAAAGTCCCAGGTTCATATCCTGCCGGTAAAAAGTTAGCTTTTCGTCTGCTTTTCTTTCTTCACATTTACATTACAATTACTTCTAATAGCGTCCCCAATGTTTTCTTAGCGTATTTTCTGTTAGTTCTCATTAATATTGTGTCTAACAAGAGAAACTGCCCTTCTATATACACTTCTACCCTTCAAACTTTTTTTAGCTGAACTGAGCTTCTAACATGTTAACCTAATAGTGTTTAGGAATGGCACGCAATAAAAAAACGTGGCTGATCTATGTCTATACGAATCTGTATAACATGAAAGTGAAACGCGCCTTCACTATAGGACAGGGGAGTGTTTATTGGGGATTGTTTTGCCTCAAGGGTGAAGGAATGAACGTATAATGTCACGTGAAGGACGGAAAAAGCTCGAAACTTTCAGCGTGCACCTCGAGCAGAAAGCACGTACGCAACGAGCATACACAGGACGAGCGCGGACTAAAAACTGTCACAGCTCAACTTCTTATTTCTTCGTATGCGAGCATTTCGTGAACACGGCCGCGGCAGCGAGCGAAGTCACCTCCGTGCTCTCTTTTACCTCTAGAACCTCAACACTAACTTGCGGTGAAAGCATGGTGGAAGCAAAATACGTACAAAGCTCCCAAATCAGATAAGCACGCGCTCACGAGACCACTCCCTGTGGAAGCCCGCGCGCATCGCAACGTGTGAGATGGTGACCTTTGGAGCGCGTGCAAAACTAACCCAATATTAGAGTTACTCTATATGCTACTTTAAGGTACGCCATCTTGGGTTCAAAAGCCTTGCGGGGCTTCCAGTCACCTCATTTACCAGCTCGTAACATCAAAACTGAAAGGTCGTTTTCACGTTTTTCCAAGGGTAAGGAAAGTATCTTATTAGTTTTTCAGGTAAAAGAAACGTGCACAGTGTTTAAAGCCATTTTTTTTTGTACTTTTAATGTAGCTGAAAAGAACAATTTTTCGAATATTTTTTTTTTCAAACGATGGAAGGAAAGTGCAGAATATCAGCGGGCTATTTTCTCACGCTCATCTTCCCCATCTATGCTGTTCTGGCACATCGGTGGACGAAACCGGAAGTCATCAAGGGTCTCTGTTTGCAAACAGTGAAAAAGCTTATAGCATCGCTTGTTTTACTCTTTTTACTTTCTTTTTATTTTTTATGACGGCCAACGCTGGGCAGGGAGCATCCAGGCGGTGGCAAGGCAAAATGCAGCCAGAAGGAAACAAACAAAAATTATGTTTACATCGTATGCACAAAACGAGGACGAGGATTCTTCCAACGCTAGATGTGCCGGCCTTGTACAGGCGCCGAGACGCTGAAGGAGGAGGGACAGCACCGCCATTGAAACGCGTCCAGCGTCTCCGCGGGACGCGTCCAGTGTCGGCGAAGGACGTATCCAGTGTCTGTGACGAACGCACGCGGTGCCTGTGTGAAGGGCGCCAGCACGTTCATAACACTGCGAAGCATCGGCGTCGGCTGCATATTGTTGGCTTCTCCGCAGTGCATTTGAAACACATATGACCACGTGATGGCGCGCGACCTATAGCGTTGCTGGAATCGTCAAAAGCCGGGTGAGCGGCACCCGGAAAACAGTGGCGCAACTCTGCTACCTAAAGGTAGGATCAAGGAGGCATTGAGTAACTCTACCCAATATACGCCTTTCGCGCCATCTTGCTACCGATGACGAAAACGTGCTGAAGTGACTGAGCTCTAAGTACCCCCAACGGTGTATGGGGTGTAGCTCGCCGTGTGTAAGCTGGACGATGTACGTTTTGTGGTCTAGGGGTAGTGTGCCGTGCGCTGCAGAGCGAAAGGTCGCAGGTTCGACGCCCGCTGAAGAAACGTTTCGTTTATTTTTTTGCTATCTGTTATTAGATATTTTATAACGCCATATTCATGAAGGAAGTACGTCAGTGGAGCCTTCGTGGGCGCCAGCGTGAAAAAAGTGTCGTGTTAAAGAAGGGACAAAAAGCCGAGAATAGCAAAAAAAGGTTATGTGGATGTCCGCTTGTTTATTTCTATGTGATTATCTTACCGCAAGACGGGCACATAGAGATCAGTAAACCTTGAGTAACATTTTTTCGCGCAGAAGGCGTACAGACAAACACAGAACATTCTCTAGAGAGAGCGAGAGAACGAAATGACCATACTAATGATGTCACAAGAGCTGACTTTAATAGCATTACTAATGAGGTCAGCAATGCTTGCTTCAAAGCACGAAGTATCAGTTCTACGAAAATATGAAGAACGATAAATGCGATGGCAAAATAAAAAACATTTACTCGTATCAGAATACAGTAATAGCCTAGACTCCTCTTAGCATCACAAATGCGTAAGTATTTGAATGATTTTGCAGAAACGTGGTTATAATCTCCGCTGACTTTTTTGAACGAAGGCTCTTCCGCTTCATTAATTCTATTGTGTTATCCGTCTCCTTTGAGGATGTTGTTTGGCCCGTATGAACGCGCGTGCATTAGCACTGTTTGGGAAATAGCTGCAGACGAGGCATCTTTCGTGCTCCGTAAGGTTATAGCAAGCGATTTATTTACGTGAAAGGCCCTATAAGGTATCTAAGAGAACGCTCGCGGAGTTCAAGAAAATGTGTACAAAGACGAGGCCCTCGGTGTACCGGTCAGGTCTGTACAAGTGAGTGCTTCAGTTTCGCTGCAGTATAAGTCGTGCAGACACGAGTGCACCATGCTGGCCTTTTCTTTATTTATATTTTTAATGCTGTTCAGAAGGATTACTTTAAAAGCGAGCGATGAACACTCGACCGAAAAAAAAAAGGATAAAAGGCTTAAGAGAAGTCCTTTTAGAAAGCGGGTGGCACGAAGGTATAAAGGTACATATATAGCAAGGAATGCCTCAATATAAGCTAATAAATGTACATCAGACGATAGGCTTTTGAAAAAAGGGGTCTTCGGGAGACGCCGTTTTTTTTTTCGTTTTTGTCGAATACGTTATATAGGTCGAAGGCTTCCGATAAGTCCTTCTCTATGGCTTAATCAGCTTATTTGTCCTGCATAGACGTTTCCTTTCCTGCTGCTGTTGTCTTCGGCTTTTAACGATGCGCAAACCCTTTTTTCCTTAACATTAGCTCGAGCGTGTGCTGAAAGGAAATACAGTGTTTAAACTTATATTTGTCAAAGCCAGAGATGCTGAGCCGGCTCGGCCGTCGAACGTATAAAAACCTTTTAAAAAGTTATCTAAGTAACCGACAACAGTACACTAGTCTCGGTGACACTAAATCTAACATAGGTTATATCACTTCTGGCGTCTCTCAAGGATCAATCTTAGGGCTTTTGTTTTTCTTAATTCACATCAATGATCTACCTAATATACCACTAACACCCTGAAGATACCAATATATTCTTCGCTGGCAACTCCCTCAATCGCCTTGAACAACAAACAAACCTGTGGCTGATACATCTATTCGAATGGCTTAACAGTAATAGATTAGAACTAAACACAAAAAAAACTAAATGTGTTTTATTCCGACCACGCAACAAGACCACGCAACAAGAGACAGGAGCATTCGGCTTTTAGTTAACGCGCAGGCTGCGATCACCATTAGCAGCCATTGGCATGTACATTGAGCACTATCTGACAAGAAAGGGTTGCTACGTTATACTCGCTGGGTGTAACCTCCTTAGCTTGTGAGCCGCAGTGCCATGAATATAATGAACTTGTATATACCATGAATGAACTCGAGGTGGTTAAAAATGGGAAGTAGATACGAAGCGCAAGCCGTAAGAAAGTAAAAGCCGAATTCTCCGCCTCTCATTTCCCATTAGCAGCCATTGGCATGTACATTGAGCACTATCTGACTGAAAAAGTTTGCCACGTCATACTCGCTGGGCGTAACCTCCTTGGTTTTCGAAAGGTTTAGCGAGCGTTCGGCCACAGTGCCATGAATACAGTGAACTAGTATATACCATGAACTCGAGGTGGTTAAAGGTGGGAAGTGGACCCGAAGCGCAAGCCGTAAGAAAGTGTGCGTGTGCCACCTCTCGTTTAGTCCTTGGAATGTCCGCTGGATGGCGGTGCTTGTATATGGGGAATATATGATGAAAAGATGCGAGATGGTGGTACTTGGAGTGTTGAATAGATGGACGAACGTACACATAGACAGATGCATGGATGGACGCATGAACGGACGCAGGGGCGGCTGCATGGACGAACGCAGGGACGGACGCACGAACAGACGCACGCACGGACGGGCTGATGGACGCACGGACGGTGACACTGACGGACGCATGGACGGACGGAAGCAAGAACGAAAGGACGAACGAATTCTTCGCCCCACTCTCCATCATTCACTCCGTGGATATGCTGCAATTTCTTTGTGGAGCATTTCTTTTTGTTTCAGGTTTACGGAATGACGCTTTGTGAACAACGACACTTTATTAGACATATATATGCATCTCTGAAATATTCAGCAACGTCTTTCTGAGTAGTCTACCGGACAGCATTGCAAGAATGTCGAGCTGATGAAAGAAAATGGCGCATTACCATCGATCCGCTCTCTGACCATGGGCTGAGGTTTATTCAAAAAGAAAGAGAAATAAAAGGGGAGAATATCGCACTAACCATGTGAAGATTAACAGCGAACCTGACCAGGTTGAGCTTGAAGGCTTAGTCTTGGCTGCTACTATAGGTCTTTCCTTGGCGTAGACTAAATAGACTAGGATGTCACAAAACATGAAAGAATGTACGAACCCGAACTAGCATGCATGGCAAACTGGCTGTGGCAGCTCCAGTGCAAACGCGGGCCTTTCGTTGCTGCAACGCGGTCTATGTGTGAATGCGGTCTTCACACTTAGGCCTTCAAGGCTACGTTCACACTTGGCCTTGAAGGGAGCGAAAGCGGCAAAACGCACCGGAAATTCACTCGCTTCGCCACCTAAGCAGCCGGAAAACCACGCCATGAGGCCGGCGCGAAAAAAACGCTCCGAGACCGATTTTCCCGCCACGCGAAAGCAGAACCTCTTTCCGCTTCACGGCTTTGGCTGCACCAGCTAAAATCACGTGATCTAACGAGCCGGCCGCAGATTCAACATGGCGGCAAATGCGTCGGTGGTGGTTCGCATCGGCTCAAATCGCAAACTGCCAGTGCAGCAGGACGAAGCTTGACAGCCTAAAAGAGGACGCGTTCATCGAGAACCTGGCTTGGGTTACGATCGCTGAGAATACTGGAAATAGACGGTGCAGCAGCGGCGAGTCGGTATGCCCGACACGCCTCGTTTTTGTGCACCGCCGGCTGAATTTGCCGCCGCCGCTGCGTTCGCTCGTGTCGTTTCTGCCGGCGTATCTCCCGAAACAACGTTTTGAAATGATGCTAGCTGTTTCTTTTCAGTACTTTGCGTGAAAAACTAGTATTTGGTACGAAACTAGGCAAAATTGAATTAATACTTAAGGTTGGGAACCCTGCGGAGGCGCAAGCATCCCCCAGGGGCAAAACAAATGTGAACATTTCACGCGCGCGCTCAAAGTTTTCCGGCAGCTCTGGCGTTTTCGTTTCACTTCTCAAATGTGAACGGGGCCTTACCCCGGTGACATAAACTATATTCACTAATAAAGTGAATAGCTGTCTGTATGGAAGTGTTCAACTATTAGAGCTTGCTGAGGTAAGTGCGCACGTGTACAGCGTGGGATCGTTTCGTGCGAATGTCAGTGACGACGTGATTGATTGATTGATATGCGTGCTTTAAGGTGTGACGACGTGAAGCATCGTGTGAAAAGTCCTTTTCGCGCACTGTCGACGCCCACGCCTTCAATCGGGGAGACGTGGCTTTTCACATTTTACTTTTATTTCTGTGTGTACGGACGTCTTAACGAGCGCCTTTCACGCGGCCTCGCCTTTCGCGTTTTCACGTCTTCAATGCAAGGCGTCTCAAGACGACTCGTGTCGCCTTCTCACGGTTCGTAGAGTCGCAATTCAGCACTTGCTGACAAGGACAGTACACGTGTGCCGTATATATGGTCCTTGACGAGTAGGTTTTCGTACAGAGCGCGCAAAATGGTGTGTCATTGAGAGCTGCCCACTACTCTAATCTTGCGGCCTTTCAGTTGCGAATCGGTGCACTTCTTCAGCGAAACTAAGCGACAAGAAGGTATAGTACTCTCCACGTGAACGAATGAGCGGCTTGCTACACCTACACCACTTTTTTTTTTCAAAACAGGCTCTGTATATCCACAAAAACCTATCATAAATTTGTGTTAGTGAGAAAATTTTTTAGCCAGTCGCAAGGCTGGCCATATTCTTGATGGTGCCGGCTGCAGACCAATGGCAGAAGGCGCTTTCGGGCTGAGAGCATAAGGGCTGAGACTTGCCTTTTTGCTTCCTTTCTGTGCATACCACCTTCGTGACATCGCTGACAAATGTCTCAGGGTAAATAGCGTACGTACGTATGAGCTCGGGCAGCGTTTACATTCTGCACATGGTCAGTTTGGAGCACACAACTCTCGCGCTGGATTCTTGCGCTTGCTGTTTGCTGCTGTAATACAGCCCCTTAGTGTCTGGTTGTTTTTATATGAAATCGGCTTATTTGATCACCTCTGTGGGGCTTGGGAGCAAACAGTTCGTGTGGTTGCACGTAACATAGAGTAGGAGAAAAAAAAATAATTTTTTCGTACCGTGAGTTCTGATACGCAGGATTCAATAAGCTGCTTCTCTGCATTTTCGTTTCACCTGCATGTATATTCCAAGCTGTTCCTATGAATCTATTCTAGCAGTGAAGTTGTTTCAATGCTGTAATATGTAAGCCGTATCACGTTTTATAAACGGTTCAGCACTATGAGGTCCACTAAAAAAGGAGGCAACAGTTACCCCAACACTATAGGCAACGGAAAAGGCAGCGTGCCATGGTTGCGAGAAGACACCGAAGACACGGAAGGCGTACGACGACGACAACGCTCCCGCAGAGCTATGAGATGTGTGAATCATTGGTTTCTGCGCCAGTTTCTCTCTCTGGAGTTTGGACATTAATCAATGTTGAAAGAACCTAGTATATCAAGTACTTAAGCCTAGCGATTCATACAGAGACAAGCTGACTCACCTTGCTAAGCCCTACAAACAAGCTGGAAGCAACCAAATCAGTCTTGAGAATCGTCCATACTATGGCTGTTTCGTGTCTCGCGCGGCTTAGTGATATTAATTAATTCATTTATTGAATGATTGATTGATTGATTAAAACTTTATTTTGGTCCTGAGAAAATGCAGGGAAGACACCACGCCACCCGGGTAATCCCACGTAGGGACCATCAAGCAGAGCTTGGCGGCCCGTTCACGGGCACTCTGGACGGCCTGGGTTTGATCCTTAAGTTCGGGGCTGCGTAAGAACGTTACCCACCGGTCCTCGCTGAAGGCGGAGCCGATGGCTTCACATTCCCACAAGACATGGTTGAATGTTGTTAATAGTCCACAGGCAGGGCAGTCCGCACTTGGATACCGTTCAGGGCAGATGACATGAAGAACAGCAGAGTTAGGATACGCACTGGCTTGCAGTTGTTGAAGGGTAACTGCCTGTGCCTTGCACGAGGCAGGGTGTGGGACAGGGAATACCCGTCTTGACAGATCGATGTGTTTCGCTATTAAAAACTCCGCCATTTTTCTCTTTCTTTCTTTTTCTTTCTTTCTTTCTTTTTTCCGTTTTTCTTTTTTTTCTTTCATTTTTTCTTTACGCATGTGTGTATCGATGTATCTTGTACCATAGTGGGTAGTTCCAGGGAGTTCAAACACATGAACGCCCTGCCGCTGTGGTATAGAGGCTAATGTACTCGGCTGCTGACCCGCAAGTCGCGGGATCGAATCTCGGTTGCGGCGGCTGCATTTTCAATGGAGGCGAAAAGGCTGTAGTCCCATGTGCTCAGATTTGGGTGCTCGTTAAAGAACCCCAGGTGGTCGAAATTTCCGGAGTCCTCCACTACGGCGTCTCTCAAAATCATGTAGTGGTTTTGGGACGTTAAACCCCACATATCAATCAATCAATAAAGAACATGAGCGCCACCAACGGGTGCGCATACAGCACCAATGGGAAGAGTGTGCACGCCGTAGCACTCGCTGCGTTGAGAGCGCGGAATTTTGCTTTAGCTCTCCGCCTGCGTCGTGTCAGCGATTCTCAGATCAATTACGTGGGACAAGTTGTTGCATACTACTGCGTAATTAAGTACTCCGCTTTTTTGTCTTTGGCTAAGACGGCCTCTATGATTTTCATCTGGCTAGTGTAGTCGGGGCCAATGTTGGATCCGCTGAGCCGTTCCGAAGAGCCATTTTTTTCTTGCGCCGGTACGCCCCAGAGCATAAATTAAACATAAAAAACGTACATCTCAGTTCCCTAGACGATATCCACAAGCGGTCAATGCCATGCGCCGCCAGTTCACTTGGAGCCAACATTCACCGACACTGTCTATGAGCACAATAAGGCAGGCTTTGCGATTTAAAGATCACGTGACAGTCGTCATTTAGTAAAATAAGACACGTTGATCAGACAGCGTGCGCCTCGCCCGCACAGCAGGCAACAAAAGATAAGCCTTAACCGCCAATCACTGACACTAACTGCAGATGTGGGGCATTTTACAAACCCGCTGGTTGTGGATTCACGTGTTCGCTAACATGTGAACATGCTGTGGATATGAATGTGCGTACTCGTGAACAATACGGGTCTACTTTCTAAAAGCTACAGTGGCCTTGCTGCGGTGGCCTAGTGGCTAAGGTATACTCGGCTGCTGACCAGCAGGTCGTGGGGTCGAATCCCTGCTACGGCAGCTGCATTTCCGATGAAGGCGGAAACGCTGTAGGCCCGTGTGCTCAGATTTGGGTGCACGTTAAAGATTTGGGTGCACGTTAAAATTTCCGTAGCCCTCCACTACGGCGTCTCTCATAATCATATGGTGGTTTTGGGACGTCGAACCCCACATATCAAACCCCACATACTGGCACAACCTCGAAAGTTGTGACAGTGATGCTCACCCCTGTAATAATCCCCATGGGGGATTGACAGTATTCTGAAAATAAATGAATAAATAAATAAATAAGTATTAATCAAAACATCCAAAAGGCTTGCAAGTATGTGCAGTTTTGAGGGTGTAATAACAGTTAAGAAGCGGCGACTTCTTCGGTTCGTTTCGTGCTCCCATCTGGAAGCTCCTAACGGTGCAAACGAGCGTGATGAGCGAGCTCGGCATACGCACTTTTCGTACACTCGGCATACGCTCGACATACGTTCCACGCGCCCGTGAGCCCTCTGGTATTGCCAGCAAAATGTGTATTGCAGGGGGACTGAGCGGCACCGTTATGCAAGGAACTCGGTCACAACTGCGGCCCACGAGACATGATATCCCGCCCCAAATTGGCCCCAGCGGAACTAGAAACGCCGTCCATTATTCTGCACCGCAGTCGTCAGTTATAGCGAACGTACTGCTCGAAAGACATGTGCCAGAGACGTACAAAACGTAAAACCTATGCAGCAGCATCGCGTCTGCAGCACCGTTCGCATTCGGTACAAACGAACACAAGCGGCGGAAGACCTGCCCTAACATAAATGTTTTAAAAAAACATAGTTGGTATACACAGCCCTGGAGGCAAATGTCATACCTGGAACTGACACTCGACCCGGACGTATTTGCCGCAGTCGGCGGGATCCTCATGGAATCGTTGCTGCACCGCGCGACGTCAACAGTTGCTATGAATACTCCGAATCAATTTGTTTCGGGACAAGTACGACCGAAAAAAAGTAAGAAGGAAGTGGTTTGTTGAGGTTTTCAGGGCTTCGATGCTTCGCGTGCGCATTGTTAACAGTCGATTGATTTTGTGTGGTACGCGAGCGTTGTGATACACAGATCTATATCGGCTCGACGGTATATATCCGTCGTCTATGTATTGTGTATATATCATGTGCATGCGGTTTTCATGTAAATTGAGAGCCGCTATACGTATGAACGTTTCTTTTAAAAGCGATATTGGCTTTCCACAAAACATTGCCTTTGAGGGGGGACCACACACAAATACGAGAAAGACAACAGTGCACGGCACTATACTGTCAAATGACTATTTTAATTCGATTACCTATAGCTCCACTGGACGTCACTGTCGCTTCGTTAACCTCGTAGCACGAAATGTCGTTTTTTGTGCAACGACCACCGAGCGACATGGTTTCTTGCGCAGTACCTTCGGTTCACCAACCTATACTTCAGAATAATGCGTGGACTTGAATGGATAACGACTTCATTTGGCACGGCGGAACGTGAGCTTGACCCTAAGACGCTTCGTATCTGAAGATCGCAGCGCCACCCCTGCATTGGCCTCTTTTCGGTGGTTAAGATCCAAATTAAGCTGGTATTACAGTGCAACATCAGGTACCATTTTAGTCGCCTTTGAAACATTTGTAGCCTACAGAAATACTGCCCGCATCTTTCAACCAGGGGACCTCGATTAAATGCGTCGCGGAGTGGTGGAAGTATCGCGTGTATGATTCGTAATTGGGTGTGCTTTTGGAATTGTTATTTCATCTTTATAATTCTTATTTACTGAATGAAGGCGAAGTGTTTTCTTCAACGAGTGGTGGGAATGACACCCCCGCCCCTCGCCTCTTCATATCATCAAAGGCGGTGCCATCCTCGCCCCCCCCCCCCCCCCACTCTAATGGCGCATGCTTGAAACCAGAGGTTGTTATTAGACACACCCGTTGCGCGTACTACTAAAATAACGGTTTCTGAGTGGCGCAGAAAGCCTAAAAGCTATCGTAAAGATCGGAACAAACTATATACGTTGTTCTCACATAAAATTGGACATCCGGAGGCGCAACTACGCTACGTATAATCACTGTAACCTTGTTTCTCCAAGTTCAAGAGCGGGGTAAAAGCGCTGTTAAACGTTTTGAATAACTCTTGATGGAAGGGAAGGGGTTCGTTTCCAACAGTTAACGTTCTCAGTGCGGCTTTCACGTAGGTGCAGCTATTGCACGAGTAAGTACAGTATTTCGCACCTATATCCATACGACTTTACAAAAGTTTTCGTGTCTTGCCGTGCAGGGCCTGCGTTGACACTCGGCCCTCGGCCCGGACGCCCCGGGAGATTCTCTACGGGGACGACGACGACGACGACGACTGCTGCGACGTGGTCTCGCTGCCGTGAGTATATAGTTACTATAGCAGTGCCCTGATTACCTATAGTTACCTTCGGTTGCGTGTGCGTTGTCTGCGTTCGTGACGTATAGGTGATGATATGGACGCAAATTCGCGTGCTACAAGCGAGGGTACACAACGTTTCCGTGCCAGTTACCTTTTTTTTTTGGTAACGGGAGATTGTTTCCTGAGGGCAGTGATGTGTCGTATGTGACAACCAATGCATTGACACTAAAGTGAAACGATGGATCGATTGTAGCTTTATATGTGTGACGTCGTTAAGTTGATCACGACAGATTTATGAATAGAAGTAAAAATTAAAATTAAACTTTAATTGTTTGATATCCCACTGAAAAAGCCGCACGTGACGTCGCAGTGCTCGAAACGTGTCATTTTGTATTTCGCCGACCTCGGCGGAACATTTTTTTTTTCTGAAAGTCGGTAAGTTTAGTCTATGACCACCTCAATGGACAATGCAGGTAATTTTACTGTTTAGCATCTAAGTCGAACTTGGCAGATGCCATCGAAATATACGTCATGACCACAAGGTCATGGAATCAAATCCAGGCCATGGCGGCCGCGTTTTCGATAAAGACGAAAATGCTCGTGGTCCGTGTACTTGGATTTAGGACTACGTTAAGGAACCCTGAGTGGTCGTAATTTTAGGGGCCCTCCAATACGACGTGTTTCATGATCATATCGTAGTTTTGGGACGTTGAACACTTACAGTTACTATAACATATGACGTCATGACATTTGGGGCAGGAACTTCGAAGTGGCATCGCCACCTGCTTGTCTTTCTTTTTCGCGTTTTCTAGTTTACCATGTGTCTTCTAATTGATTGATTGATTTGTGGGGTTTAACGTTCCAAAACCACCGTAAGATTATGAAAGACGCCGTAGTGGAGGGCTCCGGAAATTTGGACCACCTGGGGTTCTTTAACGTGCACCAAATCTGAGCACACGGGCCTACAACATTTCCGCCTCCATCGGAAGTACAGCCGCCACAGCCGGGATTTGATCCCGCGACCTGCGGGTCAGCAGCCGAGTACCTTAGCCACTAGACCACCGTGACGGGGCACCATGTGCCTTCTCATGGCAAGCGGGGTGATTTTGGAATTGCGAAATAATAATTCACTAATATGATAACAATATTTTTTTCTTCAAGACACTAAAATAGTTCCTTCAAGACACTAAACATTTATCAATTTATTTGTAGCCTAAGAATGGCGCATATTCTACAGCTCATGTGGTGCAACAGTGCACTGTGCCGGCAGCGCCACGAGTGGTCTCTCTTCGGTTCACACCTGCGTTAAAGTGTACTTAGTACACTTTATCTGGTAGTAGCTTGTCCCGGAGGCTACGCTGTTGCCGACACGCATTGAAGTGCGAATGAGTGCGTAAAACGACATGAAGCCGCAGCCGCTGGCTTCGCGGCCTTCCATCTTCGCAGAAGTAGACGAGCTCTTTTTTTCTTTATTTAGGCTGGAATCGAGCCAACCATCGAAAAGCTTTTAAGTTCCCAAAGGTGCAACTTTTTGTTAGTCACGACCCAGCGCCTGAAGTGAAGTGCTCGGCTCTCGAAATTTTTAGCACCGGTTTCGCAAACTTGATACGAGAGAAAGTGCCGTTCGCAGACTACGTTCATGTGGAGAAATTAGTGACGAACCCGAGGTGACAAAATATCTTCGCAGTGCACATTCTGTCGTATTGACCTGAAGTACAATAAGTTGCAAAAATTTGTCGCACGCTGTAATTTTCTACTCTCTATACGCTCGTTCCGACGAGCGCCATGGAAGTTAAGCAGGGAGGAAGGGCGAGGATAAAAGAAGTCAATCCACGCGCACGTCATGAAGCTGAGCACATTTATTTTTGTTTGTTTTTTTCTTTGAACATGTGGCTTGATCTCTGTGTGATGGCGAGTGAGAGCACCTGGTGGCCTCTCTCGGCGGTCACTGTAACTATGCGGCGCACGATACTTGAATCAGCCAATGGTGGTGAGCTTGACCATATGGCTCTGTCATTTTGATGTTTAGAATTTATTTCATTTTTCTTTTTTCAAAATACCCCTAAAGGCCCTCGACGAGGGTTTTGCATAGGGGGACATACAAAAATAAAGTGGAAAAATAACGGTGTGAGAGCAACGGTAAAAGAACGGTTTGTAGATAGAACGAGCGCTCTCTCGGTGACTTTGAGAATTAATTTTATACTACGGGGTGCATGCTGCGCTATCATGTTTGGCTCTCGTGTTCTTAGAAGCATCGATTAACCTTTAAAGGATAAAAGGCAGGAAAATTGAGGGCACGAATTCATTTCCTGAACGTGGCCTCAGCCGCTGCGTTCCAATGGGGGTGAGTTGCGTAGACACCTGCGTACTTAAATTTATGCGCATGTGCGAGGTGGTCGAAATCGCTTTGTACAGCCGCCTACAGACCGCATGATAATGTGTTTGTGACACGCGAAGCGACAAAATACAGCTTACTATTATTTATTTAATGGTCAGATTGCCTAGTCTAGACTGGTAACCCGTCACGGTGGTCTCGTGGCTAAGGAACACGGCTGCTGACCCGCAGGTATCGGGATTGAATCCCGGCTGCGGCGGCCGCATTTTCGGTGGAAGCCAAAATGCTTGAGGCCTGTGTGCTTAGATTTAGGAGCGCATTAAAGGCATCTATCATGATGATATGGTGGTTTGGGGACGTAAAACCACAATTATTATTATTATTATTATTATTATTATTATTATTATTATTATTATTATTATTATTATTATTATTATTATTATTATACACTGCTGGATGAAAGTATGAAAAATCTGACGATGAAAGAACGAGAAAACAAGTGTGCATTGCAATCTACACTAGCGTGGATTCTAAATGATTCTAATGACAACGGATTCTACAGACGTGAATGTGAACATAACGAGCTCTTTCGCGCCATTTCTCCAACTCTTAAGTTTGTTTTATCTGGTTTACAAAACCGTTTGACTTGTCATCGTTTAACAGGCGCAGCCACGGCCGTGCTATAGAAGAGCGGCACGCGCACACTTTCTTCGAGTGAATATACACGCGTGCCGCGTCTCTAGCCCGGCCGTGGCTCGGCATACAAAGCAAGTCAAAGGGACTGAAGCGAGTGTCGAGCGCAAAGCTCTAAACACGTGCCGCGAGTTCTTTTCTCTTCTCTTTCTGTTTCACTTGAAGAACGCGAACGGCTCACGTGATGCATAGCCCGCTAGGCGTGCTTCTAACCACGACCTAAGTCATGCAACGTTGCGTGACAGCGAGCTATAGCTAAAACTAACACTAACGACTCGAGCCTCCGTCGAATGCGCAATCGCAACGTACAGCTTCGACAGCGAAATTACCTTTCAGTTCCTTGGTCATCGTTAAGATGCATCGTTACGCCGACAGGGGTTCACGTGATGGAAAGAAGTTGTTTGTATAAAACAACATTCAGGTCACGTCACGTTGAGTGCCCGTATAGAGGCTGTTCTGACTTGATGATGCAGACGCTACTTTCGTGGGACGTCGCGTTTCAGATGTTCGATTCTCTGTCGGTGCAGATTACTTTGGTGTTCGTGCTAGTTGCTATTCAGCGTATGCAAATATTAGGGACTGGTTGGGGCGGAAATATTCGCCCCCTTCATAACCGAGCTGATTGGATAGCTGGACCGCCGGGTAGGCTAATCTGCGCATGGGTGGCCTCCGGTGTGTCAACTCTCCCTCTCTGATATATATATATATATATATATATATATATATGCAGTATTGATGTATTGAAGACGGTGGTCTCTTCAGATGTCGTTCTGCTCTCTTTCACGGTTTCATTAGTTCAAGTTCGTTTACTAACTATAAAACGCCAGCTCCAGGTCTCTTACTTACAGAAATGGAGCTGTCTTATCTCTTTATGGTGTCGTTTTTATGTCTCAGCTCTTTCCTCTGCTACTTTTACCGCGCACAAATGCAGTTCGTGTACATGGCGATGCTCATAATCTCAGTCATCACACCGGCCAATGTGTGGAGTGGCCCTAGCTCCCCCACCACATCGCTGCCTCCCCCATCTCTCCGACAGAAAAGGAAAGCTGTACGGTGACAAAAGTAAGCGAGATGGCTGGATGAAACCGTAAGCGCGAGTGTACAAACGATTGCCGTCGAATTGTGAAAACAATCAGCTTTAATTTCGATTCGAACTTTGTCTATCCTTCCCACACGCCGAAGTGACGCCAAACATCATGTAGCCTTTTTTTGTTTTTGTTTTTCTTCACACGCCCGTCTGCCGCAAGCAAAGCTCGGTCAGTGCTGGAGGTCCAAAGGAGCCTCTTGGACCAGGCGGAGCGTGTCGCCAGGGTCACTGGTATACACGAATCAGTACCCACCTATCCGGTCTCTCCAGTTCTACCTCTTCCCTTATTCCCAATTCGCTGCCTTGCTTTTTCACCGACCACGGGGTTCACCGCAGTCGTTCTTGTCAGGCGTCCTATATATAGCTGACGTCACAATTAAGAGGCCGTTCGCTGCGTCATCAGCAGAGGAGCGTGCAGACCATTTCGAGATCATCGCGAAGGGCCATTGCTACACTGCACAAGACGTGCAGGAATGTCGACAGAGCAGGTATAAAGTGTCGCAGTGATGACGTCACACTCACTCGAAAAAAAAAACAGAGTAGGCTGATCGATTACCGAAGCCTTGTTCTATAGGTAGCCTGTCTGTCGCCTCTCTCCCTTTACATGCGTCGCCGCCTTTCATTCTTTGCACGCGGCGCGCGCGCATGATGACCTCTTTTCCCGTGTTCATTCCTTTTTTGCGAATAGAAGGTTCCCAGGCCTGGAACGTTGCGTCATGATGCGAACGCTCTACGTTGGGAGGATGCTGAACTTGTGATGTCCCAACATATCCTTTTCTTTTCTTTTTTCTCCTTTCTTTTTTTTTCTTCTTTCTTTTTTTCTATCTCTTTTACTCCTCGAGATTCGGAGAAATCCGGCTTTGCGGCGAGTTCTTCGAAATGGGCGCCGTTGAACTCTGCTGTACGGTTTCTCTGCGATTCCGCACCTCGTCGGGTAAAAAGTTCATGACCGTGCATTGACGTGCAAATGTAGGGATGGCGTTCCACGTGGAGGGCATGTAGTAACAGCGGCATACGTGGCTGCGTACTTCGTAGGTATTCCCGCACTGTCTGTGTGTGGGCTGCCACAGAGTCTTACGGGGGGGAAAAAGGAAAGAAAAAAATGTCAGGGTGTCTCGTTGCGCAAGTCATGCACTTCAAAGCTGCTGTGATACTCAAGCACGCGCACCAAAGTTGCTTTGAGAAAAAAAAAACATAAAATGCGACATCGTCGCGCAGCGTTTTTTCTGTATGCATAAAGGTGTGGAAATTGACAACCAAGTTGACTGTTTGTAATTCACCGCCTTACCGATTTCTTTAAGATATATGCGCGGTCGTCAGATATCAGCAAGGAGTGTTACACTTGGCGAGGGAGTACCTCTGGTGTAATCTTAGGAGATGGGAAGGGAGCGGAGCGGATCGGGGAGCAAACGGGAGTTCTGGATATCCCAGTTGCAATCAAAAAGAAGAAATGTACATTGGTCGGGCACGCAGCTCGCAGACAAGACAAATGCTGACATCAAAGTGTAACTGACTATATTACAAGAGAAGGCAAACGTGCGAAAGGAAGACGGAAAATTCGGTGGGCAGATGAGATTGAGAAGTTTGCAGGTATAGTGCGGCAGCAGAAGGCGCAGGACTTGGTTTATTGGTGCGAGATGGGAGAGGTGCTTGCCTTGCAGTGAGTGCAATTTTATTTATTTTCTTATTTTCTTATTGGAATTACCCTCAGGGCCATGGATATATATAGCAGAGTGGCACATTCAAAAAATTTAATACAGACGTTATCCTGTAAACACAATGTTAGCTAAATAAATAACAGTACAATGCGTCACTACACAAGCGATAATTCAACTATTTCTGATATAGCATATTTACATAATTAAACAAGTAACAGTAGAAGTCCTAAATAAACAAGCAAGAATCTGACAGTTTGCCAAAAAAGCGCATAATCACATAATTGCTTAGTTGCTAATTACACTTTAGTTTAAAATGCCATGAATAGCAGAATGAGGAACAACAGACGTCGTTGATCATGGAAGATTGTTAAGATCGCGTGAGGTTCGGGGAATGAAATGACTGATAACATGTGTGAGTTGAGCAACGCGTAATTACCACCAATTAGGCGTGATTCTCGCCTATAATAAAAATGACCGTCTTGGGAGGCCGTTACCCATTACGATCATCCGTACAACGGCTAATTTCTGGCAAGCTACGCTATATTACGCATGTATATACCATGATAGGAGCAGCCTGGCACATGCACGCTTTCTCATTTCCTTCTCTGCACCCTATCATGAAGTCCTGATCATTTTCACCTTGCATTGAAGCTTTATTTTCGCGTTTGGTACGTGAGGTATGGCCCGGAATAAAAGCTTAACTAAAACAACTTTACCAGCTGCGGCTATACCTAAAAAAGAAATAAGGTATAAGCAGTTACATAATAATAAGAAAAGAAAACCATGGTCTGCAGAAATATTACAACGTCAGTAAGTAAAATAGCAGAAACCTGAATAATTATCGTTGTATTCATCCATCGTACTTTCCTTTCCTATTTTCTTGTTGGACTACACTGCACAAGGTGGCGCCATGGTTTACCCTTCTCCTCCTCCATTCTTTCCTTCTCACCATAATCGTACCTCCTCACCCTCACACCTTTTCAAGCATGCGCGGCCATGCTAACCTAGAAACTGCTTGTCACATACCCGCTTTCTGTGGCACTCAGCCGCAGAGCATTAAGAAACTGTGGTTGGCCGGAGAGCCTGCATGTGATGCGCGGTTAGGCTAGATATGTCTAACTGTCCCCACGTGGGAGCCCCCGTGGTGTAGGGGAATCAAAGCAAGACTCTAGCGTGCTCATACGTCCTAGAACAGCAATCTTTTCGCGTCAAACCCATGGGGGCGCCGCTTTCGGCCGTTGGCGTTTTAGGATGCCAAGCACGGGCTGTAGCTTTCCTTTTTTTTTTTTTGTTTGGCTTGGTTGCGCCATTAGTATCTGCCTTAATGGTGGCGCGAAAATACAATGAAGGGCGTCCTAGAAGCGCGTCTTTATTACGTCTTTGTCTGTTTATCTTACCGTTTCTTCAACACGTGTTCATGTTAGCGCTTATGCAGGGTGCACCAGCAATCTTTAGCCAGAGTTTTAAAATATACCGACACACGCAATTACGACGCGACCAAATGCATGTTGCTGACCGTTGCTGGGAGTTATCAGACTTTTTTTCGTGCTCTAAATTACTGTTTAATAGATTCTGTTTAACTAACGAACTTTTGAAAGAAGATAGATTGATAAAAATTTGAATGATAAAGTTGTAGATCGGCTTGAAAAATGTGCGATCAGACAGTTTCAAATTGTCTATCCGTTAGTTATTAGTGTTTATTTGATAACTACAAATGCCCGCGAAATACAAAAAAAATGCAACGTGACAAATCCGCTCGCGCAACTGTGCGCACAATGAGTCTAGCGTTCCCTAGCATTCCGCGTACCATTTCGACCACCTGACATTCTTTTTAACGTGAACTTGTAATCGCGCAGTATATTGGTCTAGCATTTCGCCTCCGACGCCTCGGTGGTCCAGTGGTTCGGCCCAAAGGTCACAGGCTCGAACTCGCTCGTGACAGTCGCTTTTTGGTGGAGGTGAAATGGACGAAGCCTGCGCACTGTGCGATGCCAGAGCACGTTAGAGAACATCATCACCATCATCATCATCACCAGCCTGACTACGTCCACTGCAGGACAAAGGCCTCTCCCATGTTCCGCCAGTTAACCTGGTCCTGTGCTTGCTGCTGCCAATTTGTACCCGCAAACTTCTTAATCTCATCTGCCCACATAACCTTCTGTCTCTCCCTAACCCGCTTGCCTTCTCTGGGAATCTGGGTTCTCTGGAACATTAGATGGTCATAATTTTTGGCGTCTCTCATTAAACATATCGTCGTTTTGGAATGTAAGACAACCCGGCTATTATTATTATTATTATTATTATTATTATTATTATTATTATTATTATTATTATTATTATTATTACCACCAACGAGGTTACGAAGGTGTCTGCGCGTGATTAGCTTATCTAAACATAGGTAGCGTAAATCTGGCTTCTTTGCAGTAAGAGTAGCTGTGAGGTGAAGCTCACTTCTAGATGTCCTTATTGGTTTGCAGCGGATATGTGCTGCAGCGGTTCTTGAAAGAGATTTTTGTGCACCTGTTAATAGAGATAGTTACTGTGACAAGAAAGCAACTGCCCTTGTAAATCTGTAAATTTAATCTGCGCCTGTAAGCTTATATATTGTATGGCTAGGGATTGTGCTGTGATCAGTGGTAGACTCACGGTGTCATTAATGCGCCGCTTGGAGAAACCATATGCAATGATGAATGACGTAGTGTATACAGTGCTTGCGTTGTCGGCTCAGTCATCTTAAAGGCGACAGTGCTCATTGCAGTCATGAATGCTGCTGTCAATGAAGGGGTCGTACTAAAAAAAAAAATGTGTGATTGAGTGCTGTTTATGAAAACAAAAAAAAGGAATAAGTTTGACAGATTAGAATCGAAATATAACTAACAAAAAAAGAAGGAAGCACGTTTTTCGGAAAGCCATGATGTCGCCTTATTTACTATAACCGATGAAACACGCTCTCTTGTTTATCAGCGCTCTGGAGTTGTTGAGTGTCAGTAATTGCAGGTCAGTAATACAATTTTTGATGATTCTCTATCTTTATTAATTTATGTAAGTGCAAGTTTTGTCTAGTACAAATTCGCAGGGTGAAAGATGTAACAGAATAACTTCACCTTGCTGTTACGGCTATTTCGTGTTTGCTGCCGCATTTACGTTCGGTTAAAACTGCGCGGAGGACGGAACAAAGGTAGATGCACACAGGGCAGGTTTCAACTTCAGGACAGAATGGGTCATAACAAAAGAGGCCAGCACAGAGGGGACAAATGAAAGAAGTGGATGGGACATGTTCTAACAGGAAAAGACAAACAAGACAGGTCGCAACTACAGGACAGTCAGGACAGGTAGAAGTAGGCAGGACATGTTGTTACAGGAAAGGACATACAAGACAGGTCCCAACTACTAGACAGGGCAGGCAAGGCATGTAGTAGAAGTAGAGACGAGAAGTCGTAACAACAGGACAGGACGTACAGGAGAGACAGGGCAGGCCCTAGCCGCAATCACGTGGGCCTGAGATTCGATGTACGACACCTAGCTTCTCGCATCTTTAACCTCACGCTACGCATTTTATGTCACCGCGATGCCCGTTCGTTTCTAGTTGAGCTTATGGTCTATGTGTTGAGCTTATGGTTACCGGCGTAAGCCTAGCTTGTGCGAAATATTCCAGAGCGGGTCTTGGGTTTTTCGCTGTGTGACCGAAAACACCCGGGCTTTTTACGTGACGACGACACCGCAGAGACGGGCGCCTAAGAACTCGCGAACGATGGAGTCTCTTATTTTGGGGAGGGCGGTTTGTGTGCAGGAGAGGCGAGTCCCTGAGGGGCCGCCAAAATAACCGCGTGGCCCGATGCCAGAGAGGTGAAGCGGTGACAGCGACGCCGGCACCGTCGTAGCACAGCCGCTCTCATTTGTTCCGTAGGGGCCCACCTGACGAGCGGCACGAAATGCGGCGCTTTCTTTATTTATTTATTCTGCTAATGCAGAAAGGAGCACTTTATACCTTTGGACTAAAGTAGGCTAAAACTTCATTTTTAAGAGCATAATAACAACGTGTGAGCGATCGGTGCACTAACCAGGTGGCCTCATTTAAGTGACGTGTCTAAGTGGCGTTGCAATCTGCCGGTTCTTTGGTGTAGTAAAGAAAGTAAGCCCTCTAGCGTATGATCTGGCTTACACGTATTCACTATTCAAGTAGAGTCGGGGAGGCGCTGATGTCACAGTGCTGTCTTCCTCTCCCTCCTACCTCGACATCGGTCAACATCATAAAGCTTCACACAAAAACGTGGCTGATCCCACTATTTGGGAATCGGTAATGCAGGAAATTGAAACGTGTGCTCACAGAAGCAGTTGAGCATTTATTATGCATTGTTTCGCCGCAAGGACGAGGGAATGAATGCAATAAATGAATACGTGGGAATAAATTGAAATGTCACGCGAACAATGGCAAGCAGCTCAAAACATGTGGCGCACACTTAATTTTGTAACTTTTTTCCTAATTTATTTTATATATCTCTATCTCTATTTTCTTTTGGACCCTGATTTCCCTACCCCTGTACGGGGTAGCAAACCAGTTCTTCTAGGTTAACCTCCCCGTCTCTTCCTTTTGTTTATCTATCTCTCTCTCTCAAGCAGAAAGAGCGCGCGAAATGAGCATATAGAAAGCGAGCTCGCACAAACAACTGTCACAGCTCGCACTTAAAGCATGCTGCTCAGACAGAAAGAAAGACGCACGAAATGAACGCACAGACCTACACGGGACGAGCGCGAACAACTGTCACAGTTAATACTTCTTCGTGTGTGAGCAGCGTAGTCCTTTAGTAAACGCGGCCGCGGCAGTGAGTGAAGTGACTGACGTTCGTGTTCTCTTGAACTGCTGCGACTTCACGGCAAACTTGCGGTGGGAGCACTATAGGTAAAAAGCGTCCGAATCCTGAGATAAGCGTGCGCGAGAGTGAGCCACCACGCGAGTGAACATCTATCTATACGCACCACGCCGTGTGGAGGCGCGCACGCATAGCGACGCGAGGGATGGCGCGGAACGATGACCTTTAAAGCGCGAGTGTCCAATGCGTGCCCGTCGCGCCATCTTGCTACTGGTGACGAAATCACGCTGAAGTTGAGCTCTGAAAACAGCCAGCGGTACAGGGTGTACATGAATGGCTCACCGGTAACAGCGTCGAGAAGTTTTGTTATGTGGCATGGAGGAAGGAATGAACTGAGAGCCGTTGCGTCACATTTTGTGAAGCTGCAAGTAGGGAAGAGTAGAGGACTCCTCCTCGCAATGTTAGGTATGCTACAGCGGTTTGCGCATGCGCAATGCGTGCGCCAGCGAGAGGGAGGCGAGCCGTGCAAGCCGATTTCGGACGCGTCGGGCGGCACCGCCGCCACAATCTGATAGATGAGCTTGAAAAGCGAAACCTTTGTGCTGATTATGAGCAAGCGCGCTGCGATACTCGCTTGTGGAGTACCTCGTTCGTAGCCTCATTACGGTTCATAGTGTGAGTCTCCGATACACTTGCAGCTTTGCACTTCGTGTTTAATCCGCTGAACACAAGAGAGCAACGGCGCGAAGCGGCCGGATAATCGCCACGACAGGCTGTTTTCTTCTGCAGATACGGTGAATTCGGGGCAAAGAACATAATGTAACTGTGAAATGTTATTTATTTTGTTTTGCCATTTAGACAGATGAAGTACCTCCAAATCATTCTTTGCCATGTGTGTCACGATACGAGCGCACGAATATCGTTCGCAGCAGCGTGCGACCGACTGCGACCAAATTGAAAAAAAAAAAAAAAAACTTGGCCAAAGATGAGGTTACAGTGTACAAAACGTTAACAGGAAGCGATAATTCAAGCAATAAGTTATCTTCTATGTCGGACACATCTAATTATTGGCTCGGTAAGCTCCGGTGAGAATAGTGGGCCGCGTACTTCTTTCCGATAGCTGTGCCAGACGTACACGAGAATGGCCCACCGGCGCCTCTCGCATTAAGAGCCGCAGACGCTGCCGTTCTCGTCCTATAATCATAGGCTTCCTTCACTGAGGCACGCAAGCACCGTGCCGAAGAAGAATATCGAAGCTGCTGCGCGAATAATTTTGGAAGAAGTGGTAATGAGCTTTGAAAACGACTGCTTTCGACCTCAAGCAATATAAAATAAACTCGCAACCGTAAAGACAAACTCTCACTGTAGGCTTCCGACACATGACATCATCTTTGAAGTGCAACAGCTGCATAAAAATGCACATTTAGAAGTCCAGTCTGCGTGAACAACGCGATCGTACGAGTGATGATGCAGACGACACGATCTCGAGTCGCCAGCGTGCCCTCCAAGTCCCCCAATTGTCCATGCAAAAGCACGTGACTTCCGCCACGCCTTTCGCTCTGCAGTTTGCATTGTGCGGGCCTCTCTTCAATAGTCCCTTTTTTTATGCCCTGTGGCGTAGTGGTTAGCGTCGTGCGCCGGAAAGCGTGAGGTTGCTGGTTCGACGCCCCGCTGCGGAACTTTTCCTTTTCGTTCTTTTTTTTTTTGGAATCTATTAATGTATATTTCACAATGTCATATCCGTGGTGGACATACTCCAGCGGAGCCGTGGTGAACCCCGGCATAGAACACTTCCGTGTTAATAATTACTGAATGTAACTCTATGGTCAACATCGAAATAAATAAATATAATATCTGCAGTTTTACGCCCCAGGGCCACTCATGTTTATGAGGGACGCTGTATAGTGTGGGGATCCGCTAATTTCAACAAACCGGTGTGATGTAGCGTGCACTTACGGGCCTCTGGCGTTTCTCCACCGTTGAAAAGTGACCGGAGCGGCTGGGATCGAATCCGCGACCTTTGTGTCAGTAGCCTAGCAACGTAATACTGTTCCACCGAGGCGAATGTTGCAAAGAATACCGAAAAAGAACAGGCTTCGCATTTAATGGAAAACCAAAAATGAAGCGATGACGTGCGTCTCGCACCGGCCGGCCATTGGTGCCCGCCTTTCGAAGGGTGGTAAATAGTTCGTGGAGTGCAGTATCACTCATCATCGGCTGTCATTGTAGCCATAAACCTTCATGGCCGCCCAGTAGACGCGCAACAGCATGCCACAGTGATGCCAAACACTCGTATACAGCGCTTCCCACCTGCGCCGCGCAAAGTGCACGGGCACTCGCCTTTCATTACGATTCGGAGGCGTAGCCCTGGCGCTTTCACTCTGTGTCAAAGGGCCCCCGCCAAAGGTTCCTTCCTTCCGGGACCGGAAATTGAGTTTCTCGTCTCGCGCGCCTCGGCGCATATGCCCCTGCGGTGTTAATGGCGGCGCAGCTGCCGCAACCACGGGCGCCGGATGCAAAGCACCGTCCGCCCGGCTTCCTCTAAGTTTCATCATTTCCCGTTGTCGTTCTGCTTTTTTTTTTTTTTGCTCGGTCATCATCTCAGTCCACTCCCTTCATCGCATTACCGCATTTCTTCTGGTTTCGCAGACTTCCGCCTCGTCTCGTATCCCGCCTTCCAGTTGGGCAACGGAATGCGCTTGAGAAATTACGAAGTTGTGTTGCATGGATCATCCGCCAGGAGTCAAGTGTTGCTTAGCAGCGCCACCCACGTAAGAACGGGCGTTGGAGAAGATAAGCGAGTGAGCTGCGTCCTTACAGAGTATGCAGGTTTAGTGGTAGTGAATATCTTCAGTGAGTTACAGTACTCGACATCAGATAGATAGATAGATAGATAGATAGATAGATAGATAGATAGATAGATAGATAGATAGATAGATAGATAGATAGATAGATAGATAGATAGATAGATAGATAGATAGATAGATAGATAGATAGATAGATAGATAGATAGATAGATAGATAGATAGATAGATAGATAGATAGATAGATAGATAGATAGATAGATAGATAGATAGATAGATAGATAGATAGATAGATAGATAGATAGATAGATAGATAGATAGATAGATAGATAGATAGATAGATAGATTTCAAATAGGATGCCTCTCGAAACTCGTACGAACTAGAGATTTGATTTTCAGTGTTTTATCGTTAAAGGTGTGTGTGTGTTCTTACAAATGTTTCCAGCGTCCATTCAAGAAACAGCCACCGCTTCACCCTTGCTACCGTCGTCTTCGCAATCGAGATTTCACAACCCATGTGATCTGGATGGTTTAATCGAAGCCACATACTCACAAAATGCTAAAGCTATGCGGTTTTCTTATACAAGGAAAGCAGGACACAGTGGGGGAGAGGTGGAAAGGGGGTGGGGGCACTTTCTGGGCAACGTCGAGAAGTGCTGCCTCCGGGTATCACGTCCTCCTCCTCTTTTTGCTCTCTCTCTCTCGCTCTCTCTCTCCGTTTCTTTTATCCCTCACCGTGCGCCTTCTCTGCCTCGTTTATTCACTCAGCTTTCTCAAACCTCTCTAGGCTCTCTTTTCTTCATTTCAGCGCTAGAGACCAATATCCACTATACACCGGGTTTCTGCTTGCTCGAGTGGAAAGATGTTCCCCTTTCACATTTTTGTTGTCGTTGTATAAGCTTGTTGCGCTGCCGGGCTTTCTCGTTGGCTGCCTCGCTTGTTTGCAATGCAAGGAATTCGAGTACCGCACTCCGGGCTGAGGCATTCGAGTGGATCGGATAAGGTTCCCGCACTAAACGCTGTTGCTGATACTGTTGCGAAACGAAGCTTTTGTTTGCCTCCCTCCGCGCGTGCGTCGTTATTGCTTTATCGTTATGCCAGGAACTTTCGAATGCAGGTGAGGGGAGAAAAGCGTGATTTGGGAAAAAATGAAGGGATGGGGATGTGCCCTTTTGCCGCCCTCAAGAGAATTTAATTGGATAAGGAAGCACGTGGAAATGATAATGAAGGTTGTAACTGCTTGCGAAAAAGAGTTGATGGCCGCTTTGCATTTTTCGCTGGCTGCTTGTTTGCTCGTTTTGAGCATTAAGGCATAGGAGCGCGTGATTGGAGCAACGTAACTGTATTCGAATCTGATGAACAGCGTTATTAGCGAGCTCAGACTCATTACGCGGATTAGTTGGCGTAGCAGAGGGGCTAGCCGTGGGACCAGACAACGAGGTTAATCTCCGATCAGGAAACACGAAAGTGTCCTTTTGCACGACTTATCGTCGCTGCAACACACGAGACGAAAAGTGAACGAAATAACCTTCGACGCCTATCACTGTCAAACTGACCTCTGGCATATTCTACTACGCATGGTGTTGTCGGCATTGCGTAAGTCTCCGTGACCGGACGGTCCAGCTGCAGTTCTACTCCGGCCGCAGAGTGCTTACGGACCACCCACTTCGTCTTCGAGAGCAGGATGCAATAGCGTGATCTGGCCCCGTACGCATTGCTTTCTTAATTGTGGGCCTGACGCTGAAACCGTACACTAAAGCTGTGAGAACGATGGAAAGGAATCTTGGTGTAATGAATCTAGTTAGCTTGAAGAGAACAGGAAACGCAGGAAAGGCACGTACATTACCCACTCTAGTAAACTCGTATGCTATTCTACCGTAGCGAATAGGATGAGCGATCTTCAAAGGGGGGAAAAGGGAAAGAAGTATCACGCATGCTATTCACACAGCCCGACTCCTCACAGTCGCAACATCACTATTCGTCTATAGCCTCCGGTGGAAGTATGTAGTCTTCGAGCCATTGAGCAGTGCTATTGTCACCTTCATCGGTGAACGGGAATTACAGCATGTTCTGCCGATAAGAATACGAATCTTCTTTTGTGTACAGTAGCGTAGCGCATTGCTACCGCAGTTAATTCTTGGTATACCTAGCAATACATTGTGCGTACGTTTGCGTGAGTGCGTGTGTGCGTACGTGTGTGTGTTTGTGTGTTTGTGTGTTTGTGTGAGCGTGCATGTGGGCTTGCGTGCGTGCGTGTATTGCCTAAAATGAGACGGCACAGTACCAACGTCTCAGTGGCAGTACATTCTAACACTGTAGAGAGAGAGGTGTAAAATGAATGCAGCGACATTCTGAAGTATCTTCTATAGGCCTGCCATTGCGTGTATCTTTTTGAAATGAGACGCATGCAATTTTGCGAAGAGAGAGCGTAGCGTTCGTGATGTTCATATGCAGAGCGCTTCTCCTGAACAATGCACGACAATGTGAGCCAGAACTGCAATTGTGTTTGTCGTATTTGTATGTGTAGCTTTGGATGCTTACAGCACATACAGCATTGTTTGCTCGGTATACATTTTACATCGCGCAACAGCTGTTTTCTGTTTTGCAGTTTTACTGCATGGTGTGCCCGATTAGATAAAGGCGCTTTAGTGCGAGATGCATCCTGTGATCTCGAAGGTCACCGTATTGAATGGAATGTATCCGCTCCTACGGCACTCTCCTCCGTAGCGGAGCAGCTATGTTTGTTCCCAAATAAAACGGTCGGCAAGGGTCTTTCCGGAAAGTGCTGGCGCATGCAGTTCTCTGACGCTGGTTCCTTAGCGCGAACTCTTCGTGAGGGATCTTTTCCTAAATGTATTGCCAACAATATTGCGGGCGCCATTAGTGTGCCTTTCTTGTGTGTGCGTGTTGATATGTGGCCGTCCAAGCGAGGCGTTGACGTTGTTTTTTGTGTTCTTTTTCTCCTTTTCTTCGCTCGTGTCTTCTTCCCGGACACGCAGTGAGGCAGTCGAAGCGGGACTCTCCGACAGGACGTTGTCGGAGTACAGGTGAGTCGAAGACACACGTCTTGTTTGTTGTTCTCACTTTCATACTATTTCAATGAAGCGAGAACTTGCGAAACAGTGGGGACACCTCTTGGGTTTGACTTTCTTTGTCCCTTGAATGAAAATGGGAAAACCTGTGGCATGAACACTTTTTCATAGACACTTTAGGGAGTTTTCGAAAAGCGTACCGCAATGGTAATGGACGTTGCGGGCGTAGCGTTTGAGCATGGGCACCATATGAGTTTTCGAATAGCGTTTGGCTGCGCTAACGGTAAAGCACGCTTACACGCTCGCTCACCGCAAAGGGGCTTTGCGGACCTTGCAGGCCACACGCTATTTCAAATTTGTTGCGGGTGGACCGCAAACGCCAATGGTGGTTCGCGTTATGACGCGTGCGCAGTGGTAGAGGTACGCTATTCGAAAACTCCCTTTTATTTTGTGAGCCCCTAAAATGAATCAGAACATGTTCGAATTCGAAGTGTCATCATCATTCGGTGATCCGTTTTCATGAAGACCTGGACTGCGGTTGTTGTCGTTCTTTTGCATTCTCTCCGATATACGAAACTGACATTACGTATGGGTGTGTGATATGTTCATTATATATGATATGTATACCGTTCAGTTGGGTTATTGATTGATACTTAATGATTTACTTGTGCGCTTCCTTGAAATAGCAAGTTTGCATGAACTAACTCAAGCCCGTATAACTGGAAATATAAATACACATATATTAGGGAAACTTGCTGAATGTCCTGATTGTTTTCTCGATACCGATTGCCTCGGACAAAAAAAAAAACACAAAATTTCCAGAGCTCATTCGGAGCACCACGAGTAATGATTTTCAAATTTGGCAACTTTCAAAATGTGCAACTTTCGCCGTGCGTGGGCATGCCACGTTCGTGCCATATGCAGACCGGCAGCAGCTGACGTTTATTAAAGCTGGTAGCAGAAGCGGTGCGATGGCAGCCAGGGCGACATTCGGGCGCCTTGCAGCGACTTCGTGGCGTCGAGGGAGGCGTTTCTGCGGCGGCGTGCGTCAATAATACGCTGTGCCACTTATTTGCATACTCTGTACGCGCATTCAGCTATGCTCGCGTTTTCTATAGACGCAGAAAGGCTCGGCTCCGCGAGGTCTTTTACTTTTTTTCAATTGCGAAGCATTTCATTGCGCACTGCAAGTACTTTGGACGTCTATCTATCTATCTATCTATCTATCTATCTATCTATCTATCTATCTATCTATCTATCTATCTATCTATCTATCTATCTATCTATCTATCTATCTATCTATCTATCTATCTATCTATCTATCTATCTATCTATCTATCTGTCTGTCTGTCTGTCTGTCTGTCTGTCTGTCTGTCTGTCTATCTATCTATCTATCTGTCTATCTATCTATCTATCTATCTATCTATCTATCTATCTATCTATCTATCTATCTATCTATCTATCTATCTATCTATCTATCATCTATCTATCTATCTGTCTATCTATCTGTCTATCTATATATCTATCTATCTATCTATCTATCTAGCTATCTATCTATCTATCTATCTATCTATCTAGCCACTTAGGTCTGGGTGCTCTCGTGATCACCCCCTTAACTTGGTGTTAACCAAAATTAGTATGTGAGGGTAAGATAGTTTAACGAATACGACACGCTGGTCACGACATGAATAATGTCACAATCCTGTCGCATACGTTAAGCACTTCCCGCCAGACAGTGGCACATATTTGCGGGCTGGTATGTGCCACAGGTGATTAACACTTAACATCTACGCAGGAACGACGAGAACACACATGGATAATTGTAACGCGTGAGCATTAAGTAAAACCTGACATCGGCAGCGTTGGCCCGCCATAATGCAAATAATAAATGTAGGTGTACCAGCAGGAATCTAACCTAACAATTCTGCGTGGCAATCAATCGTTTTACCACAGAGCCGCGCCAGGTCTCCAAGCTACTTTTCAAATAGATACTAATATTTGTGAGACGCAGTAAGGGCTAAAATTTTTTTAATCCTCATTGGTGAAACATCAATTGTGCTTACAGTGCTGGGTATCCAATTTTATAAACATTAGATATGCACTTAATAATACAGCCGTCACGATGAGTTAACGTCAATTGTGGTCATATGTCATGCGCTGAAGTTGATTTATCTGTCAGTGTCCAGGGCTACCATCCTAGCGAGCACCAGCGCTTCATATTGGCGTATCGCTTGTGGTGTTGCTTAAAATAAAGTCCCTATTGGCATAGTTGCGCAAGTGCAAAGAACTGGTTATATAAACATCTGCAACGCTTCTGTCTGTGCGTGCAACATTTGTACATATATTTAGCGTCCTTTGACGACGTGCCGCTCAGTGAAAAAATTACAACACGGTCACTTTCCCTCTGCATGCTTTGCATACCGTCGATTCCCAAGGTACGGGGGATCTGCCGAATTTCTTAATTTTTTTTCCCCCGAGAACGTGGTGTTTGAAAGCCTCGCATTGTCCTTCGCGCATTCACCTGAGGCGACTTGTCGTCGATATTCATCTTCTTCTTCATCTTCTCATTCGATGTAGTATTAAGGGAGCACGGAACACGAGCCGCGGCTTCACACGTCACTGCCAAGCGCCGTCTTCTTCTCATGAGGTCGGGCGCTCTGCGGTTACGTTGCAGCACGCTGCAGACTTATCGAACTTCAACCGGGTATGCTGTTGTAAATTAAATTTCTCGCTTTTAGCGCTTTCTTTCTGTTCTTTTTTCAGGCCGACATAACTCCGCGATTGCATACTGGCTCCAAATATGCGCGAAGAAAGATTATCCTTCATCTGAAGCAACCGGAAATGATCTATGCGAGGTGGTTAAGCGGCTTTGATTGTGCTATGGTAATAGTCGCATTGTGTTAAAGGTCTTTGACTTTGGTTGGCCGTTGAACCTTTCTTGTCTCCGGTCTTCGCAGTTGCAGTACTTGTCTGCCCCCTAGTTATTATCGCTTAATCATGAATAATATGTTCGCCTCTTTTGGCGCAAGCGCCAGCCATACGGAACGGCGGGGGTCAAACGTTCCAAAATTAGCATGCTGCAACTGACGTTGGGAAATGACGGAGCTGTCCTTACGCGAGTGACGTGCGCGGATATATGCAACACTCTAACATAGAATAGGTGACTTCACGACGCACTGAACACGAGGAAAAAAAGAATAAAACATTTCCGGAGGCGTTATTATATAGCCACGAACGATAGTTGTCGGTGCGCCGTAATCGTATATTTTAAATTTCACAATCTTCTTTAAGCGACCAGCTTGCGTAAATAACTTGAGTTCCGGTTTTTAAGTCCCTGTTTGCAAGATTGATCCGTAGGTAACTCGTGTTTCAGGTTTCGACAGAGCCTGACGATGTCGGCATGTTAATATCTTCGAAGGATGTTACCCCTTGCGACCGCAATGACTAGATTCATGCATGCAATTGTAAGTCCACGGCTATAAGAATTACAAAAGCCGTCGCTTCGAATGTTATGCGTTCATTGCTTGCTTCGCAAAAGTTAATCCGTTTGTAGGTAATTATAGCGTGCATTACCTGCGTCAGTATGCATTATCGATCTGTGGTACTGAAGTAAAGCACTTGCAGCGGGAAGACGTTTTGTAAGTTTGCAAACGCTAAAAATAAAAAAAAAAGATTCGACTTCAAGTTCTCGGGCCACCTTGCCGTGAGGTCCGCCTTAGTGGTACAGTGGCTTCGGGAAAAAGGCCGTGCAGACAGCCCGAATGGTGAACGCTGCCAAGTGCGCGAAACAATAGCTCACATATTTTGTGACTGTGCATTATACGTGGCGCAAAGAAAAATGCCAACGATGCTTGCCAACTGCAACGTTGGCAAGCATCGGACGAACACCATTAAGTGAAAGCCACATATTGTCAGCAATGAACGACCAAACAGTGTCAAAAACTGCTACAAAGGCTGTTTTAGACATTATCAAAAGCACTGGACTAGAAACTAGGCTGTAGGGTACTATGCTAAGTGGCTACTGTACATACGCACCACTTCTTGGCCCCATCATCACCCTTCATCCCTCTTTCCTTCCCCTTTCCCTTACCCCCTGTGTAGAGTAGCAGGCTAGAGCGAACTAGCTCAGGCCGACCTCTCTGCCTTCTAATAAATTCTCTCTCTCTCTCTCTCTCTCTCTCTGCTTACTCGAAGGTCGCTGGTTCGATCGCAACCGCGGCGGTCGCATTTCGATAGAAGCGAAAAGTTGGAGGGGCCGCTTAACTGGGAGATGTTAGTACACACTACAAAACAACAGGTGATGGGAATTTCTGGGGACCTACCCCACTGCTTGGGTCATAATCATGTCGTGGTATGGCCACCCATCATCCGTGGAGCTATTATTATTATTTCACCGGGAGACACTGATTTCGAAGGCTTCTGCTATAGGGCCTACGTAAATATTTCTCAGAAAAACGGGGCTATATGACCTATAGTTGCCACGCAGCCAAGTTCGCCAAGTTCGAGCTGCAGCTGGACACTGGATAAGTTTCGGGCACTTTTACAGAGCCAGCGTACAAACGAAATTACCGAAAATTTCTTAAGTGGCGCTGGCATACAAACGTTGTTCTGGCACGAAATTAGAGAGATACAACTTTCACTGTGGTTATATCTAAAGTCCCCATTGCGCGAAAGTTACGTGCAATGGCGTAGCACTGGTCATACAGGCGTTCACATTTGATTTTAGTGGGCCATGTGTCGGGTCACATTGTATCGACACGCGAGTCGTGTCTCCTAGCTCCGAAAATTGTCAGCTTATATAAGGATCATGTATGTGGCTACAGAGTGTCATTTTACCGTACCCTCTTTCTTGGTCACTTTACTCGCGAGCGGACGTTTGCAAGTAATCGCGACAAGCGTGGCGAAATGAGCTAACCTGATGAGGATGCATGACGTAATATAACCAGCACGTTAAAGGCGGAAATAACATGAGGTGTGGACGGGGCAGGATAATTAGCATGCGCACAGGAGATAGAGAGAGAGAGAAAGATGCATGCCCTTTTCTCCCGTCACATTGTGCCTGGTTCACGCTGCAGAGTGAGAACTGGTGCCGAAAATTTGGTTGTGATCCGCGCGGCTTTCGATGACAAACCTGCCTTGGCAGTGAGCGTCCGCGTCCTGCCTAACATCCACGGTCCAAGATGGAGCCATGGATCTTCTCCTCTCATAGGATCTCGATTCGCGTCCCTTCACCTAAGGGGCATCGCAACTTGTTAACGCAGAATAGCCTCTGTGGGAGGTGAGTGTAATTGACCTTCATATCGTCCAGGAAAACCGGAGCAACTGTGTGACATGAATAGACTGGCCAGTCGGTGTTGCCTTCTTAGTACTCTGCTTAGAGCGTAGGACAGGTGGTTCTGATGTAGACAAAGTACTCACATGGCAAGAATTCTGATGTAGGCGAAGTTCACATATCCCAGAACACAATTCAACGCACGCTGTTTGTCAAGATACCTTCTGCGTCCTTCCCACGCTATGTGGGTTTCTTGCAATAAACGTATTGAATGTGAAATATTTCGGTTATTGACTTCATTCAACATTTGCTGTATGATGACTACGTTTTCATTTTTGTAAAAACACTGCGTTAGGTAAATTTGTAATATTTAATTTATTTTGTATATTGTTTTTTTACTTACATTGCTGTACTGTATTTATGTTGCCTGATGCGTACTGCTTGCTGTCTGTGAAATGTTATGGTCAGTGGGCGCTCTCAAGCCCATTTTAGAAACTTTTTTGTCCACTGCCCACAACATAACTGTACGCTGTATTTTGATGCTGAAAATAAACTGAAATTGAAAATTGAAATTAAATAGGGGGCGGCTGGTGCACTAGAAGCGTGACAGCTTTGTTTGACAGCGCACAACTGTGACTTCACTTACGGTACTTTACAAAGCTTCGAAATATTATCGGCCGTTTATCATGTCAACACCTTCAACGTTAGCTCGCAGTGCCACGAACACGACGTTCAGAAGTTTGAAAGCTTACCTCGCGATAACTCAACGTAACAGATGTCTCTATATAGCTCAACTTACGAATCAGGTGCGTTAGCAAGCTCACCTTCGACGACAAGCAAGCGTAACACAGAGAAGCTCTTGAGTTGTTGGAATGTGTGGCTCGTCGATTGCATCGGTGTGGCGTCCCTTTCCAGGAAACAAATGATGGTGCGTTTTTCGTTCTCTTTGGCGTTAATGTATGTATTTTTCCGAGGATATGCGGCTTTGCAGCGAGGTAGCGTCTTTGAACCACCGCGCATAGTCATAATGGCCTCCCGTAGAGCGAAACACGGTCTACTCACTGTTGCTGGACAGACAGGTTCGCCCGCTCTGCGTGTCAGCTCAGTATTCAAAGGAACCATTGTTAAACCTTGATGTAACGAAGTGCAACATAACCAAGTGCTCGATGTAACAAAATATTGCAGTTCTAACAATTCTATGGTCATATAACATTGTGAATTCCTGAATTTCAGGTGTTAAACGTGGTTTCGATCCATAGGAATTTTTATTTCTGTCAAAGAAAGAAGCCGAAAGAGGCAAATTAATTCCGCTGGGGTCAGAGGTCGATATGATTGAATTGGACGCGGCTTTAGCGAATCCATACCAAATATTACCGCTCTACGTTGAACCTGCACTTTTCTCGGGTTCGCGTGCGACGTTTGGTCGCTCTGACAAAGGGCGAAACATGAAGCGCTGGTTGCCGGATCGCAGGTTCAAGAAAAGCATTTTTTTTTTCGCGTTATTCGCATCGCTTTTCTTATTTTTATGCCCTTTCGTGCCTTTTAATCATTCTTCCAAAACTTTTCACTCAGAATAAAAAAGAAATATTGACTTTGACGATCTCACTTTACATTTGTTAGAATTTCAATTTCAATGTACAGAAAATTTATCGAAATGTTGCACGGCAGAAAGACGCCCCAAAAAGACCTCCCGTTTCGCGTTACAGTTGAGGATGACTGCCCGATTACGATGGTAATTCTAATCAATATAACTTCCTCCGACGTCGGCAACCTCGAAGGCGCTCACGTTCGGTCGAGGGTTGGGGCAAATCATCGCGTAATTCATCATTCCTGATTCTTTCGGAAGGGACATTCATTCCCGACGTGCACGAAAGCGGGAGCGCTTGCGTGCGCATTGAGCGGTGTTCCTTTCGCTCACGGCGAGTGGCTTTCCAAATCGCCTTTCCATTTCGTATAGACGAGGAATCCGACTATGCACTTAAGAAGCGTGTAACAAGAGATGTTTTCAACATCGGTCGTCCAAGTAAAGCATGCAATCGCAATCTGGGACGTCCTCCCCGACGGTCAAAAACGGGAACGATGTGGCGTATCCGATGCGGTCTTTTATACCACGTCGCGCCTAATTCTTTTTTTTTTTTGTTTATTCATCGTGAGAACAGAACAGCGAGCGCAATATTTCGTGCGCCATCCTTCGGAAAACAGCAGGCACACGCCACTCGCCATGAATCACATCCCACGCGAGCATATTGCAATCTGTTTCCCGCCCGAATCCGCGACGTGGGGAAAAGGAATATTAACGGGACGCCGCGGATGCAGTGGCATTTCGGGTCGTCGACGACTCTAGCTGAGCAATGGAAAAACAAAGAAAAACTACGCACTTTGTGTGTACGTCCACGGGATGCCTGCGTGCGTAATTTTTTTTTTCTCTTTCGTCTTCGTTCGTACAAGGCCCGTGCTCGTACAAGGCCACAGCTACCCAGCACACCGCATGTACACAGCCTCCGATTCCTATTACCCTGCCGCCATGTATCATGATACACGCATGTCCCCAGGGATTCTTACGAAACGGACTTGTATGTGGTCATTTTCTGGCTCGACGCCGACTGCTCAAAACACGACGTGGATGCAAACCAAACGGTGGGGCGCTGCGGAAAGCGAATACGTGTGTACGCGCTCCTAAGAAAGAGAGAGAGAGAGATGTAGAGGATGCAGATGATATATATATATATATTGAGAGAGAGAGAGAGAGAGAGCTGTACTGCGTTCATTTTCCGATCGATATGACTTCCAAGAACAGAATGTCGCCTCGTTGTTACCGGCACACACACGTTATTTAGGGCTGATTGATATATATGTGATTAGTCGGTCTACGGGGTTTAACGTTTGAAAGCAATTGATGCTACGAGAGACGTCGTAATGAAAAGCTCCGGCGGAGTTCGACCGCCCGGGGTTCATTATGTGCAATGCAGTCGCACGTTACTCTGGCCTCTGGGACTGAGCCTTCATTGACTATACAAGAAAATAGACCTCTTCGGCCCGTTGAGCTTAGCGGTTGAAGTGTAGCGCTGGCAAACGCTGCACGACGCAGATTTCAGCTCCAGTGGCGACTGCTGCCGCATTCATATGGGGCACGTATATTTAGGCGCTTTTGTGTTTAAGTGCCCTAAAAAGAAGTCCAGCGCGCTAAAACTCAAGTTAGAAGGACAGGGCGGGTAACACTGCACACACGGATTCGAGAGAGAAGTCTAGAGACCGCAAACAGCGTTTGCGTTATCTTCACTTATCTCTCGTTAACACGCTTTGTCTTTTAACAGTAGAGCTCTCTAAATCAGCCGTAACAAAAACATTAGTACGGTTGGGAGGACTTTATTAGGGTCCTGAGGATGAGCTCTCAAAATTACCGTGGAGTGTCCGTCACAGGGATTGGACAAGTCTCACTACCGACCGAGTACTGCGAGAAACTCTGCTCGGTGAAGTGGGGCATGTTGAAACACGTGATAGAAAGAGAGAGAGAGAGAAAGCAGGTAGAAAAAAAGACAATGTAAGACAGAGAGGAAAACAAATAGCGAGGGAAATATTAAAAAAAAAACGAGAGAGAGATCGAAAGAAAGAAATAGAAAGCAACATGTACAACAACAAACACAAAAAATGCAAGAAATAGAGACAAGCAGAAATAAACGAAGAAAAATTGTGGAACAAGGAAGCCCACCGAGCTTTGCTTCTCCTTTAAGCTTGTTACTGCTACTCCAAACTTGACTCTTTTTTTTTTTTCAAGCACGAAAACCTACTTACTAGCTCATCTTTCTGTTGTTATAAGTTGAAACTCGGTAATAAAGTTTCCTTCTTTGTGCGGGGTGGTTTAAATCGTATCGCGGTTGCGGCACGTGAAAACATCTCTGAATGCATTCTCTTTGTCTGTTGTGCCCCTCCAGGTGGCAGTTGCCAGCTTGCTTTCTCCCTCTTTTCTCTCTGTCTTTGTGTATCTGTGTATAAAAATAAATAAATAAATACGTTGTTCCTAGCAATTTTCCGCAATAGAACAGCGAGGATTGCTGAGTCATTCGGAATGAGCGGTGCTCCAAGACCCGACCCTTAGTCGTCGTTTTTTCTCATTGAAGCGAACATGAGAGTTTTCCTTTCTTTATTTTCGTTATTTTCTTTCTTTTTTAAAGAACCATGTGGGGTCGCTGAAATAGCTCATTAATTTGTGCAGTTCTCCCTAATGAAATATCCCAGCCTACAACGCGATGCGTGAAGATGCGTGCGCGCGCACTTGGCGCCTGAGTCAGACGCCGCGCATTCCTGGAACGCCAAGTGCAGCTCTTGCTGCCGAGGCTGCACAATTGCGAAAGCGTCTGCTCATCGTAAGTGTGCCGCCGGGTTTGTGCTAGGCGCTATTATAATTCAGATGGAAACAGCAACTTCAGCTACCCGGGGAATCATTACTCATGAGCGTTCGTTTCCTGAAAGACGTAGACAAGTACGCAGAACGACGTGACCTTATGCACCTAGATGCAGAACCACATTGCGCGTGACAGTAAGTGCATGGATATGAAGAAGAACCACAACAATAATCAGTATACGATTAATGGCAAACCAATAGCCACAACTTGATACTCTTCTAATACATAGGAAAGGAGGGGGAGGGGGATGCATAGACGTGCTTAGGTAAAGCGGGCAAAGTTTCGTCGAATCGTCCGCTTCCCCTAACTCCAGTTATCAATTCTGAAATGAAACAAACTTCAGAATTGATGCGAACAAATTGAAGCGATGACGTGGTACTTCCAACAGCCTCGATTTTGCTCCTGGCATTCTGGGAGGTAAAAATGGAAAGTTGCTCCCCTTTCTTCTGCGTGAAGCCTATAGGGAGAGAGGTCTGTCAGAGGATGGCCTCTGAGATGGCGGGCCATGGTCTGGGAGGCCAAGGTGAAAGACTCACTCCCACTCCCTTACTTACCCTTCCCTTCCCGGTATTCGCGTAAGAAGGGTGCAGTGCGAAGCTTCTTCCAGACTCAAAGACCAAAAGCATCAGTTTTTGCCTGTACTTTGTTGTAGAGACGTGAGGTAATGTGGGAATGAACAGTGCGTAAATAAGCTTCCGAGATTCCAAAAATAAGTACCAGCACTGCATTTTTTATAGAAGTGCCGTTGATTCAGAGCTGAACGACACGTCAGAAGATAGCGCTACGCCCATGTGAATTCCTTACGTCCTCTGTTCTGCGCGGTGAAAATGTAACTATAGGTTACAAACGGGCTCAAGCATATGTACACCCCGCCACATTAAATACTGCAGATATGGTGACATGCGTGGTAACAGTATTGCAGGCACGGCAGTCATCATATTCAAGAATGTTATTTTATGTATTTATGCAACTTAGTCTGCTTTTTCTGTAGAGCCACATTTTCGCCTTTGCACATAGCCTTCTTGCACACATCATGAGTATTTATTTCATTGTTAAAAGAATAAAAAACACATTCAGAGTCGTCTGCTAATGTTATGGTACTCTTTCGCCACACTATGTCTGTGCGCGCGTAATACACGTACGCACAAACGCACATGCACGCACACTCGCACAAACACACAACAACACCGTGAATATACGCATCCGAGGGCAGTAGGATACGTGACTCTAAATAAAACGAATGATGAACCACTACGAGAAGGGGAAAGAGAGAAGGAGAGAAAAGACGCTGCTTCTGTTTCTTCTGCCTTTTGTTTCCTGGTTGGGCGTCTAGTTTATTCAAAGCTCTTACCCTAACTAACGTGGCAACGAGTTCTGCTCGGTTACGCGATGTTTCGGGTAGCGGCGCTGTCATTGCACGATAACCTCATTCATAGGCGTGGCAACCCAAACCACACGGAGTGCGCTCTTGCAAGCTGCTTACTTCGCACGATTTCTTGATTCCTTCTTCTTTTTCTAATGAGCGTGGTTTTGACATGGTGTTCAGCGCAAATAAACACAGAGAGAAAAATTTGCTGAGACGATCTTTTACCTCTTCCAAGCTCGCTGTGGCAATGTTCAAGGGTAATGAAAAAAAAACAGAGTGAATAAAAGAAATTGCAGAGGTTCGTAAAAAATGTAGGAAAGTAAACAGTTTTTGAAATGTGGCAGCGGTGGTCATCTGCCACCTTTATGGTTAAAACGCTACATGACCACAAGTGAGTATTTTAAATAATTATGACACAAGTCCGACTGCGTAAACGTATAAGCCCCCCCCCCCCCCCCTTGTCCACGCGTGCCTATAGCGTCGTGGCTTCCTTCACGCACTCTACAGTCGTTAGAATGAGCCAGCATAAAGCGTCTCACTTTTTAGTTCCCTTTTTTATGCTCTTGATATATAGTACGTTAGCGCAGGCGTTATTCCATTGACAATGACCTATTCGCACGCCACTGCAGTCGTTTTGTAAGCGTGTAACTTCTTGTACAGGCGGAACTTGCAGCTATTTCCGCGCGCAATCTTAACTCGACGTGGCTGCTCACTCAATTTAATTTTGTGTACTGTTTCCCACTGCTCTGGTGCTCATTAAGCGACTGCAAGTTCGTGTTTACACGAGAGCCCGGCCATACGGCCCTGTACACTATTTCGAGCACAGTTCCCATGAGGGCTTTCGCACTTCGTTTGGGTTGATCTAATGCATCATTCTAAGGGTGCACAAGTCAAATAAAGCGAAATAAGAAATAAATTAAAGGATAGCGCGCTCTGTGCACTGTCACGATTCATTGGACCAAAGAGTATATATGGCCATATATGGCCATATATACCCTTTGTGTATGGCCGCATACACATATATACCATACGGATATATACCATATATGGTCCTGTTTGCTGTTTTTCGGAGTGCAGTGCATGCAGTTCCTTGTAAATGCAAATAGACGGGCTCCAGTGCTTCCCTGTGTCGACAACGCCGTGTCCGCGCATGCGCAATATTTGGCAATATCCACGGCGCCCAGTGACCAGTTTCTCTCGTCGAGCGAGCTGGACACGTATTTAAAAGCTTCAAGAGTGACGTATGCATTAATACGCATTGCTCTGATTGCATACAATGTATAGTAAATGCGCCAATTCGGCGCGTACAGTGAAGCGACTGTCCGTGCCGCTATCTGTGTTCGATTGCAGGGGGAAACTCTCTAAATTGGAGAATTATGAACTGCGGAATACGAAAGAGCAGTCTCTTTCTGGATGTCAGTGCCGCCGTTAGGCAAGATGCACGGGGCCGATAACGGCAGCGCGTCAGGGATCTGCTGTTTGCTTTGCGCTCTTATCTTGGCGGTGATGAAAACATACTGGAGATGTGTTTTTCATTGCCAGCCAGGTCACAAGCGCTTGGCAAGGAATGCAAACACCGCAGCGTGCAGGTGCTACACCTCCCGCATTTTTTTTGTTTATTTTGTTAAATGCGAAGCACTTTGAGGGGGTCCACGCTGCCGCATGATATATCGTGCGCTGTCCACGTGGCTTAGGCGCCATGCTCCATGTGTGGCATATTTAGCGCGTGCTCGTGCCAAGAAGTCTTCTTCCGCTTGTTTTTCGAGCGCTTTATAATGATCACTTTTCTTCAACAGAAAAAAAAAATAAATAAACAGCGTGCTTGGCGCAACGCAGGCAAAACTACGCATAAAAATAGAGAAATAGAGAAAGGAAGTAACAAAAAAATGAAAGAACAAGAAATGGTAATAAATAGATAAAGAGAGAGGAAAAATAGATCGAAGTGTGTAAAAAAGACAAAAAAACGGGAAAGGAGAAAAAGAAAGTAGAAGAAAAAAAAAGACGCGAAACAAAGAAGGCTGCATAGGCTTTGCTTCCACACTTTCTTCAGGTTTGGCACCGGTAGTGTGTGAAGCTGCCTCAATTTCTTTTTTATCGCGATATAACTAAACCTGTCCAAGTGTATATCTTTGTAATTGAATATGTGCGTATCTTTAAAATAAAATATATGAAAACCATAATGGCTTCGTATACAGCCAAAGCTGTTATGAGACCACAACGACAGCCGATTTTGGTGTCCAGGTATATAGTCTGTCGCCCGTGCCAATAACCGCTATTGCGCACGCACAAAAAAGGAAATTCAGAATTGAGTGAGATTTCAACCCGATCCTTATGAATCGCATTTGAGTATTCTCCCTCACAGCCACGATGACGTTTGAAACTCATTGGTAAAAAGAGCCTGTATATATGTAGGCGTCACGTCGCCCAAGTGATCACGTCATCACATGTTCGTGACCATAATAACAGAGCAACCAAATAGCACAAAATGCAATATTTGTAACCAGTGAAGGGTTTAAAGCTGGCTTGCTTGCTCGATTCTTTCTGTTGTGGCTCTCACCCACTAAGGGGGATTGGCCAATGAAGCCGGTGGTTAATGGAAGTCAATACCTTTACATTTTCCAGGCTAGGGGAATATGACTACTTTGTTTTGATTGTGAAATTAATTTGGCACAATGTAAAAAAGGGGGGGAAGAAAAAAAATATAAAGTTTGTTGAATATCTGAGGTGTAATCGTTATATGAAATTCTTCTGAAGGTTAAATCATTACTGTGTAATAGCTAAATAATAAATGTTAGACTGACAGTTCTGATACATCACAAACTCAGCCGTAATTTGTCATCCTCATCAGCCACAGCACCAACAAATCAAAATGCCTTGCAGACATCCCATTGCGTTCGTTTGTAGGCATTCCACATCTGTCATCTATATTGGAGTAATGATGTGCTCACTACAACATGATTCTTTCATTTGGCGCAGTCGCATTTGGATTCAGCCACAGGAGCGTTTTTACCGCTGTTACAAATTTCTTACGAGAATCTAAACGAATGGAATGCTAATAATAAGTAACTGCAGTTGTTCTATGTATAATTTTTTGTATGTTTATATGTTTTCTTTTCAAGGTTTTTTTTGAAATTTAATACATTTTTATTATTACCTATATTACCTAAGTAATCCAACCCTCTCTTTCAAGAAGTGAAATAATTTGAAAAGCAAGGCACCGTCCCATTCATGGCCTATCCTTCTAGGTGGGTTGTGCCAAGGTGTTGAGGAACAAACCAACCAACCAACAACATGAGGGTGTTTGTCGGGGCATACAGATGTGCCGATGTCTATGTGTCTCTCATTGCTGGAATGTTATGATTTTTGTACATAATGTAAATGAGCTTTTTTCTAAACAGACGCCTTGTGGGCGCCTCGCTTACCCGCGGAGTCATGAACAATAATGGCCCATTGGCTACTTTCCTGCTTCGCAAAATTATGATTCATGACATAGTGCATACCTTGCGAGATTACTTGCAGTAGTTGCCCCAAAGCATGGTGCCCTATAGAAAGGTCGTTTCTCCAGCTTTCGCTGGGACGGCGCTGCGTCTTCCGTGCAGGCCCTGCGTTTCTTTTTTTTTTTTTAGATACTGAAACGTATACGGCAGCATGGTAAGTGAGTAGTAATAATCGATCACCTTACTGATATCTCTCACGCGCTTTAGTATAATTCAATCTCACAAGATTTGCCTATTACAATTGTCTCTTGGGCCCCTGGTGGCGTCGTCGGCCAGTCGGATTGCCCAGAGCTGTTACTCTAGATCTCTGCTGAGCAGCCCGGCCTCTCACAGCACATCAGTATTAATTGTGACACCCTGTTGAACCGCATTTAGACAGGCCTTCAGGATGTGAAGAGAATCGTTATGAGTGACCCAAGGTTTTTTTTTTTTTTTTCAAGCATTCTCTGTACGTGTTTAGAAAGCTCCCTTTTCGCGTCGCATTCTGAGATAAAACTCTGGACAGTGGTCATTTCTTTCGTCTGCTTACACTACGGTAATACCGACTCATCGTGCGGTGCACCGGCGTTACTAAGGCACTTTATTGGCGCATGCGTCATGCTAGCAATGTTTTCAGGAAACCTAATGCACTAACTACTTAAAATTGAGTCGTCTTCCCGAGTTTCACTGCCTATAGCCTGAATGAAGATTGCGTAAGTGCCACGTTTGAAAATAAGGTCGGTTTTTGGGGCCACATAATTGTTCGAGATATGTGTTATACTGCTTGGATGAGCTATTGCGTAAGCGAGCTTCCAAGTTTCGTAGGGCCGTGTACTCAGATTTGGGTGCACGTTAAAGAACCTTAGGTGGTCGAAATTTCCAGAGCCCTCCACTACGGCGTCTCTCATAATCATATAGTGGTTTTGGGACGTTAAACCCCACATATCAATGAAGCTTCCAAGTTTCGGTCGCAACAATGACAGGCGCGCGTCACTTAACGCGTACTTAGTTCGACTGAACTACAAACGTACCCATTCCTGGGCAAATGGGTGCGCGTTTGTAAGTGTGCGTGTCTAGACATACACGTGCAAAACTGAAAATTTCCGGGGAGGGGCGATTTCATAACCCCCAAATTCTACCCCCCCCCCCCCCCCGCGCCCTGGTTACGCCAGTGCCTCGGACGACGCCAACTGGCGTTTTAAGCCGGGAGATGACCAAAATGGAAGTTAGCTTCCATGTGTATTTTTAATAAAACATCGTTGCGAATAACGGCTCACTTTTGAACAAATAAAGAAAAAAATAAAAATAAAGTCAAGTCAACGAATAGAGAAAACGGGAGTGGCGCACGAAAGCCTTTAGGAAGATTACTTCTCAAGCCTACACGTTTACTAAGTGAGTCGTGACAGCACTGTGACCCCGTAACGTTGGTTTAGTTCTGCCAGTGCACAAGAAGAATCTGCAAGAAAAGGAAAGCGTAACGCTAATGAGCGCCATTTCGAGTCATACGCGCTGAGCGGAGTCCTTGTGGAGTAGTTGCGCCATCTAGCGGTCGCCTCCGTAAATGCCACCCGTCTGAGCCAGGCGTTGTCCTTCGCCTCCCCCACTAGGCCTACGCGATTACATTGACCGGCCAGTCGCAGGCCGCACAACTTGCCCCGCGCAAGCACTACTGCGCCGTTGGACCTGTTCGGCCTCCATTTTGCAAGTCGAGCACTGGGTCAGTGGACAGATAACGCTCGATAAAGATGGCAACGAGTGATAAGCACCGAAAAAAAAATAATCGAAAGGCGCCATCTTTTTTCGCTCTCCGTCTTTTTCACCTTGTCCGTGCAAGTTTAGCTTATCTCAGCGGTGAAACAACGCAGAAGGCGAGAACAAAATCGAGTGGCTAGGGAGTATTGAAAGAACACCATGGTCACCCTGTATCACGGTGTTCATTTATTTCTCCTGTATTAAGCTGTTGGTGAACTTTATCGTATTCATTTTTTATCGAGGACATCAGTCAAGCGTGGTTTTTGCTCTCGTGTAGTGTTGGAGGTTGTGCCTTGAATCTCGTGCTACTAATTAGCCTATCTTTTAACGTCACCATTTCAAGCTGCATCGGAGCAATTTCGAAGGTTACAATAAACAAATTGACTCCGTATATTTTTTTATTCACGCTTATCATCGACATAAAGAAATAACTAAGTATCTGGTAAGCTACTCTACATATTACCATATGTTATAGTGCGTAAGCTATTGATAAACGTTAACGTAAACATTTAACATATCGTTTTTTATAGAGGACATCAGTCAAGTGCGGTCTATGCCCTCGTGTAGTGTTGGGAGGTTGCGCCTTGAATCTCGCGCAACTAATTAGCCTATCCTTTAACATCACGGTTTCAAGGTGACAATCAACAAATTGTCTCCGTATATTTCTCATACATGCATATCACCGACATAAATAAAGTATCTAAGTATCTGATAAAATTTCAAAATTCTTTTCCCTTTCGCTTTCTTTCAACTTACATTTCCATTCATTCTTCCCACAACAGCCTGGTAAAGCGACATAGTCAGAGCTCAATGCGTGCTAAGGACCATATTAGCATTTAGAAACGAAACACGAAGGAAGAAAAAAAAAGATACCGTCGGGTCTACATCGTAAATTCTCATTCAGCCAATCGCGGATGGGCTCCTATACGGCGATAAGTGCGAGATTTACGCCTCTCGTCTACATGTATACAGCCGGCGGCGGCGCCAATAAGCCTGCCTTTATGGGCGCTGTTCGGCGAGATATATACGCATCTCCCGATGAGAGACACGGCCCTGTATCTGGGTCGAGCCCTTGGCGTAAACAACGATGTTGTCCGCAGTGCGGACGCTTTCGTGCCCACGGTCTCGCCATGGGGCCCCAACCCCGTGCCTCGTCGGCTGGGTACGCCCGCATTGTACACCACAACGCTTCCCCGTTCAGTCGGTCTTCGTGGCCCCGTTACGTGACCAAGAAGCGGGCACGTCGAATCAGCCGAGGCCACACGCGCAGAATCGGCTTTATACACAGTATAGTGTCACAATCGAGAGCCCGCATGCTGCTTATCTGCGCGCGTTTAAATGAGGAGCAAAAAAAAACATTTCTAAATGACATTCTAAACGTAAAATCGACTCTAGCGGAACCGACTTACGTTAGCGCTTGGCGGAAAACAGGGAGCGTTAAACGTGACCAGTCTTATCTTGTCATCTTGACTTTCAGTTGGGAAACAAACTTGAGCTTCGCGTTTGTTGAGCATTTCTTTTCCTTCCGTTTTGGTGTATCTGTCTTGCGTGTCTCTGTCTTTATTCTACTGTGAGGTGTCTGTATGAGCTTTGATGCTCAATGCGTTTTAGCCCCTTTTTATTTAGTTCCACTTTGCCAGCTTTTTTAATATCTTATCAAGCTTTGTTTTTGCTTTTGTTTTCACATTCTTTCATATCTTCGAATTTCGTTTCTACACTCTCCAGGCAGGTACCTCACTTGCGGCTATTTTAGACTACTGCTTCTCACCAAAATGTTGTGTCAAACATCACTAATCAGCTAATGGCAACGCTTTAGCCCTGAACAACTCGATGTTATGTTGTAGCTGCTTCGTTGTGTTTGTGTCATCACAGTGAAGGGACAGATCTGAAAGGCGACCAGCGTTCAGTGATAGCATGCAGGAGCATGGTTTCACGACTGGCCCTATTAGATATAATGGTTGTGTTAGCCTGCGAAGGCTACAGCCCCGGAGTAATTTATATTTTAAAGCCACCTTGGTACAAAACATATATCGGGGCGCCGCTTCGACGGTCATCTGCAAACGAATACAACATTGCGGATTCGATTCTGAAGTTTTATATTGTTTAATGACAAGCCTCGCTGTCTAGCGGGAGCAGTTCGAAGTGGCATAATGAAACTTTCGTGATACGTTGAATGAGGGTACGTGGAGAAAATGTTGACTATCTCTAGTTCTAAATTCTCAATAATAAAAGAAGTAAAATGGTTCTAAATTTCACCGGCCTTAGTGCTCCCTGTAACTATACTCCCAAACAATTCATAAACGTCAACAGTGTCTCGGTAACATTAGCGCGAAAACATGTTTCCCTCGCCCATGAGAACATCCTGCAAGAACACCAGATTCCTGAAACTCATTCCCTTGTTATAAACAAAAGATCTGTGTACAAGATTTATAAAAAATAAAGCCTTGCGGAGCAGCAGGTTAAAAGCCTCGTGGCCGCCGTGCTAGTCGCTGGAAACACGATATTCGAAGGGACGTATAGAGTGCTACAGTCCGTCAAGGCTGGTGGGAGTGTGTGTACTGAGCTGTATAATGCGGTTCAGTTTCTCTATTCATCCTTACAGGCTCAATCATACCTTCTTTTTTTTTTCTTTACCGCTGTGGTTGTGCCACGCGCTGTCGGAAACTAAATACGCGCTACTTTCAAAAATGTACTGACCGACGTTCCGTTTGTTGGCCGCCGTCTTTGGAGCGGAAAATATCTTGTCACCATCTTTGATAAATTTTTGATTTTTTGTATAAGTTAGTGTTTCCACACGTATTTGTACCATTTTTACGAAAATAAAGAAAGTTTCTGGACTCGCCCGCCTGTAAACACCGCGGCTCCGTCTGTAGACCGCAGTTGAAACCCAGGATGTGAGCGTTGCTTGCGACGTGCGGTTCGGTTAACAGTGAATTCGATACTCCTCTGGTAGTGAGAGCGTCTTTGCTTACAAGAATGATGACCTCGAGTTCGACATTGAAGCGATAGGGGCAGGATGTATCGCAAGTCTCATGTGTCATTGAGTCTAATACAAAAAAAATAAGAATCAAGCTTCCCTAGCGCTGCAGCAGAGGGGCGTTTGACTTGCTGGGCCTCATAGCCCGCATTCGGAATTGTGTGTGCGTGCGTGCGTGCGTGTGTGTGTGTGTGTGTGTGTGTGTGTGTGTGTGTGTGTGTGTGTGTGTGTGTGTGTGTGTGTGTGTGTGTGTGTGTGTGTGTGTGTGTGTGTGTGTGTGTGTGTGTGTGTGTGTGTGTTCACTTGCCCTCTATAACGCATTGCTTGTACCTTATAGGCACATCGTTCATAAATTAATAGTATTTGTCGGACGTGCCCATGTAATTGATCTCCTGCACGTGGCGTCATGGACGTACAATGTGGCTCCAACATGGCGGCTTAGAATACGTACTTTCAGTATAATAACGCCTCTATCAACCTTCCTCATCGAGTGAAAGATGTCGCTGCAGTGTTATCGGGCGTCCGTTGCTTCAATACCGAAAGAGACCAGCATGCGCTGTACTGAGAGCGCTAACGTGACATGAGGAAGTTGGCGTCTCCACCACGTTGGTGTTCCAACGTGGCTGTTTCTCTAACCTCAGTGCTAACCGGGTGAAAGTCCATCAGACTAGTGACAAAGAAATGGCAGTGGCTTAGCTTAGCTATGCCAGGATATACGTAGCGTTAGCAAAGGTTCAGCTGATTATTCTTAGCTTTCCAGATATCATGCTTACAGCTGTTCCAATGACACACACACGGTATACGTATTATGTGGCACATGTATATTTATTTTGCCGGGCAACTACTTCGGGATCCGATGAGTTAAGCTTCTCCGCTCTACTGCACCGTTGAGCAGAATTTGCACTCCCCTTCTCCATGGCTATACCACAGTGGCAAACGCCAGTCAGAGGCGCTACCAAGCGGCTCCAGCGCAGTGTCAGATGGTGACTGCACAGGGAAGGCGCGCGCGTCGGCGTCCATATGTCTACCAAGGCTATGATGGCACTCCTCTGGAAAGCGCACACCGGCGGCCGTGAGTCGCGCACGGCCGCGGCCGAGTGCGAGGGAGGTGCCGGCTCCGGTGCGTGACACCACTGATCGTCTGCGCAGCGCATCGAATTGCGCGCACGGTGGCGGCGGAGTTTCATTGCGCATGCGCAGACCAGTGCCACGCGAAATTGGCTCAGCGAGGCCAGTGTAGCTAACGCTACAAAAGTACACGAGCAGAATAGTTGGTTCGGTAGCTCTACCAGTGGTCGATGGGTGGAGTCTTTATTGCGGTTACTAGGGAAGCTTACGCCAGTTCCATGGTGATTTTTCGTCGAAACAATGAGAGAAAGAGAGGAAGAGAGAATGAAAAAGCCGAGAAGGTTGTTTACCCTGTTCTTGGGAAACGTAAGGGGGGTGTGAAAAATGAAAGATAGCTTCGAGCAAAGGAGTGTGTCGCGTGGCGAATTGGGGGATAAAAACTGGAAGCTTGGGTGTTGAACTGGATTAGGGATGCGTCCTCCAGAGGAGAAGCGATATCTTCTCGAGTTTTCACGGTCTGGTTTAACAGTAACTTAGATCAAGGGCACTCTATAGCGGGCTCTTGACCGGTAATGGTTCTCTAACGCGTGCTTCCGCACTGCGCACGTTAACTGACGTTGCACTGCATTTTGTCGGCATCGCAATGCACTTGAAAACGTATTTTTCAAAGACGATAGTCTTTCTTGGGGACCTTCGACGAAAAAATTTTGGTCTGTCTGTCTGTACATTTGTCTATTTATCCTCCCTTACGATTCCTCAAATGGCACCAAACGGCCAACCCCATCCGCAGCGCCCACCAATATTGCTCAAGGTATAATGTTCATAGTTGTGCGATTGTCAAATAAGAAAGCAAATATTTCGCATATCTGAAACGCCATAACAACAGGTCTATGTTTTGTATGACTGCCTTTATACTAGAAGAGGCACAAACACGTAACTCTAAGGAATGTAGCGTTTAACGCGCTGCGCTGACAGTGCAACGCGATGCTCAACAAGGTGTTTCCAACGCTTCGCTACGACGGCACGGTGGTGGCACCTGGCCGTCGTTTTGCGTTCTTCACCTTATCACCTCCGAGACTGACGCGCATCTTTTTCCGCGGGCTGCACGTCTTCGTTTTCTAAGATAACTGTCAGATGGCGCTTGTGTCTAACGTGCCTCGATGCGCTCGTTCGCCTCCGCTACACGCTCGAGGCACTCTAACGAAGCGCCTACAGAATACCCTTCACCCATTTTCTTGCGCAGAACATCAAATAAACGTTATGTTCACTCCCTTCAGACGCAAGACTATCGTCTTTCGACGACATTTACAGTGTGACATGTAGATTTGGGCCATTTTTTTTCTTTGTGAATCTTTAGTATGGCGCACTAGAGAACGTGCGTCTGCAAACCAAAGAGCAAGCCACAAAGACCAGTTTGCCGCTGGTCTCTAATAATGACCCCCCCACCCCCCTTTCATGTTGTGAAAATTGGGATTCTGTCTTGTTCTGTACGAGCAAGACATGAATTGCGAGCGTGCATGAGTGTATTTATAGCGGTGTGTGCCGACCCTCTGCTAAATTATTGCATGCTTGCATGTACCAGAAAGCAATCGTAATCTTCAAACCATGTGAAACATGAGCGAAATTCAATATCAGTTATGCCAAATCACGCTAACGATGCCGTCAGCATTAACGTCGAGTTCAGATATTCCTCCCCTGTCGCTGAAAACTGCTGACTGATCCCACACTTCAATTTCGTTGGTAACGGGAGCGCCCGCGAAATTGCTCGAAGGAATTACCGCGGAACATCGAGGAGCACCGACGTTTGTACGATGGAACTGAAAACGCTGTGAATGGCTTTCCAGACGTAAGCTCTGCGCTTAATCTCTTTACGTAATCCAGTGAATGCTAGCGCGCTTTCATTATCATATTATTTTTTGCGCCACTAACCTCTAAAGCCAGCCTTCCCACGCAATGCTCATCGAGGGGCATCCCGCTGGCAGGTAGGTCAGGCCTAACCAGGCTATGTGTCACCTCCTCTTCCTACAGAAAGAATCAACACGGCTGGCGTCAACTAACCTTCCTCCACAGTCGCCAAGTTGCTCATGCGTGATCATCACATGCCATCTTCTTGCTTCCCACTCATCCTGATAGTGACGTGTATAGCCCACGTAGCGTTCTGTGTAGTAAGGGAAGAGAACGGTGTGTGTGTGTGTGTGTGTGTGTCTGTCTGTGTGTGTGTGTGTGTGTGTGTGTGTGTGTGTGTGTGTGTGTGTGTGTGTGTGTGTGTGTGTGTGTGTGTGTGTGTGTGTGTGTGTGTGTGTGTGTGTGTGTGTGTGTGTGTGTGTGTGTGTGTGTGTGTGTGTGTGTGTGTGTGTGTGTGTGTGTGTGTGTGTGTGTGTGTGTGTGTGTGTGTGTGTGTGTGTGTGTGTGTGTGTGTGTGTGTGTGTGTTTAATATGTGGTGAAATGTTTTGCTAATCGTAAGTTTATGTCTTGATGTCTTGTGCGGTTGTTAGACATTCTTCACAAGTTTTTTGCGACTTGTGAACCATAGACCGAAACTTCGGAGAATAATGTTATGATTACAACTCAGTTTTGAGTCACACTTGCACACGACAGAGAGAGAGACAGAGATATAGGCAAGGAGATTACCTGGAAAGCGTGTATCCGGCTAATTTACGCTGGTTGAATGGGAAAGGGTGATTGCTCAGCTTCAGTGTCATGTTTGCCTATATTGTATCGATTGTTCTTTAATAATGTGATTGTTCACACATGTAGTCACGCCTGCTACTCGCAATGCAGCGCCGATTGATATGCAAACTCTTTCCTGAATGCAGGAAACAAATTGGGCTTCTCCTAACAAAGCATCGTTGTGTGGAGAAGCAAGCTTCGGCGCGCTGCTTGCAGCGACAATCGAGCCCTAGTTATGACTTCATTGCTAAGGCCAGTTGCGGGTACTAGACATATGCTATCTCCTCTAAATGAAGGCTTCTATTAATATAAAACGAAAGCTGAATATGTATTTTTATTTTTTGTTTCTTTCATCTTAAAGAATAGGCTGGGACAAGTTGAGCTTCTTTAGCTAATGCTGTGAGCCTGCTTTCTGTTTATATTTATCTTAATCAGCGTGTGTGTTCTATAGGAAATCTATCATTCACTATATTGGATGAATAGTGAGGAACAAGCACCTATATCGTAAATATACTATGTATTATATAATGACTGATTTCTTTGTTGCATTGAAATACTTTTCAAGACATACACCAACGATATTTGTGCATAAAAAAATTCGGCAGATCCCACCTACCTGGGTATGGACGTTATGCGACGCATGTGGAGGAAAGGCGACTGTGTTGCAATTTTTTTGTTGAGTGACGCGTCATCAAATGACGCTAAATATATGTACAAATTTTGCACGCACAGACATGTGTTGAAGAGTTGCAGATGTTTATATCACCACTTCTTTAAACTTTTGCAACGGTGCCAGTTAGAACATGCGTGTTAGCAACACCAGAAGTTGATACAAAGTGCTAATGCTCGCGAGCATGCTGGCCCTGGACACTCTCGCATAAATTAACTTCAGCGCATGCAACTAACCACAATTGACGTTAACCCGACGTGACGGATGTATCAAAGGAGTACACATGTAAGGTTTATAAAATTGGGTAGGAAGCACTGCAATAACTATTGACATTTCAAGAATAGCGTCTATTTGAAAATTAGTTCCGAGATCTGGCATAGCTCTCTGGTACAGTGCCTCATTGCCACGCAGAATGCTTGTGCTCAATTCCAGCTGGGACCCTGACATTTATTTTTCGAATTAGTTGGGTTCACGCAACCGAAGTCAGATATTTTAACGCTGACGCGTTAAAATTGCCCATGTGTGTTCTCGTCGTTCCTGGGTAGATACGAGGTGTCAATCACCAGTGGCACATACCCGCCCGTGAGTATGTGCCACTGGCTGGTGGGAAGTGTTTGACGACGTACGCAACGCGATTATGACAATATTCATGTCCTGACCAGCGCGGCATATTTATCAAATCATCTTACCCTCCCATGCTAATTTTGGTTCACGTCAAATGAAGGGGGTGACCACGAGAGCACCCAAATGTAAGCGGCTCGATAGATAGATAGATAGATAGATAGATAGATAGATAGATAGATAGATAGATAGATAGATAGATAGATAGATAGATAGATAGATAGATAGATAGATAGATAGATAGATAGATAGATAGATAGATAGATAGATAGATAGATAGATAGATAGATAGATAGATAGATAGATAGATAGATAGATAGATAGATAGATAGATAGATCGGACGGACGGACGGACGGACGGACGGACGGACGGACGGACGGGTGGATGGACGGATGGATGGATGGATGGATGAGGTCACTGAAGTTCACTAAGAAATGTTTCGCATTTAAAAAGAGACACATATATCAGCGTGCATTTATCGTAAGCACGAATACGTTTGGTCTCTGTACAGCACAAATGAGGCGTGTGAATAAGGCGCGGGTGAGAGAGATGACATTGGTTAGGGCGTCGCCTGTGACGTCGATTTTATCACGACCATTTCTCGTCCCTTGTCATGCGATGACGCGATGCGCGATTCGCTGCGGAATTCGATCCCACCTTTGTTTCGCGCGTGTGAAAGTTGAGTTTTCGTAATGATTGCGCAGTTTGCTTCGGACATCCTTAGCACTGTCGTTCCATGTGTTTGTTACGTCAGCCTGTCTGACAGAGGCGTGCGCGTCGAGACCTTGGTCTTCTGCCACGATGACATGGTTTCACGCTTTCGGTCTTTTCGTTCGCGTGGGTGTTTCCTACGGGGTTTGAGTCATTCCTCATATGACAAGCTGACTCAGCTTTTCTTTCTTTCTTTATCTGTTTCTTTAACCTTAGCCACCCACTGTGAGCGATATATATATATATATATATATATATATATATATATATATATATATATATATATATATATTTATTTATTTATATATATATATCATGCAGCAGAAGTTTTGGATTGGTTTTTAATCAGTTGAGGTTGTCTGGTGGCGCACGAACGTCACAAGAATCGTCCGCGCTGGTTGTATGGGCGACACAGACTACAGCGCGCCAGCATGTCAATTTTTGTATTCGTCTTTGAAGAAACGCAGCTTGAAACCAGAACTGTTGTTTCTCTCGCCACGAAAAATGCCGAGTGGGCAAGGACAACAGACATAGACGAGAACAAACGTCGGGCTGTTTATCTTGGCTTTAGCGCCTCGCCGTTTTCTCGTGTAGCCTTTCCCTTTCTTCGCCTCTCCTAAAGAGCAGTTGTTTCTTATTGCATATGAAAGAAAACGTGAGCAGTTTTGTATCTTCGGGCATCAACTCTCCCTTCCCCCTTCCTGCGGCTGCTGATAAGCAGATTCTGGTGGGAAAGGCATTAAAGTTGTCAGATATGAAGAAAAGGATTTTTAATAAGTGTGGTGACAGGTAACAGCAATAATTTCAAAATCATGGTTACGAGAAACAATGTAGGACATGCAAATTATGGTGATAAACTGGTACAGACATAGCGACAATAAAAAAATTTGCAGTTTGGTTGGTGGCATTGTCTTGAGGAAGAGAGTTGAACTGCAGTGAACGCTAACCAAGTATTGAAGTAATGAATGGTATCCTACTTGTCAACGTGCGGTTTTTTTTCTTTATCATTTTAATGAGAATGCCAACGTAAGAAGGCATTGGTTATAACAGGTAGTTTAGCGAGATTCCACGAAATGTCGCTACCAAAAACTGTCTGAACAGTGGTGGTAATGTAGAAAATATAGATAAGTCGTGAAAAAATGCAAGAGAAGCGCTTGACTTTAGAAAGGTAGTCATGCCCCGCCGCGGTGGTCTAGTGGCTAAGGTACTCGGCTGCTGACCCGCAGGTCGCGGGTTCGATTCCCGGCTGTGGCGGCTGCATTTCCAATGAAGGCGGAAATGTTGTAGGCCCGTGTGTTCAGATTTGGATGCGCGTTAAAGAACCCCAGGTGGTCGCAATTTCCGGAGCTCTCCACTACGGCGTCTCTCATAATCATATGGTGGTTTTGGGACGTTAAACCCCACAAATCAATCAAAGGTAGTCATAAGGGGAAGGCAACTTTGTTGAGAATGAGAGCGAAGTCGTAACGGAACAAAAGCTTGTGAATTTAAAGAGAGAGAGAAATCATAATCAAAAGACGGGGTACAAAATATAGATATAGGCCGAAAGGAAATGAAAGTTCTTATGACTCGGATCTTTGCTTCTCTGTCCGCCGCGGTTGATCAGTGGCTAGGGTGCTCGGCTGCCGACGTGATTGTCGAGGGTCCGATCCCGGCTGTGGCAGTCGTGTTTCGATGGAGGCATAATGGTATAGGTCCCTGTACCGTGTGATGTCGGCGCACGTTGAAGAACACCAGATGGTAAAAATTTCCGGAGCCCTCGGCGTCTCTCATAATCAATGGGCCTTGCGAGGCGTAAAACCCCGCATATTTTCGTTACTCTGACATCTTTTTTCCTATCTCACTTGCCATGTGATTGTTTGGCTTCTCGACTTGTTTACCCAGTGAGCACTTCAATTCGACGCCGAAGGGCGGCGCCACACCCGCAAGCTTGTGTATATATACCGGACGTCACGGCTTGCCGAACGCGAGAGCCATAAGCGCGGCGCCGATGTGTAGCGAACGTCGAAAAAAGGGGCGTGGTCCGTCCTCCACGGAGAATGGAGCCGCTAATGACGCCCCTCACAGCCGGGCTTGCGCTCGTGTTTCCACTTGTACGCATCAACGGAAGCACGCGTGTATGGAAGCCAAGGTCAGCGGTGGCCCCCAAGAGGGCGTGTTTAAACACTTTCTGGGTTTCGCTCGATATACACAAAAGACTGGGCGGAGGCGTGTCGTGTCGTGTTCGCGAAACCACTACGGGTGTGCATTCCTGCACGACGAGAGAGATGCAACTAAGCGCTTTGAAAGCGCGGTCAAGTAAGGCCTGGCGGCCGAGCCGAGTCATCAGGCGTGATGAGTTTTCCTTGCAAGATGGATTGCTTCTCGCGGAGCTTTAACGTACCGAATTCAAATCGCCGGATCCTCTAGATAGAACCAGGAGTGGTGCTAGCGAAAGTACTAAAGAAAGGAAGGGGGGCTGAAGCCCTCTTCCCCCTTTCCCAGAATTTTCGCCGGGCCCCCATGCTTCCCAATAGCTAACAAAGTGAACAGAGAATTCGGGAGTTACCCGCCTTCCTGCCCCGTTGGAAGAACTCACTTGTTGTGGGTGCCATCTCTAGTGAAGCAACCCTAGCGTCGCCCCTTGGTAGAACTCAAATCAAGTTTATTTTAACGTACAACTGATGTTGAGGACGTCAGACAAAAAGCCAGTCATAGGCTTGACGAGATCTATCAGTCGACAATATTGATACACCCTCCCTCCCCCGAAAGCTTCATGCATCCCCACGTGGTTGCATTTCTTCCACGTTTGGAAGGCATCTGTACCACACCTAATTTTGTGGCACGGCCTGCGAGATAGGCCCACGTCTAACCAAGCGACTCTCTCGTGTAATAACGTCCTTACGAGGCTATGACGTCACACATGTCGGCCACCTCTGATGTCCTAATCACATCACACGATGACGTTATCACGTGATTGATATTGGATAACTCGTGTTGATGGCGATGCGGGCGACCAAAGTCGGTTTTAGTGTTTGATAAAGCATCCATGACTTTCGGCTTGACGATCTACAGTGGCATGCGCTGTGCAATGTTCGCGTATTAGGCTGCCCCTCTGGCCCTCGCGGAGGAAGAAGGAGAGAGAAAGCGAGAGAGAGATGTTTCCATGAAAGGCTGGCGATGCTAGCCAGGCTATTCGCCTGACATGCTACTGCAGGGGCTGGCAGATGAACATCATATATCCACTCATATACACAAAACACGCACGCACACACTCGTTCGTGCGCGCAAATTACTAAGCGTTAAAAAAATGGCAGCATATCCACGGAGTGAATGATGGATAGTGGGGCGAAGCATCCGTCCGTCCATTCGTTCTTCCTTCCGTCCATTCATGCGTGCGTCTGTGTGGCCGCCTGTGCGTCCATCCACCCGTCCATGCGTGCCTCTGTTCGTGGGTCCGTCCCTGCGTTCGTCCATGCATCCGCTCCTGCGTCCGTCCATGCATCTGTCTGTGTGTCTGTTCGTCCACCTGTTCACTCCAAGTACCACTATCTCGCATCTTTTCATCATATATTCCTCATATAGAAGCACCGCCATCCAGCGGACATTCCAAGGACTGAACGAGAGGAGGCACACGCACACTTTTTTACGGCTTGCGCTTCGTGTCTACTTCCCACCTTTAACTACCTCGAGTTCATGGGATATACTAGTTCACTGTATTCATGACACTGCAGCCGAACAAAGGAGGATTGAAAAAAAATTTTCTTTAGTCAATTTTTCTTTAATCCTTCTTGGGCCCAACGCTCGCTAAACTTTTCTAAAACCTAGGAGATTACGCCCAGCGAGTATAACGTAGCAACCCTTTCTTGTCTTCTGTGCGTTGTTGAACAATAAAAAATTCGCAGCGTGCGCATTAACTGAAAGCTGAATTCTCCTGTCTCTCATTCCCCCTTAGCAGCCATTGGCATGTACATTGAGCACTATCTTTTATTGTTCAACAGCGGACAGAAGAAATCTCTCACCGGCACCACCTTGGAGGTCAAAATGTTATACTTGTTACACACTACTACGACGGCTGCGAGGGACGAATGGGTGCCACTATAAGGAGCTTCGCCCCTCAAAAAAACGCCGTGTGGAACGCGCAGCACAGTCACAGCGAAAGCTAGAAGAGTGGCCTATCAGAGGTTCAAAGACGATAGTCTTTCTTGGGAACCTTCGACGGAAAAATTTTGGTCTGTTTATCTGTCTGTATATCTGTCGGCCTGGAGAGCTAAAAGTCCTTGCTGGCTTGATAGATAGATAGATAGATAGATAGATAGATAGATAGATAGATAGATAGATAGATAGATAGATAGATAGATAGATAGATAGATAGATAGATAGATAGATAGATAGATAGATAGATAGATAGACGGACGGACGGACGGACGGACGGACGGACGGACGGACGGACGGACAGACAGACAGACAGACAGACAGACAGACAGACAGACAGACAGACAGACAGACAGACAGACAGACAGACAGACAGACAGACAGACAGACAGACAGACAGACAGACAGACAGACAGACAGACAGATAGATAGATAGATAGATAGATAGATAGATAGATAGATAGATAGATAGATAGATAGATAGATAGATAGATAGATAGATAGATAGATAGATACGCAAGTCGCCGAAGTTCGCTAAGAAATCCTTTGCATCCAAAATTACGGCGTGAATGATTTGACTCGTGAAATTGTTAATATGGAGTCGTTCGCATAGAAATGTCAGGAAACTGTCGTGTAGAAGCATGACAACCTTATTGCCTTCATTTTTCTGCGCAGTTCACTGATAAATTTATCGGAAGCTTAATTTTCTATTGTGTTCATGTCAATCCACTCGGAACATTGAGTACAAAGGAGGTCATCATCACATTCTTGGTTTTACGATAAGTACTTGAACATCTTGGCTGGTTTCTCTGAAGGTAACGTCAACAATTCTTGACAAAAGCTAATACTTACATCAAGAGTGCAGGGCTTTTATTTCATGAAAATTGAAGTACTTGAAACAACTGAGCAAATTCATTTATTCCATCATGCGTATAGTCTTTATGGAGATAGACATTTTTGGGTTCAGTTATTGGATCAAGTTCCTGTATATATCAAATGTAGCCTCGCCATAAAATAAAACTGTGCTGAAGTTATTAGGTAGATGAAAGTATGTAATGCAGCACTAGCGTAAAACTTTCACCAGAAACCTATATGCCCGTCAGTGTTTCTTGCTATGACAAGTGCGGTGAAAGTTAAACCGTGAAACAGCGCTTATTACGGTGCTCAACTGCTGGAACGAAAGACGTGTATCGTTCCCAGTCGCGGCGTCGGTACTTTCAGTCATGGGAAAAAAATGCTATACAGGTTGACCCAGCTGATCAAAATTACATGTCGTATATTTAGGAACACATAAAAGAACCCTTGGTGGTCGAAATTTTAAGGAGCCCACCGCCGCGGCGTTCCTCGAAATAATATTGACGAAAAATTCGTAAACGGTCAGTGGGCATTGTAGGCTACGTTTCGACTGGAGGACTTGTGTTCTTGAAGGCTGCAGCTTGAACTTGAGTATCAGTCGCTCCTCGAAACGTCGCCTTCACTGCACACGGCCCGCTTACGAATGTGTCTTGACAAGCGTCCATCTTCCCCAGACTTCTTTCTTGTATCGAAGTCGTATTTGCATTTTGCACTTAGAACCTCAGCAGTATTTTGTTTTTTGTTTATCATTTGTGCCACAGTCACGGCCCAGTTACTACAAACAATATCCCTTATATTTTTCTTCGCATGATTATTTGTTAGTTCTCATTAATATTGGGCGTAGCAAAGTTAACCCCAAGTAAATACACCAGGGAACTGGAACTCCGATGTTCAAGTGCCCCTATGAGGCACTGAAGTGAAGGGTTTGACGTTTCCGATTTGTATTATTAAGATGGTGGCCGGAGAGGAGAAACGTTGTTTTACGAGGAGTCCTAAGAAGGCGCTCTAAACCCCCGCGTATCAGCCTCTATCACGGCAGCGCACAGCGTAAAAAAAGCATTCTCTGGCTAATGCGTCGGGCTCTCGGGGCCTCACCACTTTGTCATTCGCACCTGTATATCGCGTTGCTTCTCGTATCACTAGACACGGCACACATGCCACTCTCTGGTCTTTTACTTTGCGCGAAGCTTATGCACTATTCCTCTCTTCCTCTCTTCTTTTTTCGTCTTTGTTTTTCTTCTTTTTCGATCGCGACTTGAAGGGAAGCCATCGCCCGTGATCGCGTCCCCTGGAAACAACAGCCGGGCGCCTAGCAGGCGAGTGAGCGGCCACCCGTCGGCGACTGCTTTCTCGGTCTCGCTAATGATGATGACTCACAGCTGCCAACTGCGTCCGAATCCAGGGAGACCGGGGCTGCTTTCTTGACGGTCCGTTTGAGTGCGCGCTTAGTGAGTGTGCAGCCCGTGCGAAGGAGCGTCGTCGTTGCGTAACGCTGCCGGTCGGGGCATTATGACGGTCTCCCCTTCTCCTCTCACTCGCTCGGTGGCCTTATGCCGTCGCGCTTGTTTAGGTCTGCTTCTTTTGTCGCCGCCTGTCGTGCGTTCGTTCTTTCGTCGCCGCTTTCTGTGGGTCATCGTGGGCGGTTGTCAAGAGAGCTGGGCGAACTTGAGCGCACATACGCGCCCTTGGTCTTATTCGCGGAGCCGACCACGCACGCATGCGCACGGTGTAGCTGCATTCATGCGGACCCTATCGCTGAGCGCGTCGCTTTTAAGCCGCTGTTCTTAAACATGAGCTGCTGAACTAGGGGTGGACTGGGGGATAAAAGAGTATGCCCGCCGTTGAAATTAGCAGTACGCAAAATTTCCGAGTGAGCTGTATTCCTGATTTGTCTGACAACACAACTGCGAAATAAATGCTCCAGCCTGCAGTAGTTCCGGCGACCTATAGAGAAAAACGCTATAGGCTAGAAGCGCCGTTCTTTGAACAGGCATTCGCATCTTTAGTGGAGCCTGCGTTGCGTAAACGTTAGGGGGTAAGTGTACATGGCGCGACATTATAACTTCGATGACGCACGGTGCTTTGAGGCTTTGAAACAGGGCGATGGCGTGCGCGCTAGACATTGTACACAGCATTTTCAGTAGGACAGCTTACGGTACCCCGACAGTTCGGAAGCACTGGAGCGTAAGAATAAGGCAGTGTAGAGCGAGAGAGAGAGAATATATTCTGCCGCTGTCTTTCTACACGTTTGCACATCATAGTTTACGCAACGCAGAAATCTTAAATGCCCTGTCTACTTTGCTACCCTTATCAAACATCACCCAAACGTCAGAGATTCTTTTCATGAAGTATAACTCTTCCAAAGCAGCTCACCACCTCCTGCTCGTAGCTGATTGAGCATGGCAATTTGTTATGTGGCAGTCGGAGTAGTATTTGTCTCAACTTTTGGATGTCATGCGTGACGCGCAGTTCTTACATTTCGCTGTATTTTTGCGTTCCCACCTGCGATTCTTTCCGCGCGATTGTCATATGTCTGTGTACTCCGCTGCTATTGACCAAACGTGCCGCAGTACATGCGCGTAAACAAATCGAATAACTAACATCCACGTGCTTCTCGAACAAACACTCAACGTTTGGGTTCCGCAGGGCCTGCATGTACACAGCATAATACTTTTAAACTCCACTTTTTTTCAAACGTTGTCAGAAGTATAAGAGGATAAGCTGATTACTCAATCACTCCTGAGCCGCAAATGCGCCAAAGTAAAATGATAATAATGACAAAAAATGAAGACCCAGCCCTACCGGTATGACGACGTGGTTTTTTCATCATTTTTCTGGTTTTTATGAGCATTCAGTCTCTGCAAGCTTAACCCGTATATGTAATCGCATCATGCAATCTCGTAAATTTGATGCATGCAGTTTGATTGAAAAGGCAATGTAAAAAAAAAAGCTAGCTTTAATCTTCTTTCCGCACGTTTCTCAAGCGCTCACATTAGTTGGAACACCTTGGCACAGATGCAAGAACGATAACAGCCGTAAAAAGTGAGTTTGAATCGGAGAATAACTGCCGCTGTCGTGGCCTTTGGGACATGTCTCGCTCGCGAGCTGTAGATCACAATCACGTCTCGCTATCGGCGGTCACGTGTGCGTAATCGCGCGGGGTTTCATATTCGTTATGGCAATCTGCGGCGTCGTCCGTGCACACGACCTTCGGCTCGACCTCGCTAATCAGATCGCGGGCGCTAAGGGCTTGCGTCCTTGCAAAGCACCCGTTTCGCTTTTATTATAAGGCGGCGATTACGCCATATCGATGAGCGAGCTGCTGCGTGAACGTGCCCGTTCAACACACCCGATGACGCAGTGCCAGCTATCACGTAATCGCGAACTCGCTTTTTTTTCTCCGAATTAAACCACTCAATTAAGTCTGCGCCGGGGTTTTCCGCGCGCGAAACGGTTTTCTAATGTAGTCGGACCGTGTAACTACGTGATGTACCGCGCTGTGATTAAGATTCGTTAAACGTAAGTGAATAAAAGCGTTAGAACGAACGGTTTTTGTCCTTATCGATTAAACGAAATAAAAGCAAATACATCGCCCTGTGCGCACGCATTGTTTATCCATGGTCAAACATGGGATCGAGTTACATAACTCTCAGAAGGTCAATGTGGGAACGCGAAAAAAAAAAGTGCGTCCATCAAGATGAGAAGTTTTCTCTCTTATGTGCTTCTGCCGCAAACGAGATAAGCAGTTTATTAAGAGAAAGCGGAAGGTCGCGTGTGATCTTATCTCTGATTTCTCAGCCTTCGATAAGAGCTTTCAAGGTTCCCGCGTTACGCGTTTATATCTTTAGGCTCGAGCTGATCAGACGAATCTACGTAACGCTGTTTTTCTTTGCTGCGTTGAGCTGTTACGCAACTCGTGGCTTGTTATGTAAAAGGTGCGACTGTGCCCTTGTTTCTCGCCACGTGCGAGTTATTTATGTGAGAGGTACCTATACGTGCATATGTACGTATACATGGTGCGCAAGAAAGTAGAGGGCGGCTATTAGGCGTTCGTTGTGTAATCGGTCGGCGAATCACGCACATGCACACGAGAGAGTGAGATGAAAAGAAAGGCGCAAAAGACAACTAAGGTTATTCAGTCTAAGGACAGCTGAAACCAAACGTTCGCAATCCATTATCACTTTCTTTCTTCACTTCATGGAACTCAGTAAGTCAGTTTAGATGTATATCACATCGTTTTCATCGGGCACGACTTTTAGTGTGGTCCTTGCCGAGGTAAATCAGATTAAATCAGTTTTCATAGCTACCGTTTTCGGTGGCCTTCGAATCATCTTGAGCGAAAATCGAGAACCGTAATCTGGCCCCCGAAACGAGACTCAGGCGACAACACAACCTCGGTATCCGGGCTACCAGTGATTAGATCGAGAGTTTAGCGGTGCAGGTTTTGCCACCACTTGCATGGGGAGAGTGCGCCGTGTTGTGTGCGGCCTGAAGCTCATCTAGAGGTGTACTGAGATTTCATGCAGCTCTATAGAGTTAATGTATATGTGGCTGCTCTATGCGGCTACCTGGTGGCCGCCCTGCGAGCGCTTAGGTTTGCATCGCTTTGTGACTGCGTACGGCAAAGCCCGAAATTTATGCCATATAGTGACCGGAAACAGGGGCTTCCATATGGACCAGTGCACATCATGGTGAGGTACGGTGTGCCATTTCAAAAAAGCGCTATAACCATTCACACGGTAATTAAGACATTTTACTTCTCTTTTGTTCCCAATGATGTCAGATTTACTCTGGCTCTCGCGGGCAGATTTCGTTGTATTCCTGAAAATTTCTTATTTTCATCTCTACACCAAACTTTCTGTCATCCGCTGCTACGTTTCCCATCCCTTCGTACGCATTCCGTTGCTCGCAGTGTCCGCATTACGTGGTCTGGGCATGCATGCCGGATAAAGCTGTTGCATGGAAGGACGGCGGCCAAGACACAGCTGGCATTCACTACTCGAGACGGACGATATCGAACCGTTGAACCGCGTGCACGTTCGTGATGTCTTGTCCCTCTGCAGACATGTCTGTCCTCGGACTTTGATGGAAAACTCAGTTTTGTGGGCAATAGACTCGAAGTCCCTTTCGGAGGACAGGCATTGTGGAAGCGTTATGTGAATAACGTATTTTGTTTTTTTTTTGTTTTTTTAGCTTCGTGTGATGGCAGCATGCCGACAACTCGTGAGAGTATACAGTTCAACGAGCGGCGTTACCCTCACGTCCGAGAAGGATAGCGGGAAACGTCTTTAAAAGGGTGCTGACAGAAAATTTCGTGGTCGAGAAAGCCATCGGGATAAATTACCGCCAATATGCGTATATCATTTGAAAAATATCAACGGGGGATATAGCTTGAAAGGTATTTTATTGAATTAATATTGAAGTTTGCGTGGGTGATCAACTCCATCACGCTATTGATACCCTCAAAGGGGACCCTTGGGGACGTTGGGGACGCCCTACCACCTCCCTAACGTGACCACGCTGCAGCAGGTACTGATGACGTCATAGCCGCCACTTTTCTTTGGTTGCGTTTCCTCCACTAAACTATTACTCGGCAGCTACTCGCGAGATATTTGGCCGCGGCGCACGAGATTAAAGCCTCGTGTTTATTGACATTGCTATGTCCCACTGCTTGTTCAAAAAAAATTTGTTGATGTGAACTGCGCGGAAGTCCGTCACAGTTCCGTGTGCTGACATGGTCGAGCGTTGCAGCCGCTTGGTGGCGATAGCTGCGCACGATGACTTATTGTTTTTGAAACCGAAACTGACACTGGTAGGTAATAACGAGCCTGTTATTAATTATCTGTGATGCGCTGCAGAGACCGGTGTGTGGTGTTATGACTTACAGGCTCCCGGGAACACATTGCAGCAAGAAAAAAAATCCGCGAGGCCGAAATTTTCGTGTCAGTACCCTTTTAAAAGTGGACACGTTAACATCTTTACCCGTGTACGACGATAGTTCTGATTGTCCCAAATGGTTATTGGATAAAGTGGGCTTTTGGGGTATCGTGCACTGTCGCACGTATTACGGCAATATCAATTACACAAGAAGATAAATTCATTCTTGTTGGTAAAGCATGTTAGCGCGAAGTACTAACACGAGAACGATAAAGGAGGCCGCAACACGTTTGCTAAAACAAAATTAGCGGACGTTTTGTGCCTTCCTCTCTCGTTCCCGTGTTAGTTTGCGCTAAATATTGCATAATATTGATTAATTAGTGGAGAGGGGGTGTGATAGGTTTTCTTTTCTACGCCAGCTTTATTGCAACAATTCAAAATGTTGGTAGCTGCAATGCACTGCACACAGTGGCGTAACTAGGGGGGGCAAGGGGGTACAAGTGCCCCGGGCGCCACTAGGGAGGGGGCGCCAAGCCGAGTCCTCGGGTTGGCGCCCCCTGGAAAGGTTGTCAATGTTTTTTTCCGTAAAACCGCCTGGAAGGGGGGAGGGGCGAGGTTGTAATGTACGACTGGAAGTGGGGATGGTGGTGAAGGAAAGGGTTGCCGCAATGGCTTTTGCATCGGGAAAAGGATCCTCTATTTTCATTTTGCTGCGCTACCTCCGTGCCTTCCCATGACCCTCGGCTAAGCTTTGTTTTGTGCTCCGCAGCACTGGGTTAGATGAGTTTCAGCGAACCCCACCAGCCTCCCAAACCACTTACTGAAAGCTTCCCTGAAACCAACCACGTACGTAAACAAAATAAAATAAAAAAGTTCGAATGCACCTTTTTTGAGTAAGAACAGAAAACTCCAACGAAATAGCCGATCGTCCAACGACTAATCGTCCACGCAGCGGCGGAAGGAAGGGCGAATATAATCCGTGACCTCGGCACCAAAGGCTAAACAAAGGCGTTTATTCGCAGAGTTCTCTGGAGGAAAGACGGAGAAAGCGTGACACGACGGCGACGTTTGTTGATTCCCTGCATCGCGGGCGCCAGCAAAGCAATAGAAGGGCGGGGGTCAACGTTTCCCACATGCCATCCACCGCCATGGGCAGGTTCATCCTTTGGCCCAAAGAACACGCACCTGCGAAAAAAGCGCAGAGCGTAGTGTACCCGACAGCATGTGCCGACTGCCCCGCTTCGTACGTTGGAGAAACCAAGAACTTCCCTGAAAGAATGCGGCCGCACAAGGATGACCTCCATCAATGGAACAGCGAACGGAGCGAAACGGCAGAACACTCCGACCAGTTTAACCCCCATACCAGACCCGAGGGCGCGGTGTCTAGCTGGTTGCTTTGTTTTGTACTCACCCTGCATTCCTTGGGATGCACAAATAGCGCGAAAGCTTAGGTACGAGAAACTTGGGCCTGGGAAGCGCCCGTGCCGTCAAGATTTTTGCAGTGTGGACTGGAAGAGAACAATGACGGGTAAGGGACTTCCGGAAGTTTGAATAAAAAAAGAAAAATACTATACAAAAACGCGGGCGTAGCTCATCGAAATCAGAACTGGTGGCCCTTGGCCTCCGAAATGGCCCGCCGCGCGCCAGTAGGCAATCGCGGAAGCCTACATTAGCGCTTTTAATGGGGGGGGGGCTGTAGTAATAATTATTATTAATAATAATATTATTATTATTAATAATAATAATATTATTATTAATAGGAGCTGTAGTAATAATTATTATTAATAATAATATTATTATTATTAATAATAATAATAATAATATTATTATTATTATTATTAATAATAATAATAATAATAACAAACATTATCACGGGCATAATGAGGGGCGCGGAAATATATTTGCCCTGGGCGCCGTCCTATCTAGTTACGCCACTGACTGCACACAGAAACTGTTCTGCTGTTTCGGAGATCTGGCTGCCAAATTTGTCGCTTCTTGCATTTTAAGGGCCCTAGTCCAAATGAAAATCACACAATTATTTTGAATTCAAGTTGAATTTCACACTTCTGATTTGACATATGGTGTTCTTTTTTTAGTGACTATATATTTACTTTACTGAAATTTCAGTTGGTCTACTATTACGTCGGGTTCATTGAAATTTACTCAAGTGAGAGTTCACTGTATAATGGCTGCAGGCGTTTGTGTTAGTCCTGAATCAGTGGTTTTACTGATTCTAGGAATTCGCGACCTTTCGCTACTTGTCGCGACCGGCTTACCTTCAGGATCGGGTTGTTTCGGTTTTTATATATCTAACAGAACTATGTAGGAATGCAACTTGAGTTATTTATTTTATTTAATTATATTATATTTATTTAGTAGGCAGGAAAAAAGGAACACCGAAGGCATTGTAAAAGCAAGAATAAGAAAGCATGACCTCGTTCCAGAAAACGCGCATCGATACGCTAACTGCAGAGGCCACATATCTGTAAAACAACAGCAAGATTAGAACACATTTGAACCTTATAAACACAAAAGAGATCATTTTCCAGTGATGTAGCAGAATCATCAGGCGTGGAAATCACCTGAGCCAGTGAATTCCAGTCGTCAGCTGTTCTGGGAAAATAACTGTGCTTATAAACATTAGCTTGTGTAAATATTCAGTGGTATCAAAAATCAATCATGTTTACGATGGATTATGCTAGCAGTGGCTGGTTGCACAGAACAAGGTTTATCTATTTCAACTTTTTTCGTCATAATTTGGTATAAAAACGTTAAACGAGTCGTCTTTGTTCCTGTTTCTGACCTAATGAGCTTTGTGCTTTTGCAATAACGAACTAGGTGAGTCGAGTCTTAGATAATTGTTGAAAATAGATCTAGTTGCCTTACGTCGGCATTTTTCAAGAGGCATGATATCAGAATTTTTTTTTCAGCGAAAGCTGTATATGGCTAGAAGAAGCAAAAACGACCGCTCGTGGCAGTGGTGCCACCAGTGGTCTCCGTTGGCTGTGTCATTGGTTGCTTCGTTCTCAGCGCCGTACCCAAGCGCGCACTCCATTGGCTGCGTTGTGCAGTGACGTCGTCCATCCCGTCGTACCCGTGGCGCCGAGCACGCCCGCATCAGTTTCTCCTGAAATCTTCCGCATTTCTATGCCACGGACAACTCTATAAGGGCGCCGAAAATGGAAAACGCGAGAGACCTCGCATTCGCCGGGCCGATGGTGTAGTGCGGGCACAAAAACAGGCCCGAGAGGCCGAGTGCCGCCGTCAACTGTGTACTGATGATCCGGCAGCCTTGCAAACCGCGCTAAGTCGTGAACGTGATGCAAGCGCCGGTGGCGGACGGATCCTGCTAACCATGCCGCCGAGTTAGCTCGCGACGTCAAACCCTTGCAACGTGGTTGAGGCGGCAATGTGATTATTGCATGAGTGCTCGCTTTCGGCGGGAGTTACTCCATCGGCACATTGGCTTCGGTTGCGACTTCTGTGACCGCCTGTGGTTCGAGAACAACCAATATAATTAACGCATTGCGAAACGAGCGCTCATTGCACTCTTCCATGACCGTAATCATGCCGGGCACGATGTGCGGCATGTGAAATAAACACTGTGGTAAACCCAAGCCGAACGTGAGAAGCAGGAAAATATAATGAATAATTGTGAGAGGCTTCAGTGCGACGTCGGGGGTTGAATTCATTGCTATACACTGGGGCCGTACTTTTCAGCTTTCGCTGGTGAACCATTTGCGCGGAGTGCTTGGACGGTAATTTTTTTTTCTTTTTGTAAGCCGTATACACAGAAGATATTTCCTTCCGTTGGGCAAGGGTTCTCTTCAGTGTATAGTGAGACACGGTCTTACAACGACGCCTCATGGGGCCAAGAGTGGGCCACCGTGGCCATGCGACCATCCCAGCTTAAACAATGGATCATGCATGCCCTCACTTGGCTTACACTGCGCGGTCCAGTTTCTCGGCTGTAGTGGCCTTCGTCCTTTGGTGCGCGCCCTTCCATTGCGATGACCGCCCTGGAACAAAAGCGCTGCGTTTCGCTGACCCATCCGGCTGGTCGGATCCGTACACGTATACAATCGGGGTCCCCCATTCACTATGGTGTCGAAGCTCGTAGAGTTCCGAGACCACAGTGGTGTCATTGGAGTAATTTTAACACCATACTCATTCCTCTCCCCAGTAATCGGGGACATTTATCCAAAATGCATTGTTGTTGTTGTTGTTTTCATTACTTGTTTATGTTGAACTGGATTGTATTAAGCTTAATTGTTACGTTGTAAATAGTTATGTTGTATTAGAGAGAACAACACTTCTTTGTATGAAACGAAATTGTGCTCTGCAATGTGTGCATTCTATTGCAGGCTCAGGTTGTTACTCATCAGTATGCCCACCTGTTTTGTTCTCCAAATGAGACTGGCAGCATTGAAAATAAATAAATAAATAAAATATTTTTCGGGGTGCATACGTTCCTAGATAAGAATGGGTGTGTGGGCCAGGTGTAAAGTTCATTATTTCAAACCTTCATTCAAGTTTCCAAACTTTCCTTTTCGGACACTACAGTCGATGCGATCAATACAGTCGACCGAGAAGAAAAATGTTACTTTCGCTTTAGTCTCATGTTTTATGTATTTAGGCTACTTTAACCGCTTTAATACACCAACAAGCCCAAATAAACAAATCTTTTCGTATGCTCCTCAGCGTGTACCAAGCATGTTCTCATCCTAATGATAATCCTAAACGAAGCATGTTAAAATAAAATTTCTTTCGTCCGCGTGGCGCCTGCATTGCACGAGTTTATACGGCACACGTGATTAGTTACTTCAGACTTCTTTTTTTCTTCTCCCTGTTTGTCGTGGCAGTCTGAAACGATGGCGGCTGCTCTCAAAGAAAAAAAGAGAGAAAAAGAAAACATAAAGCAACGTAATCTGGACACTGCAGTACTAATTCCTTTGTGTGTCGCGAGCGCTCTTTAATGGCGCAGGGATTATCTGGACGCCGTGAAATCTCTTTAAAGGGCGCTCAGTTCGCAACAAGACGGGGCCCATCTCCTCTCTTTGTCGTTGAGCCGACGACTGTCTCTGTTCGTGTCGCAATTTGATGCTGCGACGCTTCCGCGGAACTCGGTCCATTGTCCATGTCGTCGTCTCCGTCGTCTCCACCGTCCAGTTACCGTTGCCCACTGTCCCCTTTGTGTACACTCTACCCGTACCGCAATGTGTGCCTCGTATACTGTATTTACCCGAGCATAATTCGAATCATCTATATCCCGTTCGGGGGCGTATTATAATGTCTTCAAATGTGTACAATTCGCACGACGTACTTCCAAGGAACTCTGTATTGAATTCCAGGGTAAAAAATGAAGTAATACGTTGTTTTGGTCCAGTTTCAGTTGGTAACTTCTTAATTAGCGTGTAATCAAACATCTAGTTATGCTGCCGTTAGTAATGTCGTACTTTTTCGTAAAAATATTTGCATAATAGCCTCAAAATACATGCGTATATTTGTTTGTTTTTTTTAGATATTCGTTTCGAGCGAATAAAAATATACTTTTGAGGTCGGTCCTGAATCGTGGCACGTCAAATTATCCATGAAACATCCATGAAACATTTACCAAGGCGGTTGGCAGAACAATGTGGTCAAGTGCAGACACGTTACTTGTGCAGAATGTCCAATTCATCCTGTAGGCAATGTATCTCGCTCTTCGTATCTTGCTTTTTTTTTTTTGCCACCAGTCGAAAGTATTGGCAAAAACATGTAGATGATGATTGTTTGGGTTTAACGTCCCGAAACAACGATACGAATGTGGGGTACAGCGTAGTGGAAGTTTGTAAATTTCAACCATTTGATGTTTTTTAACGCGCACCAAAATGTGAGTTGATAGGCCTCAAGCATATCCGCTTCAATCGAGAATATAGCCGCCGTGGCCGGGGTTCCGATCCCACGACGCGCGGATCAGCAGTCAAACACCGTGTATAGACAGCCGTGGCCAGTTGCGTCCACATATGCGGACATCGCGCCTCGAGTGGGATATAAGGTGTTTGAACGACGTAAAGTTGTGCACCCACCGTGTTGGCTTCACGGCTTCCCAATGCTACGCTAGCACAAGGACGTCGGTGTGAATCACCAGGTGATTAGAATTGACTCCGTGTTCATCACTACGCAGCGTGCTTCGTAATGGGGACGTAGATTTAGCGCTTAAAAACCCGAGCTTTAGTTTTTAAGTTGAGCTGATTTGTCGGCATTCATTATACGAAAAGGTCTTTCGCATCACTGCGCAAGCTTTCAGTTCGTAGTCCACGGTGGTGTCGCGTCTTTGCCTCCACTTATGCTTGTGTTTTCATGTCTGTTGTAAGCGATGAATAGGTCAACGTGGTGCCTCGTTTATTTATTTAATTATTTATTTATTTACTTACTTATTTGTTTATTTATTGTTTATTTAATTACTGCAATCTGTAGTTATCGTCAACACAGCCTCATCAAGCGTGAAGCCTGCTGTCACATAGTAGAATACCAAGTACTCTAAATCGTTAACCACTTTCTCAGAACACCACTATGCACTCGTGGTGCGAACAGTGGGGAACCACTCGTGGGGCCGCCCTGCTTTCACTTCTGCTCACTGGCCTATCACCTCCTCCTCGTCTCAATACCCTTTTCCACCCCTCGCTTTAATACACCATATACGCATATGCTTGCTGTTTCCTCTTTTGTGTCATCTTTTTATGCGTATGTTTCTTCGTATATCTCAATATCTACAGAAATTTTCTCGTTTTTTCTACTTCTCTTTCTCTACCTTTTTCTTTCTCCCTTTCTGTGTACTCGGTCTCTCACCTCTTTTTATTTCCTTCTTCCCTCTCTCTATTTTTTTTTCTGTCTTTCGCACTCCTTCTCATTCTGTCTCTTTTCTCTTTCCATCTTTACGTTTCTTTGTCTCTCCTTCTTTCTCTTTCTCGCCCTGTTATAGTTTTTTCGCCTATCACAGTTATGGTATTATCCACCGGACAAACCCATGCAGCAGTAGAGGACCTAGAACTCGCGGTGGTGATAGCTTTCACGTTCAACTGACGCGTTACGTCCGGCTCTCGACCTATTGAGAAGGTCGCGGCCCAGCTTCAACAAAGCGGCTGCTGAAACGTCGATTCGCGCAGCGCGCTCGAAAACAACCTCCGGCCGCGAAGCCCCGCTTCGCGGCTTTGTTTCGCTTTCCCGCCGCGAGGGGTCGCCACTCGGTCACGCAGTGCCCGAGATGTTCGATTTACGTTGGGCGCGGGGTCGGGACCGCTCGATGGGCTCGATTTCGCAACGTGGCACCTCGTGAAACATTGTAGCAGGTTTCCACACAGCTGCGCGCGTTGTTATTTTTTCCCGTCCAGTCCTCCTTTTGGCGCCGCTGTCGCGGTGGACGGAGGAATGGACGGAGAATCACTCGCGTTCGCAGCCGCTCGACAACCGCAAATGAAGGCGTAGCCTGAAATCTATTTTTCCAGTGGTGAAAAGCGGGTGCGAATCACCCCGTATGCATGTTCGTGTGCGTCTCTTTGTAAGTGGTGTGCGTGTTTAAGCGCACATGCAAAACTCGAAACTTAGGCGCGAAAGAGTGAGGTTGAATCTCCGCCCTGCTCCTCAGCTGCGTCCTTAGCTGCCAGTGATTGAGTGCTCCACCTAAGTCGTACCATGATTAAAAAAAAAAAAAAAAGTAATGTATGCGCACTAGTAAACTTGTACCAGCTGCATATTAATCTTGCGTGCTTACAGCCTGCAGTTTCTCTAATAAGCCACATTTAACGTTAATTTACCAGCTTCTTCATGATAATTTTGCTTCAATGTAATGTCGACTTGATGTTACTGGTCACCTCAAATGATTTCAGAACGATGCGATAGTTGGTGATGAAATCTGCCTGGCTGTTTTTGTGTGTGTAAGTGTGAGTGAGGGAGAAAATACAACAAAAGCAAATATGAACACAAGAAAGTATTGCACCCTACTGTGTTTTTTTTTTTTTTTCACTCCGAATAGTCGTTCACAAAGTAAAAGAAATGCTCCTGTGTAAATTCCTAAGAACAGTCTTAAGGAGAGGGAGGTATAAAAAAAAATCGCAGATCCCACGTACCTTGGAAATCAATACTATGCGAAGCATGTGGAGATAAGGTGACTTTGTTGTAACTTATTTATGGAGCGAGACGTGACGAAACGACGCTAGAGATATGTACAAGTGTAGTACGCACACAGATATGTTAAACAGTCGCATGTTTACTGTTGCGTAGTGATGCCAACAACAGCGTGGCTATTATCACTGCCAGATACCGTAAGCTGATATGTAGCGCTTGTGCTGTGTACAAATGTTGTACGCACACACATCTGTCACAGTCGCATATTTACTGTTCCGTAGGGATGTCAACAGCGGCATGGCTATTAGCACTACCAGATACAGTAAGCTGATATGTAGCAAGTGTGCTAGCGAGGATGGCAGCCCTGGACACTGTTAGAAAAACGAGCTTCAGTGGATGGCGCTTCACAACAGTCGTCGTTAATCCGGAATGACAGCTGTATAATAGGAGTACGTGTGTACTGTTTATAAGATTGGATTACCAGCACTGCAGTCACAATTTACGTTCCGCGAACATTCTCGTGAATGGTTATGTGCCACTGGTGTGCGGGTATGTGCCACAGGAGATTGACACTTAGTATCTACGCAGGAACGACGAGAACATGCATGGGTAATTTTAACGCGTGAGCCTTAAGAAACAACCGGACATTGGCAGCGTTGGCCCGACAGAATGCAAAGAATAGATGCCAGGGTCCCAGCAGGAATGGGAACCCAGTATTTCTGCGTGGCAATGAAGCATTCTACCCCACAGCCACGCCAGGTCTCGGAACTGCTTTTTAATTAGACCTCAATGTTCGTGAAAACGTCAACTGTAGTTGCAGTGCTGACTATCCAATTTTATTATCAACATTACATATGTACTCCTGTGATACAGCCGTCACGTCGGGTTAACGTCACTTGTGGTTAGGTGCTATGTGCGGAAATTGATTAAGGTGGCAGTGTCCAGGGCCAGCATCTTCGCGAGCATCAGCGCGTCATATAAGCTTCTGGTGTTGCTAATACGCATGTTCCAGTTGACATCGTTGCGAAAGTGCAAACTACTGGTTATATAAACATTTGCAACTGTTCAACATATGCCTGGGCATGCGACATTTGTACGTATATTTAGCGTCATTCCATATAACGTGTCGTTCGTCAAACAATTACAACATGGTTACCTTCCCTCTGCACACTTCGCATAACGTCCATTCCCATGTACGTGCACCATGGGATCTGCGTAACTTTTTTTCATATCATGACCAGCGAGTCGTATTCGTCAGACCATCTCAGCCTCCCTTAATAATTTCAGTTTACCCCAAGTTAAAGGGGTGATCACGTCACGAGAGCACCAGATGTAGGCGGATAGATAGATAGATAGATAGATAGATAGATAGATAGATAGATAGATAGATAGATAGATAGATAGATAGATAGATAGATAGATAGATAGATAGATAGATAGATAGATAGATAGATAGATAGATACGCTCAAACATTAGCGTATTCACTAATATAACGCCGCCAGTGCTGTGTCATTACATTTCATACTTTTTTCAGCCACGCAACCACACTGCGCCCGCACCATGGTGTAAGAAAAAGCTAGATGCTGACACTCGGCGCTACGCGCAAGGAGAGGGCGCGAGAAGATTGTGTTCGCCGATGACCTTGAGCTACAAGTAGTTGCCGTAGATTGAGTTAAGATGGCGCTGCTATATGGGGCGCCACCAAAGCCCCTATACTTCGTAAAAGTACCGCCACCTGCTCTCCCCTCGCCACCTCCTCTCCGGCGCTTTGTTTTTTTTTTTCGCTTGCGACAGTGGCGCCCCTTGTAACGCGCCACGAGATTGCATGACGATAGTTATAGCGCGAGAACAAAACGACGACACAGAGACAAGAATGACACGAAAGACGATAGTTATAGCGCGAGAACAAAACGATGACACAGAGACAAGAAGGACACGAAAGACACGCAGTTTGCTTTCGAGCCGGTGGCGCGCCACCGCTGCTGCATTAGTTACAGCCGCTCCTGTAGAGCCGTGCCTCGCATATGGCTTTATGTAATGATTCTTCTGCGTTGAATTTCTCAGCAAGGCTGGGTGCGCTCACCATCAATATTACGGCAAAAGAGCCACTGCAAGTCATGCACAAGTTGTAGTGAATTGCACGTCGTTTAAACTTCTTTTTGCAGGGTAGTGTTTCTTTGTGTATCTAGCGCAGATATGCATAGTTGGGTTTATTGAGAATAGGTTGAAATTTTAAAAAGTAAACTCGGTACGCTAATTATTGAACCGGTAACAAATATTTAAATCGCAGCTGCGGTGTCTTAAGCCACGCCGTTCGGGAAGTAGTAGTTCCCGTGTGTACGCACTATTCCGATATTTTATAACTGCAGCAATGTCAACAATGTCCACGAAAGTGCTCGCTCAAAAACTTCAGGACATTTCACACGCTACCTCTCCTCTGCCTGTCCAATGACTTGTGCACGCAGTACGCCGTTCTGGGATGTTTGTCCTCTGCGACACAGTTTGCAACCATTGCCTTGAGGTTTTACATGCCTTCATAGGCGTTGCAGATAATCTAGGTGATAAAGGTCGTTCTTGCACACGGAAACTGCTTCGAAGTGCTGGATGGCCAAAGATGGTGCTGTGATGTAGAGGTCGAAAAACGCAGTCGCGTCATCACTGTCGAAATTACCGCTCGCCCATTTCTAGCGGCGTATTATCTGAACTCAACGCACAGCATCACCTCAAAGCAATGAGAAAGTTCGGCACATTGTCATATGCATTGCAACAAAGCGTTTTGTTTTTTTGTTTTGCAGACACAGGCTGTGCTCGAGAACAGCCGCGATAATCATGAAATTCGAAACATTAACCACTTTTGAGAGAAATGCTCTCACACGTCCTGCGCTTAGCATGCGGCGAACAAGCAAAAACACAGTGGCGCTTTGGCGCATTCAACATGGCGCCGAGCGGCGAAAACCGGTTCTTTGCCGCATCCACCCGAAGAGACAAGCTCCGGCGGAGAGAGGAGGAAACGGCGCGCATCAAAAGAATGATGTACTTTTCCGACGGTATTAGGGGTTTAGGGTGCCACGGGGTAGCAAATACAGTTACTCTAGGGGCCATAGGGCGCCAGCTATTCGCGCGGCGCTCATTCTGAGATTCACGCGAAGGAACATCTTCCTGAAAGCTTTGTGTGCATGTGACTTCGTCACTTAGAAACGCGTTGCCCTGTGCCTGTGAGCCTTCTCAGTGCATTTATTTATTTATTTATTTATTTATTTCCATACCCTCAGGGCCCGAAGGCATTACAGAAAGGAGAGATTGAACAATATGTTAATAAATGAAGCATTAGTTGATCATTTAGTTATTTAGCTGATTAGCGCTTTGTGATTCAGTGCACGTACACGTCGACGCTGCATATGACGAGTACGTGCCAGCGGCTTTTGTCGCTGGGCTGCGCTTCGAAACGGGCAAGTGGTGTTTTGTCCCGAATTGCAAGTTGCGGTATCAGACTTGAACGGAGAGCATGCCGCTTTTCAAGGCTCCGCGTAAACCAGAACGCTTGGATAAGTGACGATGGGTGATTCTGAGAGCTAACGGAGCGTTGCAGCCAATAATGACCATGTGCTCGCGAAGCATTTTCCGGACGAAGCGATCTCTGCCACATATCATGCCGAATAAAAGGGAAACGTCCTGTTGCACGCACCAAGGAAACCTACGCCTACTTCGGATGCTGTGTCTGCCATTTTACCGGGGCTGCCCAAAATACCTGACCGTGCAGCGAAAAAACCGGGAAAGCTCTACGAAAATGGCTTGGCTCTACTGCCGACTTCTCGGAAGCGACGGGGGCCGTAAGGTTCAACAGCATCTGAAAGTTCTGACACGACCGCTGAAACTACGCCAAATTTATTGCGCGTAGAGACTGTGACTCTACAGCATGGCGATGGTGAATCAGCAAGCACACATGCAGAAGGCAGCGCTTCGACTTCAGCAGCGATGGGCCTCCTCCTCGTGAAGAGGAGGGTGCTTCTCAACACGGCACTGATAGTGTTTGCCTATGCTCTACAGACTCAGTTCATCGTCAGGTCCTGACAGTAATTTGTTGTTTTAAATTGAGATGCCACTTTTAAGAGCTGCCCCATCTATACCTATTTGGACCAAGAAACATTAGGTGTTGTAGAATAACCAGTGAACATAAATCATTGCACATACTATTTCTGTGATACAACCGTCGTAGTTATAGTCAGGTTGTCATGCTTGATGTCGTCAAGCAAATTTTCTTGTTTTTTGGGGCGTCTTTGTAACACTTTATCGTCACCGTCTCGCAACATTGCAGCCGCACTTCCGACCATGGTACTTACAACACAACATCGTTTATTAACACGATGGCCTTCGATAGCATTAGATGCCTCATCAAATGCGAAATATGATTGTCGGCGTACCGCGTCGGCTGTACAGGGGACGAGCTGCACAAAATATAGTGTTTTAGGTAGTGCTCTCCTTTCACTGTCTGATAAGCACTTCATCAAGTTGAAGTCCGCGCGGCTTAATAAAATAGCGAAAAGTATGGCTGATAACACTGGCCCGATAGTCCCGGCATGGGTGTGGTCCGGGTTAACCCAGGGTCGACCTTCGGGACCCGATGAAGTCCTTCGCACCATATCATGCTGCTTACACTGCCAGAGGCCAAAATCAGCGTGACGATAACAGCAAGACAGCCAAGAGTAGCGCGTTGATTTAAGCTCACAATAGAAAGACTGCAAGATTTGTGAGACATGAACCGTGTTACGACCAGTCATGTATATTTTCCTCATTTTCTTATCATACCACGTCAATTTTGATATACATGAAGTTCACCAAACGGCCACTTTATATATAGCTCATTCACCATGTCACATATGTCATGGCATATAATAAAGGCGCGTCATTATTTTTATGTAATGAGCAAATATTTATGTTTTTCACGTGCTCTTGGTATGTCAGGTCAATTTTGGTACTCGTCAATTGAGTCAATCGGCCCCGAGAGCGCGAGGACCTGCGCAGCTAGTCAGAGAGACAGACCAATTGATATGCTCTAGATGTCATTGTTTCACCATAAGATGCTTCGTGCGAGATAAGTAGTGCCTAGTCTATTTGTTACCAACATCACATTGCAAGCCCTACCACCAAAAGCGATGAAGTGAGTCAAGTACCGCGCATTTTGTTGAAAAGCGATCCTTCTCTACCTGCCAGGCAATGCCAACGAATGTTTGAACCTATATGGCATCCACAAAAGCAGTGTCTCCACCCTGTTCCGAAGGAGCATATCGAGACACCCTATGGCCTATGACCACCCTCCGTGAGCGCCATCTCTCGCATCAAACGAAAACAGCCTAGGCGGCGACGATCACTATCTGGACGTGGCGCTGGCCGCAGCGCCATCACCTAACTTATATTGACACCGTGTCCCGCACTGGAATTATGTGGTAAAGGGAAAGAAAAGCAGAGAACGCCACCGTGATGCATTCGTGGTTATCGAACGCGCGCGCACACACCGAAACGCACTCCACCGTTGCGGTTTCGGCTGCGATCCGCAGGATGCCGCGGCCCTCGTTTGCGTCGCCGCCGCCACCACCGAGGCGGCGCTCCAGTCGCCACCACGACAAGCGCGCAAAAGAAGCAGAGCGCGTTGTCGTCACTCTCAACGTCATCACTGACGTCACGTGGCCGAGAAAAAGTCGGTCATGGGTTTGAAGCCGGGGCCGACCGTGCTCTATGGATCCCGACTCGGGGTCGCCGCCGCAGTGCCGCGAAACTAGGTCGCGTTTGCCCCGACTGCTGCTGCTGATGCCGCGGGACTTCTCCTGTCCTTCCTCTCTCGTTTTGGTTTAGCTGGAGCACAGGGAATGCTGAGACTGCAGGAAGTGGGTCGCCCCCCTCCCCCTCTAGCAGTATTGTGGGGTTGCCGTGGACACTACGGGGGATTGTGTTACTCCCGCGCTTTCACTGAGGTGGGCCGAGTTTTATGGGCTCATTGCTTAGTATTTCCGCCATGTTTGTTTCTTTTTTTAGATCCAACGCTACTACAGACATGAAATACCATATGTAGGCAGTGTCAAAAAGGATATTTTAAATCGGCAGGCGACATTTATCCCGTTCTGGGTCGCATACAACATACGGATACAGTGGTCGCCCCTTATTAATTATTCGCATGCAGGAAGGCCGAGTACATGCAAACCAAATAGTTTATTTTCGATCCGTTCAATAACAGATGATTCCCAGAAAAGAAGCTATCCCAGAGTGCTTGACGAAGCAACGGCCTTTTCCAAGTGAAGCTTGTTAAGGCACATATTTCGCTGGTGGCGTCATACGTGAACGCGATACACTTGGCGCTGGTGAGCGTACACAAAATGCGGACCCCGAAGGAGTATTTTAGCCACTAGACCACCGCGGTGTGTCAATTTGTGTGTCTGATTTTCAATATTTGGTACTCTGTCGGTGATCAGCCGTTTCTGATATGGCAGTCTGATCCTTTATTGAGGCCACCTGTCATTTCACGCGGTCACATCATTGTTATCTGGATGTGAAAGCATGACCATCGTTGTTTGCTTTCTGTTGAAACTTATTTGCCGGCGTGCAGGAAGAAATAAACATTTGGCTGCATATCCGTGTGCTTCACTGCAAGCGTCGTCGAAAGACGAAGGTCTTCTGCTGGTCTTCTTTCATGCATAGCGTTGCGTTTTCAGAGCAACTTTAGAAACACTAGGGTCTTTAGAATTACGCGTCTATGTATTTTCTAGTGAGGGAACACACCGTCTAATAGTTGCGTATTGATCATGCGGCTCAGATATGCGTAATATTTGCTTTGTGATCGACAGTGCTCATAAATATGAACGCAGCCACCAGTTCAAGATTGTTGGGCGTTCAGCAAGTGCTTAAGCTTTGATCGGGTGGCTGAATCGTGTGACAGACAGAAGGACAACCCTAAATTTTTGCGTTTAAACATCCCAAAAAAGACTATCGTCTTAAAAAAAATCGGGGGTAGCATTAATACAATCCGATAGGGAAAAAGTAGGCCAGGCACACAGGTACCAAACAACGCTTCCCCGGCCCTTCCCTTTCCTTAGATGGTGAAAGGGCTACCAAGTTTTCCCTTCTTTTCCCAAGAGAGGCACACACATCCATGGTATACTTGCCAGGCAGTGTCTTTTAAAACATATTGTGTTTTAAAAAAGTCATGTAGGAAAAGAAAAATTACATATATAATTATTGCAGGGAGAAAAGTCAAATATTAATGTCTTTAGCTGTATACCGTATGCAATAGCACAATTATTGCGAGCTAGCAATTACGTTCACAATCATATTCAATACTTCGTGCAAGTTTGAAGGCTGGCGTTGGTAAGTAGGTCAAGTCGAGGGATGCGATAAGTATGCTTGAAAGCTCTGGAGGCATGTACATTATATCATCGTTTTTATAGCGACATTTAAGCGAGAGGTGGGTAGTTCCCAGAGATCACTGTACATGGTTGCATGCTAACTTTCCTTCTAAATGCGGAGTATTTGCGGATATTTTGAGCGTATCCATTCATACATACACCCATCCTTCCGTAATCTATCTATCTATCTATCTATCTATCTATCTATCTATCTATCTATCTATCTATCTATCTATCTATCTATCTATCTATCTATCTATCTATCTATCTATCTATCTATCTATCTATCTATCTATCTATCTATCTATCTATCTATCTATCTATCTATCTATCTATCTATCTATCTATCTATCTATCTATCTATCTATCTATCTATCTATCTATCTATCTATCTATCTATCTATCTATCTATCTATCTATCTATCTGCCCACAACTTCGTGCTCTCCAGACCGTATCGTTAACGAGATATATACCAAACTCGGTATGGCATAACAAGAGTATATGATGAACATGACTGACTGGTCGTATCATTAAAAAATCATCCTTAACTTCAATGATTATATTAGTTTTGTAAACGCTGAAAAAAAAAAGATGCAGGCAAGTATAAATAAGTTCACGTGCTACGTGACGCAAACAGGCTCATAAATAGTGTGCCACACTCGCCGCCATCGCCACAGATGGCGCTGACTGACACTCCCATGCTTAAATTCACATATATACCCAATAAAGTGGCTGGGAGGATAGCCGCCAGGGTAGCTAAGTGGTAGAGCATCGAACGCGTTATTCGAAGGTCGCAGGTTTGGTTCCTGCCCATGGCAAGTTATCTTTTCACGCACTTTTCTTTCTTCATATTTACTTTACAATTTGGTCTAATAACTTCTCCTAACTTTCCTTGGCATTATTGTATGTTATGTCACATTAATATTGTGCCAGATCACCGAAAAATGAGCTCTTAAATGTACACTACTTCACTACTTTCCATATATATATATATATATATATATATATATATATATATATATATATATATATATATATATATATATATATATATATATATATATATATATATATATATATATATATATATATGGGATATGGCACAACGGGAGCGTTGTCAACAAGGATAAATATATTTATTCCCAACAGTTTCGGGAGGGGACCTCCCTTCATCCCCTGATGAAGGGAGGTCCCCTCCCGAAACTGTTGGGAAATAAATATATTTATCCTTGTTGACAACGCTCCCGTTGTGCCATATCCCATACCTTCACGAAGTTTAACTGGCCCATTGAATTATTACTCCCACTATATATATATATATATATATATATATATATATATATATATATATATATATATATATATATATATATATATAAGGAACACACCGTCTAATAGTTGCGTATTGATCATTCCCTGACGAAGGCCGTGCCACGGCTGAAACGTTGGCATAAAAGTATTGCTCTTTCGTACGTGTACTCGCTTGTGTTCCTTATACGTACCAGACCCCTTGAACTTCCTGCTGAATATATATATATATATATATATATATATATATATATATATATATATATATATATATATATATATATATATATATTAGTGTCTTCGGCTCTTGTACACGAGCGTTAAGCGATTTCGCCAATAAAAAGTCTAACGTTCTAAGCTAAAGGCCAGTGAAGCGTGGTGGACTATAGACTGTTAAAATATCGCAGACAGAGCGTAAATGTAGGTGCCCTTCTGCTGCGTCATCCGGCGGGCCCTACGCACAATGCCTCGCAACGCAGGTTCATTGCTCTTGCTATTATTTGCTAATGCTATTCTTTACTCTAAGCCGCGTAAGGCTTGAAACAGCAAAACGGGACGATTTTGAAGACTGGTCTGGGTTCTTTCAATTCGTTTGGCGTTGGTCTAAAGGAATAATATCAACGTTGAAAATTTATTGAATCAACGTTGTTTCTACGTTGATTCTCAGCATAGAGAGGTCCCAGTAAAGCTCAGAGTCACAAATGCAACTTGTATGTTGAAACCCCCGATACGGAAACTCGCGCTGAAATCGAGCGTTCGCACATCTCATCGGTGTATGAATGAATGCTGGTTCTTAATAAATTAAAAAGGAGCTAATTTCTGTCTGCATATTCTAGAGACACGGCTAAGCTACTTGTAGGGAATGGGACAAGCGACAGAAGAAAGGGAGAGTCGAGATACGAGGGATGGGGAATATGGTCGAAGAAGTTCGAGGATGGTGCACCGCTCGGCGATAGCTATACGGCTTCAGAAGATTGCGGATGGCGGGCCGATTGGCAAGAGCTATACGCTGGCGTCGTACATATATAGCGGACAATTCAACCGTTCAGCACGAAATTCAGAAGCGAGGCACACACGTCGTCGCTGACGTAGGTCGTCGATCGCTTCGGGGTCTTTGCCGTTACCTCGTATTCTCTTATTGTGTGGACTTGGGTTTTTCGGCTCGCCGCCGTTGCTTCACAGCCATTTGTTGGGTTAACTGTTGCCTTTTTCATTTTTGATGGACCAGCAGTGGGATCGATCCAATGTCTGTGGCACATAACCGCTCAAAGTTTTCTGATCGGCCGCACACACAAATTACGGTTAATTCAAGTAGATTGGCTGTTATAAAAGCAGGATAATTTGAGTTCCAAACCTCAAGCGCGGGATGTTGAACAAAGAGCTCCGAGGCATCAGTGTATATGTGTTGTAAACGTAGAGTGCATGCATAAATTGTGCATGAATTAACAATTTTGTTAATTGCAAACTTATTTCATTACTTTTGAAGGGTAATAGCAATACGACGTTATTATAGACTTGTAGCCACAATTTGTAATTTTAGAGTTTCAGCAGAGGGAGTAGTATTGTGGTTCAATTATCTTCAGGAATAATTTTGCCTTCTATCATGTCGTAATTTTGGGACGTAAAACCCCAGCAATCATACTGAACTTTGCCATCTATGCTGCTTCGGGACAGCAAGCATCTGCAGCATCAGACATAGTGAAGGCAAAGGCCTGACTTCACGTGCGGGTTGCATGGTAGCAGCGCGGGGCATTTTGACGTGGTACTGCGCCCCCTCTCTCTATTGAGAGAGAGGGCACGCAAGTTTGCGTAGCCGCGCAACCTCCCTCGTCACAGAGAGAGGGCGCGGCGTCGGAAAGCCAAGCGCTGACACGCTGGAAAGCGCATGTGTGGTCGGGCCTAAAAGGGCCTTTCTTCAACAGGCTCCGAAACGCGCTGGAAAAGCTCGCGCATTTTTCCTGCGCGTGACCAACCTCCTTCCACGCGCTGTGACGTCAACTCGGCGACGTGACGCAGCACGTAGCCTGTTGATTGGTTTAAACCAGGTTTGAACAAACAGTAATGACGTCAACGTTTATTATTATTATTATTATTATTATTATTATTATTATTATTATTATTAGCCTTAATGATAAAAAACAGTTCTTTTGCGAATAACAAGAAAAGAACACGTACAGAAGTTTTATTATGCCATAAACGATGACCCGGTAACAGTAGCCGCGCAGCGCAAGTACATTGGACTAACAATAACGTGTGGCCTTAGATGGGATTGCCATGGGAACAACATTACTTCAACAGCACTTAAGCGGCTCTTTCTTTTTAAGCGACGCCTTCGTCGAACGCCCCGTGAGACTAAATTACTAGCTTATAATACACTCGTTAGATCAGTATTAGAGTAGGCTACACCGGCATGGTTTCCATCGACTAATAAATTAATCATCATTATAGAGGGAGTGCAAAGAAAAGCAATAAGGTTCATCTTCAATAAATATCGACTCTCAGACTCTCCACGCGCTTTAATCAAATCGGCTAGATTATTCACAATTGAAAACCGCGCGGCGCTCGCCCGATTGAAACTGCCTAATCAATTAATTCATAACAAGCGAAATGTTAATAGTTCTAAGTACGTCTATATTTCAGACACAAGAATAACTCGACTAAAGCACTCATACATCCTAAATGAATATCGCTTTCATACAGATTGTTTTAAATACTCCGCTAGTCATACGACAGCGGAACGACTTACCTTGCACTATTACTAATACCACCTCACTAACTACCTTTTTATCACTAGTTGAAAATTACTTACATGATTCACAAACATGAAACTACAAATATTTCGCGCCTTTCGTTAGTGATGTATATTACTATTAGTATTTATCCCGCTACGCACATTCCACTACCTGTGCTTAGACTGTATGTTTTTGTGTGTTTTTTTGTAAAGCTTACGTACTAATGTGTCACTAGGATTGTATAATCGCAAAATATTGATATGATATGGTGTGCCAGTGCCAAACAGATTTCACGATTGCGTATAAATGTTTACATATGTGAATTTTCATATTTGTGTTAACATTGCCATTCACACTCAAAAAGGAAAAAAAAAAACAGTTATGTTATTTTGCATTATTTTTTCCTTTCTATCTTTCCTCATATATTTATAGTTTGTGTCCTTCCTGCAATAATCCCTAACGGGATTTGCAGTATGTACTAATTAAAACAATAAATAAATAAAAATTATGAAGAGAGAAGGTGTGCAGCTTCGTTGTTCGTGGTGCCGCTTGCCCTTTCCCTTTTATATTGAAAGAGCGCAGTGCGTGCCGTTGAGGTACACAACACGTACGTGTTGTCGGTTCTTGATTTTCATTACGGTACGACGGTCTCTACCGTTTCATCATCATCATCATCATCCTATCATTAGCCTGACTACTCCCACTGCAGAGCGAAGACCTCTCCCATGATCCGCCACAAAATCTGGTCTTCTTATTCCCGTCGCCACGTTATACTTGCCAACTGTTTAATCTCATCGACCCACCTAACTTTCTGTCTCGCCTTCGTGCGTTCGCCTAATCTGGGAATCCAGTCAGTTACCCTTAATGATCAGCGGTTATCCATCCCTACGTGCTTGCTACGTGGCCGGCCCATGTCCATTTCTACTTCTTGATTTTCAACTGTGCTATCCTTAACCCCGGTTTGTTCCCTGATCCACTCTGCTCTCTTCTTGTCTCTTAAGGTTACACCTATCATTTTTCTTTCCATCGTTTGCTGCGTCAGCTTCAATTTAAGCTGACCTTTTTTTGTAAGCCGCCAGGTTTCTGCTCCGTAGGTAAGTAACAGCAAGATGCAGCTATTATATACCTTCCTCTTGAAGGTTAGTGGAAGATTACCCTCCATGATTTGAAAATGCTTGTCGAATATGATCCACCCCATCTTTATTCTTATATAGTTATTTCACTCCCATGGCCCTCGGCTCCGTGGTTGCTATACCTATCCTAAGACATTCCTATGCGAATTTCAGCGTCTCTCCACCTATCGTAAAGCGCTGTTTTCTGCTGAGACTATTGATCATTACCTTAGTTTTATGCATAATAATTTTCAGACCTACTCTTCTGCTTTCCACGTCCAGTCACGTAATTATGAGCTGCAATTCGTCCCCTGAGTTACTCATCAAGGCAATGTCATCAGGGAATCGCAAGTTACTAAGGTACTCTCCATTAACGCTTATCCCTAACTCTTTCCAGTCTATAGGGTTCTGAATACCACCTGTAAACACGCGGCGAATAGCATTGGAGCGATTGTGTCTCCCTGCCTTACACCCTTCTTTATTGAGCCTTCTATCGCTTTCCTTATGGGGAACTATGGTGGCTGCGGATCCTCTGTAGATTTCTTCCAGTATGTTTATGTAGGTTTCTTCGATGCCCTGATTCCGTAGTGCCTGCATTACTGCTGATATCTCGACTGAGTCAAACACCTTCCCCTAATCTATGAAGGCTATCTATAGGGGTTAGTTGTGTTCCGTGCATTTCATATTACCTGTTTTATCGTATGAATGTGGTCTATTGCGGAGTAACCTGTATGAAACCGTGCTTTGTCCATTGGTTGATCGAACTCGAATGTCGCCTTAATTATATTAGCACTTTTTTTGTAAATAGTTTGTAGAGAATTAACAGTAAGTTGATCGGCCTGTAATTTTTCAAGTCTCACCTACATGTAAATGCAACTGCCACGTCCGAGGTCAAACTTATATAGAGAACAGCTTGACGCTTGGATAAGAGAGCAGAGAAGGTGGGGGGCTTGGCTTCCGTTAATCATTTTCCAAGTACGAATTGAGTAATTTCTCCAATGAATTTTCAGCTCCTCATTGTTGCCATCATTGTGACACAGTTACTGCTTTGTGCTTACTTATCGTCACATGTGTTACTAGCATGCTGGCAACTAAAGGCAGCGTTTTTTTAGCAGATACAAAAAGCCCTAAGTGCGTTACCGAGCCTGCTCGTATATACACCGGTTCCAAAAATTACGGCGTTTCATCCCCTTTTCTGTGGCTTTCGTTAGCTCGGTAAGCTTGATGGGTAGATCTGAAGGGGATCAAAAACTTGACCTGAATAACTCCTTCGATGCTCTCGAACGCGTTATTCGGATGTCGTAGGTTCGATTCCTGCTCATGGCAAGTTGTTTTTTCACCCACTTTTCTTTCTTCTTATTTACTTTACATTGTTTGTGATAACTTCCCCTATACATTCCTTGGCAATATTGCCTGTTTATATATATTACTTTAATTAATTAGAAGCACAGGGAGAAAAGAACATATTGTCTCTCTTGCCAGTGGTGAGTTGCAAATAAATAAATGAACAAATGACAAGTTCAGTGCGCCTGCACATAGAGTTCATGTAGAACAAATATAGCGTTCCTACCGGAGACACTAATGTTTCACATGCTGAATCACCTTTTCTTCGAAGCGGCAGGCCAAAATACCGTAATTGTGGAAAATTAACAGTCCAGCCTAATTTTGTTGCGAATCTCTATTTCGTGAAGGCACACCGAGCCGTGGGCTATTCAGGGAGAAGCGCACCAGGCCTGTGCCCCCCCCCCCCCCCCCTCTGTGGAGTTCTTTTTTTCGCCATATAAAACGACCATTTCAAGGAGCTTCCCCCTTAAAATCAAAGAGGTGCCCTCCTCTCCCCGAAAATAAATTTTCTGCCCACGCCCCTGACACCAAGGACTCGCGCTCAGCACGATTGTAGTATGTGGCCGTGACATAGAACTCTTGATAAATGAAAGCGTTGGGGGCAGACTTTTCGAAAAAAAAAAAATGTACCGTAAACAAGCAAGATGCTATCGTTCTAGTATATTTGCCGCACGAAACCAATTGTTCTTGAAGTTCATTGGGACGCCTTATTATCTGCTGTACTCAACTGCACCTTCTCTTTGGGCGATCTTTTCTCATTCTACAGCCGGATACAACCATAAGAAAGTCCGGAGAGGCTTCGCTCATCATGACCGAATTGACTTTAAAAAAAGAGAAAAAAAAAGACCTCTTATCGCATCCGCGACTAAAGAAATGACGAAGGAACGAGCTTCACGCTATAAGGCGACGAAGGCGCTTTCTGCGAGTGACCCGCCTTGTTCAACGACTGCGGCGCTCCTGTGCGTTTCTACTTACCTTTCTCCTTTCATTCTTACCTTTCTGACACACCTGTGTCACCTAACCACTTTCTCAGTACAGGGTAGCAAGCCGGATACTTATTTTCCGGTTAGCATCCCTGCCTTTCAGTATCACCCTTTTCTGTCCTTCTATCTCTCATTCCTATACAAATACACTTGGTGATGTTCTTCGAAGGCGGCGTCACTGGCCGTCGGCTTAATACATCAGTCTCTGGAGATAGCGCTCATTAATGCAGGCTTTTACCTCCAGAAATACTGAACGTTGGCAATCTTCTGTCTGCTCCATTTTACTCTACAAACCGTGTCGCCCTAGTCCGCTAATACAACTTAAATAGTTGTGTCGTTGCTCGCTGCGCAGTTCTAAAGCTTGAGGTTCAGACACATTTTATATGTATAGTCGCCTGCGCAAATTGAAAATTTTCAGAGGTTATATGACTGCCCTTGGCTACATCAACTATCCATAGTTAGCTCTTCGCCCTCACTTTACTTGAGCCGCAGTGCCCTGCGCACTAGCTGAGAAAATGGCACATCGCATAGCCTAAATCTATACAGCAGTCGTCATGACATCATCAATGTTTCGGAGGCCATCTGGCGGCGCACCAAAAGTGTCGGAGCAGCTTGTCACGTAGAATCACAGATGGTGGGACCTGCTCACGTCTGCACGATGCACATCCATGGCAGGTCTTTCGTTGTGGTGTAGATAAAAGTTGCGGCTGATCAGGCAAGCACTTGTGACAAAACTGCAACGTTCTTCGCATCGCTTTGACTCTACGAAGCAAACCTCGTAGGTAACTGACCTCAGGTGCAGACCTTATCCGCTGGGGTGGTGCCAGTATTTTTTTCGCTGGGAGGAGGGTGTGTGTGTGGGGGGGGAGGAGGGGGGAAGCAACCACAATATAAGCGAGTTCCTTTAGAGTGGCCGAGAACATCATGTGCGTTCTGCCATGACTATGCTCGCTCTTGGGGGAGGGGGGAGAACGAGGTGAAGGGCAGATGGAAGTACGAGGGGGGGGGGGGGGGAGTTCCAGCCGTCCATACCCCCTGTTGGCGCCGCTCCGGCGCCAAAGAAAACGCACCTATGAAGTATTCTTACAATGTCTCCTGAAGTTCTGAGGGACACATAGCTGCGATTACTCTAAACCACTTGTGCAGGTGCTAGGAACTTAAGGCGGCACTGACACCGTTTTTCCAAGGAGAGCTTACTCTGCCCTACTAATATCCTGTATAGAGAGACGGCTCTGAGCAAGTGTGATGCTCAACGAATGCTGCTAAGATGTTTTATATTTATATTAAAGTCAATTTTCGTCGCGGCGCACCTACCAACCTCGACACTAACTTGACGTCAGGCTACAGTACTAATCCTGGTGACTTCACGTAGCAATCTAGCAGGTTGTTATGACGTCAAGCCCCAGAACACAGAAAAATGCCAGCCTGTGCGTCGCCTCCTCATCGTCTGCTCGCGGCGTGCGGTCACTGCCATTCAGCGTACCTGTGACGTGAGCTAGCGAAGAGTGGAACTGTGTACGTACAAGCGAATACAATATATACACTTATCAAAGGACAAAGGAATCGTTCGAAGAAGTGACGCGCGGATGCGTATACGTCACGACAACTTACGTGCGCACACACTACAACCTGTTAGTGCTGCTCATGCCATGTGTGAGCATATGCCAAGGCACATACCATGGCGCTGCTCATACTAGTTTACAGGCTGGGGATGCAGATAGTAAAGGAAAGACTACAGACATGGGTGGAGAATGAGGGGGTGCTGGGATAACTGCAAAATGGGTTCCGTAAACAAAGGAGGTTGGAGGGCAATCTATTTTCATTGATGCAGTGTATTGAAATAGCGCAAAAAGAACACATGCCCATGTGGCTGGCATTTCTAGATATCAAGGGAGCCTGCGATAGAGTGATCCAGGAAGACTTGTGGGAACACTGGACACATTAGATGTGGAAGATGGAATAACTAATCTTCTAAAGGATATCTATAAAAGTAACAAGGTAGTTATAAAATGGGAAGAACAGGTATCAAAACCTACGGAAATACAGTGTGGGCTTTGTCAGGGATGTCCCTTGTCACCATTGTTAGTTATGCTGTATCTACTGGTACTAAAAGAGAAATTAGAGGGGAGTCGACTCGGCTTCAGCCTCTCTTTTGCGAAGCAAGAAAAACGCGTTGAACAGTCATTACCAGCATTTATGTATGTAGATGATACAGTATTAATAGCCTACAACAATAAAGAGTCTGCAGGGATTGATATACATCTGCGGTAATGAATGAGAAGGGCTAAATTTGAAGTTCAGTAGGGAAAAATTGGCAACCATGATTCTTAATGATAACGAAGGCAGTGAGCATACAGTGATACAGGAAGTGACGCTAGAAAAAGGGGACAAATGCAAATATTTAGGCGTATGGATAAATAACGGGGCTGAGTACCTAAGGGAGAACAAAGATACGTAATGACAGGATAACAGGAATGCAGCTGTAATGAAAAATAGGACGCTGTGGGACTACAATAGGTATGACGTTGTGAGAGGAATTTGGAAAGGTGTCATGGTCCCGGGTTTGACGTTCGGTAATGTGGTCTTGTGCATGAGATTAGAGGTTCAACCAAGATGGGAAATTAAACAGCGTGGCATAAGTAGACTTGCATTGGGAGCACATGGGGAACACTCCATATCAGGGTGTACAGGGTGACGTGGGATGGACATCGTTCAAATTCAGGGAAGCTATCAGCAAAATAAAATTTCACGAGCAATTGGGAAAAATGGGAGCGGAGCGTTGGGCTACGAAAGTTTCGAGCTACTTGTACATGAAGAATTTTGATACTAAATTGAGGAAGCGAACTCGAAAATTGTCAAGCAAGTATTTAGACAACAGCAGAATAGAAGCCAGAAGGAAACATCGGTTAAGAAGAAGGCGAAGAAAACAAAGAGGGACATGTGGAAGATTGGAATGCTCACAAAATCGTCACTGGAAACCTACCGAGCTTTCAAGCAGGAAATTGCAAAAGAAAAGATCTATGATAATTCTCGGGGTAGTTCTCTACTGTTCGAGGGCAGAACAGGAGTATTGTGGACCAAAACGTACTGAGCTAAATACGACTACACAGACACGTTATGTAGTGCATGCAGAGAGGAGGAGGAAACGGCTGAACGTTTGATAATGTTATGTAAAGGGCTCCATTCCATAGTACAAGAGAATGGCGCGGAATTTTTCAAAGCATTTGGATTTAGGGACAGTGAAAGCAAAATAGACTTTAAACGTGTAGATATAACCAGGAGAAGGCTAACTGATTCAATCAAGGCACGCGTGATATTTAATCCTTCAACGCATAGTGATAGTACTTAATTTTATATGACCAGGCCGTGGCGTGAGCCACCACGTGATTTAAAGGGCACAGCCGGATACATTCATCCATTCAACCATCCGTGACGTGGTATAATGAGGCATGTTATAATGAGATCGATTTAATCAGAGTAGATAAGACATTAGGCCAACATAAAAATAAAGTTTTTTTTCTTGCAAGCCTGGTGGCACACATGTCAACGCCCCATTATAAAGGGGAAGCTTATATCCGTACATCCATCCGTGACATCAGGGTACAGTAAAAACCGAAACTAGCTTTTGATTGATGATTGATATGTGGGGTTTAAGGTCCCAAAACCCCCGTGTGATTATGAGAGACGCCGTAGTGGAGGGCTCCGGAAATTTCGACCACCTGGGGTTCTTTAACGTGCACCAAAATCTGAGAACACGGGCCTACAACATTTCCGCCTCCATCGGAAATGCAGCCGCCGCAGCCTGGATTCGATCGCGCGACCTGCGGGTTAGCAGCCGAGTACCTTAGCCACTAGATCACCGCGGCGGGGCCCAAAACTAGCTTTTAAAAGCATACTGTAATTAATTTTTTTTCATGCTTACCGGTAGATTTTCTACACTCTCGGGGGCTTGGCCTATCATTTCACGCAAAAAAAAAAAAACGATAAGTGAATTTTTTTTTGTGAGTATTCCTTTAATTCGCCCCTAGTGTGGATGTCGGTGGTAGGATTCACGCAATGCTTCGGAATGCAGCTGCTGCATTTTGTTGTGATTGTTGCACTTCTGCAGCCCAATAAGTTCCGGACTCCATGCATTACAGTACTTTCTCAGCCCATAATGATTCCCTTGTATGTTTTCTTTCCTACTGCGTCGCGGTTGAAAAGAAGTAGCCTCGAAGACGGGTACGTCATCCGCGCGCTTCCTTTTTCCCCGTTACTGCCGAGGAAGAAAGCGGTGCCCAGGCAAACGCGGCAGCGGCTCGTATCTTCCTGTGACCCTCCGTCGGTCTACGTAATCGCGTCGAGGGACCACCGCCGCCTGGCCGTGCTTCCTTCCTTCTGACATTCAGGTTGAAACAACTTTCCTCCTCGGCTTGCACTTAACCCCGATTCTCTCTCGCGCGCGCTAGCGCCCCACATGTTGGCCCGCGCCGCCGCCGCAGCGCCTCTCTCTTCCCATTTGGGCGAGGCATTGCGTCATTGTGACGTCACCGCTTTTTCCTCGTTCTCTTGCTTCGCCCGCGCGCTTAAAAAAAACCGGATGTCACGTGTTGCTTCTCTTTAGTCTGACGTCACTTCTGCTTTTGCAGGTCACCGAGGCTTCCTCCGTGCTCCTGACGCTGTTCGGTTGGTTCCTACCGTTTGCCGGACCGTTTGTTCCCTGCGTGGGTCGGTGTCGCGTGTCCCGTTGCTGAGCAGGTCGCACCTGCTGACCTAGCAACGTCTTGCTTGATCGCATCGTCGCGTTTCGACCGTGTCGTTCGCACACGGAACATGCACTCGCTTTCGCATGCCCTGAAAGAAAAATAACACAGGGGTTGAATACAGTTTCGTGGGATTGACAGAAAAGAGAAGAAAAAAGACATCGTGAACAACAATATGCACGGGAGTGATGAATGATGCAACCACACGGAGGATATCCCAACACAGAGCGCTGCTCGTCAGATGCGCAAGCAACCTACTTGAATGCAAGTGCAGACGCGCGCGCGATCGATCTTGCCTGAGGACAAGCTGTTGATCTTGCGACACGTCCGCAAAGGAGGCAAAGCGAAGAACTTGATGCGTTGTTATGACTCAAATACGATAAATGAAATTATCGTATGACATACGATAGATTCATCTATCGGCAAGCGAGCGAGCTCTCTACATGTGCACACTTGATATGTCACTGGACTCATTGTCACCAACGCCAATGCGTCATTTTTTTTCTCCATCCTACTGACGTCTGTGTAAAAAATGTTGTATACGATCAATGCTCACCAATGAGCATCGAACGGCGTTCTCACGCGCGCGTCATACAAGAGAAAACAAAACAAATCGCTGATCACTGATGACGGCGGCACAGAGTGCGCAATGCATAATACAGGCAGATGGTTCAGTGCGCATCAAACATTGTATCTTTTGATCACCAGGAAGACTTTTTCAACAACAACAGCGTTGCCACGTACTTACATGACAATAAACATAATCTCCTCGTGGTTATCGAAACCGAAACCAAAACTAAGTTTTTACGTGTTTGTTTTTGTTTGAGTGAATAGTTTATAACTAAACGGTCTCGCGTTTGTCGCACCTTCATAGGTTGACAAATTTGAGCTAAGAAGCTAACTTGATGTTCAAACTACGAGAAATTGTCGGAAATTCAGACGACGCCTCGCTTCGATGTTGAGCTCATCGGTTACTTACGTCAGAAAGCGGCGGTTGAAAGCGGCGCTGCTTATCGAGTGCTCTGTTCAGGAAGCGCCGCCATCTTGATTGTCGTGAGTGACTACGTAAAATGGACGGGGTCTGGAGGCCCGGTGGTGGAGATCGCCCACAAGGTACAGTGATCTGTTAATTATTCGCGCTCAGACCCACAATCGCGACCGTCTAGAGTTTCGTCAAAGGACTGCGGCCGCTGCTCGAGCTGTCGCTGCGTGCAGTGGCGCCGGGCGATCGTCGAAGCGGCTTGTACGGGACTCCGCACGGCAGGCGAGCGCCATGTTCCCCTCCGGTTACGGGCCCTGTTCGCGAAGTCTTCGCCTCCGTAGTGTCAGCGAGCAGCGTGGGGCTCGCACCCTTCGCTGATCCGAGCCCCGGTGTGTGGTTCGGTGACGTTGTTACGCGCGTTCCGCTGTTTTAGCGACGCGGGCGTCTGACGCCCTAGTTCCGTGCGGGCCGCTGCTTCGGGCTCGTCTCGTTCCAGTGTGTGTGTGTGTTCTTTTTTTTTTTTTAAGCCTAATTGTATCGGGGGAGTCCCGTTTTATTTCGCTTCGCCGATGCCCTGCGAAACTCGTCGTACGTTTCTTTCCCCTCTTCGTGCGTCGAGACTCTCAGCCCTGAGCCTGTGCGCCGTCCGGATCAGATTGACACGGGTTCGTTTCGACTGTCGGTGTGTTTGTGTGTGCGTGTGTGTGGTGCGGGGCCGAATGTCATTGGGTTGTTCATGCGTGATACGGGCGGCCCTCTAGGCCTAATCTGCTCTCCGAGGGGTGCTCCCCGTGCTTTTTTAGCGGCACCGAGGCGGTCAGAAGCTTGTTTGACGTTGCCCGCATGTCCATCTGGTTGTCAGCCCGTGGTTCGATGCGAAACCTCGGCGCCGGCGGCGGCAGCTGGCGACGGGACCCCGTTAAACTCGGTCGCCGGAGGCTGCTTGCCGGCTCGGCCGCCGCGGGGCCGACCCGCCGCGTCGACGTCGTCGACGTCGCGTTGTTGTGTCAGCGGCTTCGAAAGCAGGCTGGAAAACTCTGCGAACCGTCGCCCGCTCGGTTGGGAGACAGCGCTGTTGGTTACGTGCTGGCGGGCGCGTTGAAAGGCGCCGTGTTGTTGGCCGTTCGCGCGACCTTGAACCTCAGCTTGGCCGATCTTTTTTTCCTCGCTTTCTCAGCAAAAAATGGCGTGCGCTCGCTTGCTGTTTCTGCGATCTGCATGCCTCCCGCTTTTGTTTGTATTATTCACATCGCATGAAATTTGTTGTTACATCGTCAGATGAGCAGCGCACTCGCGAAGTTGCAGGCACGGGGGAGGGGGGGTCGTGTCTTCGATATAACGGTGCCTCCAGCATGTTGCTGACACGGGACCGGCCCGAATGGGGAACCAGCGTGTGACCCTTGCCATGTGCCTCGGGCTGCCTGTGTAGAGATTTGCCTAGAGCTTGGACCGCAAGTATTATGATGGGCTTTGCTAATATGGGTGGTTTGAGAAATGGGATGCTGCGCGTTATGCTTTTTTTTTTACCCCGTCGTTCTTGCACTGTCGTCGCGTACGCGCCCTTGTGGCGGCGTTATATCGATCTGGTGAACCGTTTTATTTTACTTTTTTTCGCCCGTGCTGCAGTCTCTTCGCGGGCCGTGTCAAGCGTTGCGCAATCGCAATTACGTAACGCAACGGGGGTTCGCGTCCTCCCACTATTTTTCTCTCTCACTCGCCCCCCCCCCCCCTGCCTCTCTCTTTCTAGGAGCGCGAAACACGCACACACCGGGCCACGTTGCTAACCCTCAAGGCATTATTACAGAGTCCGCCACAAAAGGATGGGGTTTCGGGCGACCGTTCTTTTTTACCGGGTGCTCCCCTCGAGGCATTCACCGTTCGACGACGCGATCAAATCACGCGTCGCTACGTGTGACCCCCTTGTTTAGCCTGCTCCGTAGTACCTTTACCCCGTTCCCCTCCTCCTTCCACGAAGCCGCTCGAGATCTTGGACCCGATGGGTCACTGATCGCGCCGAAGCCCTGCCAGTGCGCGGGCGATAATGTTTCCCCGGCTTTTGCGAAGCGAGAGCGGCAGCATTAACTCTGCTCCCCCCCCCCCCTAGTTTTATAAAAGACATTTAATTTGTCTTGGCATACAGAAACTGTGACTATATCGAGTCTTTTGTGGCCTGGGAGCTTTCGATTAAACTCTTGTATGTCGAAATTCTTGAGGAACCTGCTACGCACATGGTCGAACACATTTGCTGGGAAGACCTCATTACTATATTGCAGTTTGTCCCGCCTGATGCCTAGCATAAAATTGAGAAATCCATTTTTCGGCCAGCTTGATGTAAAACAGGTGGGGCGGCTTTCCCGCAAGTGTATGCGACCTTGTTATCGCACACTAGTGGACAAATATATGTTTGTAAATAGTTGGAATGTTTGTTTGCTTGTCTTTATCGAATGTAGTAACAAAAGTGGATAAATACCAACAGCGTGCAAGATTTTGTCTGCCTTCTGAGCCTTTTTGCAACTCCATTAAGCAGCTGAAGTTAAAATGTGTGAACACTGGAGTGGTGATACAGTTTCAAGCCTTTTCATTGGCTCTTGCTCACTGCATTCAATTAGTGGCAAGAATTTGGTCACATTTAACCATGGCTTATACAACAGTTTCACTTGGGATGAATCACATGGCTGGCACTGTACGCGGTTTTTGTAAGCACTTTTTTAGTAATAGAGCATGCAGAGGTTTGGTGCGATTACTCAAAACGTGATAGTCACTCTCCCCCTGATCCATGAACTGTTGTAAGGCATACGAGTAAAAACGAGCTAGAATATATTCCCACATGCTTTGTTAGCGGCTGGGTTTCTGCTCCGTAATTAAAATGCTACGCAGACTAGTTCAACTATAGTGGCTCCAGAGAGGATGGTTCCTTTGTGTCAGAAGATGGTTTTTTTGTGCTGTTTTGGGAGCAGAGATTCAGTGACCAATTTTATCGTTCACCCTTTTGCAATGGTTATCTTGATATTACCGATCCTCGTAATAATCTCCATAAGCTAGAAAACGTATTTGTATTGAAGTTCGTGCACCACCTTGGAACCGCACACTCTTTTGTATTGAGAAAAAGGAAGTTTTCCATTCCTGTGCACTTTCGAACTAAAGCGAAATGAACAGCAATAATGCATTGATGAACTCTTCAATTTAGTGCCTTCTTTTATTTTTATCTGCCGGTTAACTTTCATTGCGTGGCATTATTCGCGTCTCGCATTTTTTTCTGTAGATGTATTTGTCAGTGTGCCGACTAGCCTTTTGCTGCAATTCTCATCTGCTAGCCCAAACTTTTTGGCATTGCTAAAGCCTGGAACATAGTGCTGGCATGTTCCTTACATTGAAATTTTGAGTGGGTACTAATTAATTGGCATGCATGCCTATAACTAATGGATAAATGGATTTGCATACTGGCAAATCTGCCCTGAGTTGAAGAATTGGCTTTAAAAAATGAGACCTATTATGAATGTCTGGCTGCTAGCGAGCATTAAAGGCATGGATGATCTGGTACCCTCTGACTGAGGCAAAAGGAATGGTGTGCGATTTTCGAAGGGTTGAAAGAGAAATTTCGAAAGAGAAAAAATACTTTTCTCATATTGGTAAATTACAATTACACGGCACCCATTGCACCGCTCTTACCACGAGACGACAGTAAGAAATTGGGGAGCTTTTTTTTTTGTTTTTTGAAATGGACTAAAATCAAAACTAGCTCAAATAAGGCTGCATTGGTGCATACATACTCTCAGCTTTCTTCTAGAACAGTAGCAATGAATAACTAGTTGTTAGTACTAATTAATTATCACTGTTTTAGAGAAAAGTTGAGAGTATGTATTTGTCAATTTAAATTCCTGATTTGGCCCATTTTGAAAAAAAAAAAAAACCATTTATAGCCTAGTTGCTTTGTCGTGCTGCTGAGATCGAAGTCTGTGATTCAGTCTTCTAGGAGTTGTATGCATATTATGCAGTCTACTCTTAAAACACCAATAGTTGCTCCAAGCTAGCATTTTTCCTGCTACGAAAACACTTGTGGCTGCTCCAAAGTAGTACTTTTTCTTTGCCAAATGCTGCCTCAAAAAGTGTAAAGTCATGTCCATCACTGGTACACAATATGGCATTGTTGAAAGAACGTGTTCATTTGCTGCACCTAAATGAAAAGCCAGAGAAACAAGGGGCAGGTGTGCACAGGCTTGGTCAAGTGAATTGCGAACAAGAAATTGGCTGATTACAAAGGTCTTCGCAAGTGAGATTTTCAGATCACTGTTATAGATTGCTAATTACGGGGTTGCAAAAGGTGTTTTAAAGTAGGTAGGAAAACCAAAAATTGTACCACCATGAAGCATACCGGTGTGCACAAAAATGAAAAAAAGCATTCTATAAAAGTTTACTTCAAGTAAATTGGTCGAGTTTTAGTTCTGCACGATTGTACATTTCCAAAGTAACCGCAGCAAAAAAGTAAAGCTTGTCTTTGTGCACGCCCCGCCATGGTGGTCTAGTGGCTAAGGTACTCGGCTGCTGACCCGCAGGTCGTGGGATCAAATCCCAGCTGTGGCGGCTGCATTTCCGATGGAAGCGGAGATGTTGTAGGCCCGTGTACTCAGATTTGGGACACGTTAAAGAACACCAGGTGGTCAAAATTTCCGGAGCCCTCCATTACGGCGTCTCTCATAATCATATGGTGGTTTTGGGACGTTAAACCCCACAAATCAATGTCTTTGTGCAAAGGGCATTACTTTATTAGCCATATGTTGCATTAGTGCAGCATACAACAGAGCTGCAAAAATACCGGGGTGTAATATGAGAGGGTTACCCCGTTTTTGATGTTGTGAGAGTGGCTGGGAAAGGCGGGCCAGCTTTTATAAACTCAAAGAAACAATAGCGAATGACTGCTAAGCAACTGCGGACGACGGTACTCGCTTTGTTGCTCTGAGAAAGCAAAGATACAATTTCTCTTTGCTGCGTGATGAATTGCACAGGTCTGTTTCTGTATTCCTTTGAATATAATGTGCATAAGCAGAGAGCACGCTTGTGGAGGAGGGAAGGTGCATGGCAGCCGTACAGGCGTCTCGGGCTGGCCTTCTGAGAAACGTTTGCATTCGGCAGATGTTCGAAAGCCGTGCCTGGCGTGCCTTTTCTTTGTCTACGCTGTCGAGGTGCGCCATGCGTCATCGCTATGCATTGCATTTGTCGCTCGTGAAATGTCAGGCCATTCCTTACTTTTTTTTTCTTTTTTTGCTTCTCCCAATCTGGTGCTGGAGGAAAGACGTCTCGCTGTGCAGACGTCATGCAGCGACAAATGGTGAATGTTTCCAAATGTTGCGCACTTTCCCCGTCTTCGGATGAGAAGGAACGCGCGAGTTCTAAGTGGCTAAGTGATCTGTCATAAAACTGAGAAAAGGATCTTGGAGAAGAATAGGTCGGACACTACTTGCGTCCGTTATGCCTGCAATTGTATTGGTTGTCAAGGCTTCTTCGTCATTTTAGTTGCATATATTATATTTATTGTCTCACGGACAATGTGCAAGCATTGTGTATTAGTGTGCTCAGTGCCACAGTGTGCTGGAACAGCGAACTTTTCCAGACCTCGTGACTCACTTGGCGACCATCGATGGCTTTCTTGCGAAATAGATGTGAGGGTGCCATGGTGTCTATAGCATTTGGATGTACTTTCTGCATTTCAGCAGTTTCAGGTGTTATTCAGCGTCTAGAACTTGAAATTTCGAGCAGTGATGCATTGAACAATGTATCCCATGTGTGCTTTTCTTTTTCTTTATCTTCAGCCAGAAGGTATTGAGCGAGTAGTGCCACAAAAATAGGTTGTCGTAAATGTAACTCCTTTCCACTTGTTTCCCAGACAATGCCTGTCTGAGGGTGATCGCTATGGGGTGATCTTGACTTGGGAACGCCTTGATCTTTATCGCGAACATTCAACTGTTGGAAAACTAGCAGCCGCTGTCTCAAGCATTTCTTGCTCTAGATGTCAAGGTCTCGTGTGCGCGCGAGCTACTTGTTCTTAAAACGCACAACTAATATTCGTGCGTCAAGCCGCAGGCAGTACCTTTGAAACCGTTGTCTGCATAACGCAAAGGCACTGTGAACAAAAGATAACTCGTGTCTGGTTTAGCCGGCCTGCTTTGTAATGCTAAAGTAAAAGTTATGTTGGCGTGTTTCTTTTTCAAAGCAACGTTTGATTGAGTTACTTGTTAAAATTTGAACACTGATGAAGAGAAATACTTTGTTTTATTTCCGCGGGAAAAGTTCCCAGAATGGTTCTTCTGAGCACCTCTCAAATGTTCACGCGACTGCCTCGCATATCTCGTAAGGCCTTGTAAGGTTGAATATTGCATTTTGTAGATTTCTCATTAGAATCAGTCCTGAAGTCTGGCTTCGTATCATAACTGACTAGACTTGGAATTGTCGAAAGTATCCATAAAGCAACAAAGAAATGTATGTTACATCAATGCACTTACATTTTTTTATCTATACATAAATCCTCTGCTTATTTTGGCGTAAGAGCAGCTTTTCTTCATTTTGAAACTTTTTTCTCAATGTGACTGGGGCACCAGGCTCCCAGTTTATTAGCCCGCAACGTGCTCCCCACTTCTTACTTCCATCACCACCATCCGCACTTGATAATAGTGTTTTCGCAGCTGGCTGGCAATTTATAGTTCATCCATCTTGATGTAACAAACATGTTTTAGGCCAGCATACCAACCACAGCTGAAAGCTCTTCCTCTCGGCAGCTTCTGCCTGCCATGCATTGTGAGTGATTGATTGATATGTGGGGTTTGACGTCACAAAACCACCATATGATTATGAGAGACGCCGTAGTGGAGGACTCCGGAAATTTCGATTACCTGAAGTTCTCTAATGTGTACCCAAATTTGAGCACACGGACCTACAACATTTCCGCCTCCATCGGAAATGCAGCCGCCGCTGCATTGTGAGTGGATTGCGTCAACTTAAATGAAGCTGCTGAGTGTCAAATTTGCATGTGGACAAAACCATGCTCACTAGCTGATGAAGATAGCGATGCGGACATAGCCCCCTCATTTCAATTTTTTGATTGTCTGTGATTGCCATTTTCATTCCTTTGTGTCGAATTTTGCGGCGCCTCGTGCTCAGTGTACCCCTAGGTTCATCCGAATTGACTGGGTTGTTGCCAAACGTGGCGAAACTAACAAGGGCATGGTACCGTTAAAGAGTGTACATACTGGCCATGACTAGGTTGCATGACTGAGTTATCAGATTTTCCAAATTAGAGAGGGTTGAATTAGCGAGCTTATACAGCAGCAACGTAGGTTAGTTCCAAATTAGAGAGGGTTGAATTAGCGAGCTTATACAGCAGCAACGTAGGTGTAGTGAAACTTGGTGCCAGTAAGAGCGGAAGCAACAGTACCCTCCTTCTCATGCATTACGAGAACTGAGACTTATCTGACAGAGTGTCATCCCATCCACTTTCTTGGCTGTTTCGTGTGTGTTTTGAATATGGCCTCATTATCCAGCAAGCATTATCCAGCAAGCATTATCCAGCACATCACAAGATTATGGTGGGATGGATGTGGCTCTTTTAAATAGCATTAAACTTGCCATGTGTTTCTCCTAAGATTTATTATTATTTTTTGATAATGAGGCCTGTTGTTTGTGCTTGTGTGACAGTAGTCTCACCTTTCTCTCGTTCTCTCCTCCTACAGGCTTCCCAAATGTGACCCATCTTTGGAGGGTTGGACTGAGATGAGCGTGGTCACCAATGTAGTTCTCAAGAAGCGGAGGAAGCCGGAAAACAAACCCCAGTCGCAGCTGTGAGTATTCTTTACTAGCTCTCTTTTCTTTGCTTCTCACCGACTTGCTTACTTTTTTTCCAACAACCCATGCTTTTTTTTGTCTTACTTTAAGTTGACGGAGAACCGTTATTCGTACAGTCCTTCATATGAAGCAAGCAGGGCTTTTAAGGCTATACAGTTTGGAATACACTCAAACCTCATTACAACAAAGTTTCATTTTACATGAAATTAAGTTCGTTACATTTGAAAATTTGTTATAACAGTTTATTTCTAACACTATATCTATTGCAAGACTATTTGTCATTCACTTCGCTATAATTGCCTCGCCGCGGTGGTCTAGTTGCTAAGGTACTCGGCTGCTGACCCTCAGGTCGCGGAATCAAGTCCAGGCTGCAGCGCCTGCCTTTTCGATGGAGGCGGAAATGCTGTAGGCCGGCCCGTGTGCTTAGGTTTGAGGTTTGGGTGCATGTTAAAGAAGCCCAGGTGGTCGAAATTTCCGGAGCCCTCTACTACGGCGTCTCTCATAATCATACTGTGGTTTTGGGACGTTAAATCCCACTGTGATGTTTGTTGGTGAGGTTCGTCGCGCCGCAGAGCGTGTGACGCGTTGCGGATGGAGGAGACGGTATCTGACGTTAACAAACCACACTACAATTGTATTTGACAGCATACACACACGAAATACATAAAGCGGCAGCGTACACTACTAGTCAATTGTCTCACGTGGCGGTGCTTGGGGACCAGGAGGCTGTGGGCTGGTTGAGTCCCTGTGATGACGTAATCGTCGTCGGGTAGATGTCCGGTGTGGAAGCGACGTAGCAGCAGCAGGGGTTAAGGGCCGAGTGAACGAACCGTCGCTCGGTAGCCGGTAGCCAGACAGGGCTCGTCCGCGCCAGGCCAGGACCTTGCGACGCTCGTCTCGACGGCGGTGGACAATCTGGAACCTCGCGCGTAGGTGCGGGTTCTCCGAGAGCAGCAGGCCGCGTCCCAGGTCTTGCCAGGCGAGGACCGTGAGGCGCTCGCTGTCCCGAAGACAGGCGCCCTGTGTATGCGAACCTCGCGCGTAGATGCGGGTTCTCCAACAACCTGCCGCCCGTTCTGCCGGCGTTCCAAAAAAAAAAAACTGTCTCGCCTGCGCGCGCCCTTCTTAATCTTCTCTGCAGCCCGAGCTCCTTCGTTTTTCTCGCCTTCCAGCGATCGGCCACTCCGTCGTCTGCTCTCGCTTTCCCTGCTTCGTCACATTACCCCCCCACTTAAGAAGGTTCTTCGCTGTGAAGAACTTGCAGCTGCCACTGGACCCCTTGGGACACCGTAGTACACGCGCACTCGGAGCACTGCACTACACTTCCGAGCCCCGCACACTCGGCACACATAAGAGACACAAAAGTTGTCACCAGTGTTCAGGGCCCCGCACACCCGACACTCTCAAAGGTACTCGCAAGACGAGATGAAAGTTGGTCCGTCACGGTAAGTAATGTGCACCGAAAAAAAAATTCCATCAATTATACCCGACACTGCGAAATCCTCAAGCCGTGTAGCGATGATGTTCATGCGCTTGGCAACCGGCTCATATAGTCTGCTCCTACATTCTCACTGCCTTTTATATATTCAACGCTGAAGTCGTACTCCATGAGTATGAGGCTCCAACGTAGAACACGGCTGTTGATGTGTTTGGCGGAGTTGATGTAAACGAGAGGCTTGTGGTCGCTTTGTAGTATGAACGTTCGCCCGAACAAGTAAATATGAAATTTCTGGATGGCCCACGTGAGTGCCAGGGCTTCGCGCTCGATTGTCGAATAGGCAGTTTCTCGTGGTTGCAGTCGTCGGCTAGCGTACGACACTGGGTGTAGCATAGCACCATGCCGCTGCATAAGTATGGCACCTACGCTGATGATTTCCTGAGGTACCCCCACTCGCGAGAACATCTCCAACAGTGCTTCAGCGATCCTTTCTGTTTCAATGCTTGGCAGCGCCACCGCATCAGGATACCGCGTTGCCATGTCCACCATTGTCAAAACGTATCTATTCCCTTTTTCTGACTTGGGAGATAATGGTCCCACAATGTCAATGGCCACTCTCTTAAACGGTGTATCAATGACGGGGGTTTTACCCAACGGTACTCGCCCAACTAAGTGTTTTGGGAAAGTTCTCTGGCACGTGTCGCACGATTTCACAAATCGTGTAATGTCAGAAAGTACCCCTGGCCAATAGAACTCCTCGAGGATACGGTCTGTTGTGCGTTTTATACCCTGATGGCCCGCAAGAATTCCTTCATGAGCCATTTGCATTACACAATGGCGGAGGGCTGTAGGTACAACAAGTTGTTCAGTTTCTCTCTTCGATCTGAGCTTGTACCTCCTGTACAGAATTTCTTCTTTTGTAAAGAAAAGAATCTCGGCAAACCTGGTCTGGATGGGTTTATCGACGGCCTCAAAGCATTTCTGTAAGCTAGCGTCATCCCTCTGACTTTTCTGCAAGTCACGTGCACTCATATCTAGGGGACTTATTGTTGGTACCGGCAGGCGACGAGAACTCTGTCCGACTGTCGCGGCGACTTCGTTTTCCTTTGATTGCCTCGCAACCGAAGTGAATGCATCTGTAGTATAAGATCCAGTCAGCGATCCGTCGTCCGCTCCCACCCTAGATGATATTTTCATCGGACTAGCTGGACGTAGGTGTCTTTTCCAATCTTGATCAGGATCGGAGGCGTCACGGACCCCTTGGACGTTTCCCAGAACGACGTCATACAGTGGGTCATCCATGCAGATCGCGCGAGTCTTGCCTGAGAAAAAGGGTGAAATAATTCGCACGTCTGCCTCCGGCAGTTTCAGTACCCTTCGATCAAGAAGACACACAGAGGAAACTTTCCCCGTCAGATTGCTGACTGGTACAAGGGACCTTCTCACAATAACCGAGTCGCATCCTGTATCCCGTAAGACCGTAACGGGCTGGTTTTCAAGGACGCCTTCGGCCGTAGGCATAGACTTGTCCTCCCACTTGATTCTCGTACGTTTCGAGCAATCAGTACCTTGCCGGGAAGCCTGTGTCTCCTGGTTTGATGCTTTCGGACCTTCTGCTTGCTCTTTCAGGCACGAGGCTTTACCGCTTCCCTTGTTAGGGCAGTCCTCTTTGCTATGCCCACTACGTCTACATTTTCCGCAGAAGGCTGGTTTTGTCCTTGGCCCTTTAGTATTTGCCCAGCAATCTGAGGCCTTATGACCGCGCTTTCCACAAAGCAAACAATGTGGTTTGTCCTTTTCCTCTTTCCGTAGTGCGGCCTGCGCTCGATCTGGTGGCTTTTTATGGTCCTTGTCGTCCTTACCTTTACCAAGGTTGACGAAACCCTGCGCCTCCATATAATGATCAGTAGCTTCTACTAGCTTTTCAATTCCTCGGCAATCCCTTTCCCGCAGGAAGATTGCCAGCTTCTCGTGGCACTGCGTGATGAATTGCTCTGAAACAATAACGTCTCGTAGAGCTTCGTACGTCCGTTCGGTCTTGGCCATCTCTTGCCAATGGTCGAAATAACCTAGTAATCGCCCAGCGAACTGTCGACCCGTTTCGCAGTCCTCAGGCTTCGCCGACCGAAACTTAGTGCGGTAGCCCTCCTCTGTAAACCGGAAGCGCTGCAACAACGTTTTCTTTAACGTTGCGTAATCCATGGCATGGTCAGGTGCCATTCTGCCAACAACACTGAGCGCTTCACCTGTCAAACAAAGGCTCAGTGAAAGGGCCCACTTGTCTTGCGGCCAATCCTGGCTCCTGGCGACGCGTTCAAAGCGCTGGATGTACGCGTCCAGCTCGTCGCGAACTTCGTTGAAGGGCGGTATGAGTTTGTGCGGACTTTCGTAGCTTTGAGGAGAACCCATGTGCGGACCCTCTACTGATTGACCTGTAGTCACGCTACCCGTGTCGCATCTAACTCTCGGAGCTTCAACCTTAGTTCGAGAACCTCCTTTTCTGCTTGTAGCCTCGCCAGTGCCTCGGCATCAGCTTCTTTTGCCGCATTGCGTTCGGCTAAACGTACTTCCCGCGCTTCTCGTTCACGTACGCGCTCCTCATCGATCCACTGCTTTAGCCCTGGACCGCTCAACCCCAGTTCCTTTCCAATTGCTGTGAGCTTGTCCGTCTCCATCGTCAACCGTCAGACCCGCATAAGCGACGCGCTGCTCTTTTATAGGATAAGAGCGGTCCTGTCGCGCGGACGCCAGATGTGATGTTTGTTGGTGAGGTTCGTCGCGCCGCAGAGCGTGTGACGCGTTGCGGATGGAGGAGACGGTATCTGACGTTAACAAACCACACTACAATTGTATTTGACAGCATACACACACGAAATACATAAAGCGGCAGCGTACACTACTAGTCAATTGTCTCACGTGGCGGTGCTTGGGGACCAGGAGGCTGTGGGCTGGTTGAGTCCCTGTGATGACGTAATCGTCGTCGGGTAGATGTCCGGTGTGGAAGCGACGTAGCAGCAGCAGGGGTTAAGGGCCGAGTGAACGAACCGTCGCTCGGTAGCCGGTAGCCAGACAGGGCTCGTCCGCGCCAGGCCAGGACCTTGCGACGCTCGTCTCGACGGCGGTGGACAATCTGGAACCTCGCGCGTAGGTGCGGGTTCTCCGAGAGCAGCAGGCCGCGTCCCAGGTCTTGCCAGGCGAGGACCGTGAGGCGCTCGCTGTCCCGAAGACAGGCGCCCTGTGTATGCGAACCTCGCGCGTAGATGCGGGTTCTCCAACAACCTGCCGCCCGTTCTGCCGGCGTTCCAAAAAAAAAAAAACTGTCTCGCCTGCGCGCGCCCTTCTTAATCTTCTCTGCAGCCCGAGCTCCTTCGTTTTTCTCGCCTTCCAGCGATCGGCCACTCCGTCGTCTGCTCTCGCTTTCCCTGCTTCGTCACACCCACATATCAATTGTCAATTACTTTGCTCTAACTTTGCTCTAAATTTAGTAATATCTGGGTTCATTATATTGAGGTTTGAGTGTATATACACACCTGACAGGTGCGATTGTTCTCGAGCACCGTGCTCCCATCCACGGCTAGGAATATGGAAGCGAGGTGTTATTTGAGTCACCTTGCTTGACGACGCAATACAGCATTGCTGTTCTGATACCTCAGAGTATGCCGTGATTATCAACTACACAATGTGGAAGATTGGCCGATAGGAGGTTTGTTGTTCGCAATGTACTGAAGCAATACATTTCTTGGATAAGGAACCATGTTTCATTATGCCCGTGGTGAGAAACATAGCACATGGCGTGTAGGAAGTTATAGTATACCATTTGCTTGACTATTCACAAAACTCCAGTGGGTTGCGCAGGTAGTTGCTCTATAGAAAGCTTTACAGGGAAGAAAGCCGCTGTGCATCAACACATGAGGCAGGACCGATCTGTAACTGCGCTGCACACAACTTTTGCTGATTAGCCTGCGAAGTGCTAATAAAGCTGTGTATAAACCTTCAGCCAGCTTTTTCTTATTTGGGATCTTCTGTGCATCATTATTCATAGGTGCTGGTCAGGACCTCTCACCTTGTTTGCTTAGCATCTTGTTTGTATGCGCATTCAGAATGCTGTTTGTTGCTCATGCACGCCATTTCAAGTACTCTTTATTGTGTTTTTCCTTCATGCCGGTGCAGATCGGCCTTCGAAATTAGTTTAAAACTACTGCTGTGTGGGAATTGCTATAAAAAGAAATGTGTGTGCGGGAACTTACCACCATGTTCTATTTTTATCATTGACACTAGCAATTTGAGGATAAAAATGTAAACTGCTGTAAACATAGTTATCCTAGATTTGTGTGCTATGCTGAGAGGGGGAGTTTCGAAAAATATGAATTTCAGTCAGTGGCTTAGATGGTTTGCATTGCCAGCTTGTCCCTTAGTGGGTTCCTAATGGCTGCCTGGTTTTCGGAAATAATTTTCTCACTTCACGACAGATCTCGAATTAAATTGAGCATACCTCTACTGGATGTATCTCAGATATTTTTCAGTTTATATTACATAGATCAGATCCTTCTAAAGGCTCGAGATATCGCTCTGGGATTTCTCTCGGCTTGAACTGCAGCTGGATGGCTCTACTGCTTGGCACGTCTTCACTTGTTGTCTTGAATATGTGGGCAAAGCTCGTCGTCGTTGTTTTGGTGCGATTGTCTGCACTGTAAAGTGGAGCGGAGTGCAAGACCAACTGTGGTGGCTGAACTGATGCTGCCCAGTGTCCATACCTAGCCTTACCACCTCACTGTCACTGTTGTGCTTTGCGCTACAATCCACGGGATAGGTCTTGAGGGAAAGCTTTCCTGTGCAATGCTCGTCTGTTTTATTTTTTTCCTTCAACGACACATGTTTACTAGCGGTAACTGAACCTTAATGTAAAGAGTGTGGATATAATGAGAAAGCTGCATATTTCCTTTCTCATGCCCTGTTTGATATACTGCAACAACGTGTGGGTCTCTGCTGTGTATCAGTTGTCATTTACCTGTGCTGTCATTCAGACCTCACGCATTGTGCTGCTGTCTTACCCTCAGAATCGCTGCGACTCAAAGTTTTTCAGGACGCATGGTCCAATGCTAAATTTTTCAAATGCGACATACCTGCACGATGCCGAAAACGCAGTGGCTGCGGAATAAGTTGGCTCATCGTCGATTCAGGGGCAAAATGCTACCGCATTTGACAGGCGGCAGTGGTTAAGCTTTCCCGCTGAGACATTGTGTATAGCCCCTACAAAAATTTGCTGTCGCTAGCTTCACTATGCTTGCGACTTCCTACGATTGAACCAGAGCTTGGCCACTTGATAACTTCACGGTTTGTACGCATGCCTTGGGTACCTTGTCCAGTGTATGAGCTCGGAAAACAATTCTAGATATTTTCTGCAAAGGTGTTGACCCCATCAAAAAGAAGAAAAAAATGTTAATCATTCATTCTAAAGCGTCCGGGCTCTATATGTTGTCTTGCATGTAATGCCGTTCTCTCTTTTGGCTACCTTGGCCCACCTTTTTTAAGATTGACTTGTTTTTTTTTTTTAGAGGGATTGAATCACTCGAGCATGTTTGTCTAAAAGCTTTTAAATGTGCTGCGCCATGGTGCTGCCTCACACCCGCGTGTCACAGTCGTGTTTGTTCAGGCCTTGAAGGACGCCCCCCAATTCTTCCGTTACAGTAGACTCCCACGAGGATGAACAGGAAGGAAACTTGGAAATCTGTTTTTTACTGGACATTCAGCTTAAAAGATTCCCAACCAGGTTTGAGCATTTTGAATAAAGGACGCAGCACGCAGGACTACGGGGCTGTTATGGCATGTACTGAATGACCTTGCATCACTGTCTCGGCGTAGCAGCAGTTCTGCAGAGCGACAACGAAACCCCCCCCCCGAGAAGTGTGTGTTCCTTCTCATTCATGATCGCTGAATGTGATGTTGAGTGGAACTATGTTGATAACTTTCCTCGTGTTGCGTAAACCGCTTTTAAGTCAGAAGTGTGCTGTGTAGCGTCCTGGTAGAGTCCTTGAGACATATTTTTGAAGGGGAAAAAAGGTCTAGTGTGGCACCTTTATAGGGCCCCCGGAATGTGTGCTGTAGCTTTTTCGGAGGGTTATCCAAAATGCCTTAAAAATATATATATATATTTGTTGCGGTGTTGCATCTTCATAGGGTCCTATAGATACTGATGTCTGTCGCCTGAAGACCACGTGGGTGTGAGTGCTGCACTTATCAAAGGACCTTATTCCCAAAGGAGTATCTGAAGAGAGTCCTTGTATGAGCAGTTTAACAATCCCAATCCTCCCATCAATGCATCCGTTCCCCCTTCTGCATGTGTGCACCGATAGCAATGCCTTGCCTACCGCGCCTGAGTAGCCTAGCTTCAAATTTCTTCCCCGTAGCGAGCTCATGGTAACCTCTACTTCAGGTCGTCGTGAGCCGTTTGGAGAGGGAAGGCGGCGCTGGGGTACGGCTCCCGCTGACGCCCAGAATCAAAGGTCACGCCCGGGATCCTTCGCTAGAGCTTGGCGAGCGCCTTTTGAGGTGGGCCTCGGTCAAAGTTGCCTTAAAGGGACAAAGCAACAGTGAGCGTTTAGATTGGTGAAATGCGTTGCAAGGCATTTCCTCGTGGCAGTTCGGCAAGCTTGTCTATCTAAAGATCTGCTCCCAGGTGCAAGACTCTCCCATCTCCTGTTCTTTCCTTGCGTTATTGTCGTGAAGTTGGTACTACCCAGTCCTGAATAGCATGTGGCTATCGGTGGGACTAGCACCCTTGACACGAAAGGAGAAAGGCACAACTTTTGCGAAAGGAATCGAAGCGAGCCAGCTGCCTCTTGTTGTTGGGTGGCAGATATACTCCCCAAGGTGTTCCCATTTGCTGTGTATTCTAACGTGAATGGGAGTATTTGGGGCATTTTCTGTCACACGCCAGCTAGCTTGCTTGCAGTTCCTTTCTCGGAAACTGTGCATTTTTTATATTCCCATCAAAACTGCTGTGCCATGCCCATAGCGTACGTGTCATTGGTGGCTGAGAAGCACCGGGCATGCAATGGCAATGTCAGGAAAGCATGCCAGTAGATGGACGATTATTGTTGTGTCGCAGGAAGGCTCCCCTAAATATTCCCTTGTTTTTTTAGAGTGCATGCAGCTGCTACAAGGCACCAGGCCTAAAGGGGAAAACGCACAAAAAAAAAAAAGCAGCTGCTCAGTTTTTCATTTGCACTCATCATACAAGTGGTGCATCCATAGATGCGCAAGCTCTCTAGAAGCCCTTCACATAAAGCACTATACAGTATTTGCCCTGCCTGCACTGCACCTAACTTGCAAGTCGGTTCTTTTGATACAACAAATGTGTGCAGTTTTTTTGTTTCCTTCGGTTTAGAATAGAAATTCCACAATTAACCCTTTATTGTTGGATGTCGCCAATTCGTGACCTATTGAAAAACTTCGAGTGAGTAAGTCGCGAGATGTGTGCCACCTTTATTGCCGGTTGCCAAGTACTCACGGTGCTTACAGCTTTCAGCATAAAAAATCTAGCGCAGTCTCGTCCAAGGTACTTGCTAGAATCAATTGCTTTGGAGCTCATGGAGGAGAGCGCGAAGCGTGTGCAACAACTTTCACTTAGTTTTTTCTTGTCTTGGTGACGTAAGCTCTATATTCAATAATTTTGTTTATTTGGTGTGTGCGCTCTCACACAGAACACCACATGTTACGTAGTTCTGGAGTACGCTTTTGTTGCAAGGTCCTCACTTCTGTGGCATATGGAGAACTTGCGACACATGCAAAAGTATGCATTAAAGTCGAATTTCAGATAACTAAACTACGGAATCATTTTAAGATTGCTACTTAAAGCTGGAAAATGGCAACAATTTTTATTTTGCTGGACGGTTTTATAATAATTCAGGCATTAAAGGGTTAATAGGCTCAAGTCTAGTGGCACTCCAAGTAACTAGTCTGATGTGGTGATCCAGTACTGTGTACGTTAGGTCCGAAAGGCACCCTGCACATTTATACGACACGTGTGAACAGCATGTGAAAAAGTGCACAGGCTGTGTATCATGAAGACACACAGCCTGCGTGTATCTTGACTATACCCACTGGGTAGTGCATGTGAACTAGGCTTGAGGAACTAAAATGGAAATGTCCTTTAAACATATGGCTCATCCCACCAGCCCATTGTGCCAAGCCAGAGTTGGCATGTATCTGTTTCAAAGGGGTTGGACAAATTAACCTATTGGCTACAAAGTGCTGACATGCACTGCAGGGCTCTCCATACTGAATTTTGTCACATCCCATTCGTACAAAAATTAATAAAAGCATTACAGGTGTAAACATGTGAAAAATGGGCGATTTTGAGTTCTCAGCTGTATGCAAATGTGGCATTCATTTCTCTGAAAAGTGTGCCTCTTGAGAATATAGTTTAAATAAAACCTTTTGATCTGACAGGGTCTGGAAGTACACTGGTCACCTGTTTTTTTACCCTTCACAAGTGATGGAATGGGCCCAACAACACTTTTTCAGCATGGTCAGGAATCACTGCCTATCTGTAGTCAAGGCATCTGTAAACATGTGAGCCAGACGTCCTAGTGCAGCATGCGGTCTTGAATTTACAAATGATTCTCTCAGTCCATTAGAAGTCGCTTGCGCTCCTCTCAACATATGACTCCGTTAACACAAATGACCGTGCCACGAACACAACAATGTTAATGGCCATTTGCTGATTTGAGCATTGGAAGCAGCATAGTTACAGTAACCTCCACATGTGTGTGTGCGGAATTTCATGGGAAGTGAGCTGTGTATTCGTAGAAATGAAAGACAAAGTGCTCGAGATGCGCGCTGACGAAGAGGTATAGCTTTCTGTACCCTTCTCATCCAATTCCTGTGTAGCTTTCCGTGCACTTGCTTGTATGAAATGAGAGAGAAAGCATTTAAAGCGTGAGACAAATCCCCGTAACTTTGCTTGTGCCTGAGGGGTTCTAAATAGTCGATTTGTGAGGCGATGAACTCCTTCAGTGAAGCCTTTTGATAATTACTTGAAAAAGTGTTGCAGAGCCTTATGAAGCTTGCGTGATAAGAAGCACAACCCAAAAGGTTAAATGATGTAATCTGCATTGCATTTGGCATGGCCATAGCACCACTTAATGACAACACTGTAAATGAAGTATTACCATTGCCTCATCTATGAATAACTTTTTATGCCAACTATGGATCACCTCGCAAATCTATGGCATTCATAGTTCGTCCTCCATGTTTATGTGTGACAGTTGGGAAGTGTCCTGCATTTTCTAGAGCTTAAAAGTCTATCTTCGGCTCATGAAGATGAAGGCAAAATGTACTTACGTTTAGGCATGCATGGGCTGGTCATCAGGCACTGTAGCCTCAAAATGCGAGCAGTAGATGCACTTTGCATGCAAGTTTTATGCCTCTTGGTGGCAGTTTTCTGTGTCGATGAGCTATAATAATGCATGGCATGCTGTACAGGTTGTGTTGCACGTAGGGAGAAGTATTACTGCAGCAGAAAAATCTGTTCAGCCTCGACAGCACACGTGGGCAATGCGATATCGTAATGGATGGCGAGCGAAAAGAGCACTGTTTGTTGCAGTGTGATAGATGTCATGTGTGGCATGTTTACACTGTTTACATGCTGATTTAAGAATGTGATATTAAAGGAAGTATGATTTTATGTATTGTAAATATTCTCAGATTTTGTGTAGTTGTGTAAAAGCAGTCTGGAACGTTTCGTCCACCGGCGTTAGTGAATATTTTATTAAATACACATCCTGTGCTGTCCTTGAAACCGGCTACTACGAATATTGAGGCAGATTACACCTACCAATAAGCTTAATGCCATTGATTGGCCTCGAAAGCTCTGAGCTTCTGCTTAGAGGCTTGCCATGCATGCTTTGACCTATTCTTCAGCATACCTTTACGATAGATAGCTTGCATGCTCTCGTAGTGGCTGTATCAGTCTGTTGAATGAGCGCTGTTTTGCCTTAGCGGAATAGTCCTTGCTTGGTGTCTGTTGCTAAGGTTATGGCACCTTTTGCCTCTTTCATAAGCAGGCCTCAAATACACTGTGCTGTAGTGTAGCAAGGATAACCTTTCCTGTGTGTTGCACCCTTCACTGGTTTTAATACCTGGTTTCACAGCTGTCAAATGGCAGGCGGCACCCGAGGTGAACTGGTGCAAACTTCGTCAGCATCACCAGAGCCAGTCTATTCTGCAACTGTCGAAGATGCACTTTGACGCGATAAAGCAGAGAGAGCTCTGCCGATACGTTCCAAGAAGCAATAGTGTCGGTCCAAAAAGCAATTGTGTGATGGAGCAACTTGTGGTTGACTGCGGTTCCCAGTACAGCCTATGCCGATATCGTGCCATTGTCTACCACGCAACGTACTCCTGTCGACTTTTCTTTGCCTTGTCGCACGTACGAGGTTGTCACTGTGTGGCATGGGCCAGTTCTCCAACTACTTTTCGGCAGTTTTGACATTCTGGGGAGCAGTTGTCTGGACTTCCTGTCGACAGCCTTTTCATCAAGGATCATCTTGTGTTCCATGCACACCACCTGCAGTGCAACATATCAAGCAGACCTGGGATAGCCCTGACAGGCTGTTTTCATTGGCAACGTTGATTCACAGGCACCTTAACGTGCGTGAACTGCTTGCCTTTGTTTTAGGGCTTATTTCATTTGGGTAATGTAGTGCACGAATGAGCGATTTAATTGGGATGCGCTTCAGGTGTGCACTTAGTTCAAGTGCCCTTTGTTTCAGAGTTGAGTTTGTTGTAACCAGCTACTTTTGCTTCTAAGTGAGACCACCAAAATGTGTGACTCTTTATTACTGCAACTGTTCAGATAGGAACTGTATATTGCAGAAAGCTCAATATGTGAAGCGTGAGCAACGTTCTGTACATCTAATTGGTGCCGTAGGCAGGATGAACGACAGGAGCTTTATTTGGGGAGCTCATGTGCATGGGGCCTTGGTTATAGCTCACAATGTAAAGCTACATTTATCTAGCTGTGGGTGCGACCAGGGGTGGAACATCGCACGTGTTCCGACTTTCGAACCTGCGCTTGGAATTAGCACGATCAGCTAGTTGTTCAATGAGGGCAGACGGATTCTGGTGGAATGTGTCTGCCCCAATGCTTGCACAGTTTGTCTCAGGCTAGCGCTGACGCTGGTTCTCTGCAGGCTACTCATGGTGGAGGAAGGCTTTTGAGTTGTTGTGCATTCACGAAAGCAGCTGTTAGTTTTGCATGCTTAATTTGCGGGTCTCGTGCACAGCGAAGTACTGTCATGTCAGCTTGTTGTGTTTTGTGTGCTTAACGAGTGTCGAAGCCCTTGCTTGGTACCCTGGAGGGGGGGGGGGGGGATGATAAAAGACTGCGACCGACTGAGTGGCCTACTTAGTTCAGGTACTTGATTCTGCTAAGCATTGTTTTTGATGGCGTTCAATGGGTGTTTTGTAACATCACGGCACATTGGTTCATTTTTTTTGGCAAGTAAAGCCAGAATTGTAGGCAGAAATAATTTCTTATGAATGATGCTGTTAAACCTAGCCTTAATGTTATGCATTTTCAGTACGTTGTGTTATGACTAGTTTAGTGTAATCTAGTGTGACCTTTCTAGACTGATTTTGTTGTGTTTTGTTTTTTCGAACCTGCGATACTCTGCACAAGCACTCGTGTGCTATAGTGTATCTCACCAGCATTGAACGTTGCGAACAAACAAGCACGGTCGCACAATGCTTTTTTTTTTTTTCATCTGTTATGTTTTTTTTTGCCCACCCCTCATGTAATGGCCCTCCGGACCCTTGAAATGCTAATAAACGAAACAGTTGTTACGTGCTACCTGTCGGGCACCGCAAAAGCAATAGAAATTTCAAATGGGAACCCATGCACTCGTCAAATCGTGATAGCTGGAATTTTCAGCTACTGCCTGTCACAGGCACGAAGAACTGTGCAAGAAGCCTAGAACTTGGTCAGTTACAGTGCGTGAATTTAGCAAGTCGTCGAACAAAAAACTTACTGCAAAGAACTTACTGCTGTTCTCGGAGTTGTCATGTAAAGAAAAAAAAAAAAAAACTGGAAGATGGAAGGGAAGTAATAAGATTAGGCGGAGCTTGCAATGTCGCTTTACTTAATCCCATGTCTCAGGCATAGGAGGCAGTGAGGGAGGAACGTTGTGCGTGAATGATATATTGAGGCAGTGGGGAGATCATCCATTTTAGCAGGAGAACTTGCTTGCTCAGAAGAAGGTGGTACCAAATTTTGAATTCTTTCATTTAATTTAATGACATACCGACTAACATTTTTGTGCCACAATTCTCCTGAGGTGATGTCCTTAAACTTCCAGTGTATAACGATACAGTAGTGCAGTAGGAGCATGATATGAATACCCTTCATTATAGCAGTCTTTAAAAAAAAAATTCTTTTTTAAAATTATGGTGCTCTTGACAAAATGGAGTTTGCATTTGTGGCCTATGCTTTACTTTAGGGGAAAACTAAGTACAACTGGGCTGCATGAACAAAAAAAAAACAATTCTATTTAGTAGGCATGTACTGAGAGCAAGGGAACTATTCTCGAAATGGCCAACTAATGAACGCGTCCATGTCGGTGGAGTGCATTCAGTTACTCGAGAAAGTGGCAATACATGACGTCCTTGAGCTTTTGACTTTGTTAACGTTCCAAACCTGATTGGCACACTCTAGCATCAACCGAAAATGGATAAAATGAACAGTTCAGAACACAAACTTGACAAGTCTGTCACATGTCCTTGCATGTGAACGTGTTAACGATACAGCAAGTGCGTGCATATCTGCGCCGCTACATTCATGATGATGCATGATGTTTTATGGCTCAAGGGTCAGCTGTGGCCAGAGAACGTGTAAACAGCTGTGTGGAACGGGAGGCTTCGATAGTCGGTTGGAACGCTAGCACGATCACCGAATCGGAGTTGATGCATGGTCTTCAACACTTGCACGACCAAAAGTGGATCTCTGGAGGCTGCGTTTGCTGCATGGAAGCACATTCTCTTGTTAAAAGTCATGAAAGCCCCATGACATCAAAATGGGGTTATTCAAAAATAGCCAGAAACGGTGTGCTCAGCTCGCCAAGCTCAGGTCAATCACTGGTGGCTGAAGTGGACAGTCTACTGAATGGAGCTTCATAGATTACCTTAACCTAAGTGGCATAGTTGTGCATTTCTCATGCATGCAGACGGCCAGCTTGATTTCTCTGTGCTTATCGCGTGTCGGGACGTTTTAGCCTTATGTAATCATATGAATTGCAGCAGTGCTGCACTAAAAAAGAAGCTTCACTGACATGCAAGCCCAGCTGAATGGTGTATGCAGGATGGTGTTTGTAATGGGTCGTGGAACTGAATTGACATTTTTTCCTTGTGTTATTTCGATGTCTGGTTGAGCGCTGCCGGGGCGGCTCACTCATGTTTACACTTTTTTTGTACGTCCGTAGAAAACAATGAGTGATCTCAAGAGTGGGTTTGCGGCTCTCTCCCCCAACTAAAGAAGGAACACTAAAAAACTTTGAAGGAGGAGAGAAAATTGGAGAAAAACACTTTGAAGTAACACACACAATACAGAAAAGCCTGGAAAAATGATGTTACCAGTCTTAGCTAGGTACGTAGCGCTGCTTTGAGACTGGTCCTTCGGTGTGGCATCTTCTTTTCTTCCCCACTGTGTATTCGTGTGGACGGATGTATGCAACGTTAGTCCTTTGGAAAGGTCTTGCGTACTGTACTTGTATGTGCTTGGGTGCATGTGGGCTGTATGCCTGAGTCGGTGTCTTGATGCATGGACTAGTATTTCGTTTCCCCTTTGCTACTTTCTATGCGAACCTTGTAATGGCTTCCTTGTTGTCGTTGTAAGGTGTGAAATGGGTTTCGTGCTGAAGGGCTTCTTGTTCTTCATGCAAGTCTGTCTCTTTTTTTTTTCCTCAGCAAAATTTATCTGTATAGATAGATAAAGCTCTGCATGGGAGGATTTGGTGATCGAGTGCTGCCACGCTTTAGTGGTCTTTGAAGTTCTTGTTTTTGGTAGTAGTGCACTTGAGGCTGGGCAATACTATCGAAACTTTTTTGTGCGCCAATGCGCTGAAAGTGGTAACGTTTGAACTTGTGCATTGCAAACGAACATCGCACTGGACACGTCTGAGGTAGTAGCATAGTATTTGCGACCATTGGCACAGTGATATGTTTCACCACTACTGAATCGTACTGCCACGTCGCGAGTTGCATGCTTTTGCTTTTGAAAGAGACCCTGCACAGCAAGAGACTCTGCACAGTTATGACATTGCAAAATTTACGTTCAAGGTTGGGGAGGGTGCACTCCTTCTCTTATAAAAGTAAAGAAAATCTGTGTCAGGTGCCATAAATTTTGCAAAGCTAGAAAGAGCATTGCTTTTTGTGCGGAATTGTTGGCTTGTAATTGCTGCTACTAATAAATATTTCATTAAATGCCATTAAAAGCAGTGTATGACTACTGTAAGTTTTCTATGTGAGAAATTGTAAGTTTACTTCAAACTTTTGTACCATTTGACTTGCAGTGTTTAAAGGGGTGCTAAACCACTCTTCGTGCTTGCTGAAAAAACGTACGCAGCAGAAAGCAGACACTGTTATAAAAACTTCAGCCAGATCTTGCAGTCATGCGCGATCAGAGTTTGCAAGCGGCACATGAAGTTGCCTTTTCTAAACGACTCGGATGCCCGCCTGTATTCTTTTTAAAGCTGCACGCAGCTACCGTACGGTGTCAGACATCAGATGCCTGGTATTGGCTGATAAGACGTAAAGCGAGAGTAGCGTTTGGATCAAACCTGCTTCTTGCCATAGGGTGCAGCCACGTCCCTGGCACTGTGCTTTATAGTGCGCTAAATTTACATAGTGGCAATACCACCGCACACAGGAATTGCACGGGAAGAGATTGATTGCACTTCATGACGCATGCTCAGGGTCATGACATGCATTAATGTAGCTTCTTTGTCACTCGTTTCTGTGTAGCTTCTAAAGCGCTCATTCATACAAAAGTAGAGCAAAAGCTATTAAAGCCTCTAACAAATCCTTCTTTAGGACTCGTCCTGAGTCGTGTTTGATGTTTTAAGGTTCCAAAAGTCTTACGCGAATTGAAATAAGGACGTGCTCTGTATGTGTTTAACTGGTACCAAAGCGTTTAGTACGAGGCACAAAACATTATGCTGCTTGAGTATCACCTGATTGACTTATTCTGCATGTGTCCCTGTGCTGCATGCATTTTAAAAGCTTTGATCATTCATGCATGACAGTGGTGAATTGAGCTGACCTTTTAATGATAGCTTTTGTGACTTGGCATCATAAGATTGTGCATGTCTGCTCTGCCTGATTACATTACAATAGTAGCCTAAAAGACTGTGCATGGAGCGAGCTTATCTCATTGATTCTGCCACATGTGTGGAGGTTGCATTTACGTTAACATGCTATTCTCGCTGCACTTCTTGACTTAGCTACATTGGTTGATCTAAACTTGCATTAGGGCCTTCACTGAGCATGGAATGCTTACGGACAGCACTACCAAAGGACTTTTAAATCTTTTGCTGAGGTCTTCATTTTGTCCACTGCCGTCTCGTTGAATGTAAGCTGAAGAGAACCTTTCGCGGTGGGCTAGTGCATGCATCCTGATGATCTAGTTGCCAACCAGTCAATCAACAATGTGATGATAGAAGCAGAACTGTTCGTAGCGGTGGAGTAGCCACAGGAGTATTCATGGGCAGCTACAAGGGCAGCTGACCTAAGAGTACGTTATATTTCGAATCACTCCATGATCTTGCACATTTTGTACTTTTTACTGAACGTGACATTACTCTGTCCTGGCTGCTGGCTCCTGGAAGGTGCGGTTGAAAGCGGCTCCAGGAATGTAATTTCCAGGTGCCATCTTTTCAAATGTCTTGACTTAAGGCATGATGTAGACCTGTTCTGGCCAGTTTATTTCCGTACTTTCATGTAATCGTTATAGAAGTTATAACAGACCACAGGCTTAGACTGTCAAGGAAGTCAGGTTGCAGTGAATGGGCTTTGTTACAACAGTATATGCGTTCACTTCACCAACCACTTGATGTGTGTTAGCAAAAGCTTGTCCTCGTTTAAGCGTTCAAAGCTCTCTGTTGATGTCTTCACAAGTGTGTTACTTCTGCATGTCCAAAAATGCAAAGGTAATGCATACCTGTCAAGACTCCCAAATTTTTCGGGAGACTCCCAAATTTTTCGGGAGACTCCCAAATTTCGACCAGTTCTTACGTTAGTATGGTTGTCAGAAAAATCTCCTAGAAATCAAAATTTCTGTGCGTGGTCTGGCTAATTGACAAAAATGCAGCCCAATTTGATCCAGGCTTTTTGTGAACCCACCGTATTTTATAGTAAATGAAATTAGGAGACATTCATCTTAAGCATGCATTAAGATCTCAATGATTCAAAACCGGCTTATACGAATTCGTGAAATTTCCCGACAAAATTTCCCAATGAAATGTCGATTGGGCCAAAATTTGAATGCTTCGAATACTTTTCTTTATCATGGCGGGTTGTATGAACTTTAGTACCGAAACCGTCGAACGAAGGCCAAGAGCAGAGTGCTCGAAGTTTCGGAAGTGTGCGCGTGGCCAGTGCATGTATTGTCTTCTGCAGTTCATGTGGTTGTTTGCCAGAACTGCTGTAGACGAAATTGTGGTCGCTCTTGACATGATAATGTATGGCGATGATGTAATTGACAGAACTTGGAAAGTGCACACATGTCAAACATTCGGCGAGTCAAAGGGACAGAGCTTTCCACAAACACTGTGGACAAAACCCCGGCAGATGCGATCATGAAAAGCAAAAAATGGCTTCGCTTCGAAGGCATATACACCGCCAGCACACGCCGATTGAAAAGGGAATTACCATTTTCTGTGACAGCCGCGCGCGAAACTGAAGTTGCGGCAATTTGATCATCGATAACAACTACTAGGCGAGAAAATACGGCTATGCAGTGGTAGATTAAAGGCAATAAAAATATAAAGAAAGCAAGAAGCGGTCTGGCGTTGTCCAAAGAATCTAGTAATGTTCCTGCGAAGAAAGCAAGAAGCGGTCTGGCGTTGTTGTCCAAAGAATCTAGTAATGTTCCTGTCGGTCTGGGTACTTCGGCTATACTTTGGCATTCAGCTTTTAGTTGTCTGAAGCGAAGCTTTGACTCACACTTTCGCGCCAGCCGGCTGAGCTGTTCTGTCCATTCACGACATCGCAGGAAGATATGCATAAGTTCGTTTGACAGGAACAGATTTTGTTAGTTGTTTTGATGACGCCAAGTTTCAAAAGATACAAATGTTTGCACACTCCAAGTGAGGATTGCACCTTCTACTGTAGTTGAAAAACCCTACCATTGTGTGTTCGGCCACTCCAAGCCATTATAAGACAACAACGCCGACATTTACAGACCTCCCCCCTTCCCCACGATCCCGGATTCAGAATTCTTGTACTTGGTAGGTATGGTTATGCATTTACAGTTCTTCTTTATGGCAGTATTGTAGTCCGATATTTATAAATCATGGTCTAATCATTATATGCCAGACACAAAATAAAAGGTGTTGGTGGTATATTGGATAACATCAATGAACAGTGAAGGCTTTGAACTCTTTGAAGGAGTGAAGGCAAAGCAAGGACTTTCGATGGAAGAACTTTTCAATGTGCAAACAGTTCCCTTGATTGTATAAAGACCTAGCTGCAAAGTTGTGGTTAAAAACCTATGCCCTTCTGTTCTCTAGCAGAGGTGGGCTTCACTTATACGTCAATTTTTAATTATAATGCACTCTCGGGCAAGTTAAGCTTGGCAGCATTTTAGCTTGCATGTACAGCTTTCATGTGACTGAAAGTTGTGTTCCCTTAACGGCATCATTTTCAGCAGTCTTAGTTTCAATATACTGGCTAATCAGAGCTGTTTTGTGGCTTATGTCTCAAGTGACTATTAATGTGCAACTTGTTAGCAGTAGCACTGACTGTAGTTGTTGTAGTGAAACTGACTGGGCTGAGAAAAGTTGTTCTTGTAACCCTTCGAGCTTAATGGGACCTTGAAACACTTAAAGATCATGGTCAGAAACGGTGCCAAGTGGTGGTCTAGGCTTCCAAGAACATGTGAACCAAGTATTACAGTGCAACACGTGTTACTGGGGCTGCCAGGGTTGGCCTTGACTTCTCCATGCGTGCACCTACAATCTCACTGAAAAGTCGTGAATTAGAAGAAAAAAAAAAGAAAGAAAGTGCTCAATGTCATGGGGTACAGGGCCCCTTTAAGATGTCATTTGCATGGCACAGCTGAGCAGACTATTTTTCTCGAAGGTTTCTTGCATTACCCTCATATCAGTTGCATTGATAAACACAATATTTCCATCCATTGTTGCCAGTGCTTTTGCTTTATTTACTCCTGTGCTTAGGTTCAGAAAGGCTCACAGTAATGGCTGCGCTAGACTTCTCATGCCATGGTATATACTTAGATTAACGCTGTTTCTCCTACTTGTCAAATTTCATTAAAGCCTTACTGCGTCCTTTAGAGCAGTTGTAGGAGCATCAGTTTACATTTCATAACACAACCCCGTACTGTCAGAACGTTTGCACAGACGTTTTCTTTCACTAGCTGATGCACCAGTCTCTTCCGCATTGTGGCTGCATGATAAGATTGGGCAGCTGCTGCTGCTGTTATCGTTGTTGGCACAGCATCAAGGAAATGTGTGTGTGCGTGATGGGTGTCTAACAAACTCCAAGTACAATGAATAATTGGAGCACCATGCTTGGTGACAATGAATGAACAACTTTAGTGCACATTTTGTTGACAGAAAGCTTGCAGTGCATTTGTGGTTTAGGCCTCTGCAATCTGAAAAAAATGGTTCGGATAGTTCGTGAAGTTGTATCCATGTTCGGGGAGGTCTTGGCGTCGAGGGGAGCACAATGCTGTGAGCTGTTGATCTGCTTTGTACCGTTTTATTGTTTGCGAGTTGAAGGTTGTCGGTGCTTGTGTGTTGAAGCTTACTTTATCTCTGAGCTTTAATGTGGTGGCCTATGTCTGTGCAGCTGATAAACAGCCTCACGAATTCAGACGACTATTGAGTTACAATGAAAGCAGCGGGAAGCCGATGGGGCCTTTTTGTCAAGAAATGCGGTGCTTTAAGTTGGTCGACCGTTCAACAGAATGGCTGCTTTCTTTCTTGCGAAAAGTGAATCATGTCCCCCATCCCTCAGGTCGTCAGCGTTGACACTTGTGTCCCCAAGAAAGTGTGACGACACACCATGTACTCGTGTAGTTGTAAAGGGAAGGATTTCTCCATTGTGTGAATTCCACTGGACGAATGACTCAGAAAAGTTAGCATGTTTTGACGTAGTGGCAATACGCAGTAGTAGTTGGCTGGCTCATCTGTACGAAGAACATGAAAATAGACACTAGAGTAAGGTTTGTGAAGGAGAAAGAAGGAACAGAAAAAGAGGAATGGCGAGCATAATGACTAGAGCATACCTGCTAAATCTCCCCGATTTTGACCGTTTTCTCCGTTAGTACGGTTGCCATGAAAGTCTCCTGGAAATGGAAATTTCTGTGCGTGATCTGGCCGCATCGACAAAAAAGCAGCTCAATACGCTCCAGGCTTTTAAAAGGAACTACCCTTTTCCGCGACCGCCACGCACAAAACTGTGGTCGCGGCGACGCGATAGCCATCTATGAACTCCGAGGGCACGCAGCGGTAGATTACAGGTCGTAAATACGTAAAAAAAGTCACAGTTTTGCCGTAAGGGCGAAGCAATGAATGCGACAGCAACAACTTGGAGGGTCACACTGAGAGCGCCAAGCAGATCGAAACATGCAGCGCGCTGCTCACTCACTAATGACGCACCAAAACGATACACACTGGACGAGTGGGAACTAACAACGTTTACCGCTCGACACGTGATGCGCTGTTTAAAGAAAAACGATGCAGGATACGTAATCACAAGTACAAATGAGTGCAAACTAACAAGTGTCCCAGTTATACCTCGCTGTGTATGAAAAGCGCGCTCTTTTCGCAAAGGGGACCTGTGCAGAGACCGAAGTGACCTTTGTGGGCCTGGCAACTAACGCAATCGTTCTAGTGAAAGTCGAAGGCACACGATTCTCTCCTCTGAAGGATAAGCGCGCGCGCACAAGCATCGTCCCCTGCCCCCCCCACGCCTATCTGGCGGGGCATAGTACGCGGGGCATAGTACGCGAGTTATTTTGAAAGAAAATTCTGCTGGTTGTGGGGATGCTTTGGGACTCTCACCTTAGTGGAAACCCTACCCTCGTGTGTTCGGCTACCCCAAGCCACTATAAAACCGCAACGCTGATGTTGGCGCTTGCGAATGAGACCCCCCCCCCCCCCTCTTGTTTTTCATGGTGTTTTGTTGTTTGTATGTCCTTGGGTTTTTTTTTTGTCCAATAAAAAATATGGGGGAAATAATTCCGATACATTTGTGGCGTTGCGGGCCTGCTTCAGATTGTGTTATATATTCAGTGTCTATATCTGCATTAGTTGAAACGAAGTGCCAGTGGTTGTCGAATTTGGAAAGGGCCTCAGAATGTTTTTTTCCTTTTAGCTTTGGCCTTCGCATACAGTATGCTTGCATCCATGAATGATCAAACTGTGAAGTCATGGCCTGGCTAGGCAGGGGAATTGAAAAACTAAGCTCGTTACATGGAATATTGTCAGCCAGAGTACACGCCTTTGTTCAGTGCTGGTAGTGTCCATCAGCATTTATACCTATGGGCAGCGCAGGTATAGTGCTTGAAAGGTGCCAGGATGTTCAGACGGAAATTGAATTGAAATGACATTGAAAGGTTAGGGTGGTAGGTGGCTTCCGTGACTAGCCTACAGCTCGTGATTAGCCAAGCTGCGGCGTGTGCTTGCGATAAGAGATTGTAGAGCGATTATTTTGTTCCCTCTCTCTTTTCTTTTGTCTCCCTCAATAAGTTGTAATGCAAAACTTGCCCGAACGTGTTGTGAGAACGTGAGTTTGACATTGTTACGGCATTTTCTCAGTGTAGTGGGTGGGTTTTAGGGGGTCTGACCACACCAGAGCGTCAAGCGTTGCCGTTCGGCCGTATTTTGTGTAGTAACTTCCTTGTGTCTGACCGCACGGCGTTCCTCTCTTCTTCCTCCCCCTCTTTTCACTGCGATTGCAGGAAGAAGTGCCTTAATGAGAAGCACCGGCGGGAGCAGGAGAACGTCTACCTGGAGGAACTAGCAGAACTGATCTCTGCTAGCCTGTCTGACATGAATTCCCTGTCCGTCAAGCCAGACAAGTGTGCCATACTGCAGGAGACGGTCAACCAGATTCGCCGGATCAAGCAGCAGGAGGCGAGCGGCGGCGGAGGCCTTGGCGAGCTGCAGCAGAGCGAGGTGTCGTCGAGCAAGCCGACCATCCTGGGCAGTGACGTGCTGGGGCCCTTGCTCCTCGAGGCGCTGGACGGGTTCCTCTTTGTGGTCAACACCGAGGGGCGCATCGAGTTTGTGTCGGAGAACGTCTCGTCCTTCCTGCAGTACGGCCAAGGGGAGCTCGACGGCACGAGCATCTACAACATCCTGCACCACGGCGACCATGGCCGCTTCAGCAGCAACCTGCTGCCCATGTCGCTGGGCGCCAATGGCCTGGGCTGGACCGAGGCCGGGGGCAAGAGCCGCTCCTTTCAGTGCCGCTTTCTGTTGCGCCCGCCCGACGCCGAGGACAAACAGAGCAGTGCGCGCATTGCCCCACTCTACGAGAACATGCACATCTCGGCCATCTTCCTGCCCTACCCCAACGGCTCCGGCACGGGAGGCGCAGGCAGCGGCGATGAATCCGGTGCAGACTCTGGTTAGTGCCTACCCTCTCTGAATACTTCACCACACTGTTACCACGGTGGTGATTGCATAGACTTCGTAATGCTCATTAAATTTTAAATATAATTTCTCGTGCAGCTTGTTTCATTGCTGTGGTAGCCAAAATAACGGAAAATACACTCATCGTTGGCCTGTTTCTCATGAAAAAGCTCACTAGCTGACCAGACTTTGAGATGTGAACAATGTTGCATGTTGCAAGAATGTGAAATTCTCTAGCCATTCAACTGCAGTCACAACTTGGTATTACGAGTTTTGCCATATAGCATGATTTATATTCATCTGAACGGGATGATATTCGAGTGCCTAAATCATACCATGTCAACACGAGTTGGGGCAGTATACTGCTTTGTGAATGAAAATCTGCCGCTACCGTCTCCCAAGTTCCATGTAGGCAAGCCTCTCAGCTTAAAGAAAATTGATTTCTTATAGACAAGTAGCGAAATTTATGCGCAGGGGAGGCACAGTCTGTTCTTTGCCACTGGCAATGTTGGGTTTCCTTTATTTGTCCAGGGTGGCTAGTTTTGCTTTTGTAGACGTCAGTGGCGCATTCTTGAATCAACTCGCAAAAGAGTTTATAAAGGAGCTAGTTAAAGGATACAGTCGCATTATCGAGCTGCTATCAAAAGCCAAACACACATTCACCACCTGACGCTGCAACAAACTTTTCCCCACCATTGACTGTTTGCTAACTACTGTGCATGAATTTGCACCTCTGAGGAAAGCTGCCTTGCAGTATTTGCTACTTTTGTATAGCTGTCGCCAGAATTCTTAATTGCATAGCTGACGACGACGTAGTCCCATTTCTGAAAAATTCACGGAAATCTGCATTTTGTCATTGACTTGCGAGAGGCAACGGGTCCTGCAACACTTTTCCGAGGAATTATTCAGTGGCTTCATTGAAAGAGTTTATTGCCTCACTAATCGAGTGCTGTACAAATTTCTAGAATTCATCAGGTGTCAGCGAAGTTATAGGAATTCGTCGCAGGCTTTAAGCACTTTATCTTTCCTCTCGTACCAGCGACCGGGCTGAAAGCTGTGCAGGAATTGACAATGGTACTATGCTCATTCCCGCGTCATTACTCGAAGCACTTTCACTTCTTTTTACGGCCAAAGCTCCTAAAGGCATGGGTCTGTCGATCTCTTGTATGTATATGGACGTGACCGCCTGCCTGCCCACTACTTCGTCTTTGCAAACATCCCACTACGCCCCATCATCAATCCACCACTTCACCGACCATGAAGCAAATACTGTTGAGAAGTAGCCATTGATAAATGCAAGATGGTCTAGTACTTGTATTCAGGTGTGCGTTAAAGAACGATAAATTGTCCTACTGTGTCCATCCTTTGTTTGTACGGGACCGCCTATAGTTCCGCCTTTGCAAACTGTCCACTACTTTGTCCTTGCAAACATCCCACTAAGCCCCATCACCGATCCACCACTTCACTCACCATAAAGCTGTTATAATGAAGGTGGAACGGAAGCGACATATAGCTACCACTTGAGAATAATAAAATTTCTTGTATAAATATATACAGTGTTCCTCATGATGATAAGTGGGTGATATTCGTGGATTATTCACGGTTTAGTGATGAAACCCTCCAGCGCTTCGCCCCACTCATAATCATTCACTTTGTGAATATGCTGTGATTTCTTGTTTTTCTTTGAACGCGTAGCTAGCTTTCAGTGGGATTGTGACTGTACTAGTGTACTTCTAATTCTATCGTCGTAGAGAGCAGCGCGGGCGTTACATAGCAGCTCGCTATAATCAAATGATCCAGTGGCAATGATATTTGTGTTAATGGCGGGGTCATTTTGGCTTATGGCATCACTTGTAAAAAGAATAATGAGATAATGATCTGTACCTCATTCTGAAGTTTAATTGTGAATTCCGTGCGACACGCTGTGCTATTATGCACAGCTCGCATGTCTACGGCAGTGTCCACTGCCGGTTGGTAGCATTTTATGAACATGTCAAAAAGTACTGCGGGGCTTCTTTCAGCTGTGAGCTGATGCATAATTTCTAAAATGTCAGCAGGAATAATTTCCTTTTCCCTCATTTTTCTCCACACCCTTCTCCTGTGCCTGTGCTGGAACTGTTTGAGTAGAAGTGCAAAACTGCCTGGTCTGTGTGGCCCGCCGTATCCCCGCGAACGAGAAGATTCCAACCTCTGTAGGTGTGGAGCAGTTCACGACACGCCTCGACCTCAGTGGGAAAATTCTCGCCGTAGACACCAGGTGAGTTTTCCTCGGCCAAGTGCGCCTTGCTTCGTATTCGGCTGGCTGAATTTCTCAGCAGCAAATTAATGCTTTTGTTATGCGTGAATGTGTGCTAGGTTATTTGTAACAAGTGAAGCTCCCATCAAGCATCATTAGTACGTCCGTAAATCAGGTCATCACATTCTAATTAAAACGATAGCTGAAAAAGTCGGAGCAACTTGTTACAGTGCCACCTAGAATCAGTGATGCGAGGGCAAGAAAAATAATCATAGAACTACACACTTGTTTAGTTTTTTATATTATGCAATGCATGTTACCCGACCAGCAGACAATCTCACAAGTGTCCATCCCGTTCAGGCATGTAAATCATGTTCGTCGACAGTTAATTGAAAAAATACTTAGTGTAAATGTGATGTTGGTATCATATAATGCATGACAAATAATTTAAATGTGTCATTACATGTTAATTATGTAAATTAGTTTAAGAAAGGATGATGTTTGACTGGTGCTAGGATAACGTTTCAGATAGGGTTGTCAGCAGGGAACATCCTGTGCCATGGCACTTCTATTCTACATGGTCAGCACTGGGATATTTGATTTCAGGCTTTACTAAGAACTTCTTGAGACAGCTGAGTTGTATTGGGAATAACTGTGAGGCGTCCTGGCGGTTGTATTTCCAATGGAGGCAAAAAGCTTGTGTACCTAGATTTAGGTGCACGTCAAAGAAGCCTGGGTGGCTGAAATTTCTGGAGCCCCCTGCTATGGCATCTCTCATAATCATGTCCTGGTTTTAGGAACATTAAAATCCAGCAATTATTATTGGAAACTGGAAGGCAAGGAAGTAGTGCTGCACGACGATCACTTGAAAAGCTTGTCTTTGTTGCTATCGCACACTGGGAAAATATGTGTCCTTTCAACATTGTGATATTTATTGGATGATATTTTTAAAAGTTATTTTAACTATGGGGGGAGAGAGAGAGTGTGTGTGTTCAAGCAGGTGTCTGCTCTATGAATGGCATGAGAGCAGCTTCCTTGAAAGCTTCAGTAAACTTTCCAAGGGCATTGTGTATATCACCTGTTTGGTTCGTAAGAAAGAGCTGTATACTTTTGCGAGAAATGTTTCCATGTTTGACATGTTCCTGCAAGCAAGAAGTACAAATAACCACACATATTATCTGTTGTGCGGCACTCCCAAGATCACAACTTCGCTTGTCGCATTTTCTTGTTGCCCTTGTGTGATTGAACAAGTCGCACCTGTTGTTCATTTAGTAACCGTGCCCTCACTATCTGTGAGGATTTGTGTGGCTTCTCTCTTCGCCAAGTCAAAGAGATGCAGTGAGGACCCAGGGCTGGACAGAGACATTCGGAAAAGAATTTATAGAAAAAGATATTGAAATAATGTGCTAGAAACCAGAAATGCAGATACTTGGATACATTTGTCTTTGACGTAACGAGAGATTTCGAATACTTATGCAAAAAGATGAAAAAAGCTGCTCCGAAATACAGATACAGGAATAGAATACCTTTATTTTTTTATTTATGGGACGCTGAAGTTCCGCAAAGACATTTATTAACTGCAGAATAATATTGTAAATGATGTTTTAGTGCATTGAAACTTGCAATTCAAGGGTATTGCTTCAATCACAACGAGTGCCAGTGAGATAAGATGAAGCATAAATTTATTTTACACAAGACATCTGTTTTGTTTAAACGTTTGTTACAAAAATAGGGGCTTTTAGCTTGTATGTAAACTTATTTATGTTAATGTGTTATAAAATAGCGGAAGGAATCTGTGCATACGCAGGCCTTTGCTGAACGCAGTTATTTGAGTAAAGTGAGGTATTCACTGGATAGGCTTTACGTTTACGCCCTTATCTCACAAGTCCAGCTTCGTTCGTGGCATCATATCCATTTTACAAAGATTCCAGCTCTCGAGTCAAAATAAGCCGGAGTGAGGGTGATCATGTGGTTTCAGCTGTATTACTGAACCTAGAGTGCCCTAGAATGCAGTGGTGTAATTATGAATGTGCTTTTTCCTTGGAAACACTAGGTGAAAACAACTGTGTCCTTGACTGTGGTTGCGCCCCGCCACGGTTGTGTGGTGGTTATGGCGCTTTACTGCCAATCCCAAGTCTCGTGACCAAATCGGGGCTGCATTTTCAATGGAGGCAAAAGTGTTTCAAGGCCCGTGTGTTGTACGTTAAAGAATTTCAGGTGGTCGAAATTTCCTTAGCCCCCGAGGTCCACTACGGCGTTTCTCATAATCATGTCGTAGGTTTGGGACGTTAACTCCTTGATATTATTATTATTATTATTATTATTATTATTATTATTATTATGACTGTGCTTGCATGAAGCATCCTAAGATGTTGACACTGTCATATGGTTACTCGGTGTTCTTACACTGATATACATGCTTAAAACCTCTAATGATAATGCTGCCACAGTTATTCAACATCATTTAAGTTGAATATAGTTTAAATGCAGTTATCATCACTGCTTGTTTTTTGTGCAAATGTAAAAGTATACATTTATGTATGTATGCAAACGTTTTATGTATGCAGAGCTGAAACTTGCTAAAACATGCATGCCTGAAAAGCGGTGAATGCTGTTCAGTACTTTGGTAACATTAAGATATATACGGACTAGCTAAAGGCCCCTAATTGTACTTCGGAAAAGGAAGCTCCTCAAAACTGTCCTGTAGTCAGTGTCGGTTCGACCTGAACACTATGCTCTCAAATGAGAAAAGCCTGTCTCAGCCAGAAAGTCCTACAGCGTTATGCTAGGTAATCATACTCGCAATAACGCATGGGTTTTTAGTGGTAACGCGTACGTGAGGTTAGGCCCTTGAAACCTGAACACACGTGCACATTGCAGTGTGTCAACGCGAGGTGGGGGTGGAGGGCACAGCTTTGCATATCCGCATGCCCTCTCGCTCTATGGGGAGAGGACGTGGCACCGCATCAAAAAGCCAAGTGGTACGTTGAAACACCACTGAAGGGAGGAGGGATCCGCCATTCTTTGTCCTTCACAGCTAGCATCGCTACAGTGAAACTAAACTCTGTTTCACACATCAGGTGCAATGCGGTGGAAACTATGCAAGTAGTTCGGTCAGCAAATTTTTCTTGGTTTTTGATTACCTGGAGATGGATACGACGTGTGAGACCAGTCTTCGCCTCATTAAGCTGAAGGTTGTTTAATTATTACTTGGGCCACATCGCTGACGGTGCCATAAAACTCATTTTGACTTCCTGGGCCAGCATTTGTGTTGGAATCGTTATCAGTGGCACTCCCACATGAAACGAACATTACAGTTTGTGATGCGGCGGTGGATCACTTCAGCATTTCACGCAAATCGGGGTGTACGACTACATGATCCTTGGCTGCTGTTGAGAAGAAACTTGCACATATGATCCGAGTAAACAGACATATCATGACATTTGCTAAATCGTTTTGTGCGTGGTAGTATTATTTAGATTATTTTCTGAATTTAAGTGAGTGCCTATGACAGTCAGGTTCATTTAATGTCTCTGTTTGGAGGAAGTGCAATTCAGTCAAATGATTTAGATTATTCGCAGATGCAGGCGTAACCTGCACGATAAAGCGCCATCAATTGAAAATGTCCTAATTTCATTTGTGATACTTAGGCACACATATGCTCTAATCCTACAGCCTATGCCTACTTATACTAACATTAGCTCCACTTAGCATATTTCATTCGCACCCATTTGTTGGTGTGTGGGATGAAAACAATGAGTGTCTTGTTGGCCTGCGTGACCATTGTCATTTAAATCTTCCGTTCGGACTGCAGTTTACTTATTCTAGACTAAATTGTGAAAACTTTTTACAGCTTTGACAACTTTCGCTCAAAGTGAAACGTTCCACCTTGAGAAATTTGCGTCACGAAATTGAGTAGTAGTCGACAACGTATCGTTAAAGAGCAAGTACATAGCAGGCACAGAAAATGGCAGCAAGCGGTGGTGGAGCAGACGAGCCCTTAACGTGACGCCACGGTGCCACGACCGCAGCGACGTCCGCGTTCATTCTTAGGGCTAATACTCCGTGTGCATTTGTTCTCTTTCCAACAGTGGTGTTTCATCAACGTATAGCCAGTACCTCAACAAGTCCCTTGTGGGACGTGTGATCCAGGAGCTCTGCGATTCTAGGGACCTCCACAAGTTGGATCAACACCTTAAAGAGAGTGAGTGCCGTCGCTTCTTTATTTTGCCGTTAAGGACTTTTATTAAAAGACGATTTTGAGTTGGTGGCTAATGTGCCATGTTATTCCTCCTCAACCTTCTTCTTTCTGCCTTTCTTTTACTTCGTTCTTTCTTTTTGGCAGATTACAGTAGACTCTCCAAAAAGGAAAATCCCATAAAAGAATAGCTGATTGATTGGAACTGCCTCTGTTATGATTGGTTTTGTACTTGGAATTCTGCACTCATGTTCTTCTGTCTGCAAAAAGAACTCCTGTTCAACATAAGAGACTTGGCTTGTCCCTTTAGATTCCTTTTGATGAGAGGGCTGTATTCTGTTCTGGTATTGAACACTTCTCAGTGGGACAGCTCTTACGAAGTTTAGTGCTACACAAAAAGCATAGTTTGCCCAGGTATCGGGGAACCTGCATGCAAAATTTTGTTCTGAATGTGCCTGCAGGCTTTGTGAAAACCTAGCAAAACGAGTTTCGTGCACTAATTGTGGGTAAAAAAAGATTTTTTTGCCAATGCATGACGTAGACCCATGCAGCTTCTACACATCTCCTTTCAAGTTCTGCTGCAGGGGCGTGCAGCGCAACCACATTTGGGAAAAGTCAACGGGCAAAGTAAATGGGGCTGCATCTTACTTTGAAGAAGTCTTGCTTCTGTGTCGACGCCACTGCGATGGTGTTCAGTCGGGTCATTTCGTTGATGCGAACAGTTTCTGCAGTGGCATCGACGCTGTCTTTTGCAGCCCTCCAGCAGGGTCAGCATACGAGCGCCATCTACCGGCTCCAGGTGACGCCTGACAAATCTCTGCTAGTGCAGACGAAAAGCAAGCGCTTCAACTACAATCAGGTCACGAGTGAGCCAGAGTTCCTTATGGCCACCCATTCTATCATCCGGTAAGTAGTGCGATTTTGCTTATCGTTTGATCTGGTGTGTATGAGTGCATAGTGCATTCCGTATCGATTTCCTTTTTCGAATCCACTTCCTGACAAGGCGAGGTGTCCACCATTTGTCATTTTCTTAAAAAGAGGAGTTCGGAAGAACGATCAATGGAGTTGATGGTTATCTGTAAAGCGTCCATCGAAGGTATGGGACCACCCTTACTTGTGATAAACCACAGGAAGTTAAACTAAGGGCACCCACTGAAATGATAAGAGATTTTTGTTTCTTTCTTAAGTTGAGTCATGAAATGGAAATCAAAGAAAGGAAAAGAATGAATGAAAAATCAGTTTGTCATTACTGACAGAAGTGCTTTAGATTCATGTCATACCGATTGAGGCGCAACGATAACTGACCCCAACCGATTTCCTGGCTACTTGCTTGTGCACTACGGCTTTTGTTAATTTTATAGCTCTTATTTTTTATTAATTTGCTGCCTGCCGTGCTGCCCTCAGCACCTTCAATCTTTCAAGTTTCTGCCTTTTATCTTAACACCAATAAAATGCTATGATCTTGTATGTTTCAATAACATGTCGGTCATGACTGGCCTACCAAGTGCATTTTTATCCTTCTAGCTTTTCATCCCATAATCTGCTCTCCCTCTTACTGCTTGGTCTAGCTAAACAGGCTCTTGTGCAGATTGCGATTCTAGAAGCTCTCTCCAGCACCTGATTTCTGTGCATCATTCGAATTGCCAGCTGTCAGGGTGGTCTAGTGGCCAAGACACTTGGCTGCTGACCCGTAGGTCGCGGGATTGAATCCCGGCAGTGGCAGTCGCTTTCTCAATGGAGGCGAAAATACTTGAGGCCTGTGAACTTATATTAGATTTAAGTGCACGCTAAAGGGTCCCTGCAACACTTTTTGAGCATGGTCAGGAAACGCTGCCGATTGGTAGTAGAGGCTCCCGACAACACGCGAGCCAAATAATATAGCGCAGCACGCGGCCTGGAATGCACAATAATATATCAAAGTCAGCTAAAAATTGCTTTCTCTTCTATCGACGAATCACGCAGTATGCCCGAAAATCAGCACTTCGTAAGCCCATCTATCAGCCATTGGCTTATTTGAACATGGCACGCTCACTCGTTACAGAGATTGGCCTGGGAGGCCGTTACCTGTCTACGCTCGTGCGTGATCACACGCAAAAGCCGTACATTCGAAAAAAAGAAAGTGCTCAAGGTCAAGAGGCGCTCGTGATGTTTTTCTGTTGCCCTGCCATCCCTCCCTGCTTAGCTTCCAGCGGACGAGAGAAGAGATAATGCAATTGCAGCAGGCAATGAATTCGTGAGGCAATAAGCTCATCCAGTAAATTCGTTCCATGGTTACTTGAAAAAGTGTTTCTGGCACCCTTTAAAGAACCCCAGGGGGTCAACTTTCCAGAGCCCTCCACTATGGCACCTCTCATAATCGTTTGGTGGCTTTAGGATGTTAAATCCCAAGATTCATTATTATTAGGGTGGTGTATTGTCTATTATTAGGGTGGTGTATTTATTGTCTGTTGTGTTGTGGTGCTGCAGAGCAAGGTTGTGGCTGCAATCCTGGCTTCAGCAGTTGCATTCTGATGCGAGAGAAATGCAAGCCCAGATGGTATCAGAGTTAATATGAATCATCATTGTGGTCCACCCTGTAATCAAATTGCGATTTTTCTTTCATCATAAATCAAGAAATGAATATTAAAACTTCTGTTTGTGAATCTGATTCAGGGACAGCGAGGCCCCGTCTCCGGATGAGCTGAGCAGGGGTCCGACGCCAGTCAATGGGGCACCTGCCTCCTCGTCCTCGTCAGGCCCGACCCCCAGTGGTAGTGGGAGCACCAGCGGTGGCGTGGTTGTGACCACCGGGCCCCCATCTGTGTCTGCCGCAAGTGGTGGGGCAGCGGCCGCCTTCTTCCACCTGAGCCCCTCGTCTTCGGGAGGCAGCCAGGACTTCAACCTGCTCTCCATGGAAATGTTCCCGTCCACCTCCTGGCCCGAGGAGGAAGACCTCGCTTCGGCGAACACTCCCAAGGTATGGCGACGAACACCACTGCTGGTAGCTAAGTTGTTGATAAGAGGTACCCTGGCACCGGTGTCTGCGGCCACGACCTGTACAGTGGCCTTGTCAGGACTAAAACGTCAGCCAATACTCAGGGCATTAGGATTTCTAATGCATGTGCCTACCCAAGGGGCATGAGGACTCCACCTCCTGCAGGGGCGAGAAGGGGCTTGAGGAATGCTTTTGTACCATGTGTTTGAGACGTGTTCAAGAACACCTGTGTGCTCAGAATTTGGAACACTCAAATACCTCTGGGTCATTTTCAACTCTAAAGATTGTGCACACTCTTTGTGGCATGTGCATATGTTTGGTGTTTGCTAGACTATTGCTCCCAATGGGATATAGAGCTCACACATAATTCTCCGCGCTGTTTGTCTTTCAGGGTGGCAAGAGCGTACCCGGTGCAGGTGATGGCGATGACGACGACTACGGTCCCTCGTCACTGCCACCTCCCGCGTCCACTCCAGGGGCCGTGAGTGCCCCCTCGCCCTACACGACGGGGGGCACGACCTCATCCTCGGAAGACGGCGGGCCGCAGAAGCTGCGCAACCTGCTGACCCAAGGCCTGGCAGGGTCCGGCAGCGGGAACGACGAGACCGATGCTCCGAGCAGTAGTCGGTCGGAAAACGTCATCCTGCGAGAACTCCTCAACCAAGAGGACGAGGAGGAGCGGCAGGAGGGGAACAACATGCTCAGACGGGTGAGCAGGAAACATTCAAGTGTCTCTCGCGTCCGACTGCTGCGCCTATCCCAGTTTTTACCATTTTTTTTTTAAAACGTAGGCGATGTTACATTTATGTGCATGGTGATTTGAGTGAAATATCGTAACTTCAGCAAAGTTGTATAGTACGAGCGATGGAAGCGTAGGTTGCCTGCTGAGGAAAGTAACCTAGCCATAGGGGGGGGGGGGGGGGTAAAGAAAAAGTGACGCCATTTTCGTTTTATCTTCCCTGTACAGAATAATCCTGGTCTGTGTCTTCCTTGAGTTTATCTTTTTTGAAAACCTCTTCTACTCATCTGGAACACTGTCGTGCTGACTACACTCAAGCAGCTCATTTGAGGCACCACTTTGCCAGCATTTTCAGTTATTGTACGCTAGTTTTGTTTGTGGACAGGACATACATGATAAAGATGCCATCTTTTTTTTTTTTACATTGTGAAATTTCAGGGCATATGGTTTACTCTGATTGGTGTGGCAAAAGTGTCATAAATTTTTTTTTCTTGCTACTGTTGGTTTGGGTATTGATAGAAAAATGTATGGTGTCGCATTGCTTGACGTACGAATGTGGGTTTACGAAAAAATGTAGCGTGGTGGGATGTTAGCCTAACGCTGGTTTTTCTGGTTGTCGGGCTACTTTTTGTATTACTTTTGGGTTAAGAAGGTTGCACCAAGAAGACTCAGCAGCTGCACAGAAGCGTGTGTAACGATACACCTCATATTTTGTGAAGTTTTGTCCGGGTGTTCCCAGTGCCTGTGCATGTCACGAAATAAGGTGATTGATGCTTGTGTCGCACTTGTCTCCTTAGCTTTCATTATTTGTTCTGGTGCATGAACAGCTGTCGTTAAAAGACGGTGCGTCTGTCACTATTTTGCCTCAAAGAAGAAAACTGTCACTCGACGATACTACCAAGCATGTTGTGCCGTAGTTGGAGAGCAGGGAGACAGGTCTTTCCAGACGAGCAGCTCCCATGGGTTGCTCGTCTTTGCCACGGATGGCTACTGCTGCGGCAGAGACTTTTTGACGCAGCATTCGGCGGTAAAGAGAAGTGCTTCTTGCCCGACTGACCCAGATGAGCTCATCTGTGAAGCCTGCCTGCATTCATGGACTGATCGCAATGACTCATGCTTGTCTGTTCAAGAGCTCCTCATTAACTTTGGCAATTTCATTGGGTGGTTTGGAAGTTTGTATATTATTTCTGCACTCTGCTCGATGGTGCCATGGAGAGCTAAGGGCTATGCTCCGAGTTACGCCATTCTAGGGTGCCAGCTAGTATAGTAGCAGAGCTGCCGCAGTGTATAAATGTACCTTCTCTGTACTACTCAATGCAGCTCAGGCCAATTATGCTACAACTACCCGCAGCGCATGATTGGCTGTAAAGCTATTCTGGAACCCTATTTTCCCACCCATAGAACTCCATTCCATTTATAGTGAAGCCCCTGGTGATGAAACACTGATTTTAAAATGTGGTTGTTTGGAAATAGTGCAGAGAAGGGTCACATTTGCAGTGGCAGTTCGTAAAAAAAGTATAAGTAAAGGAAATGGTGGAATGGAAACAGAAGTATGAAAATTGGGCCGAGCTGCACGCACGTCCGTGTGCATTACAGCTGTTTGGCTCTTTAGTGTGTTGTTTACGAAAAAGAGGACATCCACAAGAGGTACAAATATCATTTGCGTGGACTCCACTCGACAGTCTTTTTATTCCACAGCTATAAAAGTGGTTTGTCTCTGTGACTTGAATTTTTGTTGTTGGTACAGTCAAACCCCTCTACAACGAACGCCGCTTAGTTGAAATTTCCGCTACGACGAGAGTTTCTTGGTTCCCTGTCGGCAGTACCTAGGAGTATACGCATAAATATTCTATTCACAATGAACACTTTTTCTTCTGCTTCCTACTTCAATGCAATTTGACGATGCAATTCCAGGCTCAAAGATTTAATGCCGTGCAGTAAACACAATCTTGAACATTCTGACGCCGTGGTGGTCTAGTGGCTAAGGTACTAGGCTGCTGACCTGCAAGTTGCGGGATCGAATTCCTGCTGCTGCGGCTGCATTTTCGATAGAGGCAGAAATGTTGTAGGCCCGTGTGCTCAGATTTGGGTGCACGTTTAAGAACCCCAGGTGGTAGAAATTTCCGGAGCCCTCCACGACGGCATCTCTCATAATCATATGGTGGTTTTAGGACGTTAAACCTCACATATCAATCAACATTTCAGAACAATCAGCGTTTTGAGAACATAAATACGTTTGAGCCCACATATAGCGGCACCACTTAAAATGAACTTTCGCTTAAAACGAACAATATCCGCAAGACCGTGAAAATATACATTGTATGAATGACAAAAAATTGCACCTAAAACGAACGTCTCCGAGCGCCGCCGATCGGTTACAGCTAACGGAGTCGGCACTTTGCCGACTTTCTGGGAAACCACTTTCGACCACGGATGCCTGGATGGGGTATCGGCGAGGTGCCCATAGATTTTTATTGTTAAACGCCGACCCTGCCTCCGCACCCCTCAAGTTGCCGCTCTCCCCGACTGCTCTTTGTTATGCACCCTTCTGTCCTTTGTCCCCCTGCTACTTTGAGCACCCCGTATCGCCAGACGCGGCCAGTGCTTTCACACCGCCACACATCTTCCGAGGACCGGCCGACCACCTTCCCTGTTTTTGATAGTCGGTACTGTCGTTGACGTCGCCGGCCTGGAGTGACCAGACCATTTGCCAACATCGTCTGTATCCAATTGTCTGCGACTTGTCTAATCGTATCGTTCTAGTGCACATTCGTATGCTACTTCACCGACTCTGATTATTCGGGATTCTTTTTGTGTTTAGGACCTGTTCTCGCTCACTTCGCACTCTGCTCAGCATGCCTTCCGCACGTGCGCAGAAGCATAAAAACGGCTGTTAATTTGCACGGAACGAATCGTGAAATATGGAAGTCAGTGAGGCCACTGCAAACCCGCCGATGCAACAAAACGATTATTTGATCATGGCTGTCAATTCTTTGAACACCGCCGCGCGCGCCGATCTAGGCGGCCGTGCTCTGCGCACGTAGGCACTCTCCTACGCGCGAGTTTCGCGTTTCGCGAACCTTTAAAGTAAGCTGCTCGACCTGCCTTCTTCCCGTGTGTCTTGGATTTCAAGGTCGCCTTCCCCCCATATCCTTTCCTCTCTTCACCTTATCGCAACTTTCACAAATCGGTTCTCCTCTCCTGGCACAACTCCTTCGCCCGTCTCCGGCCCTCCGCGAAGCCAGCCACGCTGACTCGAATTCATAAGTTTTGTTTTCTGGCTAGAAACTGGCCCAGAGCTGTACCACACGTTCTGGCATGTGTGTTGCGTGTGCGCGTCTTGCTCGCTCTCGGTGTGTGTGTGTGGTCAAGATGGTGGATGGGAAGCCTTGCACGCTTTTTTCCTGCCGCTCAACAAAACGTCCAAAGTGTGGCCGCTTGGCTTGGCCCCAATCCGCGTTGCAGAACGCTTGCTCATAGCTGTTGACCAGCTGGCAGCCAACTTGCTACTTCGGGCTTCCCAGTATTCAGCTGTAAAGATGGTGAATATTTCGTGGGCGGCGGTGATGGCTACATGCGTGCGAAACTGTTTTCGCGAGGCCGACTTCGTCGTCCTCGGGCCCGATGCCGAGCTTGAAGCTTCTGAACAGGGCCACTCTGGCGGCGATTTGTGACAGTGCGTCGTCGAACTTTGGCCTGGCAAAGAAGGTGGGACTTCTGTTGCGATGGTTTAATTACGGCCGACGATGATGCCGACCCCTCGAAACCGAGCATGGATTAGGGCATTGTAAATCAAGTACGCGGCAACAGCGATTTGGAGGAATCGGATTGAGAGAACGACAAAACTTTGGAGCCAGTGCCTCATGCAGCTTATGGCACGGGCTTTGGCAAAGAGCACGCTGCTGTTTGAAATAAACTCGAGACTGCTTTTATCGCTTCTGTTCTTTGAAATACATGCATCACGTTCTATTCTGGGCAAAAAACTTTGTGTTTTGACTCGCAACTTTTTGAAAAGCTGTGTTTCATTTACTATTTACTACGAACTTTGGGATACAGCGACCGGATGCCGCGTCAGGCTCAAGTTCGTTATATATGGGCTTGACTGTGTACATCTACGAAGTATAAAACACACGCTGACACGACCAGAAACCACCGCTGTTTACTAGGCTTGGGGGCCGCCATTGTTTGATAGTGATGGTATATGAGACTGGCTGCTTTTGCCACAGGCTTGCTTCTGAGCTGCAGACAATTTGAAGCTAATGCTCAGTCGCTTGGTTGATAGAGCTTCCTACATGCTGCGGCTAGGTGAAATCACGAGACAATGCCTTTTCTGATGCCTGCTGCTATTGTTTCTTTTCGTGCTTGGCCAGTGGGGTCACTGGTGACATCAGCCGTTTGTTCGCCCTATCAACGAAAATCAGCCAGCTGCAACTAGTGTATGACAAGAATAGTGTAGAATAAGGCATCAGTCACTGCTCCACGATACCATGCCTCCATCTCGGCATTGTTGGATACCTTTTGACGGCAGACAGCTGTTGGTGCTAGCGTGCTAGTGCAACTGTTACATTCATTCACGAGAGCCGCTGTGACCATCTTTTCAGCATGCTTTTCAACAGGGCTTTGCTATGCATATCTGAAAATCTCGTCATGATGCTGGTTGGAAAGGAAAGGAAGCAGCCGACAGTAATTGAATTTTGACATTAAGAGTTCCTTTGTTTTGCTAGCTTATGGTAGCTATAGTTTTTTAGATTTCACTGCAGAGGACATTTTTTTCCGCACCCCATCAGTTTCTCTGTAGAGGGGCTCGACTGTACCATGGAAACTGCACCGCTTAGCTTGGTAGGATAGTTTCCATGGCAGATTGTCTGGCTGCAAAGCTGCGCTTAGTCTCATGCCCACTGCCTGTGGTTTTGTTCAGGAGGGCGATCTCCTCCGTGCACAATTTTTTCTCCGGAAAGTTTTCCATGACTGCATGTTGTCTGGCACTGCCTAGGCTTGGCTTATTGAATGTTGACTGCCTTGCCAGTGGTGCTTAACAGCACCCAAAGTTGCTGTTTAAACATTTTTGAGCTTTCGGCAGTCTGAAAAGGGTGCCATTGGATCGGCAAAGAAATTCGAGATAGTGAACAGCACATGCAACACGAGATTGGCCACATGTTTCTGACATTCCATATAGTTGGATATAGTGTGCGGGATTTTGGTAGTTAATCTACATAACTACTGTGCAGTTACTACCAGTGCTGTTGGACAGCTGGAATACGAGAGGTCTGATAAAATTAGTGGGAGAATTCCAAGGATGTTTTTTTACTTCACGAGCCCTTGAATGCATTCAGTGTGCATTTCAGTCCCAGTTGCATACGCTGTTTCTTGGATAAGCGCGAGTGCTACTCATTGTCTACATATGTGGAATCGCAAAACACGTGCTTAACTTACAGTGTAGTACCGCGCATATTCTTAGTGACGTACATTATAGGCACTCTGTGCAGAATATGAGCGAGCGTGTTCAACCGATGACTTGGGGCTGTAGTTAATGCCTTTGAAAGATACCCGAGTACTTCGAAGTAGTATACGTTGCTACATCAAACTTTGTCGGGACAAGCTGGCACCCCCAGTAGAACCAGCGATGTCTTTTCTTATCCACTCAAACCTCATTATAACAAAGTTGCATATAACACGGAAATAAGTTTGCTATATTCGAAAATTCGTTACAAAGGTTTATTCCTAACACCATACTAATCGCAAGACTACTTTTCATTTACTTCGTTATAACTGATATTTTGTCTGCATGAGTACGCCATGCTCTTTGTGTAAATGCATGTACTAGAGGTAAAGAGCCTAAATAATATAGAGTGAAGTTTTCTACGAGGGAGACTTCTTTCTGATAGCATAATGGTTGCATTTTTTTGGAGCATCTGCCATTTCAGAATGTCTAGAATTTCGGACTGTAGTGAACGTTTCTTTAATTCTTGCATGTGCAAGGCTACCTTGATCAGTGCATGAAGTTACTTGGCCTCTTTTGTTGAATTGACTGTGCATGAAGCACAATTTTTTTCCTGGCTAGTCGGTTGTTTGTACGCTGGGCAAGGCACAACTGCTTTTGTCAGGGTTTGCGTGAAAGACTGACGTCGTGTGTGTGCCTAGTTCTGCCTTGTAGCTCATAGGTGAGTTTGTCCTACCGTGCGAGATCGCAAGCGCTTCCCTGCCACGTATTTGTCCCCAAATAAAGAAAAGGCTGATGCTCATGATCGGAAGATTGAACTCATGTCTGCCATCTGTGCTTGTCGTACGTTTGCTTTGGTTCTGCATGTGTCAATACTGTTATGTTTGCTTTGCTATCCTGCTATAGTGTAGATGCAAGACTGTTGTACCTGTTGGTTGCATGTAAAATTGGGCATTCAATGAGCAGCTCCATTCAATTTCCGCGGTGCACCTATGTTATTCGCCATTTTCTGAAGGGACTGGTGTCATGTTCTGTATGTTTGTGTCATGTGTCCGAGACTGTGGTGCTGAACAGCGGGTTTCGACAGTCAATTGCTTTCGGAGGTGTGTGTTATAGTTAAACACCTTTATAAGAGGCATGCTCTGGGCAGCAATTGTTCTCTTTTATATGAGATGTCTCTTAGAAGCTGGGTACGTCGTATGCATTTCCTTATCAACTTGTATTTTACTGTAGGCACACTGGCGTCTCTTATACTCATTAGTCTGTTATATCAGTGTCTCTTATAAAGGGGTTCAACTGTAGTTGTGCTAGTGGAAAGGGAAAAAGAGTGCTGTTGCTAGTATGTTCTACTGAGTAATTGTACGAGGCTCGTAAACACAGTGGTACGAGGCTCTTGCCTTGGCAGTATCGTGTAGCATTGGGAAAGCTGCTTGTATAATTGCTCTACCTGGGAAGCTGCCGTATTCACCCGGTCTTTGACAGTGTTCAGTCATTCTGAAAAGTTACTAAGTGCGCAGAGAAATTGGAAGGGGCTCTACATCAATTTTTGAGCATGGTCAGGAAACGCTGTCAATCGGTTGTGGAGACTCCTGTGAACACGCGAGCCAAATATTGCAGCGCACCACGCGGCTTGCAATTCACAATTGATTGGCACAGTCAGCTAAAAATTGCTTTCTTTTTTCTCGACAAATGATGACACAAGCTCAAAAATCACTCGTAGAATCTGCCGTTAGCTGATATGAACATGGCGCACTCGGTCAATACAGGGATCACTGCGAGAGGCCGTAACATGTCTACGCGTGCGCGCGCGCGATCAGGCTGAAAAGGCTGCATATTTGAAGGAAAAAGAGTTCTCAAGGTCAGGAAACGCACATGATGTGTTTTCTTCCCCGGTATCATTCCTCGCTCTAGCGCTTTCATCAGGGAGAGAGAATGCGATTGCAGCATGCGACAAATAATTGTAACTCCTTCCGTACTGAAAAGATTCTTAAAATTTTTGCGGCACTGAAAAGTGTTTCCGGGGTCCTTTTAATGCTTATCAAATAAAATGTGTTTACCTGGTATGCTTGTTTCATTGTGGCTTGAGGTGTTTGCTACCCTTGACTGAGGGATATATTAAGTATTTTAACACAGTGTGACACTGTTCTCCTTTCGACAGCCTTGCGTGAGATGATGGGTATGATGTTTCCTGGCTGTAAGAATAAGTCAAGATGTTGCTGCACTATCTTTGGCAACAAAGTGGTTGGAATAAGAAGTCATTCTAGTGTTACGATTTGCTGGAGAGGCGTTCTGTTTGTGTGTTTCATTGGTTTTGGTATTAGGAACATGAGAAGGAAAACTGCATTATTTGTTGATTAGAACTAGTTGTGATGATCTGCGTGGAGAGCTGGTTTCTCATTTGATTTTCACTGTTGCTAAATTAATGTCCTTCCTGTTGTGTGTGGGGATGAAAGAGCACTTGTTTCTCATCGTTGCCGTGTGTTCCACAGTGCTGCATGGACTAACAGAAGTCTTCAACCAACCGGTGCTTTTTGCATGTAGTAACTTATTCGTAGGCGAATAGTTATGAAAAAAGGGGAGAACACTGGATTCACTGCTTCATTGACTGTGCCGTATGTACAGCCGCCCAAATTTTTATCACGCATGAGCAGCAACTTTAATGTGCATCAACGTCGTATGACGGAGCGAAGTTGCAAACAAGGCGAGGGTAAGCAGGCGAATGCCCACAAATTGCACGCAACTGGGCCCATCATCTGTTAGGCAGTTCGTTCTCGAGGAGGCCACACGATTGTTGCGCATGAATCGTGTTTTAAGAGTGGAGCTCTTTAAGCTTTTTGTCACGCTGATTAATGTTAACAGGAATTGCCATCATGAACCGGTATGCACTCTCTTCATCCTCTCCTACTTGTGTTTTCACTCCCACGACAATTTGTCAAGCATTGAACGCAATAGCTATAATGAGCTAATCTGTTATTGCAAAAAAATTCTTAAAACGTCACGGAACGACTCTCGTGACCAAAGATGACTTAATTTAATTAACATTGCAGAAGAAGGGGAAGATGGAAGCTTGTGATGCAAAATTCGAAACCAGAGCGAAGGTGCTAGCGCCGACGTTTCGACAAGTGGACAGTTGCAGCCTTGAAAAAGACAAATTCGCTTGTTGAAACGTCAGCTTCAGCACCTGCCCCCGCGCTTTCGAATTTCTCATTAACACTGCATATCATATAGTGACGAAACTAAAAATTTCGTAACATGACATAACAACTAGTTACCCAACTGAAGTCATGCAACACTGCGTAACGGCGTCACGTGGCATGTTGCTGTTATGAACCGTGTAGCAACTAGTCACCTGACTGAAGTCGCGTAATATCACGTAACAGCTAGTCACGGGACATGTTCCTTCTAAAAGCCATGTAGCAGTGATTCACCTGATGAAAGTCAGATCACATAACTGGTCGCGTGAAATGTTCCCGCCGAAAGCACATGACTAGTGCACACTGTAAAGAATCGACCACACTGTAAGGAAAAACAGCTCTACGTTTGATTCCAGCTTCGTGCACTAACCCATGCTGTGCAAATTTTTTTGATTTCTCACAACAAGGAGCACGCAGCTTTTCTTTAAATTTTATTTTGCAGATTGCGGGCTGCAAGGTTCACCTTCGGTACATAAAATACGAGCAGAACCTTTTGCCCACTCGTGCGCTGATATGATGTGACCTCCTTAAAAAAAGCCAATGATATTCCCAGCTGTGTGCTGTATCAGCATGCACTTACCACATTTGCAACTTGGCTGTATGGTGCTCACGCACAGAAATGTTTCCACTCACACATGCTAGCTAAAGATTTGGGTGGATGTACACTGTTGGGGGTTTCTGGGTGTGTTGTCAGTTGTAGGAAAGAAAGATGAATGATAAGCGCCACGGGGTGGTCTCTTGAGTGTTGAGGAAGTCAACAAGCCAGTGGGTGGGTGTCTGTGGTCCTGCTCGCAGTTGCTGAATAGCGAGGACAGTGGGGACAAGAGTTTCCGCAGGTCGCAGGATCTGCTCATTCAGCAGCTGCTCAAGGCCGAGTCGCCCGACAAGGTAATCACCGCTGCCCGTTCTGCTGACCCACCCACCCCCGCAACACCACGTCTGGACGCAAGCATGCCTTACACATCCCCCAACTCCTTCCTCTTTTTCCCCCTCTTCTCTTCGCACGTGTCATGTGGCAGTTCGATGGTTTGGGGTGCACACAGGTGAATCTTGAAACGACGACGCAGTTGTTTGTCTTGTGAGAATGTGTTCTCTCCGCGCCGTTAACGGGCTGCCAAATTGTCAATGCGGTGTGGTTTCAGAAAGTCCCCACTAGAGTTGATGTTGTGTTCAAAGCATGGAAAACAAGAATGGGGCAGGTTTCCACACCATTTGCTGCGGGTTCAATCTGTAGTGTGCTTTACAAAGCAAAATCAACAGCACTAGAGGTTTCACCGATCGGTGACCGATCGGTGAAAGTGGCCTGATGCTGGAAAGGGAACTGGTTTGCCCTCGAAGCGGTGCCAAGCATTTATGTACAGTCAGTAACAGCTATATTCAGTGCAGCAGAGCCTTTTCATAAACTCCGAATATGCTTCCCTGTGCTGAACATTGGCCCATCTGGTGGTGGCACTTGTCGACCTTCAAGCGGAGACGAGGCCCTAGTTGCGCGTCCTGAGACTCGTCTGTTAGGCTTGTTTACGTCAAGAGAACAGTCTACATTTCCCGCATCTTAGTTTGGTCAAACTGCGCTACAACTAAGTGACTAGCCGCGGTTAGTTGCGTTAGTAGTAGTGTTAGCCGCGGTTAGCTGCAAAGCACTTATCTAACTGCATTGCAGGAAGGCTAGCTTTACAACTATAAAAAAAAGTTTTGTGTTGCAAGTGCATGCTTTTCTCAACTTGGTAATGTCGTCAGGCTGTCACAGTTCGCCTTTTTCATTTTCCTGTGCTTCCCCTCTGCGGTTCTAGCAAGACCTTGGTTGAGGCCACGATGACCAGTATTACCAAAACGAAAGCCTCTGAGATCATGACTTTTAATGATATGTGGAGTTTAACGTCCCGAAAGCAGTATAGATCACGAATTTTTCACCAGAGGAAAGGTGCATGTACCGTGGCATCATGAAAAAGACGAATTTCCAGCTTATGCGTTGTGCCAAGCTGTTCGCTCCGCATCTATAAAGTGGAAGTGGAGAACTGGGGTTTTCTGGTAGCTTCGACACGTAGGGCCAGGTGTTCAGGAATAGTACGAGTTTTAGCAGCCAGAACGTGTTAGAAACATTCTTGTGTTTATAAGGTGGGAGCGGCTAGTTAGCCAGTCACTCGCATATTCAATTCCCTATATATGCAGTATTTTTGATGGAAAGAAAATGAGTTATACATTTCTGCACATGTGCCAGAGGTAGTGCGGTGCTGCTGTTCTGTTAGGGGAAACACAGAAAGAATGAAAAAAAAAAAATGTTCTGTTTCCATGTGTGTTAGGCTCTCTGGAGCAACCATGTGCTTGCAGCTTTCTGTACTGTGGACCATCTTTTAAGTTTTGTCTGTTAGTAGGCTTTCCATGGTTTGAAAAGCAGTAGGCCTCGAGCTGATATAAGTTGCGCATGTAGTTTCTTTACAACAGCGTCTTATGTCTTCTTTTTGCCTGCTGCATGGTAATATTTAGTTTTTCCCTTTCTGCCACTGTGGCATGCGTTTGAATGTGAACTGGGCATTTGTTCTGAGGAGTTCCTTTTTTCTTATTTTGTGCGGTGCATTTGGTGCTGTCACCTCAGTCGTTGTTTACGAGCATGCAAAATGTACCAAAGTCTCCTTTCTTTTTTTTTAAACATGTTTTTGTCGGTTGGTTGGACTTTTTTCGTTGGTTACAACTGTCCTTGTGTTCTTATTGCTAACCTCTTGTCTTTGAGGTGGCATGTGCTGTGAGTGTGCTTGCCGATGTGGCCAATCTTCATTTCTATGTTTGCTTGCGACATATTTTTGTTCTTATTTTCCTTTTTTTGTGTGTGTGCTGCATAAACTGGAGCCATGTGGTGATGCATTCTTTACGTCTGTATTCCTTTCTGTTCCTGCATGTTCTTTCTTTTTTAAATCTCGTCGGTGTTTGTGACACAGTGCAGGTAATCGGCTCATCGCTCAAGTTTCATAGCTTACTTTTCTTAAACGAATACTGACAATTTTAAAATTATAAGAATAATTGTTACCATGTGCTTCTTGCAAATAGATATTTGATACTTGGAAAGAATTGAGGTTTGGTGTTAATATCGTTATGTTTTGCTAATGCCTTGTCACGATGGTGTGGCAATGCGTTATTGCGGTGTCTTTGCACGGGAGATAATTTCGCTTGTGTGGGTCAGTTGAGCTATAGTATGTTAACACTGCTGGAAAAAAAAATAAAACGAGAATGCTAACTACGTTTCACTGCGCTGGGCTTGTGCTCAGCAGGCACAAACTATAAAAAACAAAAAAAACAGTGAACCGAACTATTGCTAAAATGAGTGAGAATCGTAAAGTTATCCAGGGCACTGAGAACTCGAAACTGTTATGCCAGCACTTCTTAGAGGGCTTCACCAGGTTTGACAATATTGAGCTGACGAACGCAGTGCATACATGGGGCAATCACGTCGGCCAAAACTTCCTATGCTACACGCCACAAAATTGGGTCAAATTTTATGATGAACGCTGCTTGTCCTTCCTTTCGCGGGCGTGTGCTCAGAGAATGAGGGCGTGACACAGACGTAGGAATTGCCCTACGTAAACGGTAGTGCTGTGACGTTGGTCCTCTACGTAGATGACTGTGCTCCGACATCGCCAGCAGTAGCACGTGACACAGCGAAACTTATATCACACGACGTGTAGTTGGTTTGAATAGAATAAAACTTGAGATAAATGATACAGAAGAAGGAATGCGTGCATCTTTTTCATTTATTTTCCTAGGAATTGAAATGAGATGCAAGCCAAATCTGCCTCCGTTTTGCATGTGTTTGTGTCCCGGAGGTTAGCGCCTTGAGGCGACGCCAGCCCTGGAAACGAAATTAATGGTCCTGTACGCTCCAGCCCTCAATATGCTCGTCTATTCTACCGCATCTAAGCCATCGTTTCCAAATGAGTGCACAACAAGGCATCTTCGCAGAAACGGGCAGTAAACCACAAAATAACGCTGGACAACAAACGAACGCCGCTCGGGTGCCCCGGGGGTCAGGTTTGCTCGAGGACGTCATGTGCACGTGACCGTTGGCTCAGATGCTGGAGAGGATAGGGAAGAGACTTGGCTTTGCGAAGACTGCGCAGGGCGAGCAGCAAGGGTTTCGAGCTCACCTCCTCTCATCGTGGTTTCGCGCTGCTTTAAAATACTGGTTTTCTCAACTCGTAATGAACCGATTGAAGAAATTCTAAAGGCATAATGTCCTTTTTCGAACACGCAACTGTCAGTGTCTAGCTAGAATTTGTTATGAGGGGCCTGCTGAGGGGCCCTTTAAAAATAGCAAAGTTTGGGAAATGAATAGAGTCCCTTCATAATTCGGGAGGCTTCTTTTAGGCTTTCTTAAGGCGTGCGAATGTCTTGCTTACTATGTTTCGCTTGTCACACTGTGTTCACTTACTGCTGTCCCAGTTCCCACAGCTGCACTTGTCTTTGTTCCTGGGTGCAGTACATTTTTTGTCTTGCAATTTCTTTTCTGCTTCTCCATGTGATGCATTCTGTGTTTTTGCAACTTTAGAGTGACATGTTTGGTGCCTTTCATTTGATAGCGCAGTTGTGTACGGAAGCATCTACTTAATTTCTAATAATCAGATCTTATGGTTGCAACTTGAAAAACAATTCTACCATGCATATTTATGCTTTCTCATTGGTTTGTGAGAAGAATGTAGTTGCTAAAATTAGAAAGAAACTCTCATTTCTCTGGAAGTAGCCAGCCCTTTCTCATCAGTCATGCTTATAGGCTATGAAGACAATCAAACCTTTACAAAATGTGCAACTTGATGTCCTGACTTGAACTGAACAGCATTGCAGTCACAGATGCTAGTAGTTTGTTGATTCGATATAAACGACAAGATCACGTATGTTTATGTGCAGTCCTTTTGCGTTTTTGTTGTTCGTGGGAGCAACAGGTCAAGGCAGCTGAAAGCGCAAGCATCTGCACTTGCCTGCACATCGTCTGCGTGCATTTCCTTTTTGTTCTCGTTGCCAAGCGGCTTATTTCAGTAAACTCTTGCTACCGAGGAAGCACGTTACTGGCATTGGACATAGACAGTATTTTTCGTCGCGAAGCGAAAGTCCTGCTATGTCCTTTCGATACCTTTCCACGCCACTGTTATCTCTCTGGCTGAGTAGGGTTGAGTGACGGTGAGGCTGTTTTTTACGCCGTCTTTCAGCCCGAGGGTGCGGAAGAAAGTATCTCCAAGCGCAAATCCTTGGAGGACGGGCAGGATGTGGACCAGCCACCCAAGCGACCCAACATGGCAGGTGGACGACCGCCGACGGTGAGCTTCTGCTGTTTTTTTTTTCTTTTTTTCACCTCTTGTCCATCACCACCACCTTCCCTGCCCAACTTCCATTTTTGTTTGTTGCTTTTTCGTTGAGTGGAGCCCTGGGTATGGCGGCGGCATCCTTCCTTTTCCTTGCCGGGTGCATGTTTCAGAAAGGCCCGTTGATGGTTTGGCCTTGGCCTCTGTTTTTAAGATTTGGCGGCGGCTCGGATTGGTAGCATATGGTTGTTAGGTGTTGTAGTTTTTGTATAATTCAGCTGTTTGGTTTCAGCATGCTGGCATGTTACGTGCATACCCCCCTCCCTTTGCAACAGCAATAACATTAAATATGTGCTTTTTTCACACACTCATTGCTTCTTCTTTGCTAGAGGCTGAAACTGTGGAGCATCAATACTAGATTGGAGACACTATTAGGAAGAGTCTCCTATCGTCGGGGGAAACATATCAGGGAAAGTCCAGGAAATGTCGTAGTTGACATAGAGAACAGGTTCTTCTGGAATCCTCCTTCTATATCCTTTTTTTTTTCTGTCATGTTTCTTTCAAATTGTCACAAATATTGAGCTAAGGTGGACCCACACAAACAAGAACGGACACTGATAATGCTTTCACATCTCAATTAGTAGTAATCGGGAACTGTTGAATTCAATTGGCACAGACAGCACGAGACAATGTAGATATTCGGAAAGTGTGAAAGTGGGAACACGCATTGCGTGCAAGAGCTGAACACATTCGTTGCTTCACTGAGTGTGTAAGAGCCGAGTGCACGTGTCAGCATTCGCTCACGTTCCTACTCATGTGCACTGCCACTCACCAGCACTCGCATGCATTTGCACTCATTTCCATGCACACTTAGTGCCACTGGCTCACCCCCCCACTCTTGACCATTCTCTTTCGCCCATATATTCTGTTCTTGCATGCCCAATGGTCAACTCGCATTCCTGATTCACATGCATTAGTGTCATCGGGTTTTGTTAATTGGTACTACAACTCATTCATGCTTGCATCCACTTGCACCTGTTGTCACTCACAAGCACTGTCTCATGCCTTTGAATTCATTATGAACTAATGAACTCAACAGCAAGCATGCCATAGCTTAGTATTCGGTAACACGTTTGGAAAAAAAAGTAAACGAAGCATATTGGCTAGAAATGAGCTTCTGAAGTTTTTCCCGGGCTAATTGTCGTATAGTAGCAGTCTTTGCAAAGCCACATTAAGTGCCTATTGTTGTGGTAGCCAGGACTAACAAGTTACATTGCTATTTTGCATGGCATGTTAATACTGCTTGTAATCGTTATGACTGATCCCCTAGCTTGCCAGGTTATCTGGGTTGTTAGTTTCGCATCCAACAGGAGGCCAAACATTTGATTTTCTTTCCATCTATAAAGAGAGTACTTGAAGGTGCTGTCAGCAGGCATATTAATCAAGCTGGGTCACTCATGCATTATAATTAATTTCGTACAATTGGTGGTTGAACTTGGTGGGTGTTCAGATATGATAAGGGTTTAGTTGGCATGAACTTATTAGGATATTGTGCTAGGTATTACTTAGTTTTATTTCAACAGCTCACTTATAACAGTCCTGAAGCCTGCTGTGACAAAGTGCTCGCTGCCATGGCAGTGCTCAAGGGGAGAGGCGATCTCAAAAAAAAAAAAAAAAAGTGTTAGTGTGTAACCTAGAGCAATGAATTTCTTGCTGTATATGTAGGCTCTTGTGCTGATTTCAAATATATAATTAGTTTTATGACAACCACAGCTTTCACTTTATGTGTGAAGTATATCTATTTCTGGACCAACTTTCTCTGCTAATAAACTTTTATAATTCTGATCCATTAATGGCTCATATTGCTCCACATCAACTGTAGAATGCAGATAAGTATAAAAAGTGCATATGATACATTTTAATAGACAGGAAAAACTGTAATGCGAGAATTTTTAGAATTCTCAGCCCATACTAGTTGCTTACTTTAGGTTCTTAAAGCGGCCCTGAAACACTTTTTCGAGTTACCATGGAATTAGTTCACTGGAAAAGCTTGTTGCCTCACAAATTCAATGCCTCAAAAATTTTAAGAATCCGTCCAGTATGAGCGGAGTTACAAAAATGTTTGCTGCAATCGCATTCTCTCTTCTCTAGTCCCGACGAAAGCGCTGGAAGCTAAGCAGGTAGGGATGGGAGGGGCAAACAAAAAATGTTACATGCGCCTCTTGACCTTCAACACTTTTTTCATCAAATACGCGACTTTTTCAGTTCGATCGCGCGCACACGCGTGGACAATTGACGGCCTCTTGCGGTGATTTCTGTAACAACCGAGCGCGCCATGTTCAAATAAGCCAATGGCTGACAGATGAGTCATCTACGTGGGGTTTTTGGGCACATTCCGTGATTTGTCGAGGGAAGAGAAAGCAATTTTTAGCTGACTTTGATAATTTATTGCGAATTCCAGGCCACGTGTTCCAGGAAGCCTCTACTACCGATCGGCAGCATTTGCTGACCATGCTCAAAAAGTGTTGCAGGGCCCCTTTAATAATTATATACAGCCGATCCTTAATTTTAAAGAAAATACTTGCACCCTTTACATGCTAAGGGATATGTGGGCAAAATTTCATCTCCATCAGGCTGTCAAAAGTGGCAAACACTTAATTTTTAAACAGAAAATGTCAGAAAGTGGATCTTGAGGAAAACGCACTTAAAGGCATCAGTTAGAGCTCATCTATACGGGAAAGTTATGTTTTTTTGAAGATGATTCTTCCACAATGAGAGCTTGGCAACCATGGTTAATTTGAGCATGTGGCTTTAGTGAACTGCTCATGCAAAATGCAATGGCAAGCAGCCAGGTGACAATTTTCATGGGACTCTGGTCCGTGAGATCTTTTTAGTTTTTAGTAGCCACTTCGTGCTCTCTTCAAGGGATTTCAACCACTTCGATTTAATTACAAATTTCAGCTTTTTGTTGTGAATTAAGAGAAGCTAAACTGGCAAAAACAAAGAAGTTCTATTCTTCGGCTCGCATCATCCTTAAAAACTTGCTTTGCTTGCATGGCATCATTGCGCAGCTCAAGGAAGATTTGAACGCTTTAATAAGGTGACCCTCCACAGACGAATGGTCACTCGGCTTTAACAGCTTCTGGCTGCAATTTTTAAGCTTCGCAATGCAATTATACTTTTGCAGCGTCTGGTATCATCGCACTGCCATGAGTTGAGCTTTAGAGCTAGTCCTGAAATTACATTAGCAGAGGCTGCTTATTCTTATAAGTGGGCTGTGCGTCTCATTGCTTGTACATTGCCATCATGTGCTTTCCCTTCTCCTCCCCCCATTCCCATGCCCCCTCATTGCTGATGCATGCTCCGATTGGTGGTGATGTCGCCTTCTTGCTGCCGCTATCTTCTTGGGCCTTTATGCGGTTTGCTTTTCTGTTGCTCCCTCCCCCCAACATTCTCTCCCATTCATTTGTTCCCAAAAGATTGCCCGTGTCACTATCCCAAAGAACTTTGCCCAAAGCATCCACTACTACACCCAGTACCAGCGTGTTCCCGCAGGGATCGTGCAGCAGGTGAGGTTGGGCCCTTCAAGGTTCTGGGTCGGGGGTGTGCGAATAGTGGCGGTACAGTGGAAGCCTAGTCAAAATGCTGATTTAGCTGGCGGTTTCTTGACAGAGATTTGAGAAACGTTGGTTTTGGCTCCCTGGGTCCGTAGTTCTGCCGGCCAGGTTACAGTCATTTGACGAGAGGGATCTGTCGGTTGCTACAACACATGTGAATAGCATATTAATCTCACAGGTGGATGAGAAGGCAATGCAGATTTTGCCACAGCATGGCAGGTGGTGAATTTCACGTATTAGCATCGTTTATATGCTCTCTTGTTTAGTTTAGGAGCCCTTACTGCTGCCTTTGGAATGAGTCGTCGAGAGCAACCCCAGAGCAGACATAAGCTGTCGAACCATTAGAAGTGAACTTGGGACTGAAAGGCATTGTTCAGAAGCTTTTGTATGTTCGCACACCCCTTGCCTGAACCCTAAGTGGTGTGATAGTACCGTGGTGTCATAGCAGAACAGAGCTGCTACTTGTTACTTTTTAGCAAAACAAGCTTGTAGAAATCTGGGGGCTGGCTATGGTGCAAGCTTATAAAATGCCTTCATTTGAATTTTTAGTTATTGTCGGCACATCTTCTGCACTGCAGCTTCGTCTATTCTGTTAGCTCGCGTTCACTCGAAGCTAAATTGCATGGAAAAAGAAAATCTTAATGCATTGTTTGTCCATTGTAAAACAGAATACAGTGCGCAAGTGGGATGACACAAATTGCTGCAATTTAGTGCAAGTGCCAAACTTTCACTGAAGCTTTGCTCATCTATAGCACATGTTATGCAGCCACCATCATACCAATGTCGAACTTGCCTTTTCGTACTGTGCACTTTTGCGGATTGTGGCAGACATTTCTGATGTGTCCACTTGAATTTTACGGGTTTGCTCCTTTCTTCCAAAAGTATGCGATACTTATGCTTCGGCTCTCTCATTTGTTAAAGTTAAAGGGGTCATGAAATGTTGCTCCGCCGCGGTGGTCTAGTGGCTAAAGTACTCGGCTGCTGACCCGCAGGTCGCGGGATGGAATCCCGGCTGCGGCGGATACATTTCAGATTGAGGCGGAAATAGTGTAGGCCTGTGTGCTCAGATTTCGAAGCATGTTAAAGAACCCCAGGTGGTCGAAATTTCTGGAGCCCTCACTACGGCGTCTCTCATAATCATATGGTGGTTTCGGGACGTTAAACCCCTGTAATAATCCCCATGGGCATTGACAGTATTCTGTAAATAAAATAAATAAAATAAATAAGTATCAATCATGAAATACTTTCTGGAAATTTTGAATTCAGAATCCTGGCCATCCATTCAATACTATTCGTCAATTCTTCGCGTCGTCCAGGTTAATTTAATAGCTATATAAGCACAATTTCGATTCCTCGGTCGCATTCCCCTGAACTTTACAGCTGATGTCATTTCAAGCCGGCCAATGAAAAATCTCTGTCGTCGACAAAACATGGCGACGCGGTGGTGTTTGCTGAGCCACAGTTGAGCGAGGCTTGTAGCGGCATTCTGTCTCGATCGCAGTGTCATAAAGCCGTCACAAATGTTGTTTCGACTTTGATAAATTGTGCGGCACTGTCTGACGAGGCACACGGAAAGTATCACGAGGACTAAGCCACCCAAAACACCTCGTAAAGCACTGGTGAACACAATCGGTAAGAAAAGCATTGGGACGCTGCGCCGAATGAGCGATGGCAACAGGTGGCGAAGCGCAGATGCACGTGAAAGTGGAACCAAACGGAGCACTTGCTGTACTTTTACAGTATACTCAGCTCTGAGCACAAAAATGGTGTTATTATTATTTTTTTTTCATTTCTAGGTTCTTATAAATCTATAGTTTTGGAGCAAGAGAAAGCTAACGCTTGGTTTATAACTTCTCTTGCCAGACGTTCCGCTAACTTCACACATTAATGCCTATGGCAGCCAATAGTGCCGCCTGTTTCCAACGAAGATCATTATTTACTGGGTGTTGTGCTGAAATATTTCAAAATCAGCATGTCTGGTCCCTATCGAAGCAGGGAAAATTGCCAACGGGTAGCTTCATTTTTGTTTCACGACCCCTTTAACATGCTGTAAGTGCGAGGGAGGCAGTACACCTGATGCGATCAGGCTTGTGCACTTTGAGCCCAAAAAACAGTGCAGATTTATTTTCTCACAGTCGAACAATTCATTAGTCGATAGCAGATGGTCGAGCTAGCAAGTTGCTGCACCAGCGGAAACCGATCTCGGCGTTGCACGTTTTCTAGAGGCAGTCTTTCATTAAATATAAAGGCGATATTGCCCGAAAACGACTGGTACACATGAAGTAGAGGAAGCTTATGCAAAATACCCGCAAATTCACTGATTCACATACGAAACTCCCGTATATAACTTCCAACTTTTCACTTAATTTGCTTGTTCTGTATAAATTGATCACATTAATAACAGACCTTCTTTGAAGAACTTATAGACTAGAAGGAAGCAGGTTTCGTCTGCGGTGGCGCATTGATTACGGTTCACTGTGTAATGCTCCTATGAGCTTCTTTCGTATCACTGGTGCCCTAAGTGCTAGTAGATGTAGAAACTTTTTTCTTGTGCAGCGGTGGTTCGTCAAAAAGAGACAGTACTGTCAATCGTTATCAGTGTTGAGCGCATCTGCACATGCCCTGCACACAAGTGTACCCTTGTTTCTTTACATACGTGTTGCCTCTGCTACGTGTGCTCGTTGCAGTGTATTGTAGGAAACGGTTCTTGGGCACTCACGGATTTTGGCGACGCGTGCCGAACATGTGAGTGCACTGTAGGAAACAGTTCTTGGGCACTCATGGAATGTTAGCAACGTGTGCGGGTTGCAGCATAATGTAGGAAACGGTTCTTGAGTACTCACGGAATTTTGGCGAAGCGTGCGGAACATGTGAGTGCAATGTTAGAAACAGTTTTTGGGCACTCACGAAATGTTAGCAACGTGTGCGGGTTGCAGTTTACTGTAGAAAACGGTTCTTGGGCACTCGCGGAATGTTATCAATGTGTGCGGGTTGCAGTGTACTGTAGCAAATGGTAAATGTTAGCAACGTGTGTTGGTTGCAGTGTACTGTAGGAAACGGTTCTTGGTCACTCTCGGAGTGTTAGCAACATGTGCGGGTTGCTGTGTACTGTAGGAAACGGATTTTGGGCGCTCGCGAAATGTTAGCGACATGTGCGGGTTGCAGTGTATGGAAACGGTTCTTGGGCACTCGCGGAATGTTAACGTGTGCGGGTTGCAGTGTACTGTAGGAAACGGTTCTTGGGCACTCACGAAATGTTAGCAATGTGTGCGGGTTTAAGTGTACTGTAGGAAATGGTTCTTGGGCACTCGCGAAATAGTTAGCAACGTGTGCGGATTGCAGTGTACTGCAGGAAACGGTTCTTGGGCACTCACAGAATGTTAGCAACGTATGCGGGTTGCGGTGTACTGTAAGAAACGGTTCTTCGGCACTCACGGAATGTTAGCAACGCGTGCGGGTTGCGGTGTATTGTAGAAAATTGTTCTTGGGCTCTCACGGAATGTTAGCAACGCGTGCAGGTTGCATTGTACTGTAGGAAACGGTTCTTGGCCACTCGCAAAATGTTAGCGACGTGTGCGGGTTGAGTGTACTGTAGGAAACGGTTCGCGAAATGTTAGCAACGTGTGCGGATGCAGTGTACTGCAGGAAACGGTTCTTGGGCACTCACAGAATGTTAGCAACGTATGCGGGTTGCGGTTTTGTACTGTAAGAAACGGTCTTCGGCACTCACGGAATGGTAGCAACGCCGTGCGGGTTGCGGTGTATTGTAGAAAATTGTTTCTTGGCTCTCACGGAATGTTAGCAACGCGTGCAGGTTGCATTGTACTGTAGGAAACGGTTCTTGGCCACTCGCAAAATGTTAGCGACGTGTGCGGGTTGAGTGTACTGTAGGAAACGGTTCTTGGGCACTTGTAAAATGTTAGCGACGTGTGCGGGTTTAAGTGTACTGTAGGAAACGGTTCTTGGGCACTCGCAAAATGCTAACGTTGTGTGCAGGTTGCAGTGTACTGTAGGAAACGGTTCTTGGGAACTCGAGGAATGTTAGCGATGCCGTCAGGTTGCAGTGTACTGTAGGAAATGGTTCTTGGGCACTCGCAAAATGTTAGCGACGTGTGCGGGCTGCAATGTAGTGTAGAAAACAGCTTTTGGGTATTCATGAAACGTTGGCAACGCGTGCAGGCTGCAGTGTAGTGTAGGAAATGGTTCTTGGGCACTCGCGCAATGTTAGCGACGCGTGCGGGTTGCAGTATACTGTAGGAAACAGTTCTTGGGAACTCACAGAATGTTAGCAATGCGTATGGGTTGCGGTGTATTGCAGAAAATAGTTCTTGGACACTCACGTAATGCTAAAAGGGTTAAAGCTTTTTCTAGTGAAAGGAAAACTGCCAAAAAAGATTGCGATAACGGAACACTCGAGAGAATATGCACGTAGCTCGGGTTTAGCCCCGGCAACTTGCAATGTTCTCGATTTTCTCTTCAAACATTCTTTACTTGTCTTTTATGTTTTAGATATGTATGCATTACCGCTATATGAAACCTGGATGGAAGTTCAGTATTATCACAGTTAGCAAATGTATGCAGTTTTCTGTGCCAGCCTTTATGTGTCAACCTGTTGATAAACCTGGGTGCTTGACTGACATGATTACTGGAGTAGAAGGGGACAGTGAAAGGAGGTGCGGATGCAGACGTTGTTTCTATTCATATGTATCCGTGCACTTGTTTCATCAGTGTAGATCTATCTTGCAGTTATTCAAGGGCTAAGAATTGCACACCTACTCATCTTTCTTGAGTATGCACCTTTACTGTGATCATCATTATGAATGTATTAATGTTTTCCTCACCAACCCTCTAGTAGTCATATTCAGACACTGAAGGGAAAACTTGTGATAATTTGTGAAGCGAAGACTGCTGCTCAGTCGCAGTGCTGTCCTATGAAGAGTGGCGTTCCTGTGCCAAGTGTGTGTGAATGCCTTCGTGTGTGAAGTTTGATCCTTTGCATATTTTGTGTTTACTGACCTGTGCCCCTCACCCTCTTTTTTCCCGGCCTCTTCCCCCATTTGTTCCGGATTAGGGAGCAAGCGGCATGTCCCTTACTCCCGAGATTAAGGTAATTGGGCAGCTGAGGTCCCCCGAATTTTGTGCCTCTGTGTTTATACTTTGCTGTCCTTCCCCTCACCCTCTTTTCACCCTGTTCATTTGTTGTCGTCGTCATCGCTTTCCTTGGTGTCTCTATTGTTATCTGCTGTGGCTCTCCCTCCCTGACCCTGTGCCTTCCTTTCCATGGATTGCCTGCCGTTGGTGCTTACGGCAATTAGTGTTCTGCTCACGTTAGTGACTCAACGCGCGGAGAGCCACATGTACATGCAACTTGAAACCGTGCCGGATCGCAAGCTGGGCCTCCTTAAAGGGACACCTAAGTCAAATAACAATTTACGTCAGAGTGAAAGCTCAATACCGTATTTACTCGCGTAATCCTCGCACTCGCACAATTCTCGCACCCCCCGCATCGCCCAACAAAAATACGATTTCTTTTTTTCCTCGAGTAATTATCGCACCCCCGAAAACTGCTGCAATAATGTCGTCTGCTCTTTTCAGTCACTGATGATGATAGCGCACGTCATCTGGCGGCATCTCTTAAGCATCAAGCGTACTATTGCACAGAGATTCAATCCAACTGAAGCCAAGCCAAGCCGAAGTGGCCAGTGCGCGTTGCGGCGTGTTTTGTATGTTGCGTCGGTAACCTTGTCAAGCTATGAGGCGATACTGAAGCTGTACGGCTGCTTTCAAGTTGCAAGTGATAGATAATGCACTAAAGAACGGCAACAGGGCCGCGGGTAGGCCCTTGGGATTGATGATAAACTTTATTTCTTAAGAAGGAAACTGCGGACAATTCTGTTAAATAGCCATCAGCCCAATACTGACGTCCCACGCTTACCTTTTGAGGGCTCCTGTTGAGCGACGAACACTACCGCTATGTCCGCAACGTCCGCAAGCTTTGCGTGTGGTATTCTAATTCTCGACTATTTGCTTCCACTTTTTGTGTCTCAATTAAATCTTGTCTTGTGTTGAACCTCTGCTTTCATTGTTGAGGTAAGTTTTAATTAGTACTTCTTAAAGCTTGCTGTACGTTTTTGCTCTTTTTCATAGAAAGTTTTCCCCGCGCAAGTCTCGCACCCCCCCAACTTTTCATCGGTTTTCCAGCAAAAAAAGTGCGAGGATTATGCGAGTAAATACGGTATATGACAACATCTAAAATGACAGGAATATTATCAACAACAGTGGTCTACTTACCGAGAAATTAAAGTAAATGCACAACAGCATAAGCGCCGCAGTAGGACATTTTCAAAATGATCCTGATTACATAAAAAGGACAGGCTACAATTAATCACTAGTAATTGATCTCACTAAACTAAATAAGGAACCTTCCGTACATCAAGAAACACAGTAAAATGCTGCTTGTTTGTTTCTGCCTGATTCATGAAAAAAAAAAAACGCTGGACGTTATTATGGCGAATGGCACGAGCGATTAAAAAATTCAATTTTCGCGTGGTTACACGGGACAGCTTGTGCCATCTAGCGGGGCGCAGTTGAAACAGAAAGGTCTGCAATCTCGAAGCTAATGGTCTGCTGCTACTAGTGCAGTAAAGCTGGGCAACGTTGTGTACGGCAATAGCAACGTGAATCGGTTCGGTTGGTCCGCTTCTTGAGGCGGGTAACTTGAAGTGCACTAACCCGATGCGAACCACTAAAACGTTGATCTTATTTCAACATAGGCCCTTTCTTGGCACAAAAATAACACTACGAGATTTCTGGGCTGCTATTTTAGCAATCAGTGTCGACCTAATAGTTGCCTTTAGTGTCTCTTTAAAGGGACCCTGCAACACTTTTTCAGCATGGTCAGAAAACGCTGCCAATGAGTAGTCGAGGCACGCGAGAAGTGTGAGCTAAACATTATAGCGAAGCACGTAGCTGGGTATGTACGAATGATTCTTAGCTAGGAATCTTTCACTCTTCTCAGGACAAATCATCATAAGCATTGTGAACTGCACGTTTCCCGCGACCTCAGCAGGATGGCGCTGTGTCTTTGCAATTATTTATTTATTTATTTACATATACTGCCAATCCCAATTAGGGATTATTGCAGGAAGGGCACATACATTGTGAAAGGGCAAGATTTATACAGAGGGTACTCACTGAATTATTATAATAACGAGTGAGACAACGCCGACAAAAATACAATTGCTACCACTAAAATACATTCAGTAGCATAGGACATCAATTCCAACTAGTACTGAAGAAAAAGAATAGTGAGCACTTCAAACAGTGGACAAGAAAAAAACAGAGTTCGTTAGTTCTGAAGATAATAAATAACATTCGAGCAGGGATGAAAAAGTTTCCAATGATTGACTGTTTGTTATACTGATTGGCAAGTTATACCACTCGCGAATTGCTAGTGGAAAAAAAGAATATTTCAGACAGTCCGTCCGGCACTGATATTCATTCAGTGTCAGAGAATGCTTTTGTCGTGTTGGCCTTGTTTCTTTAAATGACATGTACTTTGAACTGTCTATGTTTAGCTGTTGGTGAACTAACTGATATAGGAATTTCTGACGTGCCAGTTTAGCGCGGTTTTTTATTGTTAGGAGACCTGCTTTTTTTAAAAGTTCTGTGGGTGAGTCAGTTATTCTGTACTTGTTATAGACAAATCTTATCGCTTTTCGTTGTATTCGTTCTAGGGCATTTATGAGATTGTTTGTAAAGGGAAACCACGCGACGTTTGCATATTCTAAGACAGGTATGACGAATGCTTTGTAGGCTAGAAGTCTCGTTTCAGGTGGCGCGGAAGCGAGACTTCTACGAAGGAAAAAACAGCCGTTTTAATGCAGCTGATGTGACTTGACTAACGTGGATATCCCATCTAAAATCTTGCGTTAAAGTTAAACCTAGGTATTTATGTTCAGTCACTACCGGAAGTGGAGAGTTATTTATAACGTAAACAAATTCAGATACTTGCTTTTTTCTTGTTATCCTCAAGAGAGCAGATTTTTTAACATTCAGGGTCATTTGCCAAAGAGCACACCACTTAGATATGAACTGCAAGGCATTGTTCAGTTTTACATGATCATCTGGGGCGTTAATTTCCTGGTAAAGTATACAATCATCGGCGAAAAGCCTCACATTAACACCAATGCCAGCAGGTAAATCATTAATGAAGATCAAAAATAAAATGGGGGCCGAAACACTGCCCTGCGGTACACCTGACGTAACGTTGGCTATGGTAGAACTTTCGCGATTGACTTGCACATACTGTGTTCGGTTACTCAGATAATTGTCGATCCAGTCAGTAAGTGGGCCTGCGCCTATCGTTGCTTCTAATTTTTTTATAAGTTTTTTGTGTGGCACCCGATCAAACGCCTTTGAGAAATCTAATAGAATTAAATCAATTTGTTTTGTACAGTCTACATTGAGGGAGATGTCGTGAATTAGTTCAACCAGTTGGGTAACTGTAGATAGTCCTTTGCGAAAACCGTGTTGTAGTGGCGATAAGATGTTATTCTGGTCAAGGTACAACGTTAGATGTTTAAGATTAATGTGTTCCAGTAGTTTGCAAGTTGTGCTGGTTAATGAAATGGGTCTGAAATTTGAAGGGTCAGCTTCGCTACCAGATTTATGAGCAGCGGCTACTTTTGCGATTTTTCATTCTCGGGGGAGGGAACAGGTTGATAGGGACTTATTGAAAAGTATACACAAGTATTTGGCTACCTTATCAGCATATCACCTAAGAAATTCATTTGGCAAGTTATCGGGACCGGCACCTTTCTTAATTACTAGAGTTACATGCCCCCGTAGAGTTACATGCCCCCTACAGGAGCAGAGTTGCGCATAGGCCCATCATTATGTCAACAGACTGCGCAGTCAAGCCACTCGTCGCGCATGCAGGAGACAATTGCAGCACGATGTTCCTGCGTTGGTGACGAGGAGCATACTTATTCGCACACGCTGAGCATGAACTAAGCGACATGGTGAAAACAGTTTTGCATTGGTGGGCAGATTCCACCATCAAAGCCTTCAGATGCATGCTACAATCTAAACAGCTGAAAAGTTTGCTTTTGTGCGTGGTAATTTGCAACGAAACGCGGTGCCATTACTTACAGCATGTACACAACCTTTTCTCCCCTGGTCGGAAGGCAAGAAATAGTAGCCTTGAAGGGCGTTTGAAGGAAATTCACACACACATGGTCGACAATAGGATCGATGGGAGCGAGAACGCTGTAGGCCCTTCTGCTCAGATTTGGGAACACGTTAAAGAACCACAGGTGGTTGAAATTTCCGGAGCCCTCCACTACGGTGTCTCTCTTAATAATATGGTGGTTTTGTGATTTTAAATGCCACGTATCAATGATATCGACAATAGAATGCATTTTGGCCGCCGGTGCCAGCGGATTGGCAGCCGCCGACAAAATATTGCGCGTGCAGTTACCACTGACAAACTCTCACAATAAGAGCTGACTGTCTTCTGGCAACACCACGAGTGCTGCCAATACTCGTATTGCATCATATAATACACCAAAGATCAAATAATTTAAGCATGCCTAACTCCATTAAAATAGTGCAGAATGAATTAGTAAAGGTGAAGGACGCAAATAAAGGTGAAGGGGGGCGGGGGGCGAAGAATCCGTCAAGCCGTCATTACGGCTTTTCCCTCCGCCTCCTGTTACCTGTACTGTGACAAATTAAATCAAGTTAACACAAATCAACAAGAATAAGATGATTAAAAAAACAATGCATGTTAAGCTTAGTGCATAAGGTAAATAAAAGGTAATTAAGGGTGAATCAAGCATGAAATAGGTGAACCGAAAATGTAACCAAAATCACAGTGAATCTTCATGGGAATGCATGCTGGCTTTCGCCGTCAAGTCATCCTAGCCTGCCATAAGGGACTTTGTGAATTGAAATTCAGAATTAATGCTGCAGAACCGACAGAGACGCAAGAGCTTTTTAATGAAATTTTATTTGTACAATGGTGTAAATATTATGGATGAGAAATAGCTGCCGGCAGTAGGTGTACTACACCCAGTCATATGGTTGCACAGAACTGTCAATAGGACATACTTTCGAACACTTCGCCAAGGTGTGGAGCCGATATAGCGCATACTCTTCACGCGCGCACGCTGAAACGTTAGACGACCGCTAGCGGCGGTCACGGATGGACTGACGGAAACTACAACCGGAGCGTGCCCTTAAAGTTGGCTTCGCCGCTTCGATTTGAACATTTGACATCACTTTATACCACGTGACAACGCTCACTAAAAAGCGGCGTGACTTTACGCAGTAATTTTAGCAATCACACCAAAAGTCAGCCATGCATTCAAAGAAAAAGAAGGGGCTCAAGGTCTTGATGTGTGCTGTCTAACGGGTGCATCTTTTTGCCCCCCTGGTCATACCCCCTAGCTAGCTTTCAGTGTGCTCGGTGATGCGAAAGGACAGAGAAAGCGCCTGAAACGTACTATAAATACCTGTAATTGCGCTCGTACTTCGAAATATCTTTGCGACAGTCTATTTGTGAGGCGATGAACTTTTTTAATGAAGCCATTTCATGATTATTAGAAAAGGTGTTGCGGACTTCTTTTTTAGAGTTAGTTGCTTTATTTTGTGGGAGATGTGGTATGTTACTCCTATAATTGTTGTGTTTGGCCTATGTGCCACCTCCTCGCTGGAAGTTGTAAACGCACCACATGGTACATAAATTTCCTACACTAATTTGGTGGCTGTACTAACTCAACTACCGCGGATGTTACTAGTGTTACGCATGGGTCTGTTTCACTTCTTGTTCTTGCAGCCTACCATTTTCTACGCAGCATCACTCCATTGACCTAAATTTTGAGGCTATCATCATAATTTTCTTTTTCATTTTTTTTTTTTTTTTGAGAAAGCTGAAGACAGCCTTTGTGCGTAATTTTATTGGAAGTAATTTCTGAATGTTCGAACAAATGTGGAATTTACTCCGACATTTATTATACTATGCGTAGCTAACACTGTCACATTTACTTCAAAATAGAACATCTAACTGAAGTAGGAGTTGCCCAAATATAAAAAAACTAAAAAGCTTTTGATGTGAATGACCTCATTCATTGCGAGTTAATTAGCTAAACCTCACTTAGTGATGCCATAAGCTGCATCCTTTTTATTCACTTTCCTGATGCAGTCTTTCTTTTTTAGTCTCTTCGCTTGACTGTCTAGCTTGTACAAATATACATGTGTGATGTATTAGCATAAAGCATGTTTAAGTAATTACATTCATGTAAGTGGGGCGGTGATCATGTTTAAAGATGGAGATTATCACAGCAGCAGCTCATTCGCACGCAGCACTGTCTCCAAGACTTATGGGTTTAGATAGAGCCCCTTGGCTGCTAAATGGCCTTAGGGTTGGGCAGTTAAAGTAGATGCTGTTTCTCTAAGTGAAACAGTTTTTAACTATGCCGGATTGTTGGTCACTCACTTCAAACAGCTCGACTGCGTATGCTGATGTGCCTCGTGTGCTCTCCCTCGGCAGGCTCACCTCGCCGGTCAGAACCCAATGCTGGCATCGATGCTGGCACAGACACCTCGGCCCGTGCCCTCAGTCCCGACGTCCATCGCCAACTCGATAGTGTCGCAGCTGCCCCAGGAGCGGCTGCCCAAGAACCTCGAGAAGAAGCTCATTCACACTCCTCTGACTCCTGGCGCACTGTTGGCCCCTCAGCAGCAGCAAACGCAGCAGCCACAGCAGCCACAGTCTGTGATGATCAAGCAGCCGCAGCCCGGTCGACCCACCACGTTGCTCGGCCTTGGACCACAAGGTTTGGCACACTTTCCGGCATGACTGCGCCTTGCCGATTATTTCGTTAGATGTCTACTCTCTAGACATCTGCACCTTTTGAGGGAGTCTTGGGCATAATCATCATCCGGCCCATGTGCCTTTGCTTGCTTCAGAAGCTGCATTTGTACAAAAGAACACGTAGTCCAAGCCTCATGGATCTGCGTGTTGGAACGGAGTGTCTTTTGTTTTAGTTTTAGTTTCGTACCACCGTGAAATATTGTATTTCATTTCTGTTCTGTAACAGCAAAAAAATGTTCTGTAATGGTTTCTAAAATTTTTTTTCTTTGCATAAACAGTTTTAAAGTTAAACTATTGATAAAAAATTAGATTTGTGGAATAGTTAGCCACACTCCTCTTAGCCGAGTGAGACAGGGGTAAAACGCACTCTTCCCACGTTTTCAAAACAGCGCAACTAACTGTACCAGGGATTTCTATGAATCGGCGCAAGCCACTATCCTTCTAATTATATCATTTATTTTTTGTGGTGAATTACGAATTTTCTCGCAGACTCCGCACTTTGCGCCAAAGGTGCGAGCGCAATGTCTGAAGCATTCAGTCGTTGACTGTACCTATGATATGAGAGAGTGCTGCTTTGATGAAGCAAGCTTCAGCGCAGGGAATGCCCTCTCCACGTTCGTCTGCATGACTGGCTCACGAATGTCCACTTGCATGCGTTAATACAAAGATCTTCGATTGCCACTGTTTCTGTTTTTCGCGCGAGACCAAACATCAGCACACCTTCACTTTGAAATTCCTGTCCGTGGAATTCCTGTCCGATATACGCGCTGGTATTGTCTCCCGAGCTATGTGTTACTGCTCAAGTTGCGTGGCCTTGGTTATTCCAGATTATCAAGCTTTTGCGTGAACCGGAAAATGATTTTTTAACAAAATCACGGCTTTGCTCTACAATGTAACAATAGATAACATTTCGGTTACGTTTACATTTTGGCCAAAGATGTAATTCCTTCCGTTTATTGGTTCCCGTTTTCATTCTGTTCTGACACACTGCTACGGATTGCATATTGTGACTATACACCATTGGTTCCTGTAGCAATTATTTAGTCTGCGTCATGCGATTTCGCAAAATAATGAAAGCCCAATGAACCATTAGGATCTTTCGTGAGCAGTGCCGAATCGCCCTCTATGTCAGAGGGATCCGAATCACTTTGCATGTCATGCGACTGTTTTGTCCGCAATCATGTCCATTGTGCCATTGCACATCCACCATAACCATACAAACTCACCAAAATATGAACAAATGTATCTTCTCTCTTTGCCATTGCATTATTAGAGACACAGGGCTGATACGTCCAGGTCACAAATGATTTGTGTGCCTTGAAGTGACCTAGCATCTCTCTAGAAAAGCGATTAGGGCCAGATCTTTAAGAAAGTAAAAGCTGGCGAGCCAGATAGCAAGACTATAGGACTTTTGAGAGAGAGAGAGAGAGAGTGAAATACAGAGGAAATGCATGGAGGTTAACCAAGGTTGGCTCGGTTGGCTACCCTACACTTGGGGTGGGGGAAATGGGGAATAGTAAAAAGAAAGAGATAGAGAGAAAGACTCTTGAAAGAGGGTGTAAATATGGTTAGTCCTTGGAGCATAAGACATCGACGTGCGAGTTATTTGCAGGCAGCTCAGTCTCCGGCTTTTTGTTTGTCGCTGCAGAAACCAGTGCTATGACTCTTCAGCACCAGCGAACCTTCGGTGGCGGCGGTGGCCTCATTCAGCAGCAGCAGCAGCAGCAACCACCACCACAGCATGGCTTTCTCAGCAAGATCCTGACGAACAGCCCGGACTCGACAAGGCGAGCTTTGCAACCGTCTCAGGCGTACGTGCCTCACACGACGAACGTGGCTGCGGGAGGCTCTAGCTTTTCCCCTGCCACAAGTGGTGCCAGCGCGGTGCTCTCCGAACTCCTCAACGATTCGCGCGTCCCAGCCAGCATTGTGAATGCGGTCAACTCTTCGTCTGCGGCGTCCCTCACTATGGCTGCTGCAGCGGGGGGTGCATCGGCCGATCAACTTTTGTCACAAGTGCTGGATGACGTGAGTGGCTTGATCTCCTGAAAAATCGATGAGTCTCCTCACTCTTCTGCTGGTATGCTAGAGGATGTGGGTTTGATTTGTGGCTCTGGCGGTCGCGTTTCTATTGGTGCGAAATACAACAACAACTTGTGTATGTAGACTTCAGTGCATGTTAAAGATCCCCCTGACAGTGACAGTTTTGCTTGCGACTTTTTTTTACAGTAATTTGTAGCTATGCGTCTGGTAATGCCGAAATTCCATTGTAAATGCTCAAACGCATCATAGAATTAATGCTAGCATTGTCAATTCAGAACGGTTTTCCATCAGTTCGAAATGCCTATATATTAGAAAAACTATATATGCTACAAAACCTATATATATTATAAATACCTATATAAATTATAAAAACTAGCACCCTGTAGCGGGGCAGTGCCTGAGAATACGTGTGCTCAAGCTTCAGTTACGCTGAACAAACAGTTTTGAGATAAGGAGACCTGCAGGAGGTGAAGAATGAAACAATGTTGGTGCTTTGAGTATGCCTTCCTCAAAAAAAAAAAAAAAGAAGAAAAAAAAAGCATTCCCGGTGTAAGCAGCCAGAACCACCTTGAGGGCAGCCTGACAACAGAGTGTGAGGATTTACAAACAATAGTCCTCACCGGGTGCCAGTCGATGTCTTGTGTGCTCCCCAGGGTGCAAATGTTCCCTGCCGTCAACAATACTTGCTTGACCTCTGCAATGTATGGGGGGCCCTGTCTGTGTCAAACAAAAGAAAATGTCAATTGGACCTGAATACTCCAATGAGCCGCTTCTCACACATATTTTAAGACCAAATTAAAGTATCTTATAGGCAATGCTTGTCACTAATATTCGATTAGACGGGCCTTCATTACCCTGCATGCTGAACTCTCAAGCAACACTAGCATCTCGTGTTTATAAATTTGGCATCAGGGGTCCTTCAATAAACCTCAAGTGGTAAAAGTCTGTCATGTAGCCTTCATTAAATTGGCATGCTTCATAATCTTCTGGTTTTGGCACATAAATCTCCTGCAGTTAGTCTTGTTTTATAATATTACTATAAACTTTCTGTGGGAAAAATTGTGGTAAAAGCATTCGTGAGTGTCTGCAGTGGCAGTGCCCCCGTTTGCAAAAAAAAAGGTAGAAAGTAAACGCAGGGAAAAAAAGCAGAGATATGATAATAATTTAAACAATACCAAAAGTAAGAAAACCCTTGCACTCCACAGAAAATGAACCCACAACCTCAGTATATATTGCATACTGTATTTACTCTCTTAATAAACCCACCCTTTTTTCAGAAAGTTGATGCCCATTTGGGGGAGGGTTCATTAGGCGGGAGAAGAAAGTCACAGCTGTTATAACAGTAAAAATTTCGCGTGACGGCCTTGTTTGTTTTGGCCCATGAGTCGCGCGACAAATCTTTTTTGATGCCCGAAGATCTTTTTGTTTCCCCCTGTAACGAAAGCAGCACGTATTGACGTTTAAGTGCCAGCCGCTCGGTTTCAATGCTCGAGCCCGTGATGTTTGTGACCAACCCTGTAGCTAGCATATCGGCCAAATGCGCCCTGCGCAGCAGGTGTCCCAACTAAGTTCACAACGACAAACCCGGCAACAAAAACGTAGCGTCTGATGGCGGCGCACAAAGGTTGCGAAAAACGTTGCCGGTGCACAATGCGCTGTCGGCGCGGTGAATGCGGTTAGGCTTTGCATAGCCTCTAAGACTGCAAGCGCGCGACGTGTTTCTAGGCCGCGTGTGCCTTGTTTTTGTGCTTTGTTTTTGTGCTGCTGTGCTTGCGCGGAGCTATCAGCAAAGAGCACTCCTGCATTCGACAGGTGGCGCTTTGTCGTAAAAGACAGGACTTTCAGATTTTGATTGACGTCATTTGCGCTCGCGCTGCTCGCAACTGTTTAGCATGGTTGCAAAACTATGTTTCGACTTTTATTGTGTTGTTATTTCGTGATATAATGGCTTGACTTAACGTTGTTTCGATCGTCAATGACACTGGCTATCGTACCAAAATAAAATGGATACATTTTTTTCCAAGGACCAAGTTGTGTGTGGGGGGGTGGGGGGGGTTCATTATGCGAGTAAATACAGTGTATAGTGCAATGAAGTTTCATTATAAGAGACTGATGTGAGAGACAAACGAGTTCAAGAGACCCCAGAAACAAATGTTGATGAAAGAATGCATACGTAGTTCTTTTATAACAGACACCTCGAGAAGGATTTCTCTTTGGTGCATGTCCTTATAAAGGGAGTCAACTGTATAGTACTATAGCATAATGTGCTCTGTCGAGCCCGCTTGTAACGATCCTGAGCCTGACGTGGCATCCGTTAGCTGTATTCCGAAGTTTGTAGTAAATGAAACAGCTTTTAAAAAATTTGCGAGTGAAAACACAAACTTTTTCTGCAAAAAGTTCGTGATGCACGTGTTTGAAGAGCAGAAGCGATAAGGGCGGTCTTGAGTTAATTTAAAGCGGCAGGGTGCTCGTTTGACGACGCCTGTGGCATAAGCTGCATGAGGCACTGGCTCCAAAGTACCGTCGTTCTAGCAATCCGATTCCTCGAAGTCGCTCTCACCACGTATTTCATTCATAATGCCCCAATCCGTGCACGGTTCTGCAGTGTCGACATCATCATTGGCCGTAATTAAACTATCGCAACAGATGTCCCACCCACTCTCCCAGGTCGTAGTCGGTGACGCGCTGCCACAAATTGCCGCCACAGTGGTCCTGTTCGGAAGCTTCAGGCTCAGCATCGGAAGCTACGTCGACGAAGTCAGGCCTCGCGAAAAAGTATCGCGTGCATGTAGCCGTCACCGCCACCCACGAAATATTCATCTCCACAGCTGAATACCATGAAGCCCGAAGCGGCAAGTTTGCTGCCAGGTGGTCAACAGCTATGAGCAAGTGCTCCGCAACACGGCGCCTAACGCGCTGATTCCACCCAAGCCAAGCCGTCACACTTTCGACGTTTTGTCGAGAGGCAGGAAAAAGCGTGGTAGGCCTCCCATCCGCCATTCAGACGACACATGCACACCGGAAGCGAGCAAGATGCGCTCACGCAACATACATCCCAGAATGCATGGTACAGCTCTGGGCCTGTTTGTGGTCAGAAAACAAAACTTCTGAATTCGAGTCAGTGTGGCTGGCATCACGGAGCGGTGGAGACGGGCGAAGTTGTTGTGTTAAGAGAGGCGAGCCAGTTTGTGACAGAAGGGCAAGGAGTTGTGATAGAGTGAAGAGAGGGGAGGCTACGCCGGGAAGGCGACCTTGAAAACCAAACGCGCGGGAAGAAAACAGGTCGGGCAGCTTGCTTGAAAGGTCCGCGAAATACACATCTCACGCGTAGAATGCGAGCGCACGGCCGCCTGTATCGGCGCGCACGGCGGTGTTCAAAGAATTGAGGGCTGTGGCCAAAGAATCGTTTTGTTGCGCCGGTGGGTTTGCGCGGCATCACCGGCTTCGATATTTTGTGATTCGTTCCGCGGAAATAACAGCCATTTTTACGTTTCCGCATGCATGCGGATGGCACGCTGAGCCGAGTGCGAAGTGAGCAAGAGCAGGTGCTAAACTCGAAAAGAATCTCTAATTATCAGAGTGGGTGGGGTAGTGTACACGTGTGCATTATAACGATGCAATTAGACAAGACGCAGACTATCGAATACAGACGATGTTGGCAAATTGTGTGGTCACTCCAGGCCGCCGGCTTCAACGACAGTACCAGCAATCAAAAGCAGGGGTGATGGTCTTCGAAATGGAGTTGCTTTTCGAAAGACGGGTGGCAATGTGAAAACACGGGCCACATCTGGCGATGCGGGGTGCTCAGAGTAGCGGGGGGACAAAAGATGGAAGGGTGCGTAACAAAAAGCGGCCGGGGATAGCGGAAACGGGGCGCGGAGGCAGGGTCGGCGTTTAACAATAAGAATCTATGGGCACCTCGCCGATGCCTCATCTGCGATCGAAAGTGGTTTCCTGGGAAGTCGGCAGAGCGCCGACTCCGTTTGCTGTAACCGATCGGCGGTGCTCTGAGACGTTCGTTGTAAGTGTGATTTTGTGTCATTGAAATGATATATATTTTCACGGTCACGCGAATATTGTTTATTTTAAGTGAAAGTTCGTTTTTAGTGGGGCTGTTATATGTGGGCTAGACTGTGTTCAGTCGAACCCGTTTATAACAAACTTGAACGTGTCGAGATAAGTGGTTGTTATATCAGTAGTTCGTTGTATATAGACTCGCGCATAAAAACGTCCACTTAGCAGTCAAATGGGGTTTTTTTCCTGTGTGTATTTATTGAAATGTGCTAACAGCCCCTCCGCTGAGAAGTTGCGTCGTTTTGGGTATGTTCTCAAGCGAGTTGAACCACTTTTACAACGAACTTGCGTCGTACCACTGATGCGCGGTATCGCCTTATCGAAGCAATCATCAAGCCGAGTAGCGGCGTGCTGCACGCCGCCACTCGGCTCTGGCCGTTGCGTGCTGGGTCGTTTGCAATCCAATATATGCATGCGTTTGTACGTTCCTTGTACATGCTTCGCTCAGTATTGCGTTTGGGTGCAGCGAGTAGCCTGTTCGTTTACCACAATGAATACTAATTTTGCTAGCAGCGTTACATGAGCAAGCGGCCTCGCACAATATGGTGGCTGCTAACTTGCGAACGGCAGTATGACTTGCTTGCACACCTGCCACTCTGCCAAGCAGATATCTGCAAATCACTCTGATAAGGTTGCTGGTCATGTGTCAACAATGCACGTTCATTGCCACCAGCCACCTCGTCATCGCTCTTTTCTGATGCTTATCCGTTCAGGAACTGCTGCAACAGCGCAGAAGTTATCACCGGTCAGCTGATTTCTGCCGTTACCGAAAGGTGGAAAACGTTCTGCAGCACATTGTGGTGCCGGAGAGTTGAGTGTCGCAGTGAACTCGTATACGACAAAAAGTTATCGCTTCTGCACTTCGAAGGCGTGGTTGGTTAATCTTCGGCGGTCGTAGATGCCCAGAACGGCAGTCAGAAAAGTTTGCGAAAGCTGATCGTAAGTGCTCATGCTGTCTCCTATTTTCTTTTTGTTTTTTCCTCATTTTCGTTCTGCCGATGAGCTCCTTGAAAGTGAGCGACCTCACAACGTCTGAAATCTACGTGGGGTCTCGACGTGGCCTACGATATATTTTCGTCGCAAGTAATCTGCAAGGGGGTATGCGCGAGGGAGCGCCAGTCACATACTTTTGAATGCTTTGATAAGTATATTTGTTCCGCTTCGTGTGCGCCATATATTTATCACGACCGTGTCCGAAATGTTCATTGTAAAAGTAGGAGGCTTTGAAGAATGTTCGCCGTATGTGGATTCAGCTTCAAAGGGTAGGATAAGGAAATCGTAAGTGCACCAAAATATAGTCACTATATCTGATAGATTGTTATATCCGGGATCGTTATAAGCGAGTTCAACTGCATAAATAATATAGTGCACACATTGAATAATATGTCTCTCTTGGATTACATTTCAGGCTGTTTAAGTCTGATGTTCCAAGCTTTTCAATATTTGCATGCCAGTTACTGCGAGTGCAATAGTTTCTTCTGAAAAAAAAAAAAAAAAATGGAGTGCGAAGTTAAAAAAAAAAAACTCACGATCTTCCCAATGGTAAAGAAAGAACTCCCTCGCCTCATTTTGATGAAGCTGAACCCCAATCAACTGTTGGCAGCACCTAACGTGTTTGGATGTATGTTGAATTTTGCTCAGCAGGTGTGGAGCTTGCAACAGGAAGCGGAGACTACAACCACCTCGGAGGATACGGTGCTGCTGCGGCTGCTCGAAGAGATTGTCGAGAACTCGCCGCAGGTTCTGCACTCGCAGGGGCTGCAGAGTGCTCCTCAGGGACAGCCCGAGCTAAGTGAAAAGATGGCCATCAGCGTCATCCAACAGCAGCTGATGAGCTTCGAGGCTCAGGCTGCACAGCTGCAGCCTCAGGTCCGTGAATAGAAGTCCATTCCATACCTATCATCTGTTGTCTCGTCATACCTCTTGTCCGTTGATTTCCGTACCATCCACCTTTTGCCCATCGACATTCATCCAGTGCTTTGTCCTTCATCCTAAACTTCTTGTCCTTCGATCCTGTACCTCTGGTTTATTGACCCACATTTCACACCTTTGGCTGGCCCTTATCCCACACCTCTTCACATTAAACTTTTCAGTTGCGAGGCAGCGCTCGCTCGTGTGCCTTCTGCACTCCTCAGCCTTTGTCTTCATCGCGCTATACCTAACCATCTTACTTACTGACAAGCCTCAGAAGCTCCACTTCCAATACCAGAGCATGATAATTTTCCCTGCTTCTGTAAATTAAATAAAAAAACACTTGTAGGAAGGACCTTGTGCAATACTAATTATATTGCATTGCGTTTTTTTTGTTTTTTACCGGCTAACATCAAGAAATGTAAATTTGCATTGGTGATTGGTTGTGTAGTTTTGCAGTGTTCCTGCCCAAATTAGTATGCTCAGCATGCCTTCATGAATATTTTTGGTGTGGCTGAAGTGTAATACGCAGTATTTTTTAAAATTTTACAATGGTGTCAAGCGAATGTAATGTCTATCTCGGTGCGCACACAGGCTCCTCTTTATGCGGCGCCCGTGTCCTCTGCGTCCTACCAGGCAGCTCCTCCGTTGTACAACAGCGCGACCGCTCAGAGGATGCGACTGGCTGCGCAACAGCAGCCGGGTCAGCCACAGCAACAGCAACAGCAGCAGCAGCAGCAGCAGCAGCAGCAGCAAGGGCTTCGGCAGTATGCACCCAGTGTGGCCAGCATGGCAAGCGTGTCTCCGCAGGTGAGTCATGTTGTACTGGCAGCAGCACACTTGGCGGCGTGCGCATCTTTCGTGAGATTCCCATCAACCGATCCAGGCATTGCGAGCCGAGCCTCGTTTTATGCATGTTGTCGTTGGGTTTCCCCTGGTGATTATACTAAGAAGAAATAACAAAATAACAGTCTGGTGTTCACATTATCACGTAATTTATGGTGTTTGAATGCAGCACCGTTAATTGTTGAGGTATGGGCTTGTAAAAATTTCTTCTAACATTTTCTGTCTCCTATAGTGAGCAGGTGAGAGAACTGGCCTTAAGATGTGTCCCAGCTTTCAGTCCTACTGTCAGCTTCCTGCTTCCGAAAGTAGCATTACATTTAGCTATCGGGCAAAAAGAACGCCCGGCATTAAAGTTCATTTGGCTGTCTATACTTCAAGTAAAATCGTATTCTAATGATGTAGTTCTTTGTTGTTCATTGTGACTGAATATTTATTTACTCTCCTCGTGGGCTAAAACACGCTCAATCGATTCCCCCTTTTTTTGCAATCGAAGAAAGCATGTTAGAAAAGTTTGCTCATATCGATAGGACCTGGAAAAGCATTGTGGCCTCTGTTGGAGACAACGATGCTACCTCGCCCTCTCTGTCGATATGCACGCAGATGCGGCGCAACCTTCTGGAGCGGCGGCAGAAGATTTTCCTGCAGCAGCAGCAGAAACGTCTGCTGGCGCAGCAGCAGCAGCAGCAGCTCACCATGCAGACACAGCAGCAGCCACCCGACACATTCGGACCCGAAAGCATCAACGAACTACTCAACCATGGAGTGGCACCTCCCAACATTGCCATTCAGGTAGCTGCCTGCAAAACCTTGTTGCAGAAGAAAAAAAAAAAAGAGAGAAAATGCAATTCCCTCCAGCTCTCTAAGATTGCTTTCTGGTCCTTGATCAAGCAAAACCATTCGTATGGTGAATGTAGTTATTTCGCTTGAATAAGCAATGGGTAACTCGATTGTAAACACAGGGCTTATCGATTTCAGTACAGTTGGAGCATGTTACGTGGAGCGCAGTAGCTTTAAAGCGGTGTTGGTAAAGACTGCTGCAGTGAACACCTTGTGCTGCCTACATGGAAGGTTGCACCATGTCTGGGTGTGCCAGCACAAAGGGCGTTGCATTGTTTTTATTTTTCTTCATTTAAAAGCCGCAAAATTTTGAGATCGTATCAATGCTAGGGGGGACTAAATGCTCCCTCCAGCTGCGGGGGAAAATATTAAAAAAGGGAAATCAATCTAGAGCCCACCTGTAGTGTAGACCACTTATAACGTAACTCCTTATAGTGCAAAACTTATTGCAATGAGGTCTTTTTCTACTGCCGTTATTACCTTCCCATAGAACCCCACGTGTATGCACACCGCTTATTGTGCAGTCCCCCCCGACATCAGCGACCGGTTACGATACGATTGCCCGAAAATCTTTGTGACAAATGCGGTAGCAACTGCACGTCAGTCTGAAAGGAGGCTGGGGAGTGAGCGACGAGGTCGTTGTGGAGGAGGAGGAGGGGATGGGCGCGCTGGATGCGCTGCTGGGGAGTGAGCGACGAGGATGTTACGGAGGAGGGGACGTGGAGTGAACAAATGAAGGGCAGAGAGAAGAAAAAGAGTGCGGGACCCTGTGCGGGCTAAGGGAGGAGGACGGCTGCCCCGGTGGCACGGCTATGGCGCACTAATGTTGCTAGCGGGCACCAGCCGCGCACAGCTCAACATGGCACGTGTGATCCCGTTCTTATCGACTGCACTTAGCAGATTCCTGTTGGTAAAAGCATCATCACCTCGTCCGTAAATTTAAATTCTTTGCGGCTTTATGGCTCGAGTCTTTGCTGCCAGTGCGCTGTCTTACGTAAGCTTGGCGGCTGTTAATTGTTGTTGATCTCTCGGCCGCGTACGTGAACTTCGTATCATGCATACTGTTCTTGATTCAGCGCGTGAGTGTGGTCTTCTCTACGCTGGTTGTTCATGTCTTGAACAAACTTTCCGTGACAACATATCGGCTAGGCCTACTCAACGCTAGTTGCGTTTCGGTAGTGGTTGCGTGCTAAGTTGCGGTTTGTTTACGTAATCACTGCAACTCTTTGCAGTAGCTGCACTTGAAGGGAAGAGATACATATTGCTAATGAAAATGAGAGTGGCACGTGCAGCACTCAAATGGTGGTCCATGATTGGGTTGTGACGTGCGTGCCTATGAAATTGAACGACATGAAATTCCAGACATGATTCAACAGTATCTGTATAATGTGCATAATTAAGTAGTCGGCAAATTTCTGTGATGGTGCCTTCTTTTGATAGACCCCCCCTCCCCCGTCTTTGTTTTAATTCGTAAATTTAAATGGTTGTTAGTTTTGAATATTCGAATAGGTATTCGAGGTGGAATGTTTCAAAGTTCTGAATATTCGTCAAATGTTGAATGTGTAATATTCATATTTGATTCGATAACCACATAGTAAAAAATTGCGGATGCTATTCGAACTAACACAATGATTCTATTTTTACGAATATTCGGTCACATATGTCAGTGGGAACAACAAATGATTTTGCACATTTGCATTAAGAGCATCGACAGTAGATCATGCGGCGATTACTACTTCGGCTCGAGTGTGGTGATGCCTGCACAGAAATTCATAGGAGCATGATGGCTGCTACCAATGAATGTGGCAGCACGTAATCGCAACAAACCTACGAATGATAAACATGTCAAACGTTCAAAATCGTGTACTGCCTGCTAGGCTGTACGGTGGCTTAACAGTTCAGTGCTGTTTATGTTAGTGGAAGGGTACCACCACGCTCTCTGCTGTCACGCCCTTGTGCGCGGGCTGCCTCGACAAAATGCGTATAGCTCGTGGAAACGAAGGTAACTCGCCGCCGCCGTATTGGCTCGATAAAATAGACGCCGCACCTTTGCCCACTCCCGTGCCGAGCGAGCACAAAAAAAAAAAATTTCGGTGTGCAAGGGGCAAATGCACGAGATGCACAGGTACGTTTCAGGAAGCCGTGCTGACGGAGTGAGCTTAGTAGGCAACACACTGCACGCAGCTAGCTAGGGGCGCTTAGCTTGATGTACGATGGTAACACCTTTCACGAGTAGCTGCGCCAATTTTCGCTAATGGATCGTCGTACAAGTGTACGCACACGTGTGGAAGCCTGACGAGTCATCCGTCAGCTGTGCCGCTACTTAAGCATGTACCGCATTTACTCGTGTAATCCTCGCACTCGCGTAATTCTCGCACCCCCCACATCGCCCAAGAAAAATACGATTTTTTTTCCTCGAGTAATTATCTCACCCCCGAAAACTGCGGCAATAATGTCGTCTGCTCGTTCGAGCCACTAGATGGATGGATGGATGTGGCTGTACCCTTTAGATCAGGCGGCGGCTAACGCCACCTAGCCGTAATATTTAGTGAACTAACCACTAGATTTATCTCTTTTTCCCCCTTTAAATGGTGAAGTTGAGGGCTGGCACTTTGCAGTAAAGGGTTTAATTTTCACTCGTGCCTTGACTTTAGCCACCAGTCGGACAACCTTCTTCTAGATAATTCTACCCGCTTAAAGTCTATTTTGCCCTCCCTGTCCCTAAACCCCAGTGCTTTGAAAAACTCTACGCCATCATCCTGAACTATAGGGTGAAGCCCTTTTCTGGCGCGCTATAATGATAGCGTGCGCCATCTGGCGCCATCTTTTAAGCATCAAGCATACTATTGCAGAGAGATTCAATTCAATCCAATCCAAGCCAAGCGGAAGTGGCCAGCAGCATTGCGGCGTGTTTTGTATGTTGTGTCGGTAATCTTTGCACGTTATGGGGCAATACTGAAGCCACACAGCTGCTTCAAGTTGCAAGTGATAGATCATGCGCTAAACAACGGCAACAGGGCCGCCAGTAGGCCCTTCGGAGCCTACGAGTTTTGTGTTTGCTACTGGTGACGGCAGCTGAAAGCCACCAAGACGCGTTGGGCCTGCCGTGTGCCTAAAACTGGGAATGATGGTCAACTTTATTTCTTCAGAAAAAAACTGCGGACGATTCTGGTAAATAGCCATCAGCCCAATACTGAAGTCCTACGCTTACGTTTTGAGGGCTCCTGTTGAGCGCCAACCGCTACCGCTACGCCCACAAGCTTCGCGTATGGTATTCTAATTCTTGACTATTTGCTTCCACCTTTTGTGTCTCAAATAAATCTTGCCTTGTGTTGAACCTCTGCTTTTGTTGTTGAGGTAAGTTCTAATTAGTACTTCTTATTGCTGGTGTGAGAATCCCGATTTGCGACCACTTCGTTTTCTTTTTTGCTCTCTGCGTTTTCGTGGAAAGTTTTCCCCACGTAATTCTTGCACCCCCCAACTTTGCACCGGTTTTCTGGCAAAACAAGTGGGAGGATTATACGAGTAAATTTGGCATACATTCCATAGTTCCAAATTTATTTCATGGTAGTGTATATATATGTATAGTCATGCGAATTAGCTGAAGTGTTTTTCCATGCAATTGCCAACAAAGAAGCCATGTACTTTTCGGCAATGTTACAAAGGCGTCATCACATATATTAGTCTTCCGTTACACCGTTACTTCAATCTCGCTCTTTTTCCAACGTCAGTTTACTGCCGCCGGCAGCCACTGCCCCAAAGGGAGTCGCAATGCGGCAAAGTAGTGCCCTCTCTGCCGGTAGTTGTGGCTCCATTAACAAAAAGGAGTAGTTGGGGCATTTTTCTATCACACATCAGCAATCATCTATCTCGTGCACTTACCCAATACGGGTTACCTCCTGTTATCACCGCACGCCTGGTACACCTTGGGTCACGATCGTGCAGCTGTCAGTGTGACAAAGCACTTTTTATCGGAAAAAATGGCGAGTGCACAGTCCTTGAGAAAGGAAGCAAGCTAGATAATGAGTATTGCTCTGTAGTTGAAATACGCTCTAAGTACTCCCATTTGTCTTTGTTGCTCGACCTGTGAACAGGGCAGAAATTAAAAATAAAACTGTAAAATCGGGAGTCTTCCGAACCAAAACTGATGGTGTGGGAACCTGGATGAATTGTGAGCACCTAGGTGGCTTTACTAATCGCTTAGACCTATACCCGTGCCACACGGGCATAGAAAATGACATTCGCTAGCGAAGGCATTCAGTTCCCGAACGACATTTTTTTTTTTTTTTGGCGACGCTGCTACACGTCCAAAGCGAATGACGGATGACTTGATGATGTCAATCGCAGCATTTCCTCGTGTGCATTGGGTGAGTAGCAATAAAGAAATAAACAAGCGTTTATAAGCTTCATATAAATTAGATAATAAATGAATGTATAAATAAGCATTTTATGCTGCCGCTACATTTCGTTCGTTACTTTGTTTCACGTCGTTGCTACTGACCATGTAGCAACTTAAGCCAAAGCTAGTCAGATCTGCAGTGTAAAAAGAAAATGGCGCCTGTCGCATTTATTTATATTACAGCATCTACCAGCTGAAGATATGTTTTTAAGCACTTGCTTAAGTGATTAGTGAAAATAAAATACACGAAAAGTTTCCTTCCAGTCGAATCAAATGTCGTTTTATACACTTACTTCATCAGCTGTGCCGTCGAGAGTACGCATTTCTCAGTCGAATGAGTTCTGGCGATGGGATTTGGTGAAGAATGATATTCGGGCATGCCATTTCGTTCATTCGTGTGGCATTGCGCGAATGACATTCGATCTCAAGGCATTAGAAGGTAAATGCCATTCTCTCTGCCCGTGTGGCATGGGTATTACGTACTTGGGTGTTAACTGTTACAATTCACCTCATCAGAATACGGCTGCCATGGCAGGCATCAAACGAGTGGCCTCATGCTCACTATAGTCATGATGGGAGGTACAAAAGCTTGTTTTTATTTTCTTATAATAAAGTGCTACGACATGAAAAAAAAAGATACAAAGCATTTGTTTAACATATGAATTGAACCCAAAACATTACAATCACAAGCTCGACTATTGCAGTCATATGCCTCCCAGAAAATACAGATGGTGAAATGTTTTTTGTGCAATACCACTCTAGAACAGCTATCAAGTGTGCTATTTCAAACATAAATATATAACTAAGTAAAAGATTACTGGTGAAAAATCCATCTCTTTATTATTCAAATCATATTTGAAGCACTGTATTCGTATTCGATTCGTGTTCGAAGATTTTGATATTCACACACCCCTAGTTATAAGCGGTCTATACTGTAGTTGGAAACTTGTATTGAAAAGTATTCTGTTGCAACAATGAAGAAAGTGTGCCGCACATTTGGAATTTGGCTTAATTGGATGCTGGGAACTTGATATTAGATATTAGTGGGCTGGCTGTGCTCTTCGGCCAGTTGTTGCTGTTTTCTCACTTTGTGTGAAAATGTGGTTGCAATGAAAACATTGGTTTGTTTGGAAGTAACCAGGAGGGGGGAGGGGGAACAAGCTTGGGTACATACACATTGCTCATGTTGTTTTCCTGGAATGGTGGTCACATTTTACACTCATTAGTTTTAGTTGAGATTACCGTACTTAGGCGCGTGATCCTTGCACTCGTATGATTCTTGCACCGCCAGAGTTGCCCAACTAGAATACGATCTTCTTTTTCCGCGAGTAAATTCCTGAAAATTGCACCAGTCATAGTCGTCTGTTTCTTCCAACTACTGATGATTACGCATGACAGCCTAGCACCTTCTCTTAAGCATCATGTATACTCTCAACGCACAAAGCCCCATTCCAAGCCAAGCTGAAGTGGCAAGTATGTCTTGCGGCGGGCTGGTGCTAGTTCGTGCAGCGTACTTTGTGTCCATTCTGTAGTGATGCGATGGGTCAATACAAAAGCTACGCGGCTGCTTTCAAGTTGAAAGTGATAGATCATGCACAAAACAACGGCAACAGGGCCGCCGTCAGGCACTTCGAAGTCTACGAGCTTTGTGTTCGCTACCGATGACGACAGCATGAGCTGCTGAAAGCGACCAACAAGACACGTCGGGTCTTCCGTGGACCTAAGACTGTGAAATGCTGATTTTCCCTGCACAATTCTCAAACCCCAAGTTTTGAATTTTCATTTGTTTTGCGCAAGAAAAAGTGCGAGGATTGTGCGAGTAAATACGGTATAGTGGTAGCTTGTCTTGTTAGCATTCGCAGATTATGGGAGGGTTAGATAGTAGTGCTATCATGAGATAGTAGTGCTATCTGCATGGCTGAAACTGCCTGCAGAGATAAACCGTGTAAATTTTTGATTCATGCTGTGATTGTATAAATTTCGCAAGCAGTGTATTTGAATGTGTTGCCTCTTGTCGATGTGAACACTCATAGAACATGGAAAGCAGGTTGACCCAGTATTTCGCAAATGCCGTTGCATGTACCGAAACACCCGGCTTGCTAAAACTCTCTAGTATCAGTGAGCCTCACTGGGCCAGTTTGCGAAAAATGCTGCAGCGGCTTAGCAGGAATTGCTAGCTTCATAAAACAGTTACCGCAAATGCGGGCAACCCTGTTGTTATATGCACATATTCGAGTGCTGCTTGGAAGAGTGGTGTCTACTTGTGGAAGTGTAGAGAATCGTGAGCCAAAGTGTGGGCCCATTGCATGCGTGCTGCGCAGCACAGCTACCACCTGAGCCAGGGACAGGGCAGGGACCTGCAGGAGAAAATGATGAAGATGTTCAGACCGGTGCGTGCCACCCACATACTTTCCTACTCGAGCGCTTGCTTCCTGTCTACGCTCCTGCCAACGCTTGGAACTCCCCAGGGGGATGGGTAAAGACGTCTGTCTGGTAGCCACTAGGTCGGGCAGTGAGACGCTGCCCTAAGCCTACTACGCAGAACACTGTTGAAACTCGAGCCAACTGCTCTGCACTCGTAGCTTTCAGTAGAAAATTGGGGTGGGGGGTCGTTGTTATGGTGTGTGTTCAGTCACTAACATCGCAGCATTAGCAGCCAGAATGACATTAGCAAATGCTTGGAGCTCTGAGCCCTCAAAGCGAAGACACTCTGTGTCAGCCGCTTATTCAGCCGCTGTCGCAGAGTCGCTGGCCAACGTGCTGGCAAGCTGCATTGTCTTGGCGCTTGCAGTTGCGGACGTAAATTATTGAATCAGAGCAGGGAGAAAGAGCTTGATCTGTGCGTGCCTCAACCACTGAGAATAGCTGCGGCATCTTGCTTGTGTTTTGTCTGCACTGTTGGCCTGTTTTTGCACTGTACAGTCTGTGTTGTTCTCTGTCCTGTTCTTAACCAACATTGGCACCAGCTGCCTGCAGGTGACTTCTTTAATTACACATTTCATTGTGCATGGCAAATGTGTCATTTCCAACAGGTGCGCCGTCCACACCTATTGTGACAAGCTTAAATCTGTTTCATGAAAGTCTTGCCTAGTTTTCTCAGTGTGCAGTAGTGTTGTAGCATAGCTGCCGAAGTTACATTTGGCCGAGTCAGGGGGCTGTGTCGCAGTGACCCAGTTGCCTATTTGGAGTACTTTGGGGCAGGTTAGAGGCCAAGTTCATAAAAAGTGTGGTGAGGCAGCTTTTCTGCGTGCGTGGTCACTCGGTTTGTGACCGAAATGACCGCTCGAAGATAACTGGCCGGTTCGGCCCGTGAACATGGTCGTGTTTGCATGCAACTGCTTGCGAGAGTTGTCGGAGTACGTAGTGGTCGGGGCCGAGTTGTTTGGTGGGCACGCTTGCACCCTCCCACTTGCAATGCAGCCTGGATCGACTACAGACACCTCGTCGCTCTCCCCAGCTTGCTTGCATTTCACTAGAAGTTGGATGACTAGGCATAACAGGTTTTAGTTATCCAGTAAACTTATTCAGAATAACGAGATATGTGCATCTGTTTAGAGTGAGTGAAGTTTCTGTAATGGGCACTTTTTTTTATAGAAGACGAAGTAAAGGAGGCTGGGTTAAGGGATCTGCGTTTTTGTGACGTACTCATTTATTAGCACAATCTAGTTTGTGACGCAATGGAAGGATGAGGTACAGGAGAATGGGTACAGTGCCTTGCATGGATCTCTTCGTGTCGAAAACACTGCAACATGACATGAAATGCTGGTGACAGGCACACGGAGGACAACCAATGAAAAGCTAATCTTTTCTGCTCTGTTGCTTTGTGTGCAGAGAGGTGGAATTTCGGGTGCAGATGCGCCTCAGCAGCTGTCTCCCCGATTCGGGGGTGTGCTCAGTCCCCCTCAGCAACAGGTGAGCCCTCGTGTTGGCCATCATGCCATTGTGTCCTATTATGCGAAATCTTAACGTGTGTGGGCTAGGGCTGAGCAATCTAAAAAATAAACGTATCTTAGACTAAGATGGGAATATACAGTGCTTGAGATAGGATGGTGAAAGAACTACGAACAGGGCACGGAACGGCGAACACCTGCACCCTGTCTGTCCTTTTGTCACTATCCCGCATCTAGCTCTGTTTGTTCCAGTCTCAATCATGTACCAACCACATATACCGGCCAACTCTCCTGATTTACTCAGGAGACTTTAGATTCCTGACCCGTTTTTCCGATTGTACCATCACGGATTATGAATCTTCCGTTGAACTGCCTCAGCGCATTTTTAGAAAAAAAAAAGTACTTGACTGTTACAATTGCGAGTTATCTCGAGACATTGTTACGTTACCGTGTGCGGTCCACTCTAACTATATGCAGAAAAGCACCGCTTCTACTGCGCTATGGTTGTTTCAAAGTACGGCCAAGCTCTGCGAGTGCGTGGCACTTACTGGTGTACTGTGTCACTTTGACTGATCCATAGAAATGAAACTTGAACAACTCATTTCGAAGCAGTTTCTACATCTAATCACGAAGCGATGTCTGCCAAGGCATCTAACTGTGACGCATGTAAATGTGAAGTGTGCACTGAGTGCCAGTGGATTTTGAACTGGTGATGTGTATCGGTAAGTACCTTGGTGCATCGGTTAGTACCTAAGAGTAAGGTCAGCGACCTGCTCAGGTTCACAGAGTTCAAAATAGCATGGGCTTTACTAAGCCAAGTGCTGGGTCATATGAAGATGGGAAGAAAAAGTGTGCGTGGCAGTGGGCATGGCAAAAAATGGCTTCTGCATAGTCTCAGTGTCCACGGGTCACATGCGTGTCTCTAGAAGCGCCCGAGTGGTTTTGGCGATTGCATCGCTTTTGTCTATTTCATCGCCGCCAGAGAAAACACTTGCATTTGCTGGGGACCCCTGCCATGGCGAAAAGCGCAGGAAGGAGCGGCTCACGGTTCTCATTGGCAGCATCTTGCGTTGCTCGTAATAGGGAAGGTGGAGCATCCAAGATGTTTCAAGGGGGCAGTAACTCTGCCTGTTCTCTACGAAGCAAACAAGAAGGCATCGGTAACACAGCAGCTATTCGAAGGGTACGAGCGCAAGCTGGACAGACGGTTCGAGCAGCAAAATCAAAGTCCTGCTTTTTGTAAATAACTGCGCTGCGCATGGCCACATCAAAGACCTAAAGGCTGTCCATATTCAATTTCTGCCACCGAACAACGCAGCAAACCTGCAGTCGATGGACCAAAGCATGATTCGTGAATTGAAGCATCTTTACAAATCACACGTGCTCAGCCGCTTGGTGCGGTGCTCCAACTGTGGGAAACACTACGCTGTTGACTTCAGGGGCAACGTCAGCATGTTTGCAGACTCATGGAAGGTGGTTGTGGAGGAGACTCTCCTGAACTGTTTTCCCCACACGGGCTTCACACTCCACGCCGAGGCGGCCGTCTCGCCCAGAGCGGTCAGCGTGTGTGACAAACTTCAATCTGGGGACGCTGTCTTCGTCGGTCCATGTGCTGCCGGTGTTTTAATTCAAGCTGGGATAACCTTTGAGGGCTTTGCCGACACTGACAATGACTTTGAGCTGTGTGTGGATTTCACCAATAATGAAATCATTTGTCAAGTTACGGAGGATTCCGGCAACTACGTCACCGAGAACGAGAACTCAGGCAACGAGCTCAGCGATGACGTGGGCACTGATGACACTATCATCGGTGTTCAGTGACAACATGACATTAGCTGCAATTAAGGCAGACATCATTGCAGAAAGTAAAATGCCCTGCAAAACAAAATAAGCGACTTTTTGGCTCCGAATTGTTGACCAATGGGTAATGCCGGCCACGTCGGATTATCAATTTTTTATAAACTGCTATTTTCAGAGCCACCTAAGCGATGCATTTACTGAATTGCAACGAGAATCTTGTACTCCGGCCGTTTGGGAACAGAGCGTTGATGTGCGCGTTGTGGCGGTAGTAGGGAGGGTAATATGGGTCTTGGAGGTGGGCCCGTTGTGAAGGAAGTCGTGAAATGACAAGTATTGCCACCTCGATGCTGTTTTAATTCAAAACAACAAACTTTGCATAGTAATTAAAATCTTGCTCTCTCGTTTGTAGACATTCATCTTTTTTTGAAACCCTCACTTATTCGCCACCTGGTTATCTTTCTTTTATGGCCCCATAAAATCTGAAATTATCAAGTTTTAATCTGTTTGGTCTTTTTTTTCTTTCTCATTGAGAGTTTATTTTGCAATTCTTTGTTCATGAACTCGAATTATTGCTGCAGTATAAATGCACCCTGCAACACTTTTCCAAGTAAACAGCTAATGGCTTCATTGAAGGTGTGCTACATTGCCCCATATAACAACCACCGCAAAAATTTTCAGAATTGCTCAAGCTTGAGCCAAATTAAGGGAGGATAGCAAGGGGGGAAGAATCTTTGTCATGTGCGCAACATGACCTTGAGCACCCGTGCGGCTTGTTTTCAGTGTGATCGCAAGCACGCAATGAGCACATGGTGGCCTCTTGCGATGGCAGCAACAGCTAGGCATCTCACGATGCTCAAATCGGCTAATAGCTGTGACTTTGGGAATATTGCACCATTTGCAGAAATAAGAGGGAGCGATTTCTAGCTGACTTTAAGAGTATATGTACAGTAGACTTGCGATAATTCAAACTCTCATATTTCATACTTTCAGTTAATTCAAACAAAATTACATTTTTTGGTTCGCCCTTTATTTTTTCAATGTATTTAAAAGCTTCTTGATTCAAACCTCATCATTCGATTAATTCATACTTTTTTCAGTTCCATACCAGAAAAAAGTCTGCTGCTTTCCCGCTACTATTTAAAAATTTGCATGCTTATATAATCATGACAGTCTAAAAATGAAAAGTAAGCGCTTCAGGCCTTCAAGAAAAAAGGCTTTACTAGTAAACAAATGTTTGAAACGAAGCACACGCATGGTAAACCGTGATGCTTTTCAACTGGTATAGAGAGCTTTGTTTTGAAGGCACATATAGCAAAGCAGTTAATTCACAATTTCTTTAAGTAGTCTGATCAGAAAGCACATGCACCTGTGCTTTCTGTTCATTACATGCAGTTAGGGTTTAAAAACACTTTAAAAACTTTTAATGTGATAAAATTAATGTCTAATCATAATGTGTGGTGTCACCTCACCTGGAGTTGTATATCTGCAAACTTCTGATAATTCAAACTTCTTGATAAATCAAACAAAATTCATAGGTCCCTTCGAGATTGAATTAATGAGAGTCGACTATATTCTGGTCCATGCAATGTGCTTATATGTTTTAGCTTGCGTGTTCTTAGGTCTGGACTACGGATCAGCAGCTTTTCTGACCATGTTGAAAAAGTATTGCAGGGCCCGCTTAGGATCTTCTTTATAGACCTCTCTTTTTTCTCCCTTAGAGATGCAATATGTGGGTAGTTTAACATAAGTGCCCTTGCACGTCCTTTACTGCAGAAACTTACATTTTTAAATGTATCTCTCACCAGTGGACTAATCGACAATCAGATGTTGCCTTTAATCCTTCAAGCGTTGGAAGACATAGGACAGTGGTACCCAGGGCCAGGAGGAGGGTAGGTACATCCGATTATTCGGCGATTCACAACTAGTAGTCTTTCAGCTGCCAAGCGATTCATTCATTCGTATATGTGTGGTTGAAAGAATGGCACACTGGAGCTGCAGAGAAAAAGAATCTGCGGGCAACTGTGTGTGGAGGGAGGAATATTTGGGATAGAGATGGCGCAGCACAACATGATTCAAACAAAGAAAGAGCACAATCATAATAAAGTGCATAGGCCTGCCCTGGGATCGTCACTTCAGAACAGGCAAAGCTGATAAAGCTCAGCTGAACGAACGTTCTTGGCAATGACGTTCTTGGGGTGTAGCAATGCTTCAAGGGAAAAACGAAACGAAGGTAATGCCTTTCTGAGGAGTCGCGCTTGCAGAGGCTGGTTCTTGTGTGTTGTAATTAATGCTCTCTCCCGGTTAGTTTCATCTTCTGCAGCATGGTTATTTGTGCGAATGTCGACTGTCTGTTTGTGGCTGCATTTCGTGCCCTGCTGACTTTTTTTCTTTTACCTAATGTTTGTGCAGCCCCAGCAGCTGTCTCCAGGGCAGCGCTACTCACCCCAGCAGCCGCAGCAGCCAGGAGGCGGCTTCCCTAGTCCTTACACAAGTCCGGGCTCCCCTCACCTGGGCTCTCCCAGCGGAGGCAACGGGCCGCCTCAGTGGTCCCCACGGCCCCAGGCCGCCTCTCTCCAGCAGCAGAACCCCATGCTCAATGCCCAGCTCTCACAGGTGCAGTGTCCTCCGTCCATTGCTATCTTTGCTCTTGGTAGAGGACTAGTACAGTAGACCCATGTCAAATTGGATGCCAAGGACCAGCAAAAGTGCACTCCCTAGGTTATAGCGGATGTTTCGCTTTGTGGAAGTTCGATGTTTTTGTCCACCAGCCTTATACTTTTGCATTGGAAATTCAAAGGGATGTTCGATATAGCTTGTAATTCGTTATACCCGAGTGACTGTATGCAGTGATGGAAGTGCTGCTCCAATTGCTTCAAATTGCTCCAAAAGAGGAATGCTGCTCTATGCGGCTCCAAAGTGCAATATTTGCTGGTAACTGCTCCAAACCTTCTCCGAAAGGATGTTGACTAACTAAAAAGAATGAAGTTGAATCATGGGACCACCCGTGAGCCTAAGCGAAACCAAAAGCAAGTTGTACACTTAGTATAGCATCATCCTAGTACGGTAAGCTACTCAGTGCCGTAAATCCAGATAAATCTCAAGGAGTGACACATATCACGCCATAATGTCCAATTCATATTTTTAATATGGGTTGTATTTTTATTTATACAAAAATTAAATCATGCTTTCAATAAAATTTAAAATTTAGCATGGGGTCCCGAGCTCGAGAAATTGTATTGTTCTATTCAGTCTTTTTATTTTTCACCTTTTTTCGATTTCTATAGTTCACACAGTTGAAGAGCATTTAAGACAGGTACGCAGTGAAAGATAAAAAGGTTTTTTCGAAATTTTATTGCGCTATACATAACTGTTAACTCAATTATATCATGTGCTAAAGCTAAATCTCTGGTGGGACACTTGCAAGGGAGACCTCCTCAACCTGAACACAACAAAAGTCCGAACTCTCTTGCCCCCCCCCCCCCCCCCTCATGATTTATAGCAACTATACCGCTTGTGTGCTAGCTGTATACTAACATCCGGCATGTTTAATAATAAATAATAATTAGATGCTTAAGTGATGTTTTATACTTCAGGAGTCGTTATAAACATGCGTCTTCTCTGAAAACACCAGTAGCAACCATAAGCCGTAGCATTTTTTTCTGCTCCGAAGACACTCGAGGCTGCTCCAAAGCACCATTTTTTCTGCTCCAAAAAGCAAGATGTCACTTCCACACCTGTGTATGTTCTTTCAAGTAATGAAGAACCCAGAATATATAATTTTGAGGAAACTATGCAATATGTACTAACATCAGTCTTGCCCATCAAACTGGAACTGGTCACTTCAAGAAGCCCATGGCACGTACGAACAATGCTTCTAAGATGGTACTACAGTGGACTCCCAATAACCGAAACTCGCCTAAACAAAAATGCCTCATTAACGGAAGTAAATGGGCTCATGTGGCTGAATTTCTATGTGTTGCGTAGTAAAATTCTTCGGTTAATCGAAACAGTGCTTACTGGTCACCTACGTTTAAACAGCACAAACTCTAAACACAGCATAGACTTGCTCAGGCCAAGGGTAGTCTCACAACCATGGTAACACCTCGAGACAAGCCAATCCAGTAGCCATCCTCACTTGTGGTACCTGTGGGAATCGAGTCGACGAGTCAGTTGTGTGTTAGGCCTATTTGTGCGGCTAAGTGAGGTAGATCACGGTGTTATTTCAGCCGGATGGAAAGGAAGCGGCCGCACCATGCACTCTTGCTTGAAAAAAAGCTGCAAATTCTTCAGGAGCTCGATCAAAATGGCCTGCCCAAGACGAAGGTGGCGAAAAAATACATCCCGAAATCGACGCTGTTGCGGTCCTGCAAAGACAGAGAAAAGATTGAAGGCGCTTTAAAGAACGGGACCTTTACGTCTATGGGGATGTGAATGCGGACGATGCCTTATGAAAACTCGAAACAGGTCTTTTTCTGTAGTTCAAACATGCACCGAGTTCCAATTTGCCCATAAGCAAAGTAATTCTCGAGCGGAAAGCCCGAGAGATCGCCATGCGAATAGATGTTGAGAACTTCTTCCTAAGCGACGAAGTGAGCTCAGCCGCTTCAAAACACCCCATGGCCTAGTCTTCAAAGCTATCTTTGGTGAGAGTGCTGCAGTCAACAGGGACGTTCACACCGACTGGCAACAGGCACGGCTTAAGGAAATTTTGATGAGCTTTGAGCCACGAGACGTCTTCAACGTTGACGAGATGGGTCTTTTTTTGTAAGGCGCTTCCATAAAGCTCTCACCTTCAAAGGCCAAGCCTGTAGTGGAGGAAAACACAGTAAAGGTCGCATCACTGTGGTGGTGGGTGCGATCATGGCAGGAGATGAGAAATTGAAGCTGTTGGTAATAGAAAAATCAAGGCACCCACGTTGTTTCAAAGGCGTTTGTCACCTTCCTGTTGCGTACTATGCGAACGGAAGAGCGTGGATGACCATGGCTATTTTCAAAAACTGGCTATGGGAGGAAGACGCAAGATTTACGAGGCAAGGCGAGAAGGTTGTCTTCATCATGAATAAGTGCCCACCCCACGGTCAGGTTGAAAGACTCCAAGCCATCACTCTGGAGTTCTTGCCAGCCAATGCAACGGCAGTGATCCAGCCGATGGATCAAGGGGTTATTCAGAACATTAAAGTTTATTATCGCAGACAATTGCTCCATCGAATGCTGCTTTGTGCAGGCAGCAGGAAATGCGACAGCATAGATTTATTGGCAGCCATTCACATTTTGGCTCGTGCCTGGGAGCAAGTGAGAGCAACAACAATACACAGATGCTTTCATTATGCTGGCTTTCAAGTGCAAGAAGCAGTACCTGATGAGGAAGGAAGCCCTGCTGATGCCCACATTTATGCAGTATTCAGTAAGGTCGTGCCGTCTGCCCCTTTCACGCTGCAGGACTACGAATCAATTGATGAAAATGTTCGTACCTGTCGTGAGAGACTGCCGAGGAAATGATTGCCGAAGTGCAAGATGAGGATCAACAGTCCAGCGATGACTGTGATGACAATATTGCCAGTGTAGTGGTGCCACCATACCGATCAGCTAAAGTGGCTGTTGATTGTTTGCGGCACTATTTTGAACATGCAGCTTGTCCAGAATATCTGGCTAGTTTCTCAAGCATGGGAGCGTGCCTTGGGAAAAAACAACTCTAGCTTGCCAAACAAACCACCCTTCACCCCTTTTTCTCTCCTACTCATCCTCATGAGTAAGGTGAGGTTTTTGCAATTTAAATAAAGTTTTTCATTCACTAAATGAGTTTACTTTGCCTAAATGAAGCTTCTGATAAATGGAACAGTTTTATGGATTACCTTCGAGTTCTGTTTAAGAGGAGTCGACTGTACCTCAAAATTTATTATAATGAACCTGGACAGTCAAAATATTGGTTATAATGAAGTAAATGAAGACTTGTCTTGCAACAGATATAGTGTTAGAAATATACCTATATAACAAATTTTCAGATATAACAAATTTACTTATGTAAGATGCAAGTTATTTACTATGTGTTTTGATTGTAGATGGCTTCTATATTTTTTTAAATGACCGTCAATCGATATATGGGAGAAGGTGGAAATAAATTCTTGTTCTCAAATTGAAGAAAAAAATAAAATTGAATGGACGTGTTCAAATTGGAGAAATAAAATAAAATTGAACACACTTGTTCTTTCCAATCAAAGGACTCGAAAAATTGCCTCTCTGTGGGATCTGATTTTCGTGAGACACCTCGGACAGCGGTGTCACATAAAGACACCCGTTAAGGCAGGATTCATAATTGCTCACGTGTCCCGTGCAGGGTACCTTTGGCACGCAGCAGCAGCAACAGCAACAACAACAGCAACAACAGCAGCAGCAGGCGCGCTTCGTGAGCCAGGCACGGCAGCCCCAGCCCCAGCAGCAAATGGCTGGAGGGGGCCTGCGGCAAGTGGTCAGTCCGGGAGCAAGCCTGGCTCGGAACCAGTCGCCATTCGGGGAGCAGTTTCCTTTTGCCCCAGCCACCAGGGGGGGTCCCTCTCCTGGTCCTCCTCCTCCCCAGCAGGGTCGACTGCAGAGGGCCATGTCTGTACCAGGTGAGCAAGCAGGAAGGCTGATGACTAAGCATCATTTGTACTGGTAATCGTGAGATCACAGAGCAGAAACAGTCTATAGTCGGTTACAACCTAAGAATAAATTTTTGCTTCTGCCCCCAATACTGCGCACACCTGTCATTCATCTGTGTAACAAAGCAGTGATTGGCAATTTCCGTTCTAACCATAAGCACATTTCGCTATTAATGCAAATACTACGCATATTATAACTTGAAAGTTCTTCATTTCTAGTTGAAACGTTGCATTATGCGGAGCAGTGAGGTCGGAATTTTTTTATGGAATTAGCCAAGAAGTAAAAATTTTTCAGCCAAAAACTAGCAAAATGAACAGAAGTGGGGGGTCAACTGATATTCTCAAATTCAATGAGACATTTATGCCAATTCTGCCTGGGTGGGACAGTGACCGCTGTGGCTTGCATTTTTCTTCGGCTGTAACCGACTGCTTCGATGATCATCGATGATCGGCTGAAATTCGATGATCGGCTGTAACCCATCATCGAATCTATCATTAAGGGCAAGAGCTGATTTGGCTTTTCGTACCGCGGGTTTGCGTTGACACAGAACTAAGTGACGTTTAGTGCGCGTGTCACAGTAACTCTGCCAGTACGCTCTGTTTGGCCTTCTTTTCACTTTTGGCATTTGCTGCTAATGAAGACAGCTTTCTGTTAGCCATCTAAATTCGAAAATTGAGGACAGTTATAGTAAATTTTTTTTTGTATCACCCAGTAATTTGGCAGATAATGAGATCTATGGCCAGCACACCTATTGAGGCTGGCACGATGATTGTGCAATTTTAGGCGTTTTTTTCAATGCCTTTGCCTTCTCAAGAACACAAGAGAGAAGTGCAGACCAGATTAATGGTACAGATAAGAGAAAGAAGCAGACTGGAAGAAAGAGAAGACTCTGTTAAATAATATCGTGCTAATTAAGGTTGTGCTAATTAAGGCTGTCCTAACTTGCACCATTGCTGGTAACTTAAGTTAGTTGCGACGTTGGCTACTAGTCCAGCCACACACTATTAGTGCAAGCTGCTCACGTTATTTTTCACGTCGAAGCACTGGGCCCTTATCCTACTGGAAAAGTTTCATAACACTGTGGTCGGATCTCCACACGACTTTCAATCTCACAAGCTTTTGTTCTAGCAGTACCAGTTGTACCGTTCCGATGGAGGTGGAAATGTTGTAGGCCCGTTTTGGGTGCTTGTTAAAGAACCCTAGCTCGTCAACATTACCGGAGCCCTCCACTACAGCGTCTCTCATAATCATATGGTGGTTTTGGGAAGTTAAACCCCACATATCAATCAACCAGTTGTACAGGATTGCCTTGCAGTGCTTCATTCTCCTGCTAAAACTGCAGATGGCAGAACACGAAAATAAGAAAGGCAGGGGACGCGGTTGGAGGTCGAAAATCGGCCCAAACATCACATTTTCTCTCTCATCATTTTCGCTTTCCCTATGCCCTTCCGCACCTGTCAGCAAAGTTTGGCTTCGAAACTCCGCCTATTTCTCAAGTTATAACCCATAAACAGAGCAACTTCGCGCAAGCAAACCTTTAAATTGAAGTCCAACAAGACCAAAATGGCGCTGATGGAGCGCCACTTTGGTCTTGTTGGAAAGGTGGCGTTTCTAGCTCTTTTTTTTCTTTCTTGGTAGACAACTATGTGCCCCTCGCAAAAGCAAAAAGAAAAAGCGAAATCAAAATCGCGCGCAGCGCACGTGACCAAAATGGCGCTTCCCGATTGGCCAGGAAAACTCGCTGGCAGTGTCCACCGCCATTTTGAAAGGGTATCGCTTTTGCAAACGTGTCCTTATGCCCGGCGGTGCGAAAAAGTTTCGATCGCAGCATCATTTTCGCCATTCACAGAAGAAAGGCAGAACTGCTGCTACTGTGTCACGGGAGCGAGCGCTGGCGTTGTTTGATAATGCCGTTTTGATAACGTCGTCTTAACTGGTTTTTCATGCATGCGCGGCGTGGCCGCAGGCCATCTGTGTACTGAAGATGTTATCAATGGAGAAGTGTGTTAGGCGGCTTCCCCGGATAGCGGGCGCTTTGTGAATTACGACCGCACTGATGTTATCGGCAACGGTTACAGCGCGCGCTATGTCGACTCCGGTCGTGTGCGGGCAGACGCTGATGTGATCGAATCCAGTGAAGTTCGCGACGCGCGCCCCCTGTGAGACAACCACGGGCTTGAGGGTCTTTTGTCGGTGTCGGCAACAGCGCAAAAAATTGGGTGCTTTTCGGAGTCGGGTGGTGCGGCACCGTGGCAGCATGCCAGCAAGGCAAGACTCAAAATTCACACGAAAGCTTCAATTTGGAGTTTGGTATCAAAGGAGCAGCACGATTCTCTTTTTGCTGTGCAAGCTGCTGCTGCAGAAGCTCTGCTTCAACACGGGCAATGTCAATGCATTTGCTATTATTCTAGAGCAGATGGATGTCATGATATTCAGCAGCACATCCCTGAGGGCTAGGGAGAAGGACTGTCGTCAGAGTGCAACCAGAAATAAATATAGGGAAGCGTCCCTAAGACTGAGAAAGCTGGTCAAGAAGAAGCATAAGGATGGGATGCATCCAGGTTATGCCCCTAGTGCATCTTCATAAGATTTTATTAGTATTTTTTCAATAGAGGTGTTTTGAATCGTTTTTCCTCGTTTTCTCAAAACATCATTTTTGGCACATTTTCCAAGTTGGAAGTTCAATAACTTCTGTTTCGTTCGATCTATCTGCATAATTCTTTTTTCGCTAGAAAGATAAATGCATGCAGTATGCAATATGCCTATTTTTAAGGCAAATATAGATAAAAAACTTTTCAATTGGGTCACATGCGTGATAGGTGAAGGTGGCTTTTTTTTTTCTCTGAACATTGGTGTCCTTTAACTCTTGTTGAAATTGGCCGAGCAAATTGATTTATAGCATATTGCACTCCTTAAGGGGGTACGTAGCAATGGGAATAGTAAATTTGGTCCAAATATTGTTTTTCAATTAATTTTTTTCTGTAATCCTGAGACCATGTTTTACATCGTAGTGTGATTTTAGACCAAATACAGTCAAACCTCAATATATCGAACACGTATATAGCGAATTATTGCCTATATCGAACGGTTTCTATATCACGCGGGAAAAGCGCATCCGTTATTGATTTTTTATTTCGAACAAAGATTGACATATAATGGATATATCGAACTCAGCCACTCCAAAACGCCCGCGCTCCATTGAGAGGCGGCGAGCTTCCCCGCAACTCTAGAAAGTAGCGGTAGAGCGGCGGGCGTTTACGAATGCTGCACACATCGATGGCGCCGAGAGCGCCACTTTAACGTAGTGGCGTACGCGCGCTGCAGCCTTGTGGTAGAGGTTCTTAAATGAGGAAAGAGAAGAGAAAAGCGCGGAGCTGTTATCGTCTTTCAATACGAAGGCACCGCTTCGCGCGGGGGGAGGGGGAGTGGGAGGTAAAGATTGAGGAGGAAAGTATAGGAGGGAAAGGACGCAGACGACTGTCTCGGACGCGGCCCGCGCTGCCGCCGGGAAAGAGAAAGCAGTCAGGCGAGCCGGCATGGTCGCGCCATTACACCTGGACTTACACCGCAGCCTTGCAGCTTGCAGTCTTTGCAGTCTCTATGGTGTCAACGGCACACTGCGCACTTGTTGCAAGCTCCTCCCCCGTAGCATCTGCAGGCATCGGTCGTTGTGCTCGCAGTGTTCGTGCGTTCGGAGTTAGGCCTGTCGCGCGCTGTGGTGCGCGACAGGCCTAACTCTGAACGGCGGAGCTCACGGATGTGAAGATTGTCGCCGAAGCTACTGCTGAGCAGCCAAATGAAGACTCTGCCGAGGTGGATCCCGCAAGCGCTGATGGTGCCCCGCTCCCGACATCAGCTGAGGTCGTAGCTGCCTCGGCCCTTGTGCGCCGCAGTGGCGGCGCGATTGAAGGCACCGGCCTATCACTTATGGATCGCCTGGACTATATTGAGGACGCAGTCGTCGAACACGCACGCCATGGCCAACTAAAAGCAGGCTACTCTTTTTCAATATTTGAAACCAACACAATAAATACTATGTTTGAATCTTCAAGTGAGTATTTACTGCACCACGCTTGAACGGTTCGTTGGTTGTTTTCAGCAAGCTGTTGACGCATTTTTTTCGTGATTTTTTTATATCGAATTCTGGATATATCTAACTATTTTGCGATCGTCGCGCCGTTCGATATATCGAGGTTCGACTGTAAGTAGTACAAGTTTAGAAACGAGCATTTTACATGTGGGCTGTCATCAAAAGCTGTGTAAAAATTGGGCAGAGAAAAATGCAAATTTGGAGCTTTCCCTTGGCACAGTGCCATCATATTAGCATCATCATAAAGAGGACAGAGTGGAGCTCAAAATAGAATCAATACTGCATTGCTCCGATGAAAAATGAAGCCAGCTTCTTTCTGACTTCCATTATATCAGCTTCTAGCTCCAATTTCTTTGAGCTTCATTTTCTCAGCTTTCATTTTTTGAGCACTTGTCGGTCTTCCCTTTGCCATTTCACAGCAAGTTAAGCTGCAGCCGTTCTGTTTTCTGCACTTTGTGGCGTACACGTATCCCGAAGGAGTACGGCCACCAGCGTGGGTCTGGTCTTAGCAAGCCGCAGGGCATGCGTTAACCGTTGCCGTGGCGAGAACACGATACTGCTCAAAGTGGCAACACTTTATTGTGGCAACACCAAACGCAGTACAGCCCGTTGCAAAGGCGCGGCGGGAAAACAAATAGGCTTATCCACGCCACGGGCATAAAAGTACTACATAGGGTGCCACGAGCACGTCTCCACGGTAAAGGTGATCCACGGAGACACCGGGACCAAGGCCCAATTGCTCGAGCGAGGGCAAAGGCGCTCGCGTTGGCTTCGGAGGGAGACGGGTTGGCGTAGCTAGGCCACGCACTAGGACACCGTACCGCCCTTCCGCCGTGCATACTGTAGTGTACACGTATCCCGAAGGAGTACGGCCACCAGCGTGGGTCCGGTCTTAGCGAGCCGCAGGGCACGCGTTAACCGTCGCCGTGGCGGGAAACACGATACTGCTCAACGTCGCAACACTTTATTGTGGCAACACCAAACGCAGTAAAGCCCGTTGCAAAAAAGGCGCGGCGGGAAAGCAAGTAGGCTTATCCACGCCACGGGCACAAAGTACTACACAGGGGTGCCACGAGCACGTCTCCGCGGTAAAGCTGATCCACGGAGACACCGGAGCAAAGGCCCGGTTGCTCGAGCGAGGGCAAAGGCGCTCGCGTTGGCTTCGAAGGGAGACGGGTCGGCGTAGCTAGGCCACGCACTAGGACACCGTACTGCCCTTCGGCCGTGAGTACGCAGCGGGGCAACAAAAGGTGAGCGTTCGCATCGGGCGCGAGGCGCCGTCAGCGAAGTCCGACGAGCCCCGAGCGACGGGACTCGACGGACGGAAAAGAATGCGTGGCTCACCGTTTGAAGTCCCGGACTGTACTCCCCGCTCTTGACGCAGCGCGCGAAAACCTCTCGGGAGGCTCCCCGCGCGGCGCCACAGTCAACATCCGCTACCGGGTGAGGGAGTTAAACGTCACTCCGCCCTTCCCAGCGCGGCAGACAGCAAAGGAGGGTAGGCATGTCGGGACATGAGAAAAGAGGCGGCAAAGCCCGCGCAAAGGCAGCGGGCCAGCCTCAATTCCCACATCCCCCTCTCCTAAATTTGCCCTTTACCGGTCTGCAAAAGGCAGCCGGACGTCACCCATGCAGTTAAAATGACACTGCTATGAGCGACAGCTAACCTCAGTCTAGCCCTGTTACTGCTGCTAAAAAAAGATCACAAATGAGAAACAAAACATAAATAACAAAGTAAACACATGACACTATACAAATACTGCAGAAGGGAGCACAGAAACGTGGCACTGGTGCTCGTGGTGCTTAAGGGGGATAGCGTCCAGTGCGCGGAGGTGCGGTAAAGGCGTGACAGTGTCCGCTGGGTGCGATGCCCGAGTGCGAGGTCACAGGTACCGGAAGGGGGCTCACTGATGGCTCGTTGCTGGTGTTGGACGAACGCTGCCTCGGCTGTGCTTCGGAGGCCCCCGCATTTCTGGCTCGATGATGAAGCTGGAACGTTGCGCGAAGCCGGGCCTCTCCAGTGCTCAGGGAGGCCGACCCAAATTGGCTGCGAATGGCGTTGGCCGGCAGCATATAGCTGCTTTCAGCTGGCCTCGCGCAGGAGCCATGGTGGTAAAGGCAGCGGGGCTTCTTCGACGACAGCCGAGAGCAGAGCACAGCCAGATGGTCTGACGTCAGTGGGTCAATGACCCCCCAGCACCTCCAGCGTCCGCATCGATGGGGGGAAGCTATGACGCACTCCTCGCGGGCTCGCATCGAAGCGTCACGCACTCACACGCCCACACACCGCCGACAGCTGCGCGAGCGTAGGCGCAAAGCGTCCTACGTCTCTCTCTCTCCCGGCAAGCACCGACACACAAGGTCACACACAGCTCCCTTCGCGGTAGACGAAACGAGTACGGAAAAAAAGTAAAAACAGAGCAAAACGACACTCAACATCTGACGAAAAAACATAAAACACCAATAACACTTAATATTAGACAAAAGAAACATAAAATACACATGAACACTTCAAAAAAAAAAAAAGAAACACTGGCAGCAGATAGGGCGGGGTCAACTCCTTTACGAGAAAAGGCCGTAAAGAAGCTAACCTATACTGAGGCTAGACAGTAAACTGAGGGCCTTCGGTTGCGGAGAAGTCCGCCGTCCGGCGCGAAATCACAAAGGTGACCGCTTCCTCAGATTATACCGGCGCGGGGTCCGAATGCGGTCCGTCGCTCCGGGTGTGCCCGTTGCTTGCGCGAAGTGCCGCAGGGCACTGGCGCGAGCTCGCCAGACCGTGACAAAGGGCTTCAGGTCTGCGATATGGGCACGGCTGAGTTTTCCCAAAGGGGATCTTTCAGCTAGTACGGGCCACGGACGCTCTCTGACAATCGGTTCAAGACCGGGCGGCTTTCCAACCCTTGGCTCAACCGTTTGTCAGACGTGGCAGGCACGGAATAGCGATAAAAGCCACGCTTCGTGCCGGGCCAGGTCACAACATTGCTCAGTTTGCAAAACTTTCGAGCCACTCAGGTGACCGGCCATGGATTCGTCGTGAGAGGATCGCAACAGTGCGGCTCTCAGACTTTTGGGCATAACCACCTTAAACGGGTCTATGGACTCGTCGTCAGTGGCTATATATTTCAGCAGGAGCCCGTCATGGTCCAGCAAAATGAATCCGCCGGGGACTCAGCGACACACGCTGTATCAGCCCCCTAATCGCGCCCGCCGCAGAACAAGCAGCGTAACGGCGCGCCTCTCAAGACGGTTTAACGGCGCCCGCCGCAAAGCAAGCAGCGTATACGGCGCTCCGTCCCTCCGAGACTCGAAACGGATCACTTTGCTGAGCCTTCAGTAGCTCTTCGCTGCTGAAAGCGATTCCCATTCTCCCAAATGGGGGAGTCTGGTATCGCGCCCACTCAGGACCGCAGCAACCGCCGCGTGAGTCGGCGTTACGGGTTCGCTCTCGGCCTCGTGGCCTTCGGAAAGCTCCTCCGCTCGGCCGTTTCGCGGTGCGCCGCTTACCTGGTTAGCAGCCAAGGTTTGTCCGCATGGGGACTCACCCTTCTCGCCGAATGGCGGCGAAGCTGCTGTTTCGCCCCCGACGCTTGCATGTGCTAAGGCACCGCGAGCGGCCGTCACACCGAAATCCGGGTTCTCGGCAGACAACAGGGGGCACGAGATAGCGCGTCAGCTACCACGTAGCGGTGTATTCACCACAAAAAGGGGTGACGACACAGGCGAGCGCCAAAGCGCGCCCGTCGATAGAGGCGGTGGCCTCTTGGTGCAACGCGGCATGCCACGAAGCAGACATGTTGCGACGAGCCCGAATCGCGCAGGCGAACTGACTCGCTAAGAGCAGCCAAAAGCTAGAGCTTTTGATACCGCGTTGGGCGCCAGTGTGGTGTACACGTATCCCGAAGGAGTACGGCCACCAGCGTGGGTCCGGTCTTAGCGAGCCGCAGGGCACGCGTTAACCGTCGCCGTGGCGGGAAACACGATACTGCTCAACGTCGCAACACTTTATTGTGGCAACACCAAACGCAGTAAAGCCCGTTGCAAAAAAGGCGCGGCGGGAAAGCAAGTAGGCTTATCCACGCCACGGGCACAAAGTACTACACAGGGGTGCCACGAGCACGTCTCCGCGGTAAAGCTGATCCACGGAGACACCGGAGCAAAGGCCCGGTTGCTCGAGCGAGGGCAAAGGCGCTCGCGTTGGCTTCGAAGGGAGACGGGTCGGCGTAGCTAGGCCACGCACTAGGACACCGTACTGCCCTTCGGCCGTGAGTACGCAGCGGGGCAACAAAAGGTGAGCGTTCGCATCGGGCGCGAGGCGCCGTCAGCGAAGTCCGACGAGCCCCGAGCGACGGGACTCGACGGACGGAAAAGAATGCGTGGCTCACCGTTTGAAGTCCCGGACTGTACTCCCCGCTCTTGACGCAGCGCGCGAAAACCTCTCGGGAGGCTCCCCGCGCGGCGCCACAGTCAACATCCGCTACCGGGTGAGGGAGTTAAACGTCACTCCGCCCTTCCCAGCGCGGCAGACAGCAAAGGAGGGTAGGCATGTCGGGACATGAGAAAAGAGGCGGCAAAGCCCGCGCAAAGGCAGCGGGCCAGCCTCAATTCCCACAATACGCAGTGGGGCAACAAAACGAGCGTTCGCCTCGGGCGCGAGGTGCCGTCAGCGAAGTCTGACGAGCCCCGAGCGACGGGAGTCAACAGACGGAAAAGGTTGCGTAGCTCATCATTTGCAGTCCCGGAGAGTATCTCTCTGCCCGCTCCCGACCTCTCGGGAAACTCTCGGGAGAAAACCTCTTGAGAGACTCCGCGCGCGGCGCCTTAGTCAACATCCGCTACCGGGTGAGGGGGTTAAACGTCACTCCGCTCTCCCAGCGCAGCAGACAGCAAAGGAGGGCAGACATGTCGGGACATGAGAACGGCAGAAAAGGCAGCAAAGCCCTCGCAAAGGCTGCGGGCTAGCCTCAATTCCCACAACTTGGATTGTGAGAAATTGGTGAGTGCCATAAAGCTATTCATATTTGTGTGCACATCATACAGACTTTTGTAATTGGCTTTTTGTAAAAGTTGTTGGTAAGACAATATATCCAGGACATTTAAAAAAATTTTTGTGTTTATTTAAATATTAAAAATAAACCAATAGTATCACAGCACAAAATGGACTTTTGTGAATATCCTTATGCAAACATTTTGGCGAACTTGTGTCTAATTAGCTAATTAATTTTGGGATGACATTGAGAGCCTATCAAATGTTGTAACTCAAAAGTTGTATTAGATGCCTCAAAACCGATTTCAGTTATGATATCAGCACAAGTGACATCTGATGCCGAATTTCAATCCTTTGGCTTCATAAATAACAAAGATAATTTTCATTGCCACGTCCTCCCCTGAACATCCTACATCGTTTTTACACCGTCGCCAATGTTTTGATACTTCCTCCTTAGATGCTAATTAGGCTGCAAACCAAGGACCCAGGTTTTAAAGTGATTATGGAGTATCTTAGAAACTACTTGACCTATCAAAAATGTAATTACATTTTTAGAACCTGCACATTCTACTGTGATTGAGTGTAATTGAGTTTTTGATGCTGATTCCAAAAATTTAATTACTTTTCCTCTAAACCAATTAGTTTTTGAAATATTCTAAAATTAATTACCTATTGTTTGCCGGTATGATGACAAGAAATTCCTATTGCGGAGCTACTATTGGCGCATGCCCGTATACTAATGAACATAAGCCACACAACGGTAGGAGTGCTTTTTTGATTTGATAATTTTAGCAAGGTTTGTCGCACCTTGCATTTCAGTGTTGCAGACACACCTACCTAATGCTCCTATTTCTGGCAAAAATAAAATTTCTGGAGATCTCGATCAAAAATTCCCACCTATCATTGTGTAAACTAAAGATACAGCTACATGTCACAACGAAAATGACAGACCTAGCTGCTCTGGAGGCAGAGATATTTTTTAGACAAGCTTGCAACTGCAGCAAAATTTGAATCCTGAGAAATCATTCAAAAACACAAGAAGCCCATTTTAGGCAGACAGTAGCATGGAAAAGCTGTTCATTTACAATGATTTACAAATTCAGCTTTCTCAGTAGGCACCAGGCGTGTAGTCTGTTTTTCGTCACCTAAATGACATTTTTTGAATGACCACTGCATGTTTTCGTAGAGGCACACTTGCGAGCTGATGCGGTCGCCGTGGGCTCATCTGCCGACTAGGCCGCTTATCAATTCCGTGACACCTATGTGCGACGAATGTGCACGCGTCATCCGCAATCTGTTGTATGATAAAGCGATGTTTTTCGGCTTGTCCAGATTGAGTTGTTGATGTCGCGGACCAAACTCGCGCACTCGCTCATCAATTTCAAGGCTTCAAGAGCAGCGAGGTGTTAGTTTCTTTTTCACGTGAAATTGCCACATTTTTCTAGTGGAAGCCGCGGGGCAATATGTTCGTTGCGGACGCGTCGTTACAAGCACTCTACCTGTTGCCAGTAGTCTCCATTGTGCGGGCGGCAAGTACGTTCACTGTAAACGGATTGATTGATTTTCTGTTGTTTGCTGACGTGCGGCGAACTCCAGTCCAACAACCCGTCACGCAGTTCACAAGCAAACAAGGTCGTATGGTCAGACTGGGAGAACCCATAGCATCGGCGCGTTTAGCGATAAGACTGCGCTTCCGTTCGATCGTTGCGAAAATTGCTATCTCTCGTAGCTTCACTTCTGCTTTTTTACTTGCCGTCCTCTAGCTGTTGAGGCTCCAAAACACGGCCGCTTTCAGCGACGCCGTCAACAACCGACGGGCTCGTACGTCAGTTAGGCCTACACTGGTGACTTGGCGACCGCCACTGATTGCCGCGAGCTTGTTATTCTCGCTGTCCTGAGCCATAGCGGGGCTCTTTCTGAAGTTCACAGCGAACGAACGATTGTCACACCCGCTTCACAAATCAGTGTTTCGCGCAACTTCTTTACGCGGCAGGCAGTCGACAGCACCATGACAAAATGGTGCATGTTCGTGCGCATCATGATAAAGAAGCAGAAGCCGGAAACGCCACTTGGCCAATCGGGTGCCTAGGTTTTGTCACGTCCCTCAAGCAGGCGATAGAATCGCGCGCTGGTGCTTCTCAGTGACACGTTTTTGCTGAAAAAACAATGAGCAAGGCGGGCCATTGGTGGTGGGAAATTGAAGATGAAGAACGACCTTTCCAAACGAGACCAACATTATCAGGATAGCTCGTGTGTTACGGCAACGGTTCGGCGTGGAAAAAGCGCGACTTCAGAGTCTGTTTGTGCTCAGATTCATCTCACGGGGGTGTTATAAATTGATTTTGTGCCAAAAATAATAAGTAGAGAAGCTAGAAACTTCTCAGATCAGTGCAAAAATAATTGCAGATTTCAAAAATGTCAACTTCAACAAGTCGATTTTTTCGTGATTTTCGGCCTTTTAAGACCCCTGTCCCCCCCTTAAAGAATGCAACTTAGATCTTCTTAGTGCAAGTTCACCTTCTATCTCATTTCTGTGGCCTCAAGAAGATCATGAAACTATAAATGTTTATCACATCTGCATTTATCCTAAGCATATTGTGAGCGCAGTCACCGATTCTTCTTTATCAATTGGCCGTGTCATCATCATTTGTATAATTTCCTCATCTGTAGATATCATCATCAGTGTGTGCCAGCTCGAGCTTGCCTCGAGTAAAGCTCTTCCTCATAAGTGGTGGACGGTGCTTCTCGATCCCCAAGTCCTCTCACACGTTACCACTGGAGCTCCGCTCGGGTCGTCGTCTACTACCACCTGCCATGGCAGTGCAAGACAATCCTGGTCCATCCAACACTACCAGCCCAGTGCACCCTCCGCCGTCGACCCTGGCCATCCACAGCCACCAGCGTGATCCGCCAGTATTCTCGGGTCTGAAAGTTGCGTACGGTCCCTTTCTACGTAACTGATGTTGCCAAAACCTGGTTTTGGAACCACCTCCAAGATCTTCCCGACTGGGACACGTTCGTACGGCAGCTCCTACAGATTTTCGGTTCCCCCAGTATTCGCGCTGAAGCGGCAATGAAGAAGCTTGCTGAACGCATTCAGCTGGCGGGTGAATCATACACCTCGTACATTGAGGATGTTCTTGCCTTGTGCAAGCGTGTAAATTCAGCTATGCCTCAAAGCGACCAATTACGCCATATTATAGAAGGCATAAATACCGTCGCATTCAACCCCCTTGCATCGCCAAATCCTACCACGACTCAAGATGTCATCACCACTTGCCAGAGACTAGAAGAACTTCAGTCTCTTCGTCTTTGCCATGATGCCTCGGACATTCCTCTTCCTGCGGCCCTCGTCATCCGGGCCCTGGTCCGCGACATCGTTCGTAAGGAGCTTCATGGGCGCTGCTCTTCCTGCGCCCCACCGTCTACTTTAGCCTTAGCTCCAACCAGCTTGCGGGACATCATTAGGCAAGAGATTGCATCTGCGTCACATTCATCTTGTTCCGCCAAACCCAGACCTCGTCAGGTACCAACGTATGCAGAAGTCGCGGCACTCTCAGCACCCACCACTATCCCAGCGGCTACACCAGGTGGCCATGTACCTCTGCCGTCAGTGTCACCACTGATGCGCCCACAGCCGTATTACGCCATGCCGCGTCCTCAACGCCCAATCTGTTATTATTGCGGCTATAGGGGTCATATATCTCGCTTTTGCCGAAGGCGTCAACAGGATGAGCAACGTGGCTACGCTCCAGAGGAACGCGGACGCTTCAGTCCACTCACGAACTACGAGCGCACGCCTTACCGGTCTTTTTTTCAGCGTTCGCCCTCTCCACCTTACAGTAGGGGTCTGCCTGTGAACTCCCGCCGCTGGGAACACCTGCGTCTCGCCGCCGCTCACCATCTCCCAATCGCCGTTCCGTGTCGCCTCTGTGACCCGCCTCCAATGTTCTGAATGCCCACTCGGGAAACTCCCCAATGCAGATTTAGGAAGGGAAACTGCATCCACCGGACAGCCAGCAATTCCTCCACAGACCATCGAACTTGTTAACAGTGTTAGTAGAAGGTATACGCGTCGAAGCTCTAGTGGATACTGGCGCTGCTATTTCCATTATTCGCTCTGACCTTTGCTCCCGTCTCCGCAAAGTAACAACAGCCTACTCGGGCCCGTCTATCTGTGCTGCGACGAACGGCATTTGTCGCCCACTCGCCCAGTGTACAGTTCGTGTTTTCATAGACGGTGTTCGTCATCATATTGTTAGTTCTCCGTGAGTGCACCCACGAACTCATTTGCTGCGAACTGAGCCCGGTTCGAAAATGTTCTGCCTGTTTGAGAACAAAGCCAATCCGAAGTTGCAATACCTCTGCGTACACAGGCACACAGCGCCTTGTAGTGCCTGTTTTGCCTCCTATGTGTGCATTTTGCATTCTAGCGCAGCTGGGTGCTAGAATGCAAAAAATAAAATAAAGGTACTGCAATGAACCGTGGAGAAACAAGAAATGACTGGCTCAACATTACGGCATTTGTTAAACGCACAATACCTGCGGCGATGGCACAGAGTCAGCGCCAGCAGTGTCGTGAAATGGAGCGCATTTCTTGGCATTGTCCAGTAGTGAGAGGGCACAATACTCTACACTGGTTTTGTAGAAAGTAATAAGAGCTCGGAACGTGTGCAGTGAAATTACGGAGGGAAGAGTAATCAGCTGAATTACAGAGAACATTAATGGCTAATTAGGTATCATTTTGCAAATATTTATTACAAAAAATGTAAGAACTAAGAAAAATAACTAGGTGGAAAAAAAAATTATGGAGAAAATGTCAGTCAAAAAAATTACAATCTAAAAAAAATCTCTAAAAAAAAGAGAACTTATTAAAAAATTCTTAGAGTGCCATACCCTGTAGCTTTCTTTTGAGTAAAGATCAACACCATTCGCAACTTCCTGGCATGTTTTGTTGCAGCGCTAGACTTTCCACGAGCAGACCATGTAATTGGATCGTGTAGCATTATGTAACTTGAGAACTACTGAAGCTATCATGATGAAACTACATATTTCCCTATTCTAGACACTTATGAGTATGCATGCCAAATTTCATTGCTGTAGGTCAACAAATAAAAAAGTATTTTTTCAATGCCACCTCCCCCCTTAATGAAGTAAGGATGCGGTGACGACGGCAGGCTTCATCGCTTGCGCTTCCTTTCATTTGTTGCAGCGGGTGCTCGGGTGAACTCTCCACGGACACCGCAGCAGCAGCCGCAGCCTCAACCTGGCTTTGGGAATGACCAGCTGCTCTCGCCACCAGGGCCTCAGATGTCTCCAGGGGGTGCGTACGGTGCCGCACCTGCCTCCTCAGCGCCGGTCTTTGGTCTGGACGCTTCGCCCCAATTCAACTTTGAACAGCACTCCCTTCATGGATTCGCGTCTGACAGGTGCGTTGGTGGAATTCACTCAAGCAGATTATGGCTGGTCATATACCACCTGAAACTTCCAAATAGTCCCTATATGCATGCGTGAATGTCTTAAAAGTAGTTTTTCCTGCAGGAGGATGTGAGGTAAACAACAGAATAGAAGTGATGCTATGACTCAAAATGAAACGGTTAGATTGTGAATGTAAATGTAAATTTGTGAAACCTTCCTCACGTGAAGCGTGTTGGTATCCTAATATTGTGTGCTGGCGGGTAAATAACTGTTGTCTAGGCATTTTTTTTCTTGTCAGCTACTGGATGTTCTAACTCGCCCTCCAAGTCCAGTGTAGCTCCTATTTCTTGCCTGCACGTAAGCCCTGTTGACCTATGCTTCTTTATATTGCTCCGATTTTCGTGCTACACGTGGTTGCTCTATTTGTAGAGTGCGCACAAATACACCGCCCCTGTTGTAGCCCTAAATAGGGCTGCAGTAATTAAAAATAAGCCAAGTTTGCTGCCCAATGCAGGAGTCGAGTCGGGGGCAGCATGCCGTCTGAGTACGTACGCCAAGAGCTCAGGGCCATAGTTGGAGCCCGAACGCAGGGACAGGTGAGTGCCATGTTGTTTGTTTGAATGACATTAGTAAAACTTATTTTGTTGTTGCTGTTTTGTTTTTTTTCGACCACATGAAATCAGTCAAAAATGAAGTCAGAGACACCGTTTGTGTTCTGCCCTCTTCACTCTTAAAAGCAATTGGACTATTTGGGGGCATCTGTCTGTCAAACAGTGCTTATTGTTGTTTTGCTTGAGTGTGTTATATTTGCTGAAAACTCTGAGCTCGTGACCTTCCTACTCAAGATTCTATTGCCAAGCTTGGACGTAAGCTCTTGCAATTGTACGCATGCCTGTATACCTGGAAGTGCATCATCTGAAATGCGGAAAGAAAGAATGCCAGATTGAGCTCTTATTTAAGGGTCAGAAAGACTCCCTGTGTGCAACCACGTTTGGAGCGTGGCATTTCCCGTTGTGTTAGTGTGTCGATGATTTGCACCGCGTGCTACTTTGAGTGTTCCTCCGCGTCATTAATGCCCTCGGTACGGTGCTTGACGTTCTCGTTTTGGGTGTGGTGGTGACTGCAGCAACAACAGCAACAGCAGCAGCAGCCTCAGCAGCAGCAGCAGCAGGTCCTTCAGCAACAGGGGGGTGGTGTCCGCGGTTCTGGTGGGGGGGGTTCCCTCTTACAAGCTGACCTCGAAGCCCTGGGCCTTCAGCTGGAACTCGGGGGTGGGCCTTCGGAACCTGGCTCCCCCCTTTTCCCCTTGCTGGCACCATCCGACACTCCGCCGGCACAGCCTACACCCAGGGTATGGGGCCAGTCCAATAGAGATTGCTAATGCGGATACCTGAATACCCAGAGATTTCGACTTCAGGCTGCGATTGAAAATATTAATTGTTGTTGCTCCAGTCATCATGCCAAAGTACCAAGCTTTATTACTTCAGTCCAATTATTTGTTTATTAACTATTTGTTTCTTCGTGCAGTTCATTTATGCAATTTCTTTCTGACATGTCAATAAAATCCCATTGAAATCAGGTAGTTCAGTTCTCATTAACATTAGGTGGTATCTTGATTGCCAAGGCCACTTGTTATTTGTAGATCGCAATATGAAATTAATGTGACACCTAGATAATATTTTTATTAGTTGCATGCTTTGCACTACATAAAGCAGTAAATATATCTTAGGCATGCAGTGAGATCCACCTGTAATTTTCACAAACCAATTGCACCCATGCCAGTATTCACATTAAATGCTTACTGGCAGTTCCTGGCTATTTGTCATAAGAAAAAACATACCAATAGGGCCCGTAACAGTGGCCATACATTCAATCAAACTGAAAGAGCGATGCTTTGAGTCTGCCATTGCAGCGTGTACAACTATTTGGACTGCAAGTGTTCTGATTGTCAGGTTTCATAGAATACTGCAGATTGAATGGCAAGATCACTTGAAGTGTTATCATTTAATGTTGCAGGTAATGCTTGTTGTGGCATTATCAGTAGCACCAATTACTACATTTTCTCTTGTATAACCCACACCAATATGAAAAGAAGGGCTTGAAAAGTGGAGCTTTGCAGGCTTATGAGAGTCCTTTTTTTCGTAGCATTCAGGGTGCAGGTTATATGCAAGGGTGGGTTACGTGAGACAAAATGTGGTCACTTTTGTCAACTGGCTTTCTATGGTAACCACAATTCAATGAGAGCTGAAGTGCAAAAAACATCCATGCATTTATCTGCATTTACTTTGAAGAACCCAAGCTGGTGAAAGCCGATTTGCCAGGCACTTCTAATGATTTTTCATTATCGTGTCGCAGTCTTGGCGAGCAAACGGTCAAGTTGCAGTTTTGCTGTCGTTTTCCAGGTTGATGACAAGCCCAGCAGCGACCAGCGCAAGAGTTTGCTGCAGCAGCTTCTCTCCGAGCCCACCTAGGGCCAGCTGGCCGGAGAAGACTCGCTGCATCGCTGGCTGCTTTGGCAGGGCCTAGCCAGCGGATGAAGGCGTCTCTCCCTCTCGCATGTGTGTTTGTGTGTGTGTGTGTGCCGGGTGTATGAGTGTGGTGTACTGCGAGCGCTGACAAGCTCCATCTCGACCTGCTGTGACAGTGACTTGTGCCGCATTAGTGTGGTGGTTGTTTAAGGAGAGGAAGAGCGACGGCAGGACAGGACAGCCACTTTTGTTTTGTTGTGGTTGCCGCTGCGGACTTGCTCTCTGCCTCATCCCTGCCTCGCCGCGGCGACGCCTGCCGGCGTGACAATGGTGCGTGCCGCGACGGAACAGTGCCGCACGTGTGCCCCCTCTTTGGTGGGAGAAGACCGGTGTCGTTTCTTGTTCTTGTTGTTCCTCATCGATTTCTGCCACCGTTGTGTGCTTGTGCGTGACGGAGAAGATTAAACAAAACTGACCGTGTAATGCGAACTTGGGCTTCTCGCCTGGCGAGAAGCGAACTGCCGTAGCACGGGAGGGACTCTCTGAGCCCACCGCTCCTCATCATATATTTTTTTTTTTTTGTACATATGTGTAAAGCAATGCCGTGCGTGCGCCCATCCTCAGCAGTGTGATGACGACACAAGACTGCTTTTCTTCATTATTATTATCTTTTTTTTTTTTGCTGCTGCTTCGAGTGTAGTTTGGGGAACAGTGTTCTTCCCGGTTTTTTTCTCCTCTCGCATGCGGTTACTGTTATGATGGCGACAATGTGGTTTACTTTGTTTTCTCCCTCCTCTTCCTTCTAAGAAGCTGCACTCGGCCGCAATGTTTTTTCTACTCCTACATTGGCACTCGTTCAACTAATAGTACTACTACCACTACTAGGCATTGTTCTTTTATTTGTTCACCTGTGCCTGCAGAACTACTTCAGTTTCTTCTACTTCCTGTTGGTGCTCTTAGCTATATGTGTACAGTTACTTTCTTTGCCCCCCCTCCCCTTTTTAGAAAAGAAAAGCGTCCTTGTTTTTGTTATTGTTGATGCACGCGTCGTGTGTGCTGTTTAGGTACAGGCTTCTTCTCCATGCCTGTGATTTTTCTTGTACATGCTCTCTTGCTCTCAGCAGGTCGTCGAGGCCGACTCGTCGGCTGCCCTTCCTTGGGCCCCGTTACACAGCAGAAGCATTCATGGTGTGGAGGCCACCCACTGCTTTTCGATCTTCCCTGCTGACCTTCGTTCTTTGAGCAAGAAAAGGAGCGCAGCTGCCTATTGTCTTTTTCTTTAGCGGGCTTTGTCATTTTCATAGCACTTTTCCCCACTGCGTAGCAACCTCCATTGTTTGTTTGCTGGTTTAAGAAAAATGAACATTTTTTTAAAGTGGAGCAGAGAAGGGTGCTTGGTTAAGTAGATGCATGTCCTCGGCTGGCAGTGTGTTGACGTTGAGTTGTAGAGATGTTGATGAAGGAGTCTGTGATGGAAAAGAAAAACGCACCTTGGAGGAGGCCTTGTGAAGCACAGTGTTTTTGTCCAACGGAGGGGGTGTTGCGAGCTCGCCTTGCTATATTTTATTCCACGTCGCTTGCAAGTTAAGAAGAGGGCTTAGATTTGTCGCATGGTCGTCGTCCCGTTGTTCTTGCCGGCTCTCCTCTTCTTCTCGTTGTTTCCCGTTGTAAAGCCTTGTTTCAGTTAAATCTGCTTGTCTCTTGTTGTCACTCTTCTAATCCCTTCTGGCCAACGTACATGGCGTTATAAACCACCCCGCAGATCGAGCACAATTAGCACCACCCCTTCCCCCCCCCCCTTTTTTTTTGAGGAAGTGGGGCCGTCTACCTCACAGGCCGCACGTTCGGGTGCGGCGTTGTCTCGCGGAGATTTTGTTTCTTCTTCCCCAGTCCTCTGTATCCCCGTTTGTTCTCAACCATGGAGCTTTAGCCTCGCTCTCCACCCATTTTTTTTCTCCTTTCCTCTTCTTTAATGCCTCGTGTACAAATTGCCACAAAAAGAAGGGAGACACACATCTCGCGTGACCTCCACTTTTGGCAGCAGAGATTGATAGCCATTTTTTTATGACTGCGACGGGCAGTTCAGGGTGTGTGGACGGGTTTTGGGGGTACTAGACTTTTGCAGTTAGTCGCCTGAGGGTTTGTTTCTTGGTGTTTTCCCTTGCCGTATGCACCGGCTACGTAGCTGCTGAAAGAAGAAAAAAAAAAAAGAAGAGTGAATGTCAATGAAAGCAGTTTGAATGTGTCGTGGGGGTTCCCATTGTGTGAGTGAATTTACTGCGTGGTTTATTGGCTTGAGGGAAAACGGCGCTACTGTGTGCATCGATGAGTGCAGATTTGAACACTAAGCCAAGATGTTTGCAGTTTTGATTCCCCTCATGCACCGCTGAAAGAATCGCCGTTGTGTTTTGGTATTTGCGACGCAAGCTTTGGTTCGCTGAGTTTTTTTGGGAAACCCCGGCATCGCGCATGGCATATGACGACGGGCGCAGATAGTGGGCCGTGGTGCAGCGCTCGAATTGGAGGTACTTACGGGCATTCTCACTTAGGGGTGTGCACTGCCGAGAAATTCACTTTGCAGTACGCAGCAGAGGGTGCCGGTAAAGCTTCTTTCCATCATCGTTGTCTTCTCCTCCGCTGTCGCTAACTGCATAAATGATGCTCACTCGCGTGATTTTGTAGCCTGGTTCGTGGCCACGTACTAGAGGTCGACGTTCTGGTCCGGCACCCTGCACACCTTTTATTTGGGAACGGGCGCTTGAAATATATTTTTCTTCAGGCTACTTGGCATAATGCTGTGATGGTCTTCTCAGGCGGCGAAAGTCTCGACTTAAAAAAAAAAAATTACCAGCAGATAGCAAGAGGGTTCAAAAAGAGAGAGAAAAAAAAAAGGAAGTGGCGTTGGATAATTTTGTCGCGTGCCTTTTCCGCTTAACCAGAAGCACTATGGCATGTGAGGAGGAGCCAGGCAAGCCCACCTCTATGGTGTCGCAAAAGAAATCGAGAAAACAAAAACGAGGGTGGAAAATAACTGCCACTCTTGACGTGCTGTTGTCAGTAGTTGTTTTTTTTTTCTTTTTCCACTTGTGCTCTGTCTCTCTCTCTCTCTCCCAATACTTTTTCTAGTAAATATACTATACATAAAAAATATATATATATTAGATACATAGTCATTTATATATGTGTTATGGAGGGGCAGAGAAGAGGCACTTTTTTGGGTGGGAAAGGTTTAAGTGAGCGAGCGCACTGGCAAAAAAAGAGAGAGGGAAGAAATAAAAAAGAAACTTGCCACGCTTATGTAATAGTCATGCTGTGACAAGAGTACAAGTGGTGTCTTTCCTCCACGTTGTTTAGCCCTGACAAAGGTGCTTGTTCTTGATAATTTTTTGTTTTCTGGCGGCTTTTATTTTAAACCGCTTCTGGACGAACCGTCGTCTAGATAGGTGCAGATGGTTACTTAGGTGCGTGTGTGTTCAGAGCTCCGTTCCTTTGGGACGTGGTCGTGTCTTCGTTGCGGCATTCTTTCGGAGCACGCTGACGAGAGAGGATGAAGAAAAGAAAATTAAGGGAAAAGGAAAACGAGAAAACTGTCCACATGCCTGCCTAAACTCTTCTACAAAAAGCAGCTCAAAACATAGATGTCTGCTGCTGCCGGAGCTATTTCTTTTATCTCTACATCTAGGGCCTTAAAATCGACTGTTACTATTCTGCTACTGCGTTACAGATGCTATATAAATATATATATATATATATATACATGCAAAACAGAGGACAAAACAGATTAAATATATATATCTATATACATATATGTGTGGCCATTTTGTGTTGCCCACTAGGGACCGAGGGGGAAAAAAGATGCTATTTCTCTGCTGGGTTCTTTGAAGACAAAACAGATTTACGAGTTAAAAAAAAAATTATAACTTAGCGCGGAGAGTGTTTTATTGATATTTTTGTAATTTGTGATGGGGCCTGCATGATGAGTCTTTCTCTCCCCCTTGAAAGGTCCCTCGTCTTTGAAAAAAAAAAAGAAAAAGAATTTTAGGCCTTGCATCGCAAGCACTATTTCCCCCTTTCCTTCATGCTGCAGCTAAGGTGCGCCTCAACTTCTGTTTTAGCGGCCTAATTTTTATTTTATTCGTAGGAGGTCTCTGTAACTGACCCGCTGTTTTTGGCATGTAACTGGCACATGGACAGGCTTGGTTAGGCTTGGCCCATGTGGTTGGCCGGCCAGCCACTGGTGAGCTTAAAGGGGTTCCATAAATGAAGCTTGGAAAAGAGTGAGATAGCTCTTGCAGTTTTCCATGCTGTGTTTTAGGTGTGTTGTCTCGTTGACCCATACTGTCCCTCTGAAAAGTGCCACCATTCGCTGCAACAGCTGTGCTGACCGCTCGTTTAAAGAAAGGGTGCGCTAGCCCGACTACTTAGCATCTCAAGTCAGTGGTGTGTTTGTTGAATGAATTTGCTTGTTTTCAGAAGCTTAGTTTTTAGGGTGTTGGCACTGTGCGTTGTAACGGCTGCATGGCGTAGCACGCACGGGTTAGCAATGACGGACTATATGCTGGTGGTTGTGGTGGATTTCGATGAAAACAATCTCAGGACCTTGTTTGACCTTTGGCAAAATGAGAAAAGAAAAAGGATCACTCCCCCTCCCCCACACACCACACTCTTCTTTTGTACAGAGTTTGTCTAAATATTGTCTGTCTGCGTAGGTCTCCGCTGTTACCACTGATCTCGATTGTCATCATCTTTGTTTGCCGAGCGTTCCTTGGCTTGAAGCTGCTGTGATGTCGTTGATGACCGCGAGCGAAGTGTTTGAGATTGAGTGCAGTCGTTGGGGCCGTACGTTTATGCCAAGCTTGAAGCAGCCATTGCCGCCACATTTTGCTCTACTGCTACTGCAGTGAATTGCACAAATCGGTTAATGCCTATGAGGTTTCATTCCTCTGCTTAGCATTGTGCATTAACTCAGTTCAATTGATGGCTCAGCCATTGCTAAAAGATTACTTGAGTGCTGGAAGCACAGTCAAGATTAATGTCGGGCTAATTAAGTTCAAATTCACGACTCTCAGCATGTTCGAAGCAAGCTATGGCTGCAGCATGGCATAGACGATGCTGTCCTTGTGCGTGGACTGGTGTAGTATTGGCAGAAGACAGCGGCAGCCATTTGTCTCCCCTGGTAGGGTTCTTGATCTCGTGTGATATCCTGGGCCTCAACGTGCGTGCACCGGCGAACGTTCACAACTAGTACGTGTGCGGCGGAATCAGCCGTCGCACTTCTCCGTCATAGTTTTGCATATATAACTATAGTGGTGTGGTCTTGTACACGTTTTATCGTGAAACATACGTCGTCGCTGCGTTCTATTTATTTGACGCTTGTGTAAATGTCGCAGACGGGGATGTATGTGCGAACATCAATATATTTCATTCACGGAGGACGAACATTCTGTTGTACAACATGTGCAAGATCACTACGCAACATTCCCGTCTATCGAATAATGCTAAAGATAACTGTTCGCCTGGAACATAGGTCAAGTTTAATGTCATGCTGCTCTTCCTGCAATACCGTGTGCAAATGGTGGGATCTACTTAAGGTGGGCACTCTTCACCACTGTAGGCACCGTGCCCGGGGCCCCCATTATGCTGTAGCGGTTTTGCGTAGTTGTTCTGTTGGTCCACGTTCTGTTCCGGACATGCCGTATTAAGAGGGTTCAGCTCAATCACCGTTGCCTGCTGTTCGGGAGAATTGCACCAGTTAGTCAGTGCGCGGAATCATGCAGGTCATGTTTCCAGGGGCGATTGTTTTGGGCCCGGGCATTTGTTCGTCTGTGGTCGTGAGGTGTGTCTGGAACTATTGGGAAGAGTACGTTGCCGCTGTCTGCTGCCTGTCCCACAGAGAAAGACTGGATGAACGAATCTACTTCAATTTCTTTTGTTTCGCCAGGATGCTGATGTATAGATAGATGGTGGTCAATGCCTGCTTTTATTACTGCCATCGTCTGTCTGCTAGGCTGTCGTGCTGACTAATTTTTTTTTAAATTCCTGCGGCATGCAGATGTGTTTTAGCTCTGTACGAAAAGGTTGTTTTGCATTTTTTTCCCTCCGTGCGTGCGTGTATTTTTTCTGCCCCTCGTGTACAGTTACGATGATGGCGATGTTGGCCGCCCCCTCCTCTTCCCATCCCCACCTGCCAAGGCTGTGTTTATGTCCCGCCCTTGTGTGCATGTGAGCGTTGAAATGTTTTTGCCAGCACGATGTGAGGGGCGTCTATTAGTCTCTTAACCTTAAAAGAAAAATAATGTTGTATTATACTTGTCTTTATCGTTGAAGAGGCAAAAAAAAAGCAGAAGCATTGTGTAGTATACGGAAAGAAAAAAAAAGATAGTGTTCTTGATTTGTGGCAATGCACTGTGAGTTTTTTTGTTGTATACAAAATAATATACTATTAAACAACATGTAACAAATTACATGTCGAAGAAACAGTGGTTCTCTCTAGTCTCTTTCTCAGTTGAATGAACACTCCCATTCCTGGCTTTTTTCTTTTTTTTCTGCAAGGACTGCATGTGTGGTGAGCGATTAGATAAAACAATCTGCTGCTGTCTGTTCGGTAAGTTTTTCACACCTAAGCATGGGAGACGTTGGACTGGATAAACAATAAGAGCCTGTAATTGTAATGAATGATCTTTGTCACTATATGGAGTGATGATTAACTTGCATGACCAGAACTTATGCACGTGCAATTTGTGGCATACTTATTGTCTGGTACAACTTTTAGAAGTTCAACATTTCCTCGTCCTCGAAGATCAACACCCAATTGACTGGTGATGCCTGTTCTTGGCGAACGGTGCCAGAAGCATCAGTGAGACTATTTCTTTAGTCGTGCTTCAACAATTTGGATGGGGCGTCTGACTTATCGCGTGGCGTGCGACTATAAGTAATTTTATTGTGCCAGTTTTGTTGGAGGTTTGTATGTCCAATCATGCAAAATTGTGGCAGGACTTTGGAGGATGTGCATCGGTGGTAAATTGAGTTTGGCAGTTGGGGTGGTGTTGAGCACCTGCAACGTGGAGAAGATTTCAGTTTTAGAACAGGAGATAAAGGAAAGCAGGTTTGCAGCTTTACACTTGGATTCAAAAATTTCATGTTTTTTTGTTGTTGCAGGATCTCACGGAATTTATTGGGTTGATAATAGAACGGAATAAAGGTATTCTGCACAAATTGAAGTTCAATGGTGATTGAAATATTTTGGACAGGTTTTTAGAAGAAAATCGTCTTTTAAGGGCCCATGTTTTCAAATAGTGGAAACCAACCGACTACTTTATTGTGCTAGCAGTACTAAAGTTTCTTGTAAATGTATGAACATGAGGCATGTAACCGGCAATGAATCTCCATGACAACATTGCATGTGAATTGACTGCAATTAATGGAAAATTGTTTCTTTAGAAGAACGGCTAAATGTAAATGCAGATGCTTCTGTGCTGTGCCTAAAAAGTTCTGGGATTTCTTAAATAAAAAAAAAAGGTCTGTCAACGAGATTCAAATCAATGGTGTTTTAATTGATGACAAGGATGCCATTGCAGAACATTTCAATATGTATTTTCACAGTGTTTTTTCCGTTTCTTCAGAAAAAGTTATTCTTGACCCTGTATGTTGCTCAGACTACGAAGATATTGTATCGCTACCAAGTATTGTAGCTATGCTACTTAACCTGAAGACAAAATCATCATCTGGTCCTGATGGCCTTCCAAATGCATTCCTTCGTCGATATTCAGAAGCACTCGGCCCGTTCCTCGCATACATTTTCGGTGCATCTTTGTCATCTTCAGATCTACCGATTGACTGGCGAACGGCGTGTGTGGTGCCCGTACACAAGAAAGGGGACATTGCACTGATTACAAACTATCGTCCGATATCGCTCACTTCTTCCTGCTGTAAGATTCTTGAACATATTGTTGCAAATTACATAATTAAATTTTTAACAGACAACAACATTCTTTCTTCATCTCAGCATGGATTCAGGAAGGGTTTTCCTACGGTCACACAACTAACCACTGTAATTCACAGTTTTGCAAGTGTCCTTGACAAACCTGGTCAAACTGACGTAATTTTTTTGGATTTTCAGAAAGCATTCGACCTTGTTTCACATGAAAAGTTACTTTGCAAACTAAAACACATTGGCCTCCCCTCTTTCATCATTAATTGGATTTCCGCCTACTTAAGCAACCGCACCCAATCCGTTTCTATTGATGGTCACCACTCGCATAGTTTGCCAGTTACTTCGGGGGTACCACAAGGTAGTGTACTGGGACCGCTCCTGTTCTTGATTTTTATTAATGACATCGTTAATGTTATAACAGAGCCAGTTCAAATTCGCTTATTTACAGATGACTGCATATTGTATCATGATGTTGTTTGTTGAGAAGATCAGGAACTTTTGAATACTAACCTCCATAACGTTCATTCATGGTGTAAACAATGGGACATGAAGCTTAATGAAACAAAAACAGTATACATGCATATAACAAAGAAAATACATAAGCGGCAGTTTTCTTAGTCTTCCATCTAATCCCCTAGTTCAGGTAAATGAATACAAATATTTGGGGGTGACCATTAGTAACAACCTCAGTTGGAATTCTCACATCGCTAATATTTGTGCTTTTCCTTTTCGCAAGCTTTGTATTCTGCGACACAAACTTAAACAGGCGCCCCCCGAAACCAAGCTTCATGCATATACATCGCTAATTAGGCCTAAGTTAGAATACGCTTGCACCGTCTGGGATCCTCACACCAACCACAATACTAACGCACTTGAAATGGTTCAGTGCAAAGCTGTTAGATTTATTTTTTTTAAATTCTGTTCCACCGATTCGCCAACAGCGCTCATGCAAACTCATGGAATACAAAGATTGAAATTAAGACGTAAAATACTCAGGCTCAAATTTCTTTTTCTTCTGAAGAATAACAAACTCTCTTTTCATCCTGGACCATATCTACGCTCGTTATCAACTAGACTAACCAGACATCATCATCCTCAATTTTTAACTCCATATCATACAAGAACTAACACCTTAAAATTTTCTTTTTTTCCTCACACTATTAACGAATGGAACTAGCTGCCATTATCATTGATTAATTCAGTTGAGTCAATTGACCTGATCGATTTCTCATAACCTAATATTGAAATTTAAATGCAAGCGTTTATTTTGTTTGTTTTTCGCCTTTTAAAATGCTGTGTTTTTGTTTTGCAATTTACCCCTCCTGTTTGGGACCATGTAGGCCTGCAGTATGTTGTAAATAAATAAATAAATAAATTCCCGGTTACCATGACCTGCTTTGCACAAAAGGCTTTGATCTACATTTCACCATCCTTCTGAATGAAGAATTATATGAAGGAGGCAACATTGATTTTATAAAAGTTGTCTCAAAGTGTAATAAAACTTTTCTTAAACACACCACATGCTTGACTTTGTGTTAGGCACAGCAAATGAGGCAATGATGTTTCAAGTTTACTGCAAACATTGCATTTTATCTCAAGCCCATCACAGCAAATACTTGCACTGTTACGAAATAGAAATGACCGCACAAGAAATATTTTCACAGTGTGCCAGCACTTCTTTATACAAGTCAACTGTATCAACACCCGAAGGTAATGACCGCAGTTTGACGGATGTTAGCTGTGCAACTGTTGAGAACGAGCCATGATGCAGCACAGAACTCCCAAAAGTACATAAAAGGGTCCAGTGACACAAATTAAGCGTCTCACAAAGACCATCTGTTAACAGACACCACAGTTCAAGAAATGGCCTCATCAAGCACTCCAACTCGGGTAACAGTCCAGAATCTTCGGATTTATGAGCCTTTCATGGTCACGCAAACAAAGATGCGGAAGACTGGCTAGCGCAGTTTGATCGGGTAGCAAAGTCTGACCAGTGGATTTCTGACGACGAGAAGCTATTCAACGTATACTTCATGCTTGAAGACAACACTAAGACGTGGGTCATAAACTGAGAGAAAATTTTGACAGCGTGGGATGAGTTTCGCCGTCAGCTAATTGAACCTTCAGGAGCCCAGATCGCCGTGCAAACGCGCAACGCCTTCTCGAGTCGCTCATTCAGCAGGCAAATTAGGGAGTCGCGACCTTTGCTGAGAATATGACGCGTTTGTTTCACCGCGCAGATCCCAACGTGCCCGAAGCTAAAAAGCTCAGCCATCTCATGCGCGGCGTGAAAAAAAAAACACAAAAAACTGTTCGTTGGTCTTGTGTGCAATCCTCCGACAACAGTGGACGAGTTTATTAGGGAGGCCACAGCAATGGAGCCGTCGTTGCAGCAGCGGTACTATCAATACAATCGCCTCATGACCAGCGCATTTAAGTGCCGCCGCTATGGCCACGTCGCCTGACGAAAGCTGTCTACGCCAACTGATTCGACAGATTGTAAGTAAGGACACTGCCGTGGAGAACGCAGGGCACACACCACTGTCGCAATCACCACCGAAGCCGGAGGTCACAGTTACCTCCGTTGCCAAAGTCATGCGCCACGAACTACGACAGGCGTTCGCTTCCCCCGAGCCCTATTCGGAAGTGTCCCACCAGCCGCCGGCACACAGCTACGTAGATGTTGTTTGTCGCTCTTTGTCTGCTGAGCTTTACCAGCCGAACACATACAACTATGCGGACACAGTTCGTCGTCCGTTGTCCGCGCCTGTGCTACAGTACCACCAACCACCCCTATCGTAGCCTGGACCGAACGCGATCCTCCCAGGCTTCCCCCACTGTGGAAGACATATATGGTGGACCGCAGATCACCGTCCTTTGTGCTACAATTGTGGGGAGTCGGGACATATTTATCCTTATGGCCCATATCGGCCAGCTGGATACCGTTTCAGCCAGCCTGATACTACTCGCCACCGGTTTGGCGAAAGTCGTGCCTCCTTTGCGACGACCCTGCCGATCGGCAACAAAGTTACTCTAACCTGCGAATGCACTCCCCATCGCTTGCCCGTTTTTCTTCTCCAAGCCGCTGGAGCTTTACTGACGTCGCCGGAGGTCGATCTCCAAGCCCACGACGGGAAAACCTAAAGCAGCGACCTCCGGGGAGAAGGTTGCAGGTCCTCAAATTTCCGAAAGCATGTCCTAAAATGGCCGAAAATTTACTATTATTGCTGAAAGCAGAAGGCGCCGACAGAAAAATCATGTGGAGAACACTGCGACTGCTGACCTCACTGTGACGATTGACGGCCAAGAAGTGACGGCCTTGCTTGACACTGGCGCTGACTTTCCATCATGGATGAGCCACTCGCTAGCAAACTCAAGAAAATCAGAACGTAATGGACAGGTCCTTACATTCGGAATACTGGACGCCACCTGATGACACCCACAGGTAAATGCACTGCAAGACTTACCTTCGGAAACATCACTTTTGTTGCCAAATTCGGGATTCTACCAGAGTGCTGCAAATCGCTAATATTAGGAATGGACTCTTAAGAGAGTACGACGCCTTTGTCAACATACGCCACGGCGTGATAACATTTTCAGCTGACAAAGACGCCACTCATGACGCGCGACAACGACGCAAGGTGTTACTTGCGGTTGATGAGAACGTGTGTATACCGCCACGATCATGCAGCTTTGTTTCGGTGAGCTGCGGTGCGCAGTGTAACGAAGAAGCACTAGCCGGGCATGCAATCTGCTTCTCTTCCGTCAAGGTGTCGTGATTGCTCGTGGTATTGTCACCTCAGTCAATGGGCATGCAGAGGTGCTACTGACAAATTTCTCGTATGAACGCCGACACATCAGTAAAGGCACTGCGGTGGCATACCTCGAGGAGCTCGACAATAGTTACGACTGTCTTGCTATGCAAGAGGAGGCAACTGCTCCTACACCACCCCATACACCTACTGTCGGCTTCGGACCAAGTTTAACGCTGACTGAAAGATGCCATCTTATGAAGCGGCTAGACCAGTTAAGGACTGCTTCTCCTCAACGTCACGAGTTCATCCGGCGACGCTGACCAAATACCGCATCATCAGGGAAAAAACAGCTAGACTCAGCCGGCAGAACCCATACCGTGTTTCTGAAAAGAACGTTAGGTGATACAGGAGCAGGTTAAGATGTTGGAGGATAATGTAATACAACCACCAAAGAGCCCTTGCGCGTCACCTATGGTGCTTGTGAAAAAAAAAAAAAAAAGATGGTAGCCTGCGTTTCTGCATCGATTATCGTAAGCTCAACCATGTTACTGAGAAAGATGTTTATTCATTGTCACGGATCGATGACACTCTGGACAGGCTGCGGCATGCGCGTTACTTTTCATCTATGGATCTTAAAAGTGGTCACTGGCAAACAGAGGTTGATGTTCGTGACCTTGAGAAGACCGCTGTCGCAGGGGCGGCGCCAGGATGTTTTTACTGGGGGGGCAACCACGAAAAGTGAGTTCCTCCGGGGGGGGGGGGGGGGGCAAGGTAGCTCTGCTCCTACTAGGTTTTCAATATATGCTTCCGGGCACTTGGGTGGGCATAGGGGGGGCAGGCGAGAATTTTGGGGGGGCTCCAGCCCACCCTTGCCCCCCTCTGGCGCCGCCCCTGCGCTGTCGTGACGCCTGATGGGCTTTACTACTTCAAAGTCCTACCTTTCGGTTTATGCTCAGCCCCAGCCACGTTTCAAAGACGATGATATGTGTGGTTTAACGTCCAAAAACCACCATATGAATATGAGATATGCCGTAATGGTGGCTCCGGAAATTTCGACCACCTGGGATTCTTTAACGTGCACCCAAATTTGAGCACATGGGCCTACAACATTCCCGCCTCCATCGGAAATGCAGCTGCCGCAGCCTGCATTTGATCCCGCGACCTGTGGGTCGGCAGCCGAGTACCTTAGCCACTAGACCACCACGGCGGGGCATGTTTCAAAGATTTCTGAATACTCGCCTTTCCGGTCTCAAATGGAAAACGTGTCTTGTGTACCTCGTTGACGTGATTGTTTTTACCGCCATGTTCGAAGAATACCTAAAACGACTGCTGTCAGTTCTTCACCCATACGGTCAGCAGGACTCACACTGAAACCGGAAAAGTGCCACTTTGGGTTTGAAAAGCTTCAGTTCTTGGGACATGTGGTCGGTCACGAGGGTGTTGGACCTTACCCGGACAAAACTGCTGCGGGTTTGCAAAGCCTACGGATAAGAAGGGATTCCGACGTTTCCTGGGTATACCTGCGCTTACTACCGGCGATTTACAGCACACTTTTCGCGCGTTGCTTCTCCACTCATTCGTCTAACGAGGGACGATGTTGCGTTTATATGGAGTGAGGAGCAAGAAGTGGCATTCAACGAGTTATGACAGCGTCTAAAACTCCGCCGGTGCTTGCTTGCTTTGATGAGGATGCACCAACAGCCGTACACAAAGACGCCAGCATTGTGGGCCTGGGTGCTGTTCTGGTCCAGAATCAAGACGGTGCCGACCGAGTGGTTGCCTACGCTAGCCGAACCTTGTCACGCGCCGAGTGCAATTACTCAACCACGGAGAAGGAATGTCTGCCGGTCATTTGGGCATTCACAAAGTTTCTCCCATATTTATATGGTCGCGCTTTCCAAGTGGTAAGTGATCACCACTCCCTTTGTTGGCTGACCAACATAAAAGATTCTTCTGGACGTTTGGCGAACTAGAGCTTACGTCTTCAAGAAAACGACATGACAATAGTCTACAAATCGGGAAGGCAGCATTTAGATACCAACTGCCTATCAAGATCACAACTTGAATCACGAATCATAGAAGACGAAGAAGGCGTCGGCTTTTTAGGAGTAGTCGATGCGACTGTCATCTCTCGGCAACAGAAAGACGATCGGGAGCTTAACTGTTTAATTGAAGTGTTGAAGAACGAGCCACAAGTGCACCGAGACCGTTTTCGAGAAGTTTGTCATTTTGCTTACGCAACGGGCTGTACAAGAAGAATTTCTCTTCAACAAGAAAGAATTATTCTTCTAGTAGTTTTCGAAACTTCCCACAAGGAAATCTTTCAAGACTTCCATGACGAAGCCACCTCGGGCCCCCTCGGTTATACGCGAACATTGTCACGAGTAAGAAAGCTTCTACTGGCCAATACATCCAACGGATATGAATCATTATGTAAAAACTTGTATTTACTGTCAGCTAAGGAAAACTCCACCGGGTAAACCTGCAGGGCTGTGACAACCTAAACCATACCTTTTCTTCCGTTTTCACCAGAGAACCGATTGAAAACCTCCCTGATGTCTCCCCCCACAACTACCCTACCATGCCGGACGTCATTTTTTCACCTCAGGGCATCCAGAAAATTATCGAGTCGTTAAAACTTACATCATCCTGCGGCATCGATGGTATAAATGCTAAGGTGCTCAAAAACACCAAAGAAATCACCAGTGTCATTCTTTCCTATATTTTTCAGCAATCACTCTCATCCGGCATCGTTCCTCACGACTGGAAAGTGGGTAAGATCGTTCCGGTTCCTAAGCCTGGTTCATCTAGTTACCGGCCAATTTCCTTAACCAGCGTCTGTTCAAAAATAATGGAACATATAATTCATTCACAAATCGCTAACTTCCTTACCTCAGTTAAATTTTTTCACCCTAACCAACATGGATTCCAAAGGGGACTCTCATGCGATACTCAGCTTGCACTATTCATCCATGACTTAAGCGCTAGTGTAGACCTTAACATACCAGTTGACGCCCTTTTTATTGACTTTGAGAAAGCCTTTGACAAAGTTCCCCACAACCGCCTACTACTAAAACTCTCCCAATTAAGCCTTAACCAACTTGTCTACAATTGGATTCAGGACTTCCTCACTAACCGTCAGCAATTTGTTGAAGCTAACGATACGCCCTCTTCCCTTTCCAACGTAATCTCCGGTGTGCCACAAGGTACAGTTCTAGGACCCCTCCTCTTCTTAATTTACATCAATGATTTACCCGATAACATTTCATCTAACATCCGCCTCTTTGCCGACGACTGTGTAATCTACCGACCTATTACTAACGTTTCAGATACAATTACTCTCCAGCAGGACCTACTAAAGCTGGACGAGTGGTGTCGCAAATGGCTCATGGTATTAAATACTAATAAAACTGCACTTATTTCATTTCACAGACGCCAAAACTTACCCACCACTAACTATAATATTAATGGCTCCATAGTTTCTTCCCTAAGTTCCATTAAATATCTCGGTGTTAACATTTCACAGAATCTAAACTGGTCTTTTCACGTAAGTAAAATAGTTAACAATGCTAACAGAGCTCTCGGTTACCTTCGTCGTAACTTGCATCTTGACCCTCCATCAGTCAAATTACTAGCCTACAAAACACTAATTCGCCCAAAACTAGAGTACGCATCCGCCATTTGGGACCCATTCCAAACTAACCTAAGTAAGTCCATCGAACTAATTCAAAACCGAGCAGTTAGATTCATCTACTCAGATTACTCGTATCATACCATGTTACCACCCTTAAAAGAATAGCAGATCTACCTAACCTTGACCTACGCCGTAAGGTTTCCAGACTATCCTTGTATCACAAAATGTATCATACGTTTCATTACAACTGTCCCATTCAATCAGCTCATCGTACTTCAGCCCGCACAAGCCACCACAAGGCCGTGTACCCACCTCCTGCATGTACCACAGCCCACCATCACTCCTTCTTCGCTCAAGCAGCCAGGGACTGGAACGATCTTCCCCCAAGTGTCATCCATCATAGCAACACGGATAGATTTAAAAATGCCATAGAATCATTGTTTTATTAACCCTATATTGTTTGCCCACACCCTCATGTAAAGCCCCCTGTTGGGTGGCCTTTGAGGTATATTAAATAAATAAATAAATAAATACCCGAGCCCCGCCTTGGTGGTCTAGTGGCTAAGGTACTGAGCTGCTGGCACGCAGATCGCGGGATTGAATTTCGGCTGTGGTGGCTTCATTTTCGATGGAGATGAAAATGCTGTAGGCCCGTGTGCTCAAATTTGGGTGCACGTTAAAGAACACCAAGTGGTCGAAATTTCCGGAACCCTTTATTACAGCGTCTCTCATAATCATATACTGGTTGTGAGACTTTGATTCCCGCGTATTAATCAATTCATCAATTAATCAGTACCCCACACTCCATTTGCACCGATTGGCATGGACCTCTTATAGGCCCTATTCCAATATCGAATAATGGCAACAAGTGGATCATAGCCACGACTGACTACCTCACAAGATACGGGGAAACTAAGGCGATTACAAGCGGCACTGCAGCTGAAGTGGCACGATTCTTTATTGAGAACATTGTACTGAGACACGGTGTTCCCATGGTCGTCATAATGGACAAAGGAACGGCGTTCACAGCGGAGCTTTTGCACATGGTGCTTAGACTCAGTGGTGCAGCACACAGGAAGACGACAGCTTATCACCCACAAACGAATGGGCTCACTGAACGCCTCAACAAGACTATTGCAAACACGGCTCACATCGACGTGGAGCACTAGGATTGGGACAGAATTTTGTCATATGTCACTTTCGCGAATAATACGGCCTGCCTGGAAACAACGAGAATGACTCCTTTCGGACTGATTTATGGCCGAGAAGTGACATCAATGTTCGATGCTATGCTGCCCCATGATTCCAATGATTCGGAAACAGATGCCACAGACTTCACTGAGCGTGCCGAGGAAGCGAGGCAACTTGACCGAGTCAGAATAACCAGCCAACAAGAACGCGACGCCCGTAAGTACAATGTTCGTCATCGATTTGTAGTTTATACACCAAGAGAACGAGTCGGTGTTTGGTCACCTGTTCAACGGCGAGGTCTGTTGGTGAAACTTCTACGTCGATACTTTGGACCATATAAAGTACTGCGGCGCCTCAGCACCGTCAGCTATGAGGTCGTTGCTGATGATTCGTTTTGCTCAAGACGTCGTGAGCGTCTACCTGAGACTGTGTACGTGGTGCGCATGAAGCCGTATTTTCCGGACTGATGTGGATATTGACCAGCTAATTGCACATCAACTGCGACTTGGTGAGCATCAAGAGGATGCTCTCTCTGGAGGGAGGGTAATGCCGCGCTCCTATTTGTGCACAGCTAAGTGCTACCGTCAGTGATGATGACGAACAATCTGCTAGAGGGGCGCATCACAAGAAACAGAAAAGAAGAAGACGCAGTTCTTTTGGTCGCGCCCATTTTCGGTATCTCCGACTGGGCAGCGCTCTTCTGTGATCATTGCAATAAGGTGCTCGTACTTTTCGAACTGCGACAATATATATATATTCTCGCCAAGGCCTGGTCAAATATTTATTTCATAGTTTTTTTAAATACTCCCGGCGCAGAAGAGATCCTGAAGGGAAGTCTCAAAAACCCATAATGACCGAACGGAGTTCCAATTGTGCGTATTGTCGAAGTGGCCTCATAAGAGAGATCTGATGAAAACCTCAGTACGCGTCGAGGCGGCTGAAAAATTTTGCTCATGTCAGCTCAGCCTCAATATCTTCTGATTTGGGTAGCTGATAGTGCTCTCGCTTTATGCATGTGGTCATTCGCCTCGGGTCAATATATATGCGAAGTTTGTCATCCTTTTTTTCTCACAGTGAGAAAAGGTCCGTTACCCTGTAAGTTGGCTTGCTGACTTTAATGGTGATGCCTGCTCGTTTCATGTGATCCAAGTCTTCCCGTAGTTTTTCGCGTAATGCCAGGGGCCCACGTCAAACCGGCTGAATCACCGGCGTTGCGTCCTTCCGCAGAACCATGTGGTACGGGTGGGCAAGAGAGCCGATTCTCTTAGACAACTCTGGTAACTCTTTCACAATCTGATCAGTATTGCTTGTCTGAGCATAACCAACAGAACGCGAAACCAGCCCCAAAGCCTCGCTTGCGGATCACGCCAACGTGGCCTGATTGCTCTTCCTGACAATACATAAGTCAAGGTACTCGCGCCTATTGTTAACAGCCACTAGTGTCTCTACGCCGACATGCCTGATGACGTTGTCGTTGTACGAGCGCGAAATAGATGGGCTTGTCCTTGTCCTGAACGGATGTTGACCTTGAGTCTCTGAAAAATGATGTGAGGAAGCAAGATGGCTTGGGAGCCTGTGTGTACTTTCAGAAACACCTGCTGCGACGCGACTTTGGCGGCAATGAGCCTATCAGCTTTATTGCCCACGCCCATATCAAGGATTCGAAAATCGTCGTGTTCGTCACACACAGTGCTTACTTGAGAACCCTTCCTACTACACGACGGAAAAACGTGATGAGCGCAACTGCACGAAAAATCACATTTCGCCGAACGCTAGACACTTGCACCGTTCGTCAATGAGGTTGCACCTTGAACGATTGAATTGCTTCTGTCTTTTGATCTGCGCCAGATCAGTTTCAGGTTGGGCGAGACTTTGCTCATTGCTTGGAGAGTGCTGTTCGCACGCTGAAAGTTTGGAATGCTGGAGCACTTCGATTGACACCTCTCGTTTTTGCGGTACAGCCCATGCATTGTTTTGCTCTACACGTATTTCCTACAGCTTACAGAATTCATTGGCTTCGCGCAATATAAGGTCCTTCACTTTCAGCAATTTCTTTCGCAGTTCTAGATTAATGGTGCCGAAAACAATCTGGTCCCTGACCATAGAATCAGTAAGGTCTCGGTAAATGCCCATTTGGGATAGCTTCCTGAGGTCTCGTGCAAAACGTTCGAAAGGATGGCCCACACCTTTGACGTCTCCATATGCCCATGGATTAATGGTTTCATAGATTCCCACCCAGTGGTCTGATGCTAGCGCAGTCGATATATTACTCATCAGAACCTGTATTTTGCGCAACCGTGCTTGGTGATGAACAGCGTGGTGAGATCACCTGTACTGGGCCAGTATGTGTAGCGTTATATTCCACAAAGTGAGAAGATGCTCATCAGGTTCTGGGGGGTCAAAAAGAACCCGTATGTTCTTGGTGGCTTGCCACTTCACTGCGCATAGCTGAGATAACAGACGGTCAATGTTCTTGGCTGAAGACTGTTGTTGCAGCAAATCGCGGTATTTGCCCCAGTGTGTGATGTGCCTCAACCGTGTACTAGCACGTGACCTTATTCTCGTATTAGCGTCACCTGTGCGAAATTCTGTGAGTATGAAGAAGTGGTCGCTTTTTATGAAGTTATCCAGGACTTGCAACTGAAATAGCTGTGCATGGGAAGGTGCTGCACATAAAATCTGGTGATGTGTCTGCTTGGTCAACTGTCTGTCTCAGCCTCGCATGAGTTCGGGGCGTATTCAGAAGCGTCAATCCATACTCGGATGCGTTCAGGATAACGCGCCTGCCACGTGGGCTTCATTTGTGGTATCTCCAGGCCAAATGCTGAGAGTTAAAGTCTCCGCACAACAATATGACATCTTGTGGATAAATCTTCTTGAAGTGCGATATGTAGCTGAAATCAAGCGGCGCCTTTTTGGCTTTATTGCTAGTGCTTTCAGAAACCGCGTAAACTCATAAGACAAGAATTGTACGCTGCGGTGAAACTTCAGCCGGCAACCGACAACAGTAAGAGTAGCGCTGCACCAAGGTTGCGTATCTAACTTCACGTGCGTAGTTCCTCGTTGCACGTACAATGCTGTCCTCGTGGAAGCAGCTTGTTATTCAGTCACGGCGTAGCCGTCATAGCCTATTATTTTCAGCACAGGGTCATTGACTTCTTGTAGGGCAATGACCAATGGACTGGTATCGTCTGTGTGGCTGGACAGCCAAATAATCATTTCAGCCTTCTTGCGACGAAGCAAACGGCAATTCCAGTGCAAGACGGTTGTCCACAGCTGTAATTTTGAGAAGCTACCCATGGTGATGCTTTGTTGTATGAGGAGCGGTAAAGTTTGACGGTACCATGGGTGTACGCATCAAAAGTGTTCCTGGGGTTGTCATCAAAGTTGTGCCAAGAGGGAGCATGCTAGAAAGCAAGGTGCGGTCCATGGTAGTTAGTTTTCAATGGCCCGAGTAAAAAGCTGTTTAAATATTTCATAAATTGACTTCTCTATTTGAGCCACACGGTGTTCCACTCACCGATCAAATTCTTGAAGTGTCGTTGGAGCGGGAAGACGTGAATGGTCGTTGGTAAGCGGAAGTCCCTTGACTGAGTTATGCCCCCTCAAGTATGCTTCACCCCTCCACTCGAGGCAGGCTGCGGCGCACAGAATGCTGCTGCTGATGATGATGTTGGGTGCTTTGTGGCGCAAGGACCATTTTAAGGCGAAAGAGCGCCAGTTCATGGGACAAGAGATGTGCACAATCACTGTGATTGGCGGCTGTATAAGGGCCTTAAAATGCTTCGCGCTAAGGTGGGTAAAACATAGAGGTAATAAATTCATGACCATGCCGTGAAAAGTGTGAGGTCGTAATGAATGACGAAAGTTTGTGACAATAAAAACCAAGGTGGGCATGTATGGCATAAGCACAATTGCCTCGATTGTTCACACCCCTGCGTCCAAGGGCCGTGAGGCAAGTGCTTTGGTCGGTGTAGTCACCGCAGCGGAGACTTCTCTGGGGAGGTCGTGCTGGGGAATGCCCGGGTATATCACATAAAAAGGTACGGAGTTCTCTTAAAAAGGCCAAAACGATTTCTGGCTGAAATGTGGTTTCCTACCGACGAACATTGCAGGATGAAGTGGTATCTGTTGTCGGTAGGGTAATGGAAAGTGTTGTCTTCTCAGCTTGTCTTATTGTTTACACTGGACTAAAATGTGAAGTACAGCGAGTGCTTCTCCACATCTATCACATAAAGGTGAGTCGCCACCATACAAAAGAAATGAATGTGTAGTGTATGTATGTCCTGTTCTTAACCTCGTAAGTATTACTTCTTTGTGTCGTGATTTTGATACTGGCGGCCTATGACCAAGTTGCGGCTTGATGGCTTACGCGTTCGTACAAGGAGAGCCAGCCCTCGACGTCTTGCTCGCCACTGCCGCTGAAGATTGGTGGTATTGTAGTGGAGCATACGCACTAACGTGTATGCGCCTTCCAAAGAGAAGGAAAAACCCCGTGCTCTGATTGCACGAGAACCTGGGCCGCCTTTTGCCAGACTTGTCGTACGGCCATTTTTCGTTGCGACATCGTTGCGACTTCTCCGGTTCAATAAACGTCATCACATTTGGTGGAGGCTGCTGAGATCCCCAAGCAGACCTGGAGCTCCACTCTCGCAAGTTGCCCGAGAGACCACTGCAAAACATGACTGACGCAGTCGCCAACCAGCCCATCCCAGCCCAGCCAGCACCACCGGCTGTCCCGTCTACCTGCCCCGGCGCTACTCGCCAACGGGACCCACCAATCTTCAGCGGCAGTGGCGAGCAAGACGTCGAGGACTGGCTCTCCTTGTACGAACGCGTAAGCGCCAGTAACAAGTGGGACAACGACTCTAAGCTCGCCTACGTTATATTTTACTTGGCAGACGTAGCTAAACTTTGGTTTACGAACCGCGAAACCGCCATCGCCAACTGGTCTTCCTTTAAGACACTCGTCACTGAAGCGTTCGGCCGACCAGAGGCCCGCAAGCTCCGCGCTGACCAGCGCCTGCGCCACCGAGCCCAGCAGCCTGGCGAGACGTTTACTAGTTACATAGAGGACGTGCTCGACCTCTGCAAGCGTGTGAATCCATCTATGCCCGAAGAAGAAAAAATTCGGCAGATTCTCAAGGGCATCGAGGATGGCGCATTCCAGATGTTGCTAGCGAAAAGCCCGAACACGGTGGCAATCCTCGTAAGCCTCTGCCAGAGCTTTGATGAATTGCGCCGTCAGCGTTCCATCGCCCGACAGAGTGTCCTACCACCGGATTCGATCTCGGCCGTCACACTCACAAATGCCAACGTTTGCAAAGAAAGTCTGTCCAACCAGATCAAAGACTTCATCAGGGAGGAAGTCGCCCGACAGCTCTCCCTGCTGCCGCATAGCGACGCGCCCACCGCAAGCCTGCCTACGACACTGCAGCAGGCCATACGCACGGAAATTTGTGATGTCCTCCCTACAGTGCAGGCCCCTTACCCAGCACCTCCACCAAATGTGATGACGTTTATTGAACCAGAGAAGTCGCAACGATGTCGCAACGAAAAATGGCCGTACGACAAGTCTGGCAAAAGGCGGCCCAGGTTCTCGTGCAATCAGAGCACGGGGTTTTTCCTTCTCTTTGGAAGGCGCATACACGTTAGTGCGTATGCTCCACTACAATTTTATTACCTGTGTGTGTGTCCCATGTGCTCTGCCAATAACCCCTGAGCTTTCGTTTTAGAAAAGGTTTCAAATCGAGTGCAAGAACTGGTATCAATGTATTGGTAGCGGATTTGTTGGCGGATCCAGCTAGCTGGTCCACCAGAACGTTGCCTTGTATTTCGTGCTATTCTGGCACCCATAGCAGCAGACTACAACATGCTGCTGGGATGAGTAGACTGTGCATAAGTGCGAATAAAGAGAGACAAGGACAGGGCTTTTGTGCTTTTTAAGAGTTTTCAGAGCTGAAGGAATCTGCGCACAATATTTCCTTCTGTAGTTTTATTTGTCTAATGTGTTTAACAGCCGCAAGTATCGCATAAGCTTCGCCGGTGAAAATGCTTGTATCAGAGTGCAGAACGCCGGCTTCCGGAAAGGATGGGCCGATGACTGCGTAAGAGACAGGAGTGTTGGATATTGAGGCATCCGTAATGAACTCAGCTGGGACATGTGTAATTCTGTTGACGTTCCAGGAAGTATGTCTGAATATGTGCAATTGGTGCGTGGTTCGTAACATACAAGAAAGACACGTCGCAATCTATCGCCCGCCACTGCAATGGTGGCAGGCATACTGCGGGACCCATAAAACGGTGTTCAAGCGGTACACCGGTTTCCTTCGCTAGGCCGCTCACACGGAGTGAGTAGGGCTGTTTGATAGAAGGCCATTTCTCAAACACGGCAAGGCTCGACCTGCCATGAATTGTGAAATCTGTGGAATGTTCCTCATCTGCGCTTATTTTAAGATAATATTTAATAGACACGTAACATCTCTGTAGGTTGAGCGACCATTCGTTCGATTCCACGCACAGGCTTTCCACAGGGCTAGTGCGAAAAGCACCTGTAGAGAGGCGGATACCTAGATGATAAACAGGGTCAAGCATTTTAGGGGCAGTAGGTGTCGCAGACTGATATGCCATTGCCCCATAGTCTAGGCGAGGTACGTATGAGGTTTGTATACAAATTGATCAGGTACTTCTTGTCACTTCCCCGCGTACTGCGTGACAACACCTAAATGCAGAACATTTCATTTTGAGCGTATCTATCTATCTATCTATCTATCTATCTATCTATCTATCTATCTATCTATCTATCTATCTATCTATCTATCTATCTATCTATCTATCTATCTATCTATCTATCTATCTATCTATCTATCTATCTATCTATCTATCTATCTATCTATCTATCTATCTATCTATCTATCTATCTATCTATCTATCTATCTATCTATCTATCTATCTATCTATCTATCTATCTATCTATCTATCTATCTATCTATCTATCTATCTATCTATCTATCTATCTATCTATCTATCTATCTATCTATCTATCTATCTATCTATCTATCTATCTATCTATCTATCTATCTATCTATCTATCTATCTATCTATCTATCTATCTATCTATCTATCCGCCTACGACTTTTAGCTCTCCTGGTCGTTTGCATAATGGTAGCGATACCAAACTTAATATGATATTACATGACTGTATGCGAACATAACTGACTTGTCATAACATGAAAATCATGACATGCATGCCATAAATGTCATGATTTACATATCATAGTCTTGCTGCTCTTGCGGTGGTTTCATTCACATGATATGTCACAAAACTGGTATGGTATGACATGACTGCATGGCGAACACAAGCGACAGGCCATAACATCAAATTCATGACATGCGTGTCATGTAACAACATCAATACATGCCACACTAATGACGCACTCGTGGCCGTTTCGCTACCTTCACATTGCCAAAATTTGGTATCACGTCACGTGAATAGATGACGAAGGTATGTGACTGGTGCAAACATTATAATCATGGGATGCGTGCCATGTAAAAACATGACTGACTACATGCTACGCTCATGATGCGCTCGCGGCCGTTTCGCTAGCTTCACATGTACCGAATTCGGTATAACACGACGCGAATGGAGGATATAGGTAAATGACACGTCCAAACATGATGATCATGATATGTCTGTCATGTAACATGACTACGTCCGCACTCATGATGCGCTCGCGGCCATTTCGCTACCTTCACATATGCCGAAATTTGGTATCAAGTGACGTGATTGGATGAAGAAGGTATGTGACTGGTGCAAACATGATAATCATGAGATGCGTGTCATGTGAGAACATGACTACATGCCGCAGTCTAGGCACTAATACATATCGACGTGACGCGGTGCCCGTGCCCGCCGGCGTTCATTTCGTCTGCGTTCAGCTTTCGTATTTTCGCCGGCGTTCAGCTTCGTATGCTTGAAAGGGCGTTGCACACCTGCGGTTCAGCCGCGTCGACTGCTATCTGGTCGGTATGGCCTAAATATGAAAACCTGAACTCTGGTACTGGGTCTTTCTCAGAGAGGCTAAGATTGGCTGAAATGCGGTCAATTATTACTCTATCCGATCGTATCAACTGCTCATCCATGGTGCGGCATGGTTGTTTAGGATGAAGGATGACGGTGCGCTGAAAAAAAAAAAAAAAACGCAGGGCCCCGGAGCTCCGCGCCACCGCGACCACCGCACGGTTCTGTTGTTTTTGGTGATAGCCGACTGGTATCCAACCATCTTCTTCGTTTTGGTAATGAACGGAAGGAAGCAGCGTGTGACATGCACTCCTCACGTGGGCATGCTAGTGTGCTGTCGTTCGGGCGTCGGTGAAAGTGAAACTGCCTCACGTTTCTCTCCATTCAGTGCGGTAGAAATTATGCGAGCTTGATGAAAAGCATTGCAAGACTTGCTTTCAATGATACTCTGTTCCTCGAGCTCCCGAAGTGGGGTGAAAACGTTAGTGTCTGGAAGCAGTTGCACCCTTGAAGGAATGATAACGGCAGCCGAATCATTTATTGAAGTCGGAGGGATAACCGAGGCAGCCAGGTCGTGTGAAGCCTGTAGGTTCATAACCTCAGGTAGTGAAACGTCGGTTAGTAGCACGCAGGCCTTCGAAGAAGCCTTAAAGGCTCAAAACCTTGACCAGGGTGATACTAGCAGCAATGGCCGCCGGCAGCTAGCCGGGCGGTGGTGCCACCGACAAGCTCAGAAAACAGCTTGCCAGTATCAGCTGCAGCCGGTAGATGACGAGCGAACAAGCAGCAAGCGCAGCAACAGCTGCCGCTGTGGTTTGACAGCGAAGCGCCGGCCAAGTGTAAATTATCGTCGAAGCACGCTCGAAACACGTCCGCTCACATTGGACGCTGGCCACGAAAACCCGAGGCGGGCAAGGCAAGCCTGACTGCGTGCGGAAGTTCGAGTTACAGCCGCTTCGACGTCACCAAGCTGAAGGCGGCAGCCCCCCATTTCGGTAAGAACGAATTGAAAACTATAAAGACATATATTTAACTTCTTTTTTAAACTACCATTTCTAGCACTCTCAAATTTATCCAGTTTCACTTGGACGTACCGCAAGGAGCAAACGAGCAACATTTAAATAGCACACGAAAAAAATTGTTATTATAGAACTATTACCTGTTAGTACTCAAGCACAATGCTTCGGTTTCGTTGAGCACGATACCGGAAAAGGGCATACTTCTATAATATCCCACCGATAGCGCAGCTCGAAAACTAAAAACAAACAGCAAAAAACACGAGTACTTTACACACCAAGGAAGCGTTTTTGACGGCCAGACATTTCGTGCGGAATGCTGCATGCGAACTGTCTGGAACGGTATGCCCAGAAAACTGTCCATTAATTGCCAGTCGTCACCGTCGAGATAACACCAACACACCGCGCTCTATTATCTGTGCACTGAGGTGAACGACAGTCTCAGGGTGTGCGCACCCGTTTATTTCACCTATATTTTATGTAGAGATACGTCACTGCATACGTCTATGGTGACTTTCGAATTCTTTAAGGTCAGTACGTCACGTGGTGTTGTTAAAGCGAACTAAACCACTGGTATCCATAAGTGATGATAATGAGTGGTGTTTTGTGGCGCAAGGGCCATTTGACGGCCAAAGAGCTCTAGGTCATAAGACGAGATGTGAACAATGAATGTGTTGGGTGGCTGTATAAGGTCCTTAAAATTTCTCGAGCTAAGGCGGGTAAAATATAGAAGTAATAAAATCATGACAGTTACGTGAAATATATAGTGAGAATGAATGCCAAAAGGTTCTGTAATAAAGCACGGTGGAGGTATTTGGCACTAGAACAAGTACCTCATCAGCGCCCTTGTGTCCAAGGGCCGCGAGGCAAGTGCTTTTCAATGTAGCCACCGCAGCAGCAACTTCTCTTGAGAGGTCGCGCTACGTGATGCCTTGGCATATTACATTAAAAGTGCGGACATCTCTTCAAGAAGTCAACAGAGATTTATGAGTGAAAAGTGGTTCCCTAAAGACGAACATTGCAGGGTGTCATGGTATATGTTGTCGGTAAGGTAATGGAAAGTGTTGTAGTCTTAAAAGCCCCGTGTACATGGACGCGACGGGGGCGGGCTGAGTTGAGTGGCGGGTTCAGCTTACCTCGACGCGCCCGAGTTTATATGAACTCGCACGGACGAGTTGAGGTGAGCGGTGATCGCAGCGACGCTTTGCGTCGAGGCGAGCCGAAAGCCCGTCTTCCGGCACCGGTTTCCGCTCCTCCAAGCCTGCGCTCTCGCCGCTGTGGGCTGCGGTTGTTTACGCAGTTGTCGCTCCGCCACCGCGATGGCTGTCTTGGTATTTTTTCTCAGTTTGCACCAGCTGTACTTTATGGTTGTGTTGGTGTCTTGGCTCATTTTGTCAAACCACTTCCATTTTGACGGCTCCCCGCCACTTTTGCATAGGAGCAGGTAGGTGTTCCTGCGAATGCCAAAAAAGTCTTCAGAAATTAAAGCGCCTGAAAACTTTTCGAATCAAAGTGAACAGGGAGGTACTTACAGCCGTGAAGCGTTTCTTCAAATTCTTCCAACAGGTCCTTATTTGCTCCCACGTCCACGTCAGACCCTGTTCCTTCAAACATCTTTCCAGGTCCATGAATATGTCCTTATTTTTTTTTGCCGCTTGCTATCGAGCAAATCACTCAGTTTTTTCTGTTTGACTAAAGCTTGATTGATTGATTGATTGATTTGTGGGGTTTAACGTCCCAAAACCACCATATGATTATGAGAGACGCCGTAGTGGAGGGCTCCGGAAATTTTGACCACCTGGGGTTCTTTAACGTGCACCCAAATCTGAGCACATGGGCCTCGACATTTCCGCCTCCATCGGAAATGCAGCCACCGCAGCCGGGATTTGAACCCGCGACCTGCGGGTCAGCAGCCGAGTACCTTAGCCACTAGACCACCGCGGCGGGACTCGTTGACTAAAGCTAGCAACGTCGTTATTTCATCATCTGTCCACATGGTGCGTGGAGCCCACGAGGATGTCATCGTGCCTAGCGCGCGCGTACCGGCCGACAGAGAAAGAGCAACGTCGGAGTGATGGGGACAGGGGAAGGGGAGACCGCGACGGGCGGGAGAGGTCACGAGCCGTCAACTCAGCGCGACCGGTTATACATGCCCTTTCTGAGCGCGGCGAGTTCGGTGAACCTACCCCCTGTCTCCGGGTCGACGGGACTCGCCGCGACGACTCTCCACCCCGACTCGTCCGCTTATACATGGGGAGGGCGAGTCCAGAAAACCTGTTTATTTTGACTCAACGCGCCCTCGTCGGGTCAATGTAAACGGGCCTAAAGTGTTTAGTTGTTCACACTCAATTAAAATATGAAGAACTGTTAGTGCTTCACCTTTTCTGTCACACCATGGTGCATCGCCACCAGACAAAAGAAATGAGTGTGTTGTGTATGTGTGTCCTATCCTGAGCCTTGTTAGTGTTACCTCTGTGCGACGTGATTTCGATACTGGCGGGCAATGATCAAGGCAAGGTGTGGCCTAATAACGTGTAGTTAGTTTTGTGTGTGTCTATCCCACTTGCTCTGCCAGTAGTCCCTGAGCTTTCGTTTGAGAGACGGTTTTAAATCAAGGGTGGGAATTGATACGGGTGTAGTGGCAGTGCTTTCGTGGACGGATGCAGCAAGCAGATCCGCCATCACGTTTCCTTGGATATCATGGTTCCCTGGTACCCAGCACACTACAACATGTTGTTTGAATGTGTTGAGTGTGCATAAAATATAGTAAAGTGAGATACACGTTTTTTTGTTTTTTAAGAGTTTGCAGAGCTGTTACCACACTAGGGGAGTCCGTAGAAATTACTGCTTTTTGTAGTTATAATTGTTTGATGTGTTTAGCGGCCACAAGTATCGCGTAAGCTTCCGCTGTGAAGATACTTGTGTCATCATGTAGAGGGCCAGCATCCGAAAAGGATGGGATGACAGCAGCGTAGGACACAGAGGAGTTAGACTTAGAGACATCTGTAAAGAACTCAGAACGTGTGTCACATCACACTCTATAGTCTGCCACTGCCACGGTGGCGGGTATTCTGCAGGAGCCATTAAACTGTGTTGACACAAAAGTGACACAATAGTTTCCTCAGCTAGACCCTTCAGGTGATCTGAGTAGGGCTGCCTCATCGAAGGCATGTTTTGAAACAGAATAGAGCTCGACAAATCATCAATAGTGAAGCATGAGGGGTGTACATTGCCTGCTTTCACTTAAAGGAAATATACAAAGGACATGTAAGTTCTCTTCAAATGAAGCGACAATTCATTTGACTCAACGTAGAGGCTTTCTACGGGGCTAGTGGGAAAAGCACCCGTAGAAAAGCACCCGCCTTTCTACGGATGCTTTTCTCACCAGCCCCGTAGAAAGCCTGATGCCCAAATTGTGCGCGGTGTCCAGCATCTTCAAAGCACTTTGAGTCGCAGACTGATAAACAATGGTCCCATAATCTAAGCGGGTGCTAGTGAGGCTTCTATACAAATTCATGAGACATTGCCTGTCACTAACTCACGTAGTACGCGACAACACATTTAGAAACATTCATGGCTTTTAGACATTTTGTTTTTAAATACTTGATGTGCGGTACAAAGTTTAGCTTGTGGTCCTAGATTATGCCTAAGAATCTATGCTCCGCATTAACAGACAGACGTTGACCATTCAGTTGAACGTTAGGTTTTGAGTGCATGCCTCGCTTTGGGGAGAACAAGACACATGTGCTTTATTGTGGGTCCAGCCGGAATCCGTTTTCCTCTGCCCATTCGGAGACCTTGTTTAAACATATCTGAACCTGCCGCTCACATATTTCCAGGTTGCATGGCTTAAAGCCAAGCTGGACGTCATCGACATATCTACAATAGAACATATTGCGGGGGATGTACAGATGCAAGGAATTCATTTTGATAATAAAAAGTGTATAACTAAGTACACCGCCTTGCGGTACTTCCGTTTCTTGGACAAATGTTTGGAAGAGAACACTGCCCACACGGACACAGAATGTCCAACTGGACAAGTACCGCTCGATTATGGAAAGCATCACCACACACATCCATGTGAGACAAGTCTCTCAATATGCCAAAACGCTATGTTGTGTCGTAAGCCTTCTCGATATCGAGGAACACAGAGAAAAAGTATTGTTTGTGGACGAAAACGTCTCGGATCTCTGCCTCGATACGCACCAGATGGTCGGTGGTGAATCTACCCTCTCGAAACCCACACTGGAGTCGGTCGGATAGATTCTTTGTTTCAAGTAAATGTAAAAGTCGGTGGTTTATCACCTTTTCAAAAAGTTTACAAAGGAAGCTTGTAAGTGCAATGGGCCTATAACTCGGAACTGAGGAAGGGTCCTTGCCCTGTTTCAAAATAGGGATAACAATGCCTCTTTCCAGGAAGCAGGGATGGTACCAGAAAGCCACATAGCATTGTATAGGGAAAGTAAACGTTTTCGCGTTTTGAGCGGCAGGTTTTTCAACATTTCATTCATGACACGGTCGTAGCCTGGGGCAGCATGACTGCAGGAGTTTAGTGATGTTTGTAGCTCACCTAAGTTGAAAGGTTGGTTGTATGCCTCGTATTTTGTACACTTGTGTTCTAGTTTCTGCTTCTCTATTCTTGCTTTATATCTTTGAAAAGCTTCAGTATAGTGTGACGAGCTAGATACCTGCTCGTAGTGTGCACCGAGGTAGTTCGCTTGATCTTCCAGGCTGTCACCTTGTGTGTTTACGAGTGGGAATGAATGTACTTGTCGTCCTGCTACACTACCAACCATGTTACAGACTTTAGCCTCTTGTGTATATGAATTTATCCCTGATAAAAACTTGTGCGAGCTTTCTCTTCTGGCCTACCGATGCGTTCTGCTGCCTTGACACTTTACATTCTTAAAGCTGTCAAGATGCCCCGCCGCGGTGGTCTAGTGGCTAAGGTACTCGGCTGCTGACCCGCAGTTCGCGGGATCGAATCACGGCTGCGGTGGCTGCATTTCCGATGGAGGCGGAAATGTTGTAGGCCCGTGTTCTCAGATTTAGGCGCATGTTAAAGAACCCCAGGTGGTCGAAATTTTCGGAGCCCTCCACTACGGTGTCTCTCATAATCATATCGTGGTTTTGGGACGTTAAACGCCACATATTAATCAATTAAAGCTGTCAAGATTTTCGGCTGTCCGTGAGTTTCGAAGGAACATCAATGCCTTGTTCTGCTCCTTTCGCGCATTACGACACTCAGTGTTCCACCATGGGACGTGTCGCTTACCGGGCAGTCCAGATGTTTGCGGGATGCACTTGGCTGCTGCTTCAATATGGAAAGCGGTGAAATACTGCACAGCTTCGTCTATGCTTAACCCACATATGTCAGTCCAACTTAAATAAGTAATGTTATGAAACTTTTCGCAATCGGCTTTTATGTCAGCCATTCGGGAACTCGTGAAGGATATTCGTGTGATGTTGGTGTAGTCAAAACGACAGGAAAATGGTCACTTCCGTAGGGATTATTTATAACTTTCTATTGGAGTAATGGTACAAGTGAAGGACATGCGATACTGAGGTCTATGAGGAGTAAGTTTTGTTGCCAAGGTTATATTATGTTGCCCCTTTCCTATTTAACAGACAGGCACCGGAAGAGAAAATAAACTGTTCAATAAGACGACTTCGTGCATCACAGCCAGAATCACCCCACAGACTGCTATGAGCATTCAGGTCACCAAGGACCACTTAAGGCTCAGGTAGTTCATTAAAGACTGGAATTCTCATTTTTCAAGACGGTGGTGTGGGGATATGTACAGAGAGCAAGCAGATGGTGACAAGTTTGTTGAAAAAAGCTGCTCGAACAGCCACTGCCTCTAGAGTTGTTTGTAGTAGTAAATGTGTGCATGCTACTTTTTGATTAACAATAATGGCTACACCGCCAGAAGATGCCGCACCATCATCTCTGTCCTTTCACAATAGTTATGGGCAGAAACAGCGCACAAACTCACGGGACGAAGAGAAGAGACACAAACAAGCGCTGACTCTCAACTGAAGAATTTATTGAAATGTACAAGTTATCTGAACACATAAGTTGAAAACGCACAGAACATGCGCAGAGGACCGGTGAAGGATCGTGTCGACGTCATTAAGAATTTTGTGCTACGGGCAACTGCGCAGGCGCGGCATGTTCCATTCAAACAAACATGCTACTGATTAGATTTCTTCTTTTTCATGTAAAGATATTGATGTCTGACTGACACAGGACTCTCCTTTTTTGATGAAGAATGCTTCCACTAGTTCCCTTGTGATCTGATCGCCATGTTTGAAGAGCATTGTCACTTCATTGAACAGGGGCCTGCATCCACACGTGTGGCAGTGCGAAGGTAAATTCGCGTACGTGATGATCTTGAAGGTTCCGGAGTGTTCTTTTAATCGTACATAGAGACAACGCCCTGTTTGCCGAATATAAACCCTTCCGCATGTTAAGGGAATTCTGTACACCACCCCTAATACACAGAGTAGTGAGGCGTCGCTGTGTTTAACACCGCATTTATATTGGCTAGAGCTCTTTTTATCATGCTTTTTGTTCACCATAGGGCACAATTTTCCTAGTTTGGTTTTTGCTGAACCCGTTACATGGATGATTACTTAATAGCAGTGCCCAAAAAGGAGGAGCGCAAAAGGTTTTGCAGATCTTTCAAGAAACAGGGATGGGGCTGAAATTCACCAGCGAAATGCCTTCACAGCATGCCTTACAGTTCCTAGACATAAAGATGACTTTTGTCAACCACCACCCTAGTTGGGCGTATAACCCAAAATCTGTGAAACCTTTGCTTAATTACAAGTCCGGTCATTCAAAATTAGTGAAGAAGGGCATCGCTACGTCTAGCCTCGGGGCTGCGATCCTGAAGTCGTGTTGGCACCAGGCGGAACAAAGCTTCCAGCGAACAGGTGTGTCGCCTTCAGGTAGCCGGCTTCGCGACGTCCGTTATTACTTTTGTTTGCAGTGGTCTGATACGTCAGATAAAGAAGGGTGAAAGAAGTGTTAAAGAACAAGAGAGGTCAAAGAATTGTGCCACCATGCCCTAGAAGCATAGATTAGCCCAAGGACTAAAAAATGTGGCATCGCGATACGATGTACACGTTCTATTCTCAGCAAAATCCAAACTAAAATAATTGTGCCCTATGTTGAACAAAAAGCATGATAAAAGAGCTATAGCCAATATAAATGCGGTGTTAAACACAGGGACGCCTCACTACTCTGTGCACTAGGGGTGGTGCACAGAATTCCCTTAACATGCGGAAGGGATATATATTGAGGCAAAGTGGGCGTTGTCTCTATGTATGATTAAAAGAACACTCCGGAACCTTCAAGACCATCACGTACGTGAATTTACCTTCGCACTGCCACACGTGTGGATGCAGGCCCTTGTTCAATGAAACGACAGTGCTCTTCAAACATGGCGATCAGATCACAAGGGAACTAGTGGAAGCATTCTTCATCAAAAAAGAAGGAGAGTCCTGTGTCAGTCAGACATCAATATCTTTACATGAAAAAGAAGAAATCTAATCAGAAGCATGTTTGTTTGAATGGAACATGCCGCGCCTGCGCAGTTACCCGTAGCACAAAATTGTTAATGACGTCGACACGATCCTTCGCCGGCCCTCTGCGCATGTTCTGTGCGTTTTTATCTTATGTGTTCAGATAACTTGTACATTTCAATAAATTCTTCAGTTGAGAGTCAGCGCTTGTTTGTGTCTCTTCTGTTTGTCCCGTGAGTTTGTGCGCTGTTTGTGCCTATAACGTGTCACCAACTAGCCCAACTTTCAGTCTGGCTTCATTTCCTTTCAGAATAGAACCTACTGATGCAATAAATTGGTGTTTTTGAATTTTAAATGTGTTCCCTGTACACACAGCAGTTTTGGTGAATGATTGTATAAGAGCTCTTGCACATCGTCGAGGTTTCTAAGCGGTCCTCTGACGTTCCAATGTATTATTTGCGTTGCCTTATTGGGGGTAATTTAGCGCTGTGTGTGCGAAATGGGCGTGTCTACTCTGTAAGCTGGACGCTAAGACTCAAGTAACAGGGCAGTCATTGGGCCCCGTTATCGGCTTTTTGTTGCTCTTGGCCCGCTCCAGGGAGCTACGCCGATCTTATGGCACAAGGGGTTATGGCACAAGGGGCACAAGGGGTCCGTAGCCTCCTCAGAGGCACTGCGTGCCGGCATTTGCGAACTGGTGTTTCGAGCTTGGGGCCTCGCCTGGTGAGACGAGGCCTTTATATCGGCCGACCCTGGGGTCTCCTTCACCTTGGGAGGCAAAACCTTTGGTCCTGTCGGGCTGGAGGTCGAGGGGACCTCCTTTGCTACTGGGTTACCCTGGTTGCTGCAAGAGCTTGCAGCGGCCGCGGGTGTGGCCGTGGGGACGAGTGGCAGGGCAGCCTTGGCTTTCCCACCGTGGGTAAGGGCTCCGCCTGGGCACACTGTGCCTGACATGGGCAGTTGCCGCAGGCCGTTGTAGTGCTGCCCCGTTTCACTACATTGGCAAACGATGGTTTCTTTGTGAAAAATCTAGATATATGTTGTCGGGCTTCTCGGAAAGTTAGGTTTTGTGTAATTTTGATTATGATTTCCTTTTCTTTTTTCCATGTTGGACACGTTCGGGCGTATGCGGAGTGGGCACCACGGCAGTTTGCGCAGTAGGCCCCAGCCTCCACCTTGCAATTATCTGTGGTGTGTCCTGTAGTGGCGCACTTTGCAAAGGTGAGGTGGCTGCAGCAACTCTGATACCTGGCGTTTACCAAAACACCGGAAGTTAAAGTAACGTCGTGGATTGGGGATGTAGGGTCGCGCATTCAACTTCATGTATCCTGTTTTGAGATGTTCAGGAAGGATACTGGTGCGAAACGTCACAATTATATGTTTTGTTGGGACTTCCTTCTTATCCCGCCTGATTTTCATTCTTTGTACTTGTGTCACCTGCTGGTCCTTCTAACCCTCAAGGAGCTCACCTTCAGTCAGGCTAAGCAAGTATTGATCGGACACAATGCCTCGAGAAATGTTGAGGGAACGGTGTGGTGTGATTGAGATAACGATATTTCCAAACGATTCTAGTTTCGAGAGGTTCACATACTGTGCCTGACTTTTTACTTCGAAAAGGAGATCCCCACTGGCCATCCTTGTAGCCTGGTAACCTGTACCAAGTGCAGTGGTGAGACATTTGGAGACAAAAAAAGGCGGGATCGTTCTGGCGTTCTCTTCAGCAGTTTCGCAGTGAATTACATGGTAGTGGGGAAACGTTTCTTTTGATTTTTTGAAATAATTGGAAATGTCTTCGGGGCGCCCTCTCTTCGAGAGAGGACAATCGTGCAGTGAAGGAAAAGAAGTAATATTGATAAAATAGGTGTATATTCAGGCAGCCATGCCAGCCGCCCACCATGGAGCTTAACACAGGGACGTGACCGGCCCTAAAATTGTGAGGCATGTCACCGTCAGCTGTACACAGCCGCTATAACCAAATATATTGTGCCCAAGACAGACAACATACACAAGGTTAACCCTTGCCATCAGGAAAGATCGGAAGTAAATAGAAGAGAGAAGGTGACAGGACAGATAAAATGTGAGAGATAAAGACGAAGATGTAGGGAGGGAGAGATAGGAAAAGGCGACTGCCAATTTTCCCTGGGTGGGTGAGCTCAGGGGTGCAGTCTACGAGAAGCCGGGGCCAAAGGGGTGTGTTGCCGCCTCTGGGGGGCCTTAAAGGTCCAATCACCAAGCGTTGGCTCAACCCCTAGGATCCCATTTTCCCCGGACACGCCAAAGCCACGCACGGCTAAGTGTGGGAAAAAGTCGACCCCCCCCCCCCCCCGCCCGTTAGCTCGGGTCCATGGTATCGCCACACACCAAACGCCTGCTTGTGCAGACGCCCCTCCGGGGTGGTATCCAGAAGAAACTGGCTATAAGTTGTTGATTGATTAATATGTGTGGTTTAACGTCCCAAAAGCACCATATGATTATGAGAGACGCCGTACTGGAGGGCTCCGATAATTTCGACCACCTGGGGTTCTTTAACGTGCTCCAAAATCTGAGCACACGGCATACAACATTTCCGCCTCCATTGGAAATTTAGCCACCGCAGCCGGGATTTGATCCCGTGGCCTGCGGGTCAGCAGCCGAGTACCTTAGTCACTAGACCACCGCGGCGGGGCTGGCTATAAGTTGTGTGATCATAATTGTTTAGTGGGGAGCATCTGTTATCCACTATATATGCTATTATTACTCACTGTTTGGATATGCGTGGTACGTGTTATACACTTGTAAAAGAATATGTGCCCATTCTTGATGCCGTGGCTGACGACGACGAAGAATCATTCCCGAGGCTTTTGTAATGGTTTAAAGCAGTCAAGACCTAGTTTATAGGCTATTCGCATTATGTGACGCATGGTCCTTAAATCGCTGTTGTACAGCGCTGTTGCATGCTATACTACACTTGTTAGAGCGATTCCTTATTTTATATGAAGTCTGCATCGAGTCAGTATGTAACGGAGTTTCAAGCAACAGCTCAATGGTGCACAATGAGGGCCCTGTGCGCCACCCTTTGGCTGTGTCACTCCACCACGATGTGACGTCACGGTATGTGGAGCCATGGTAATATTGTAGATTTGGACTCTCTGTGACATCGTGATGACATTATTTACCGACTTCATTCTCATGATGGGGATGTTACCGTGAAGGCTGTCTGAGATCCAGTGGCGCAAATGCAGGAAAATCACAACGATGCATCAGACCATGGCGGCCATTTTGTTTTTTACATACGGGTTAATATTTTTATTTGCATAACAAGTAGACCACCCTCAAAAACAATAAAGAAAACCTAAAACGAGCATGGGGTCCCACGTCACGCATTTGCAATGTTCAAGTGAGTCTTTTTTGAACCGGTTGAGTGGTTTTGTGATTTTTATAGTCTGATACAGATGAAAGGTATCAAACACAGGTACACATAAAAAAATCAGCCTTTAAAAAAACTTCAGTGCGCTTTATTGAAGTCTACAATATGTTATAAAGCTAAATCACAAGTATGGAGGGGGGAGGGGAGTTTGCCTCCGAACCTTAGTACAAGGGGAGTGAGCACCTCCTTCTGATCCCCTCCCCCTTTCCAATCGATCACGACAATGATGAGATGACGTCAAGCGCACCGTAATTGTCAGCCACCGGAGACCGCTATTGCTATCATGGAAAATTACAAAAAAATGAAATAAGAAAAAAATCTGTGATAGAACTGCGTTTGAACTTTTGTTGGGGAAGCCCAGTGTCCTACCACAGAGCCCAGCTGATGCTCAAAAATACTGCGCACAGGAAACTTATGCAAGCGCTATGTCGGGAAACAGCCGCGTTAACATGCATAGCCTAAGCGTGATAGAAGAGTGAAATAGCCCCGCCGTGGTGGTCTAGTGGCTAAGGTACTCGGCTGCCGACCCACAGGTCGTGGGATCGAATCCTGGCTGTGGCGGCTGCATTTACGACGAAGGCTGAAATGTGGGCCCGTGTGCTCAGATTTGGGTGCACGTTAAGAAATCCCAGGTGGTCGAAACTTCCGGAGCCCTCCACTACGGCATCTCTCATAATCATATGATGGTTTTAGGAGGTTAAACGCCACGGATCAAATAGAAAGAGTGAAATACCAACCAGGCGTCACAGAAGGCGAATATTGTAACCAGGAGTCACACAATGCGAATTCCTCAACAAGTGGGTCGTTCGTTGCTTCCAACTCTTCACAAAAGGCGAAGCCGTAATCCTGCCACGGCGTCATCAGCCACGGCGTCTATTTATTATTTTAATGAATGCTTTGCAATAGTACCAGGATAGTTTGCATTAGGTTCTAGAAATGACACTCTTCACGCTTTCTCTGACTGTGCTGCGGTTACCTCGAAGGTGTAGCATTTTTTTTTGTCGCTTCTCCTATTGACACAGAATGCGCCGCTGCCGATCGCCGGTTTTCGTGGCTGAGCTTTGAAGAGGTATCTAAGGCTTTTGCCACAAAAAAAAATAATAAATCAGCTGGATGTCTACGAGATTGACACCTGTTTAGAAGAACGAAAAAGATGAGTGATTGAGGCAAAAAATGATAAAGTGGTCATGGTTCTCGGCTACTGACCCAAAGGTGATGGGTTTGATCTTGGTCGCACGTTGATGGCGGCGAAATGCTAGATGCGCACCTCCTGTACGATGCCATTGCCCCTCAATGAGCTTTGGATGATAAAAATTATGAGATCCGCAACCCCGCCGCGGTGGTTTAGTGGTAAGGTATTCGGATGCTGACCCGCAGCTCGCAGGATCAAAGTTCGGCTGCGTTGGTTGCATTTCCGATGGAGGCGGAAATGTTGTAGGCCCATGTGCTCAGATTTGGGTGCACGTTAAAGAACCCCAGGTGGTCGAAATTTTCGGAACCCTCCACTATGGCGTCTCTCATAATTATATGGTGATTTTGGGACGTTAAACCCCACGGATCAATCAAACAAAAGGCAACCCTTTACTACTGCATGCTTCACAATCATGTCACGTAATATTCCGGATATAATCTTTCACAAGGATTTAGCTGAACGTCATTCGCCTCTACAACAGCCGGCCATGAGGGAATGCCAATGCACACGCGCATAATGCTCACCTAAGTTAGACGTCGCGAAGGAATTGTGCAGAACGTACGTAAACGCAACGACCCGACACTTTTGTTGCTTCGCGACCGAGATGACGGCGTTCCTTTCTGCGATGGACGTCGCAAACGAATGACGTAATTGCTCTGTACACGGTGCCTCGACACGTGAACTTGGAGTTGCGTGGAGCGAGAAGAGGACGTTATAAACTGTGACGGCATCCCCTCGTGAATCCAGGCAGAGGTGAGACCGTTTCGTTGTTTCTGCACCGTTCATTGCCCACAACGCTTAATCCTTCCTCCCCGTTCTGCGAGAGGCCGTATAACCTCTTTTGTCCGAAATTTTGGTCCGGCGCACTTTTCGAGGACGCCGCGACGGCGGGCGGGCACGCGTGCCAGCGCGTACTCGGCCACCGTTTAATGTCGCCAAAGGCTCTCGAATGAGGAAAAGTCGCAGGAGGAGGGTCTTCGTTTCTCCCGTTGGACGGCCGACCGCCGCTGCTGTTTTTGAGTTTGTTGCATCGTGTGATAGCCGCAGTGCGATGGGGAGGGTGTGTGGAGAAAAAAAGTGCGCCAAAAGTGGGTTAGGGCCGAGAGATGAAAGGCAATCGGTGCGTTGGCCGGGCATTGCGTGCCTCGACAGCGAGAGTGGCTGGCTGCCCGGGTATACGATCGCAAACCGGCGGCCGAGGGGGCAACGACTCGGACCTCGCGGGAAACCGCGTCGCGGACCAGCAGAGAGACCCTTCACCTTTCTTCAAGTAAGTGGTACCGGTCCTCATCGCCATGTAAACTCGGAACGCGTAGGCTTGTGCATCAGTGTAAAGCAAGAGTAGATAGATGTCTCACACCTAGTCATAACGGCTTGGGGCCTATAGTTCGTGGCCGCTTCATGCCCTGGGTTGATGCATTGACCATAACTAATACACTTTCGCGGCATTTGTAGCACCCAAATACGTAACCTTGACCGGTCTAAGCGGCCGGCACAGGAAGTGTGGGTTTGGTTGCATCACAGCCGATTACGACCGAAGACTGGCTCCAAGCATGAGGCAAAGACAGATGGTATCGTAGTCGCACGTTTCGCACTACCAGCAGTGCCTGGCAAAAGATGGCTGCTTCGTACAAGCAATGGAAATTACGGCATATAAACATCGAAGAATATTCCTAGTTATTGGTGAATTACAGCTTGCCCATAGTCTGCCGCGGTGGTACAGGGGCTATGGTGCTCGGCTACTTACGTGAAATTCACCGGTTCGACCCCGGCCGTGGTGGTCGCATTTCAATTAAGGCGGAACGACAGAGGTCAGCGGCGTACTTTGATATATCAGTGTACTGTAAAGAATACCCGATGGTCGTAGATTTCTGGAACCCCCTAGTGAGATGTGCCTCATAGCCATATCGTGGTTCAGGCACGTTAAACTGCAGAAATTATAATTCATGATGAAACATGCGCCCGTGAACGCTATCAGCGGATCAGAAGAGCACTAGCCATCACAAAGTAAACGTTGCTTTTCGCTCCTTCGCTCGATGTCATTTGAGCTCATTATCACCTCCAAAGTCAGTCCTGAAACAGAATACTGCTAATGAAACATCGCAAGCAAATTGATTGAAAAGATGGATAATATTGAGAAGGGGTAGATGATAGAGCGAGCGAAAAAGGTAGAAATGTGGTATCAGAGTCTTGTTTCCAAATACGCTTTTGTGCCGAATCATGGTGACAGTTTTCTGCTTCATTAAACTTCACCTTGTCCATCTCCGCGGGACTTACACTTTCTAACTGGACCATCACTCGACGAAAAGAGTTACCCAGAAACCAATGTCCCTTCCTCATCTCCCCCCAAAATAACCTTTTGAGCACCTGTCCAGCATGATCAACCCCTTAATGTACTATACACCGAGAGACCTCCACTCCAAGGTCGACCGGAAGTGAGCTCGTCTCGTCTTACACGTTAGAAAGGCGGGTTCAATTACGCTAGTCAAGCGCAAAGGTTATGTGTAAGAACATAAGTTTTAATCTAACGCACCTTTATTGTGTGAACAGACCCGTACTACAAAAATAATAACAAACGGTGAATGGGAAGACCTCGACGCTTCACGAAGGGTAACCTCAAGCCACACCACTCAAATTTCTAGTCCTCAATAAAGATTATTCCTCCTTGTAGTGCTACAGCAGCAATGCCGATGTTACATAAATTTTTTACATGGTAATATTATAAAAAAAGAATAGCCTGAAAACTATTAGAAAGTTTATACTTTCCCGCAGACCGCATTTCCAGAGGGATAGAAAAGCTAATCGTCTCCGTTGTAGAGGAGAACGCTGTTAACTTTGATGCCATCAATGATGCATAGAATTAAACGCTTTGAACGGTTCGTGAAAGTTGCATTTTGTTCGCATTGTGCGACAAGACAGTGCCCAAAACTGTTACAGCGGCTGTTCTAGGTTTTTTTTTCAAAAAACACCGGAAAAATACTAAGCTGTAGAGCAATCGCTGTGTCAAGTGGATACTGCACATACCCACCCGTTGTTCCCGACCCCAGCATCATGCTTCATCCTCCTTCCTTTTTTTTTTTTCATTTCACTTAAACCCTCTGTAGCGTAGCAGGCTAGAACGCATTAGCTGAGGCTCACCTCTGCTTTCTAATAAATTTACTTTCTCTTTGAAAGTTTCGAGGAACGTGTTGTGGCAGCGACGCGCGTAACCACCTTGATTTTAACAATGCACTTGGGAACGGGGACTCGAAGAAAAGTAAGAGCAAAACGTGGGCGCTAACTCACAACTAATTTTTATTAGTAAAGAGCATGCCATTATAATGGTAACGAAACAATGAACGGAAAACAGATGATCATTGATATCAACATGTGCAGGTATCAACATGTGCTTAGGTATTGGAATTCCGCATCAGTTGGTGCGATCGTAAGTACACTGATACAATTATCCTCTTTCCTCAGGATGTGGAACGCTTCGATAATTCCTCTTGCTAACTGTTGATTATGATATGACACCATTTTAGGGTCGGTGAAGAATGGGATGCAATCGCACTGTTTACAATGGGCGGCGAGAGAAAATGGTTTGGTGTCTGATAGTGATCGTTCATGCTCCCTAAGATGAATATTGATGCATCTCCCGCTCTGTTTAATGTATGATTTACCGCATGAAAGCTGGATCAGATAGCTGATGGTGATCGTGCATTTAATATACTGATAAGTGGGCTTGATGCCGCAAATGCGGTGAACGTTCCCATTTCTTCTTATTTGTGTGTCAATACTTTTCTTCACTTCCGCGCACACGAATTCCAGCTTTTGTGGGGAGGAAAAAAAAACTAACTTTTCTTTTAGTCCGTATTCCGCAGTCCACTGTTAAAATCAAAATGAATCCGTACCAACTCGCTCAAGTTGCTATTCTCATGCACCTAACTTTCGCGCTTCAGAAAAGAAAACCGTTTGCAAGAAAAGTATCAAGTAATGATATAATATCTGGGGCATTATGCATGCCAGAACCACGATTTGATTACGTGGCATGAGTTAGTGTAGGGCTCCAGAAACTAGACCATCTGATGTTATTTAGCATGCAGTGACATTGCACAGGACACGGGCCTCTCACATTTCACTCGAACCCGCTGCCTTTGGGTCAGCAGTCGAGCACTGTGACCACTGTCCAATGGAGGCGGATAAGAAGTGTGAACGAATGGTACGTGCACATAAACGTGGACCACCTCGAAGCTTGTGTACACTACAGCTGATATCAAAACACGTGTACTGTGCGATACCAGATTAGATGGTTTAAGAGTTCTGCAGCCCAACGGTACGGAGTAGTATTTCCACTAGCTAATTTTGGATAACTATGCCACATGTCTAAGCGCCCACACGGGAATCCGAGTGGTGCCGTTTATTGCTCGTACATAGGTAACCATACACTTGATGCGTTAAAAGCACCCCGCACGTGGCTGCGTATTATCAAGACGTTTCCTTGAGCGCACCCAAGTGCAGGTATACCACCATTGCGTACGCGAGGACCTCACGCAATGCCTATAGCAGTGAGACGCACTGGAGTATACGACCGCACCTGCCTCGGTGGCCATCACCGAACAGTGGCCGAAAGTGGGGCGAGCTTATCCCCGAGCGTGCATTTTATCGAGCAATCCGAGCACTCGCGAACCACAGCTTCTTCTGCACTTACAAGTAGACTCAGATTCAGGAGCTGTGCCCGCGATGCCAGTGATGGCAGCATGATACATGATCACGCAGCCTCGGACTCAATGGACGAACGCGCAGTCAACGATGCGAGGTGAAGTTGGCGCCACACAGCCGGATCGGCGCTCGCGTGGAAGAGGGGCTCCGGTGCCGTGGGTAAAGGCAGAAGCCGCTCCGTCGATCTGGTTTCCCGTAATACATTCACCGCGAGGTGCGACGAAGCACGATGCATCTTTCGCCACCCTCGAGCACGCGCAGCTGCGTACACCTGTTCAGGGCTGCGTGCTCTCGCATTTCGCGGAAGCGACTTGCAGCTGACCTCTTCCGCCTGCAGAGCCATTTGCAGATTGTGACGCGTGCTCAAACGGGCCGCTGGGGAAACTGTTGCGTAACAGGCTTTTAAATATTTCGGACAGAAACAGAAATAACGATGGCTATGTGAGAAGTAGGAAGGCTGATTCATTGAGACCAGTTTTGTATCTGCGTTGGGGGCGCGGACTCCCTTCCTATGCCTCCCATGTATTCGCTCTCGGCAGCGGCAGTGCCGCTTTTGCGGCTGGTAGTTGCCGGGCATCCTTCTAGAAATAAATCACGAACAGAAAATTTCTCTCTTTCATAACGCCACTGGTGGCTTCCTGACATGGAGCTAATAAACAAAAAAAAAAAAAGAGAGGAGAAGGGTAGCCGCGGAAGCCCTCGTTTGCCCATTCGCATGCAAGCGCAAAGCGCTCGTGCCTTCTTTGAGGTCCGCTGGCCGCTTGGGCGATGCGGCCATTCGTAAAATTTATTATTCTTTTTTTCTGAAAATTTATTCTTGTTTTCTGAAGAGGCAGAAATTAAGCTGACTGATTTCACGGTAAGACAAAACTGGTTCGGCCCAAACAAAAAAACAACGCTTTCAAAGCACGTTTTGTATAAAAAGAACATACAAGTAGTGCTAAAGTGTCAGTCTATAAAAGGAACTTTACCTTACAACTGAAATACGGACACAATGAGAAAAAGTTGAATCCAGAATATCCAAACCAATGCAAAAATTATCAAGAATCACGACTAGGACTCGTTCTTCACTCAATAATGTTTGTTATGACGGCGCGCAGACTTTTCTTTCATATATCTTGTGCCAAACAAGACTGAAGGTCAGAGGCACGGAGCGGCTTTAAGCGACCAGTATTTTTTCGACAAAGAACGTCACTGGAAACAGTGTTCCAGCAAGTTGACTTGTCTTCGTCAAGACAACGTTGCCTTGACGAATAAAAATTCACTTGTCAAAATTTTTCCTCCGTCGGTATTCTCTGTAATAGTTTTTAGAAGCATTTAGTCCATCACGTGTACCTAAGTGACATCATTAGAAGTGAAGACTCACAAATTTTAAATCGTGGCTACAGAAATTTTATGAGCCGGAAGCAGCCTATAATTACTTGACATCATTTGAACTATACGCTGAAAGTTAAAGAAAATAAAACTATGTAGCCGAGCCAACTCGAATAAAGCCTTTCAATAAATGCATTTTCTGGACAGCAGCCTGGCTGCCGTCATCAGCAATCAGTCAAACGGCACTGCACTTCTATCTGTTCAGTCAGGCTTTAGAGAACTGCGTTTATGTATTCATACAAAACCAAAACATGCTAAAATGATTGGTACAAATTTTTGTGCTACCCATTGCCTTTAGGAAACAGCAAAGAACCTTCGCAAAACTAGGAACCCCTGGGTTAGCACACCGCAGAGTCGCGGAAAATTTGTGTTGTCCCAATTAAAACATCTTCGACGAAAGCATGGTTGCCTTCTTCAGAGTATCTCACTGCGGCTTCCGTTCTCTGTCCGCCACAACTTGAGTTTTTTGTATCTTTCCCGTAGTTGACACGCCAACCGAGTGAGATAACGGAGCGCGATCCAAGTTCTGATATCGCTGAGCGAGATGCGATAAGGAGCGGAGGCAACAGCTACGAACGCAGGTGAATCACTTCCGCGCTTCGCCTGATTCAAAATTCACTAAATAAGAAATGCAGCAAAGATATATAAACAAAATAGATGTTCTTTGCAGGACTATTGAAGTTTTCGTATTGGTAAAAACGTGTGAATGCCAATCCATGCGAGCATTCACATCAAGCTCACTCCGTTCAACCGGATCTCAGAATGCCCGGCTACCACTACTGAGTGCGCATATTCCTCGAAACCGAAACTAGCGTTGAATTTCTGGGGCCTGTCTGCGTGGCTGAGCGAGATGAAGTGGACCAAGACGTTATAGGCATGCCTGGACGAATCCGAGCAGTACGTTTATCTGTCAGGTGCTGAGCGACCGTCATAGCGGACACGTTGCTTTGTCAGATGATATATGCTGCACCGAATCCCCCTGAAAAATAGATTCTCGCACTGTCGCATGTTTTGCAGAAAATCTTCGTACAGCCACGTTCTGGTGGATTGCGTCCGTGTACAAAGTGCGCGTAGAACATCAATTCTTGGCGAACCGAATGACTCGACTGACCGAGCGTTCTTGCGTCGGAAAAAAGGACACGGCATAAAGGCAAACCTAAAGGTGTAATATTTACCAACTGGATTTTGAGAGAAGGCAAGCGTGTGAGGGACAGAAAGAAAGTTACGTGGGCAGATCAGATTAAGAAGTTTGCAGGAGTAATGAGGCAGCAGCAAGCACAGAGTGGAATTGTCCTGCAGAGGGGAGTATAGTCTGGCTGATGGTGATGACGATGTTGATTATTATGATTTAGCCTACATAACAAAATGATGAAAACAATCTTACCCTATTGAGAATAGTCCCTGTTAAAAAAGAAAATCAGGCAGTTTTCGCACTTTTTGAACAACGTGGTACCACAATTTTATTTCAAGGCCACCTTTAGCAATGTTGATGAGACAGTATGCGTCATGCGTAAGAAGACCCCCGGCACCTTTGAGTGTGTATTTCTTCATTCGTTAAGTATATTCAATACTGATAATACCTACATTCACAATACCACGCCCACCATTGTCACAGCTTTACTGGCTTCCATCTTTGTAGTAGCAGGAGTGCTTCAAGTTTTTTGTATGAAACATCGAGAATACTTGATGCCACAAGGTGCTCCTCCAGGTATCTGACGCCTAAAACTGCCGGCACAATATTCTCATCCGATATTCGACTTGAAGGTCTTTCCTCCACTCCCCAAAGAGATAAAAAAATGAAAACGAGGCCCTATAGTCTTTAGAAGAACTTTTCTTGGTACATGCCCACGCAGTGACCATGCACCTCGGTTATTGTGAGGCGCGTTCATCCCCATTATCAAGACGAGTCGAAATTGAATACTGAATGCAAGTGTGCTATAAGATATTAGAGTTCATTTTCCGAGGATAAGACAATTTATACGACATGGAGATTTAAAGATGATAACAACGAATGATTGTGGATAGTAGTGGCGTATAACTTAGCAAGTGGTCGCCGAGCGTTTCTCTGTCACCGGTGTGTGTCACCTGACGTACGGCAAGCCGGTGCCTTGAAGAAATTGTAGAAGATGCGCTATATCCATGAATGTCAACAAAATGAGGGGGTCAGCTTTCTTATATAGTCACCAATTTCACAAATATATGTGTCCTCATCAGGACGTCCTACTTTGAAAAACTTTGTTCTGTGGTTACAAGGTATTAACTATACGCCATTGTGGCATCAGGAAAGTGATGTCAGATGATGACGTCACTACGCGACATCACAGCCTGCTTCAAAGCAAGATGATCCTAGAGGCAATGCATACCCACATATGCGCAGAAAGCTTCCAACGCCTCCGATTTCAGAGGCAGTGCAAAATACGGAACCTCGATAGGTATATAGAGAGCTTTCGGAACGGGGAGAGGGATGAATAAAATCGACCGAGAAGGTAAAAGGACAGTAAGAAAAAGACGACTTTCACATTTGCGTCTTTTTAGGTAGATGCATGACGGACCGTGCAATTTTTTTATCGCGCCATTACAGATTGATTTGGAGTGGACCTATTCCTCAGCGCGCACATGACGTGCTGCTATCTCCATGTCGCTTAGAAAGCCCTTCCTGCCAAAGAGGCCCCACTCAGAGTGGCAAGGACACGCCTGAACAATCCATGATGCGTGTAGAAGTGCGTCGTGCCTCTTATTATCATTTCTTTTGCCAATACACGTGATCAGATGCTCTAGTTACATACCCAAACTTCGGGACAACCCTCCAATTGTGAATTTACAGGTCAAAAACTTCTTTTCATCCACCGATGCTCGAGTGTGCTTGGGAAGGACCGCAATGCTGACGACATTAAAACGAGGCTTGATTCTATCTACCGGGCCATCAAGGAACCTATGTACTATTTGTTTGTCCCAGAAGTGTGCTGCTTATTTTAGGAATATTTCTGTTGTATAACAACGTAAACGTAGCGCGAAAAATACGAAGAAAGGGTACACCACAAGCGCTTACTCACAACTGAAAGCTTTAATGCTTGAACCGAAAATATATAACACTTACTCTTGGTGCTCAACAAAATCCCGCGCATGCGCATCGCGGGCAAAACGAAATGCACTAATACAAATCAAGAACACACCTCCTGCAACCGCTCCCCACCAGTCGATTTCCTTTCCATGAGTAGGGCGACTTCCTTTTCCGATAAGGCCAAAGAAGGATTGCTAACGCACATGGAAGCCCTGGCTTTATTGTGGTAGGCCTATCTGTTTTGCTTCCTGTTGTATTTTTGTGTTATTTTATGTATATATCATTATTCACTTTGAATATTTGAAACAATGTTTGGGTGTTTGATTGATATAGGATCTCGATATCATGTTGATGTCCTTCTCAACCTGCAATGGAAGCTTAGCACATAAGATGCAGGCTACTAAGTTCGAGGACGTGGGTTGGAATTCAGGCAATGGGGGTCGCATTTTGACGGGGGCGAAATGCAGAGTGCAACCGCGTGCGTAGACCAAGGTGCAGGTTAAAAAACCAAGGATGATGGAAATTAATCTAAAATGCACCACCGAGGCGTGCCTCATAATCACATCTTTGTTTTGTCACGTAAAAACTCCACAATTGCTGATGAAGTTTCTCTTGCGCTCACTATACATCACTGTTTGAAATGCGAAGCATTTCTTAGCGAACTTCAGCGAGTTTGCGCGAATCTGTCTATCTAGCCGCCTACGACATTTAGCTCTCCTGGCTGTTTGGATAATTGTATCAATTCCAAACTTGGTATGGCATAACATGACTATATGACGAGCACATTTGACTAGTTATAACATAAAAATGATGATATGTATGTCATGAAGGTCATGATTTATATTTCATGGTATTGCTGCTCTTGCGGTGGTTTTGTTCACATGACATGTTGCAAAACTCGTATGGTATGACATGATTACATGGCGAACAGAAGCGACAGACCCTAACATGAAAATATTGACATGCGCGTCATGTAACAACATGACTACATGCCACGCTCATGATGTGCTCTGGGCCGTTTCGCTAGCGTCACATATACCAAATTTGGTATTACGGTACGCGAATGAATGCCGAAGGTATGTGACTGCTGCAAACATGATAATCATCAGTGTAGGTGCGTGTCATGTAACAACATGACTACATTCCACGCCCATGATGCGCTCGCAGCCGTTTCACTAGCTTCACATTTACCAAATTTGGTATTATGTCACGCGAACGGAGGACATAGGTAAATGACATATCCAAACATGATAATCACGACATGCGTGTCATGTAACAACATGACTACATGCCACACTCATGATGCGCTCGCAGCCGTTTTGATAGCTTCACATATGCCAAATTTGGTATTACGTGACGTCAATGAATGACGAAGGCATGTGACTGGTGCAAACACGATAATCATGAGATGAGCGCCATGTGAGAACATGACTACATGCCACAGTCAAGGCGCCAATACACTTCGATGTGACTCGATGCGCGTGCGCACTGGCGTTCGTTTCGTCGCGTCACGCCCATATAGTAACATAGTATATTACTAAACGTCACACCGGCGTCAATTGCGACGCCAGGCGCCGGTTTCGCCATATATATACTCGCAGGCGTGCGCAGCGTTGCTTTGACGCATGCGCGTTTAAGCGCATCCGGTTTCCCTTCATCTCGAAAGTAGGAAGACGAAGTGCTGTCTGGGTAACGCATTGGCGCCAAATTCAGCATGTCGCATTTTGCGCCGGTTGCCGTCGGGCCGCGACGAAGGACGCTTGTCGCGCTTGGCGTCAGACTATAGAGTGCTCGCGTTTTGCTAACGTACCGTCATTGTGGTCAGCGTGGACGCACGTCAACGTTACGTTAAAGTGTAATGGGTCCTTCATGATGCAATCGAGGCCATTTCGCTAGCTCCACATATACCACATTTGCGGTTACGTGAAGTCAATAGATGACGAAATATATTACTGGTGCAAACATGATAACCCTGACATGCATGTCATGTAAGAACATGACAACATACCACGCTCATAGGGTGCTCGCGGCCGTTTCACTAGCTACACATATACTAAATTTGGTATCACGTGACGTGAATAGATGACGAAGGTAAACGACACATCCAAAAAAGATGATCACGACACAGAAGTCGTGAACAGCATAATTTACCTCCACCGCATAACGTTGTGATGATTTGGACATGGCACACCAACCTTCCTCATTCGTGCTTCGCATATCATCGATTCCCACTGTACGTGGGATCTGCCAATTTTTTCCTTTCCAACCAGTGCTTCGTTCTCACAAAATGTTTCATTGGCCTTGTGCTTTCGAACATTTTTTTCAATGTTACTATAAAAACTGTCTGCAGTTTCCGACTACTCATATGTGGTCGCTTAGCACTAATAGACTCGAAATACATGTCAGCGCACTCTTTGGATTCGCCTTTGTGGCAGTTTAAGTGCGGTGTGAATAAAAGGGGCCGATTAGGTATAGTCCTTATCAGCAACATGATGATGCTACACCATGGAAGTCGCTCTTGTTGAGCATGACGACCCGTATTCTGTTTGCTATACAACGTTATTGATGTGAGTTACTGCCGGCTATCATGGACAAAATTGTCATTTATTGTTGCTGTTGGATCCACTTGCGCAATTACGTAGGCGTACCACACCATCGGTCCCGCTACTAGCCAGCTATAGGCTACGGAACCAAACACGCATTTGTGAATTTTCAGCTACGTGCATAGCAAAGTTAAAATATAAAAACTACACCCAAGCTTGTGGGCTATATAGAAACAGAGAACCACCGCACAAGGAACGTAAGATAGACAAAGGTCTTCGATATCAAACCTTTTGGGGCATACACTATATAGCTAAAGAACCTTGTGGGTATGAACCCAATATGTAGGGAGAGTACTTAGGAATTACTCATTGGATTTGCAAAGGTGTATGTTCTGATAGCCGCAGTGTCGGCATTTTTTTTACATAAATCAAAGCCCATGTTGGAAGACCCACGGTGATCAGGAACTCCGTGTGCTACCGCACCGTTTGCAGTTCATGCGCAACATTTGCGGCAAGGTTTTGTCTCTCACTATTTTAAGATATTTCAGGAAGCCGGTCAGTAGTGGTTTTGGCGGCGAAGGAGGCTAAAGTCAACAGTGGTTCGAAGAAAAGTTTTCGAGTGCACACACGAAGGGAGGTTTACGATTGCAGGACTATAAGACACACATAAGTGCGCTGCGATGCAAAAGTAAACAGGAATAGAACAATAGTATGGTTGCGCATGACTGGTCGAGCATCACCGGCGTTTGAGAAGCTGGCACGAATTCCCGATACGGCTCTGTCCACGTTTCGTTTGCACTGGCCATCATGACCATTTCCCAAGTCGCTGAACTAGCTACTCCCTTCCCAGCTCACACACACACACACACACACACACACACACACACACACACACACACACACACACACACACACACACACACACACACACACACACACACACACACACACACACACACACACACACACACACACGCGCGCACGCGCACGCACACGCACACACACACACACACACACACACACACACACACACACACACACACACACACTTTTATTGACTTCTATAGGAGCGTCCACAACGCTTGCCAGGAGAAAAGCACAATCTGCGACAGAGCCAGGAACAACTCTGGTTGGCTGACCCACACAAAGGAAAGGTGATGAAGAATGAAAGAGGGGAGTACGTAGCGACGTTACAAAGTGACTGTCTAAAACCGCTGTGTAAAACAAGTCGTAACTCGTCATTTAGTTCGGTTTGCCGAAGAAACCGCAGCAATGACCTCATAGCCACTGGCGCTGAAGACTGGGTATGTCAGTGCCCTAAGAATCCGTCCTCTGAGAGAGATTAGTAAATGATGGCCACGATGAAAACTCACGCGTAAGAGGAGTGCGTCGAAGCTGGTTTTTAAATCGCCACTTGCGGAAAGCTGAGCTTCAGAATCACGTCGCTTTGTACCAGGTCGCCAGCAGCGTATAGACTTTCTTCAGCGCGCACAAAGCGGGTCATTACGCTGAGGTACGAAGGTAGAATAGCAACAAGATAGGACGAGCAAATTAGAGGCGCGCCTCCTGGTGTGCCGCGTAAAACACTGAATCTTTGGTAAGGCGTCCACAGAGAAAGAGAGAGAGAGAGAACTACATAGCTGCCTCCTTTGCGCTTGAATGTACCTCCGTCAGCTGCATACCCTCTCGGGTCTGCCCTGTATCGCCTTGTTGTCGGTCGACACACCGAAAGTTTTCTCGGCCATGCGTGCAGCTCGATGACTTCGAGGACCCGCTCAACGCGAGAGTGTAGGGAAAAGAGAGCACGGTTGCTTCTCTCACTTTATTCCGGGTGAACGACGGGTTCATTATTTCCTTCTGCTCATCGAACGACAAAGTTAGTGCACGCGCACAGGTCTCGCAACGGTGTCGAGGATGATTGCGGCGTGACTCTGTAGCAAACGTCGCTGATGGTGTTCGTGACGATGCTCTCCGCTGTTCTCCACATTAGTGAATAATTGTCGCCTTAACCAAAATTGAAGTGGGCGAAGCAGTGACCTCCAAGTCTTGGTTTGCCAGAAAAGCCTGGCATGCATTAAATTATCCGATGGCTGTTGTACTTGCAGTCAAAATTTGAATCCTACGTGATTGGCTACTTTTGTTGCCGTTAGCATAATAATAATAATAATAATAATAATAATAATAATAATAATAATAATAATAATAATAATAATAATAATAATAATAATAATAATAATAATAATAATAATAATAATAATAATAATAATAATAATAATAATAATAATAATAATAATAATAATAATAATAATAATAACAATAATAATAATAATAATAATAATAATAATAATAATAATCTATGTACACAGATGAATAAATGCATCTCCGACCTGCCTTCGCAATGCTCGATTTTATTTCATGTTATGCCTGCAAATTTTCTTCATTTCATCGCTCAACCTAACTCTATGTCATCGTTGGCATTCGCACTTTCCATCTTTTGGTATACCCTCCGTCGCTCTAGCTCATCATCGGCTGTCTGTCCATCTCATGACGTCACCTTCAGATGTTCAGTTTTCCCCTTATTATAACCTAGAATGTCGGCTATCTCTGTTTGCTACCTTATTTCTGCGGTCATCCCATCTCTCTGTGTTATGAGCATCATCTTTCGCTCCGTTGTATGTTGGGCCTTTTTTACCTTCTCTTCAAGCTTTTTGTTATTATTTGTCAAGTTTCTGCTCCATATGTTTGAGTAGTTTCTGCTCTATTGTGTCAATATGCAAGGGCTGTAGAATATCTGCTCTAGCGGCAGTTGTAAATTATCGATCATAAGTTTGATGTCTATTACATACACATCAGCTTATCTTTGTCCCCCGGTCAGCTTTAAGCTTCGCTACTTCTACAAATTCTAAGATGACCAATTCTAGCTCTGTCACCGGACCACTTAGCATTATGTATTTTCGTTTCAGTATTTATCTTGAACCCGATTTAAAATTTGTCCTGTAGCAAAAGATGCCAGTGGTCTCAGTGAAACTTTTTTGCATCTTTTGTAGTCTATTTCATAAGTCCCACGATCGTGCGCAACAGAGTTCCATGAATATATGTTCCCTTACCCTAGTATCCTCCTCAGTACTGCTTCTTCCGTTATGAGTGTTATTCGAGGAATGGTGTGAAACCTGGTAGTATTTCTGATCATTATAGAAATGCTGTAAGTTGTGTGCAGGGCTGTAAGCTGCCGCCACCTAGCCCTGACTTTTGGAATGAGAGAATTCCTCGCTCGTAATTAGCACGCCTAATCGCCACAATAAGTGTTATTTCTTCTTACAATCACTACATGTCGACGACGGCCAGTGAAATACTGCTTGTTGCGTCACGCAGGCCTCATGCAGTGGCAGGCTGATCATCAGTGACGGTTGATGCACGGGAACAATTAGTATGGCTGAACCCACGGGAGCGCGACGTACAGCGTGATCCGCATGCAGTTTCTAACAGACACCGTAACGACTTGTAAATCAGTAGAGTAAGGATATAATAATGGGCGTGAACGGCAAGTAATGGTTACGCTATGTTCCATATTTACTCATCTTGTGCAACCTATATTTACCGAACAAAGTGACACACTCTTGTGTCACTAGTGAACTCGTCATCATTCAGCCAACATGCTGGTTCATGTTGGCTGAATGATGACGGTTGTCCACTAGTGTCAGGTAGTGTTAACTAACCTATGTTAAAGCTGGCTGTATAATGTGGATTTATTTAGGCTATTTGCCACTTTCTCTTCACTAAATAACAGTAAAATAACAATCTCGCACAGAAATATTCAAAAGACCCACGTTCCGTAATACATTCTCTGAAGACCACCTGGATTTAGGGGTAAAGTTTCTTAAGGTCGAGGCTTGTCCGTCGATGGCATTGGCGTTCACCGTAGCCTGATCACATGCAGGGTGAGTGAGTGAGTGAGTGAGTGAGTGAGTGAGAACAACTTTATTATGGTCCAGTGCAGACGCTGAGGTTGCCACGCGTCACCCGGCTACTCCCACGTGCGGATCGGCAGGTCAAGCCTGACGGCCCTGTCGCGAGCACACTGGACGGCCAGGATTTGGTCCTGAAGTTCTAGGCTGTGCAGAAGCGCATCCCACTCGGGTTTGCTATAAGTCGGCCCAAGCGACCCGCACTCCCAGAGCATGTGTGCTAATGTAGGGGTCTGCCTGCAAGCGGTGCAGGCGGCGTCGGGGAATTTGTGAGGATAAATTGCGTTTAGGTATGCTAACGACGGGTACGAATGGGTTTGAAGTAAGCGCAACGAGACGGCCTCTGCTCTATTGAGTTTTGAATGTGGCATTGGAATGCCCGCCTCGTTATGTAATGATACCTCGTAATCTCGTTGTGTGTAGTAGGTGTGTCTTTATGTCCCACGTCGTCGGCACTGGAGCCGTCGCCCAGGTCGAGAGCAGCGCGGTCAGTGAGCGCGGGCCGCTGCTGTGTGGGTCGACTCGTTCGGGTTCCGTGCAACGCCGTTTACGGAGCCGACATGCGCGGGGAACCAATGTATGGTGTGAGGGACAATCGTATCGCTGGTGGAGCTGTTCAAGATCCTGGCTGCCTGTGTTGATATGCGGCCCGTTTTGAAAGGCTCTGACTGCGGATTTGGAGTCGCTGTACACCTCTTGGCACCGACTATTTAGCGGAGCGAGTGCGATGGCCACTTGTTCGGCCACCTGGGGGTTCATGGTACGTACCGTGGCGCTGTCCGTAGTCGAGCCCATCTGGTCCACGACCACCGCTGCGAACTTTTTGCCGTCTCGATATGCTGCAGCGTCAACAAAACTCGCATTTACGCCACCTTTTCCCTGTTGCTTCAGCAGAGCCGTCGCCTTTGCCCGACGACGTCCCTTGTTGTGTACAGGGTAAGTGTTGCGGGGTATTGGGGCAACAATGACGTTTGCCTGTATATGTTTTGATATACGCACGCTATTTGTTTCCAGCTCCATAGGGTTAAAACCTAGCTCACCAAGTATGCACCGACCAGCCGTCATAGTGGACAAGCGAGGCAGCTGCGAGCGTTGCTGCGTTTCCGCTATCTCGGCAGCAGAGTTGTGCACACCGAGTGCGAGCAAGTTCTGGGTGTGTGTGCGTACGGGAAGCCCCAGTGCTTTCTTGACGATTTTTCTGATAATCACGTCGAGCTTGTCCCACTCCGACCTAAGCCAGTTGTGCATGGCAACGGTGTAGGTAAAGTAACAGAGCACAAACGCATTCATGAGCCTTAGCAAATTGTCTTCCTCTATGTCTCCCGGAGACCCTTTTGACGAGCCGAAAAGCGTTGTCAGTCTTGGCGACAATCTTCCGCAGAGCGGTGCCATTGCCACTCTTCGCTGCAATAAACATGCCGAGGATCCGGATGGTGTCTACCCTCGGGATTTCCTCCCAGTCACTCGTGTAAATGTGTATATCGCTTTCTTCGACGGGTGTACATTTCTTAGGTCGGCCACCTTGTTCTTTTCTATAGAGCAGGAGCTCCGAATTGGCGGGTGAGCATCTGAGTCCCGTTTGGCGCAAGTACGATTCCACCTCGGTGACTGCTTCTTGAAGGGCATCTTGCACTCGGCCTTCGCTGCCGCCAACGCACCAGATTGTGATGTCGTCAGCGTAGATGGTATGCTTGATGGCGTCCACGCTAGCCAGTCTTTTCGACAGTCCGAACATGCAGAGATTGAAAAGCACCGGAGAAATCACAGACCCCTAGGGCGTGCCTCTATGTCCGAGTGGTACGTCTTCAGAGAAGAAGTTCCCGATGCGCAGCATCGCTTTTCTTCCAGACAAGAAGGACTTGATGTAGTTGTACAGCCTGGGCCCAAGCTCCAGTTTCGCCACAGTCTCCAAGATGAATTCGTGCTTGATGTTGACAAAGGCCTTCTCTAGGTCTAGGCCAAGAAGAGCCTTGGTATCTCTAGAGTATCCATCAAGAACTTGGTGCTTAATGAGCAGCATTGCATCCTGCGTTGAAAGGCCGGTACGAAACCCGATCATAGTGTGCGTATAAATCTCATTTCCCTCCAGGTAGTCGTTAAGTCTGTTGAGAATCGCGTGCTCTGCCACCTTACCCATGCACTGACGTGAGGGAGATGGGGCGAAGATTCTCAACGCTAGGAGACTGTCCTGACTTGGGAATCAGTACGGTGTCAGCTAGCTTCCTTTCTTAAGGAACCATTCCCGTTTACCATGCTTCATTGATGAAACCAGCTAGACGTTCTATGGATGCGTCGTCGAGGTTTCTGTGGGCTTTGTTCGTGATCCCGTCTGGCCCTGGTGCCGACTTGCGATTGAGCATTTGTATCACTCTCCTGATTTCAGCCTCTGAAAAGACTTCGTCTATTTCAGGTAGAGGAGGGCCGCCATACTCTGAAAACACGCCGTCTTCGCCCTCTCATTCGACCGGCAGGTACTTGGAAACTAATCAGGTAACGATTTCGTCAACCCCCTGTTCTTTGGTGGCTTCGTGAAGGGCACGGGCTAATGTGTGATTCCGGTTGGCTCTAGTGCTGTGCTCGTCCAAGAGGTGCTTCAGAAGGTGCCAGGACTTGCCATTTCTGATTTGACCGTCGACGGACTCGCACAGCTCATCCCACTGCTGTTTGCACAGTGTGTCGCAATGTTGTTCGATTTCTTTGTTCCACTTTGATATTCTTTGCCGCAGCCTACAGTTGTGCCTCTGCTTCTTTCATCGAGAAAATAAAGCTGTCTTGGCTTTGAGCAGGTGGGCAATCTCTCGACATTTAAATCTGTCTTTCTCTTCTTGGTGGCAGCGGTGGTATTTCTGCGAATGCCCTCACACTATTCCTCGATATTGTCAGGAGCACTGGCCCTTGTACCGCGAATGCTGCGAAAAAGATCCCAGTCAACCACCGTGAACTCTCGGACTCTGCTGCTGGTCCACTATAATAGAAGTTTGCAGAACGTAGTGGTCGCTCCCAAAATCCATGGCGGTGTTGGCCCATGTACTCTTTTCGACATTCTTGATAAAAGCGAGGTCTCGGCGTCGTGTCTCTGGTCGCAGAGTTGCCTATCCGCGTAGGAAAAGCCTTATCAGTGATTAAGGCAAGGTCTAGTTCGGTGGCGTCCTGCCAGAGGTCGCGACCTTTTCTCGTCTCATACACGTATCCCCATAAGCCACTGTGGGGCATTAAAGTCACCGGCCAATTCAACTGCCCTCTCGAGCAACCTCTTGAACTGCTGGCGCCTGTGCCTAGGGTTACTGTAGACATTCAATACAAAAACACTGTTTTTCCGCCGATTGCGCCGTGTTGTGTCAAGTAGAATCTCTACCATTACATATTCGATATTGCATCTGGCCATCTTCAAGTTGTGGGTGACGTGTGTCAGCTTTTTACTAATTAGTGTGCAGACACCGCGTCCTCCTGACTGGCCAGGGACTGCCCGGTAACCAGAAAGGGACGCTGGAGAGGCTAAGGTCTCTTGAAGGGCTATAATTTGAGGTTTCTTCGTTATTGTTCTAAAGTACTGCTGCAGGATTGCTCTTTTACCAGCGTACCCCCTGCAGTTCCATTGCAAAATATAGACAGTGTCTTTAATTGTTATCCATTGTGGATTCTACTTTGATCTCCGCCCTGGGGGGTCAGTGTGGCTCGAAAAATCTGTTCCTCCTCATAATTAACTCCTAGGCTATTGACGTGTACGGGAATGGCCACTTCCACGTTGCCAGGTGACGCACCCTGTGGCGCAGATTTAGGCAGTTTAGCGTAATTTTCTAGTGCAATGATGCGCTAGTTCATTGCCCTAAGCCCCTCTACTGGGCCACTGAGTCTGCCTAACACTCTCCGTGAGGCATCTGCCTAACACTCTCCGTGAGGCTAGCTACACTCCCTGCCACCATCTTAATGTTCTCAGTATTTGTAGCCAGCATTTGCTTAATCTCCTCGACTTGAGACTCTGTGTTCCTAAGCTTGCTTACTACCGCTCTGAGTTTGGTTGCCATGGGCCCATCTCCAATAGGGGCTGGAACCAGCATATCTGTGGTTTCGCCTTCAGTATTGCTGGGCATCGTGCTCAGCATTCTTTTAAACTCCGCCACTTTCATTTGCCAATTTAGTAAGCGTATCCTTAAGCTCGGCATTTACCTTTTTCAATCGTAGTATCATCCGTGTCTCTAGCATGCTCTGGGGACGGGTCGCATTGCATGGGTTGCTTGCCGTCATTACTACGAACCCTGTCAGCCCAGGTTAGGTTTGACTTGCCCCTGCTCTGGTCCTCGGTGTCATGGACTGCCCCGGACAGCTGGACACCCCGTATGTGTCCGCAGTCTGCCCTGGGCGAGGGGTCCGGTCTGGTGCTCGGTGCAGTCAGTCTTTCCCTGGCTAGGTCCGATACTGGATCCGAAACGGGCACCGGAGCTGGGACGTGGTCTGGTGCCACCCCTGGATTGAGACCGCGTCCTGGACATAGAACGGGCCCTGGATCTCGAACGGGATCCGAGACGTAACCTGGACGTGGAACGACTCCTGCAACTGCCCTCTGATTCTGGATCTTCCCTCGTGATTTGAATCGGCCTCCATGAGCCGATGGTTCGGGCTGGCCCTGCTGATGACAGTCGTTGAGCTCGAGGACGCCATCGACATTGACGGATGGAGACCTCTCCCGAGGGGCGCGGACCCTCAGGCCTCGCCTGCGTCCTGACGATATAGGATATCTGATATCGGTGCTGGCATTCTCTGGATGCGGTGAGGTGCTTTGCGCCACACAAACTGCATATTGGTTCACAAACATGATCCTCTTCTTGCTGGATAGCTTGTCTGCAAGCCTTGCAGACTGAAGCGTCGGGCGTCGGGCAGACGTCAGAGCGGTGTCCTAGTCGGCTACAGGCATAGTAAACATCAACTTGCTTCCTGTATAAAGTGCACTTGATGAGGGTGCCGCCATAGGAAACATAATTGGGAACCTTGTACACGTCAAACAGCACTATGATGACGCCAGTATTCTTGATTCTTTTTGCTCCGAGGGCTAGTGGATTTCTTGCGTTGACAATCTTTCGGTCGATGGCTCCTGGATCATCACTAAGAGGGATCCCGTGGATGACTCCCTTGCAGGTGGCATGCGGAGCAGCCACATATGCACTGACTTCGTGGCGCTCTCCGGCTACCGTAATTGCTTCAACGTTAACGTAGCGCATAACATTCTCTTGGCTCGAAGTACTGACGACCATACTATTTTGCAGGTGATTAAGACACAATGTTTCCGTGTTTCTCTCTTCCGGACCGAGCCCCGCCGCACTCCATATGGCCTCTGCCACGACAGACGCGCCAGAATTGCTAATACGCAGACCGCCTCTCGGCCTCACGATGACCTTAGTTTTTTCACATGGCAGTGGTGGCATCTTGCTTCGCCTTATAAGGTTTTTCTTGACATCTCTGAAGCTTCGACGGCCGGGTGTAGGTTCTTGAACATTCGTCTTAGACGCTGGCGTTCCGGCGCCAGCAGCTCTACTGGCTTTCTTCACTTCCGATCGTCTTTTAGTGACCGTAATCCATCTGGAATCCTTGTTATTCTCTTCAGCGTCTCCCTATGTCTTCGATGATTCATCTTCTATCTCTTAATGTGGTGAGAACAAGTACTTGTCTGTTTGAGACGCTGGTGCTTGTGCACCACGCAGACAGTGGCACGGCCTGGCCGAACGATGGCGTCTGTAGCTGCACACTCAGCGTCGTCGTCACGAAAGTCACTTATTAATGTACAAATAGTCCACCCACCGGTGCGATTCTTTTGTCCACAGCGTTCCTGATGACCTTAGAAGTCCGCTGCGACCCAACTTCTGGTGAATGCGGCCTCCGATAACACCAAGAAGCGAATAAATCACTGGAGCCGATCGCAACGCGTCCGACCTGCACGGCGCCATCACCAAGCTCCCCACATGCAGGGTATACCCACTGTACTTCATGACGATGACGCTGATGACGATCGAAGATGATGACGTTGATCATCACGAACAACGACTGGCTTGTGCAGTAGATGCCATCTCGGTACACCCTGCGATGCATTTCGTATGACTAGAAACAACCAAGAACCACCAGGGAGACATGCACAAACTGCAGTCTTTGCCAACATCAGGCTAGATCCGGTGACGCGAACAGTAAAAATGAAGGCGAAATGAAATACAGAACTCAACACAACACACCACCAGTTATGACCAATAAACATTGTAAATAATTGTATGCCGCTTTCTCACTCATCTATATGTGCGAGTGGTCAATGTCACGGGTGACTGATCAAACGATCCCACTGCTTCGCCCACTCCTCATCGTTCGCTTCGTGGGTGTCCCGTGATAGCTCAGTTTATTTTCAGTGAACTGCGTTGATTACTCCACCCCCGCTTCTTCCCTTAAACCAATCTATGCTCCGCAGGGGCGTTTGGTGTGTAGCGTCACCCCCGACCCGAGCTAACGGGGGAGTTTCTACTCCCTCCCACGCCTAGCCGTGCGTGGCTGAGCCACGTCCGGAAAAAAGGGGATCCTGGGCATTGAGCCGACGCTGGGTAATTGGACCATTAAGGCCCCCCGGCCGAGGCAACACACCCCTTTGGCCCTGGATTCACGTAGACGGCACCTCTGGGCTGACCCACCCAGGGAAAATTGGCAGTCGCCTTTTCCTATCTCTCCCTCCCTACATCTTCGTCTTTTCTCCTCTTTAAAGCTATACTGTCTTCTTCTCTCTTCAGTTTACTTCATTGTTTCCTGGCGGCAAGGGTTAACCTCGTGTAGGTATCAACCTTGGGTGTGCTATATCCGGTTATATAGTGATAGCGTACAGCTGGCGTTGTGCAGACTTCTTTCAAGTCTTGCCGTGTCCCCTTGTTGGGCTCCATGGTTGGTGGTTGGCGCTGTCACTAAACACACGCACTACTCCTATGGCTAAACAAGCTACTTTTCTCCTTGATTACCCTAAAGAAGACGGGTGCACCGAAGCACCCTTCCATTTTTTTCTGAAAAGTAATGGTATATTTCACAAATATCTTGTCATCCATGGTGAGCACAACCTAACTGCTCCCAAAATGTCTCGTTTCCTGGTGACTAAATACCTCGGAAACACTATTCGAACAGGCTACAAGGCCACGAAAATCACTAACGGTGATTTTCTACTTGAACTCAAGGACAAAGATTAATTTGAGAAAATGAATGAGTTGAAATGCATTGGTGACGTACCGGTCACAGTGTCTGCACATAGAACAATGAACATGAGCCGTGGTGTAATATCAGAAAATGACTTTTTGCACCTTAGTGATGAACAACTTCTTAATGGGTTCCATAATGAAAATGTTATAAAGGTTGAAAGAACCTTGATTCGCCGGAAGAAAAGAGCAGATCCGCACTAAGCACATAATACTAACCTTTGACAGCTGTGTGCTTCCTACCACACTAGATGCAGGCTACATCAAAGTACGCGTGAGGCCGTACATCCCGACCCTCAGGCGGTGCTATAAGTGCTAGCGGTATAGGCACGGATCGCAGACATGGCGGGCAAAGCAGACATGTGCCAAATGCAGCTCCAATGAACACAAGTCCGACGATTGCGAATCATCTCCACATTGGGTGAACTGTGATGGAAGTCATCCAGCCTACTCTAGAACATGTCCTAAATGGAAGATCGAAAAAGAGATCATCTCACTAAAAGTAAAGGAGAACATGATATTTTGTGAAGTAAGGAACCGTCTTTCATACCTTGATCACACCAGCTTTCCCGAGGTGGTGCAACGGGGGGTGGAGCCACGAGTGCCTCGACAGTCTACTGCGGTCACCAACAGTGGCCCAGTAGTCATTTCGTGCACCCCCATGTGGCTGCTGCTATTGCCGCGCCACCAAAATGAAAGGTGGGTCTGCAGGCTTCAGCTCAACAGGCCCCGAAGTTGAATAAAACTACAGAGACCTGCCCTATCAGAAAAATTGCCATGGTGGATACTGGAAAACATGGTGGGCGTAGTGCAAATAATCGTGGGCATGGTGGAAACTATGATGGATATGGTGGGACGTAGTGGAGATTATGGTGAATATGCCGGGACATACTGGGTGTTATGGTGTACAGAAGATGGGTAAAGTGGAAATGATGGTGGAAAGTAGAGGCTAGATAGTGGGCAATCATGGGACACTCAGCCCACCATTGCGATAATGCTGGGAAGCCCTAAGCATATGGTGCGTGGTGCTTAATATGGTGGGCCACATGGTGTACCAAGCTGAGAAACTCTTCCCACCATTGCAGGGGCGGCGCCAGGATGTTTTTACTGGGGGGGCAACCACGAAAAGTGAGTTCCTCCGGGGGGGCAAGCAAGCTCTGCTCCTACTAGGTTTTCAATATATGCTTCCGGGCACTTGGGTGGGCATAGGGGGCAGGCGAGAATTTTGGGGGGGCTCTAGCCCACCCTTGCCCCCCCTGGCGCCGCCCCTGCACCATTGAGATAATGCTGGGAAGCACTAAGCAGATGATAGGTGCTGCTTGTTATGGTGGGCCACATAGTGTACCAAGCTGAGAAGCTCTGCCCACCATTGCGATAATGCTGGGAACCAGAAAGCAGATGATGGGTGGGCTCATAATGGCGAGCAACCTATATAGTGTACCAAGCTGGGATCTTTACACTACATCTTCTACCACCATGATTTCCACCAAAGGTTAGGCCTACCGACCAAGCCCGTACAATTGTGTTATCCGTGCTTCTGTGTTTCAGAATACACAACTTCGACGATTAATAATGACAATACAGCACAGCCATGGCATCAATTAACCTGAATGAAGCATTTTTTATTGTGTATGGTGTCCGCGCAAGAAGCAACAAACATCGATGCGACGCGATTCAAGCACTCCCAGAGAACGTACTTCTCTCCTCACCGACAGCCGCTGGTCGCACTCGCCGGCACTTTCCTAGGCTTTTATGCGAGAACTCTGACGTGGCAATTCGTATGCTTGGGGAACCAATATGATAGCGTAATGTTTACGGCACACTGCATTTGTTTTGGCCAAGCTGTTATGTAGTTGTTGCTATTGCAAAAGAGCTACAGCATTGCGCTGGCACGACTGCCCTCTACGTTGCGCGAAAAGCATCCCAATACTCAATAAATAAATTAGGTGGGCGTATCTATGGAATGAGCCTAGAAGCGTCATAAAGCGTGAGCGGATGTCGCTCCTTGGAACGAGCGCGAAACGGATATTAAACTTGGCAGACCCCGCCGGTAAACTGTAGCTGCTCCCCAGTCCACTCGGTTTTTTTTTCTTGCAGTTGTGAATTATAAAAAATAGCACTTGTGCCATTAACACAGTGGCAATCGTTACAGGCAGCAGTTGCTTGTGTTTAATAAATGTGGCAAATTTTAGTAGCAGGTGCAGATCTTGTCTATGTCGAGTACACGACAAACAGTAACTGTTGAACCTTAAGTTTGTATGTCAACTAACTATTTAACACACTACCAACCTCACGTTAGTATGGCGCAGTGGTTAGTGTCTCCGAATGGGAATCCGCATGTTGCACGTTCGATCCTCCGTGGCACCTTGTTTTTTTTACGGGACGGGCGTTTTTTTACATCGTTTCTTATACAATTATTTTTTTATTTTTTGTGGCAAGCTCGTCACGGTTATTTTGACGCTATTTCGCGCTGAAGCGTTGCCGGCCACTCCAGCACCCACCATATCTCACCATGTGCCATGGTGGACGTTTCCCAGCATTCACCCACTACACTAATCCACTATGATGGGGGGTGGTTGTTGACACCATGCCTACCATTCGTTTTTTCCAATAGGGTGGTCGTCGACCTTTCAGTGCCTCGAAGAAGGCAAGGGAAATCGATGGACTGAACACAAGCGTCGTCGTCACCCAAAGATCAGCGCTTTTTGGAGCGCAATAAGAAAGGGAAACATCCCGTAACCGCTCCACCAAAGGGGTCGGTAACCTGAAGGGTAGCCTCCCTTTAACACATCTTAGCACATTCATCTGAACACTAGGACACATACATTTCTTCTCCATATGACCACACAAATACTACAGTGTATTACCAGAGGCCTATTTAATAACCTAGATGATATCAAAGACTTGAGCCAAAAGTGGTCTGTGTTCAAAAAACTCATTTAAAGTCAAATCATGTGAATGTCTTAATGAATATGCGGTTTTTCGTAAAGATCGAAATGGTGACTATTACTCGTCTGCACGTGTGGCCATCATCACAAAAAAGAATCGTAGCATGCCAGCACATTGTGCTACAAAGCTCTCTTGAAGTTGTGGCTGTTCACCCTATTATATTCAACCATCTTATAGCTATCTGCTCCATCCACATACGCCCTCACAAACTATCCAATAAGACAGAGTTCGAAAAGCCTATTGATCAGCTTCCAGAACCATAAGTGTTAATTGGAGATTTTATTGCTCACAGTTTGCTATGGGTGATACCAGATCTGATGTGAGAGGTCGTGTAATAGAAAACTTTCTTCTCACATCTGGAGCCTGTCTGCTCACTAAGGCAGAGCCAACATACTTCAATACCACACACAATTTATATTCATGCATAGATTTAGCCATTGGGTCACCGTAACTCCTACTTTACTTAGATTGGAAAGTTATTGGTAATTCATATGAAAGTGACAATTTTCTGACTCTTTTAGTAACAAGACAACGGGATGACCAACCATCTTATTCTAAAGAGTGGAACTTTCATGGTGCAAACTGGGTGAAATTTAGATAGCTATGTAAACTACGCCTCGAAGAGGTAGACCACTTGGAAGTAGAAGAGATGGCCAACTGTATCTCCGAATATGTTCTTACTTGTGTGAAAAAGTGCATACAGCAGTCCAACAATCATGAAGTTAACACAAAGCCATGGTGGAGTCGTGAGTGCGAACTTGCAAGAAAACAGAAAAACATAGTGTGTAGCACTTTTTCTCGCTACTCAACAATAGAAAACTTGACAAACTTCAGAAGTTGCAAAGCGAATGGCAGGCGTATTTGCCGTATAGCCAAACGGGAAAGCTAGACACACTACATATCCTCAATAAACTCCCGCACAGACACCAGCAAGGTGTATAGTAGTGTGCATAAACTTGAAGAACAAGGCCCAATCCCTCCCCTTTGGTCAATGACTGCGCTGATACAATAGAAGAACAGGCAAACGCTCTTGGTGAACACTTCGAGAAAATATCAAGCTCAGAAAATTATACTGCTAAGTTCTTACGCCACAAAAGCATAGCTGAAAGGGAACCTTTGTGCCCGAACAAGCCTATATCAGAAGGACACAATAAACCACTAACACTACATGAGCTGAAGCTTGCCCTTGGTTCCGGTGGAAGTTCTGCCCCTGGTTTTGATACAATTACCTATGGAATGATCAGAAATCTCCCTGATGAAACCCTGGACTGCCTTTTAGCACTTTACTAGAAGATTTTCAATGCCGGCAAAATACCCTCTGCTTGAAAAGAAGCAATAGTACTACGAATTCTTGAGCAGGGCAAAGATCCCTTTTTGGTAAATAGTTACAGGACAATCGCCCTCACAAGCTACCTACTTAAAGTGTTTAAAAAATGATTAACTGCCGCTTAGAATACAACGGCATATTACAACGGTATCGTATTACTTAGAATACAACGGTATATTGGAACCGTGCCAGGCTGGCTTCCGTACAGCTAGATCCACAACTGACAGTCTTGTCCTCCTCGAGTCGTATATATGTGACGCGTTTGTACACAATCAATACTGTCTGTCTGTCTGTTATCTTCGATCTTGAGAAGGCATATGATCCTGCCTGGTGATACGGAATTCTGTAAAACTTATGATCTTTCAGAATATGTGGCAGGTTGATTACCATCTTAAGAGATTACCTGTCTCAAAGGAAGTTTCCTGTAAGAATAGGCACTGTGTTATCGCATACATTTCTTCAAGAAAATGAAATGCAACAGGGAGGAGTATCAAGGTGAACACTGTTTATAGTTCAGATGAACTCTCTTCGCTCTGTTATTCCACCTGTAATATTGTACTCCGTATATGTATATGTGGACGACATCCAAATCAGTTTCAAGTCGTGTAACTTGACTCTATGCGAACGCCATATACAGTTAGGTGCTAATCGTCTTGCGAAACGGGCTGATGAGAATATCTTTAACACTGACAAGACTACTAGCGTGCTTTTTTCCGGATGAAGAGGTGTACATCCTGACTCTTGCATACTAATGAATGGACAAAGCTTAGTCATCGTGAAAGAACAAAAATTTCTCGGAGTAATATTTATGCTAAAATCACCTTCATCCAGCATATAAAACAGCCTGAAGCTAAAATGTCTCAACACCATGAAACTTTTACAGATTTTGTCGCATCAGTCGTGGGGAACAGACAGGCACTGTCTCATATCTCTGTTTAGAAGCCTGGTTTTGTCACGCATAGACAATGGATGCGTAGTATATCAGTCAGCTTTAAGGACAGCACTCAAACTATCGGACCCTCTATACCACTTAGGCAGCCGGCTGGCACTTGGTGCCTTTCGTAACAGCCCTATCCACAGCCTTTATGCAGAGTCAGATCAGTGGCCGCTGGAACATCAGCGCATGTATCTAGGAGTCAACTATGCAGTTAGAATTATGTCTCTGAAGCAGCACCCATGCATAACACTTATGATTGATGTGTCCACTAGTGAATTGTACCTTAATCGTCCTTCTATCGCCCCACCATTTACACTGGCAATAAGACCTGCAACAGAAATACTTGAAATATTTTTCAATGAATTAGAGGAAAGTGACCATGCCGAGCACATCCCTCCCTGGCAGCAGTGTACAGTCACTTGTGACTGGTCTTTCAAAGACCTCATAGAGAAAAATTGTCGAAGTGCACTCATTGAGCTACATTTCTTGGCCCATTGAACACAAATATTGTTTATCCGCATCCTTCTATGATGGCTCAAACATCTGTATCTTGTGCAGCCTACGCGCAAAATTTCTCCAACACCAGAACCATGCATACACATACCAGCATTTTCACGGCGGAAGCTCATGGTATCCTGCTTTTTATACAACACATATACAGAAGTTCATAGTGTACACATATTCTTAAAGTGTTGTCACGGCCCTGTTTTGTGGCAAGTACAGCAAGAACCACACTTTTAAGAATCTCCTTAATGAAATCTATGCAGCCTATAATCTAAAACTTTCTATTATTTGCTGGATTCAAGGTCATTCTGGGATTGCGGGCAATAAAATAATTGACAAGAGGGCACGAGAAGCTGTTGGTCGGCAAACTATAGATATAACCTCTGTTCAGGGTGTAGATTCAAAACCTGTGGTACGTAGAGGTCTACGCAACCACTCGCAAGCTGAACGAGACAAACAAGTCGGCAACAAACTGCACCTTTAAAAAACCCCAACTAAGAGAAGTTATCCCATAAAAGCTCAACAGATTCGCCAGTCACTCACTCTAACATGGCTCAAATCATCATCATCATCATCATCATCATCATCATCATCATCATCATCATCATCATCATCATCATCATCATCATCATCATCAGCCTGACTACGTCCACTGCAGGACAAAAGCCTCTCTCCCATGTTCCGCCAGTTAACTCGGTCCTGTGCTTGCTTCTCCCAATTCATACCAGCAAACTTCTTAATCTCGTCTGCCCACCTAACCTTCTGTCTCTCCCCTAACCCGCTTGCTTTCTCTGGGAATCCAGTCAGTTATCCTTAATGACCAGCGGTTATCCTGTCTACGCGCGACATGCCCGGCTCATGTCAATTTCCTCTTCTTGATTTCAACTACGATATCCTTAACCCCCGTTTGTTCCTTAATCCACTCTGCTCTCTTCTTGTCTCTTAAGGTTACACTTACCATTTTTCTTTCTATTGCTCGCTGCGTCATCCTTAATTTAAGCTGAACTCTCTTTGTAAGTCTCCATGTTTCTGCTCCGTAGCTAAGTACCGGTAAGATACAGCTGTTATATACCTTCCTCTTGAGGGATAGTGGCAATCTACCTGTCATAATTTGAGAGTGCTTGCCAAATGAGCTTCACCCCATTCTTATTCTTCTAGTTACTTCAATCTCATGGTTCGGCTCCGCGGTTGTTACCTGCCCTAAGTAGACATAGTCTTTTACAACTTGAAGTGCACTATTACCTATCTCGAAGCGCTGCTCTCTTCCGAAGTTGTTGTACATTACTTTCGTTTTCTGCAGATTAATTTTAAGACCCACCTTTCTGCTCTCTTTGTCTCTAACTCCCTAATCATGAGTTGCAATTCGTCTCCTGAGTTACTCAGCAATGCAATGTCATCGGTGAAGCGCAGGTTACTAAGGTACTCTCCATTAACTCTTATCCCTAACTGTTCCCATTCTAGGCTTCTGAAAACCTCCTGTAAGCCCGCGGTAAATAGCAATGGGGAGATTGTGTCCCCCTGCCTTACACCCTTTTTTGATTGGTACTGTGTTGCTTTCTTTATGAAGTACTATGGTAGCAGTTGATACCCTGTAGATTTCTTTCAGGATGTTTATATATGCTTTATCGACGCCCTGATTCCGCATTGTCTGCATGACTGCTGATATTTCTACTGAATCAAACGCCTTCTCCTAATCTATGAAGCTATGTATAGTGGTTGGCTATATTCTGAGCATTTCTCTATTACCTGATTGATAGTATGAATGTGGTCGATTGTTGAGTAGCCTGTTCGAAATCCTGCTTGTTCCTTTGGTTGATTGAATTCTAATGTTTTCTTTACTCTGTTAGAAATTAACTTTGTAAATAGCTTGTATACTACAGAGAGCAAGCTGATCGGCCTGTAATTCTTGAAGTCCTTGTCATCTCCTTTCTTATGTATTAGATGATGCTAGCATTCTTCTAAGACTCTGGTACTCTTCCCGTCAGGAGACACCTCGTAAACAGGGTGGCTAGTTTTTCTAATACAATATGTCCTCCATCTTTCAGCAGATCTGATGTTACCTGATCCTGACCAGCAGCTTTGTCTCTTTGCATGCTTTCCAAAGCTTTTCTGACTTCTTCTATCATTACTGGTGGGGTGTTATCGGGGTTACTGCTAGTTCTTATAGTATTAAGGTCGTGGTTGTCCCGGCTACTGTACAGATCTATGTAAAACTCCTCCGCTATTTTAACTATCCTATCCATATTGGTAGTTATTTGGCCTTCATTGTCCTTTTAGGGCATACATCCGATTGTTGCCTATCCCAAGTTTCATCTTCACTGATATGACACTCCTTCCGCTTTTCAGAGCGTGTTGAATTCTCTCCATGTTATACCTTCTTACATCGGATACCTTACGCCTATTAATCAACTTCGAAAACTCTGCTAGTTCGATTTTGTCTGTTGAACTTGAGACTTTCACGATTTGACGCTTCTTATTGAGATCACTCGTTTCCTCGGAAAGCTTGCCAGTACCCTGTCTAACTACCCTGCCTCCAACTTCCACTGCACACTCCGTAATAATACTCGTCAGATTGTCATTCATTGTATCTACGCTAAGGTTGGTTTCCTCACTAAGAGCAGAATACCTGTTCTGAAGTGAGACTCTGATTTTCTTTACTTTCCCTCTCAGTGCTAGCTCACTGATTGGCTGCTTGCGTATCAGTTTCTGTCGTTCCTTCTTCAAGTCCAGGCGAATTCGAGACCGTATGGCTCAGAATAGGTTACACTTATGCCACACATAAACACTTTTTGGCAGGCACTGATCCACCTACCTTTATACACTGTGGGGAGAATCTAGCCGTTTCGCGTGTCCTCATTTAATCTCCTGTGGTTCACCAAGCATGACTGACCCATTTCAGGGAGCTCTACCAGTATCATATCCCACTTGATCTCGCGCTGTTTTTATCAACAAGTACTGCTGAATGGACGAGTTGGTGCATGATAAAATGATATTGCTTTAGTGCAGCTCAGTTTTAACGTGAAGGAAAGATACTATGCAGTCAAGAAGGGGAAAAAACTGACGACAGTGGCAGCGCTAACTTCCAACATTTTGTTTATTGCGTACCCTTACAACACATTATATAGCTCATTCCACGTGACGCCACACACATGACAATACCGCACACGTGTGGCACAGCACACTATCAAGCAAACCTAGTTGTGACCTGATTACAAATTATCAATTCTGTGCTAATGCTTCACAGCACGCGCTCCAGAAAATTGAGCTCTTTTTGAGATAAGGCCACAGACGGCGTACTCACACACAGCTTCGCACATTTTTCGATAGCGTTCGCCTCAATAATTTTTTTTTGTCAACTGGTCACGATTGCGGCCCAAGATGACGCACTTATCAAAGAATGGAGTGCATCTACACGTCTTATTATGCGTAGTCTCGATGCATATACTCGATGCAATGTTTGACCTTAAGAGACTTATTTATTATCTTGCGGAAGTAAAATTTCTAACACTGATATCCCATCCTAGATACCAGGCCGGGCCTCACGTGTGAGGTACCACCTGGTGCAAAAAACACAAGTATATCTGAGCCTTCGGAGTTCTTGGTCGAACAAGTACTTCAGCCGTGGTTGTCTCGGGCCTTGCTGACTCATTTATTATCAGACTCGAGCCTGTGCAATGAAGGCCTCTAACGAAGTGACATTCATTTTAAACGCACTGTGTTTTAAATATACCATATACATTCCCTACACACCTTTTTTTTTTTAAGTAAACAACGTTTGTAGTGGCGCTCTTTGGTCTTAGATGCCCTTGCGCCATTAAAAAAAATCAATTTATGCCTAATGTAGTTCGCATTGCCCCCGAAATCGAAAGCTTTGGAAGCTTTTCGTACCTCACGTAGCTTTGTACTGCTTCCATGATGGGGGCAACTATGGACAAGCGACAATGCCATGTGATGACGTCATCCGCGTGACGCCACGTTATCTGACGTCACCATCACAATAAAAATCTTGGTGATGTTTGTTAATTGTCATGATGAGCTTATATGATGAGGCTATCAGCGGTAAATACTTGAGGCCACTCCTTTTGACTCCGACGGTCTTTTCTTGAGTTTGATGAGGCATCCAAGAAACCCGAACTGGTGCATTCTGAATTTCCCCCCTCCCCTTTTTTTTCAGGGATATGTTCCGCTTCCTCCACCGCTTCAGCCGTATCGTGCCTGTCTTGCTGCTGCCAGTAGTGTTGGTGCTGATGCTGGCGATGTTGCCTGCGCGGAGGAGCACTGCCTGCGCCCACGTGTGGCCGTCCACACCATGGCCGCCGTATGGCATGCCACACCGACCCCTGCGGTGGGGCTACTTGGCCTACGGTTCGACGATGCTGCGCTGTGACAACTGGCTTGCACGTTACTATGCGCGACGAGACAAGATTAGGGAGTACCCATACTGCATGTACGGAGCCAGAGGACTGTACAACGTGAGGCCCAAGCCTTCGCTGCACGACATCATATACGGGAGCCACAAGGGACCGGCGACGGATAACGACCATTGAGATGAACCGCTTGAACTGAAGTGAAATGTTAAATAGCTTTAGACAGATAAGTTAATTCTTTCAGAACTCTAGTGTCATTATTATCGCCTTCACAGGTTAATTATCACAAGAGAAATTGAGTTTGAATGATTAATTTTTGAAGTTCAAGGTGGTTGTACACTGGGTTAGTTGGTGCAGCATACAGCTGACTGCAAAGCAGCGAACAAATGCCAGGAACGAAAAATATAATGACAGGACGTACGAACACTTGCAAAGTTATAATATAGAACACTTATCCTGTCAACTTTTTTTCTTCCGTTCCTGCTGTTTGTCCGTTCATACAATTTACAACATTCCATTTCTTAGTTTCGCGCCAAAGCTTCAGCACGAACATCTGTGTGACATGTAGAATTTCAAAGTTTTCACATATTTTAGTCAGAAAGGTTCAATGATATTTTCTGAAAATTTTCTGGAACTTGTTATGACAAGACAATGTGTGTCTCATAACGGAAGGTAAAGCAAAACCATTAGTATCGATAAACAATGACGTACGCCCGAGCACGTGCCGTCACATTCTGTGGCGTCACGTCAAGTTAGTGCGAAAATTTCAAGGTGGCGTCGCCTCCTGTATTTTCCTTTCGCGCCTTTCTCTCGCTTACCGAGGAGTCTTCTCGCGGGGAGAGATGTGCTTTGGGCATTGCAAGATGGTGATTCACTATTACGAAACAATGTCATGTTTCATTAGTGCTTCTTTAAAGCGACATTAAGTACAATAACAAGCGTCAGAAAATTAGTATTCCATAATACAAAAAAAAAGACATAAACCTTTCTCTGATAAGCCACGGGATGTAGGGAAGTCAATTGCAAATCCTGCTTGATGATCTGCACAGGCTAAACGAGGCAGAGGGACGCAGAACGATAAAATGAAAGAGAGAGACACGGAATGAGAAAGACAGAGAGAGAAACATCTAAATGCACAAACCGAATCAGAGATGAAACGAATGAGAAACACAGCTAGTGAAACAATTTGAATTACCTGGAGCAGTTGAGGTAACTTTACACATTTTGAAAATTGTTTGCTAGGGCTTAGTGTCTCAAAACTAAATAGCGTACTTTTGGCCTTTTGCTGTCCGTCAACAACGATTGTCATTGGTCCTGTGTGCCTTTAGTTGCATTATTTACACGCGTTTGTTACGTGAAGATCCCAATCGGCGTAAGCACTTTCAGTGTGGAATAGCACTTCTGATAGGAAAATGGCCAGTGCCGAGTTTTGAAGAATGTGCAAGCAAACTAGCGAGCTAGAGAGAGAGAGAGATAGAGAGAGAGAGAGTTGTTTATTTAGAGCAAGGTAGGTAGGTCGGCCTGAGCGATGGTATGATCTAGCCTCCCATTGTGCACTAGGGGAGAGAAGGGCGAAGAAAAAAAGTAATGAATGATGATGGCGAAATAAGGAGGTGTGTATGTACAGTACCGTCTGGTTGGAGCCGCGCTTGCTGCCTAATATTGTTGTGGCATAGGACACTCTAAGCAGCCAATCTTTTTTAGAGATTGTTCATGAATTGATTAGCGCTTAAAATAAACTTCATATTGGTTTCAAATATTGATACCAAGTTCTGGATATTTGAGCTTCAAAAACGAGGCCGAAATTTGAATGAAATACTTTGAATTTATGACGTCTCAATGAGATACTGGCATTTTGTGTGAGGTGCGAAATTCAGAAGATGACATTTTGTTTCTTTTTGTTTGTGGCAGTTGAACGACTACCACGCAACTGGTGACGATATCCTAAAATGCTCCTGTTTTTCTTCAAACTCATTTAGCGTTTCTCTTTGGTGTACCTTAACCGCAAAGTTCACGCCCACACAATTTTTGCGCATCCATTGCTCTTCGGGAGTCGTTTTTCATGGGTGCAGCCGTGGCCTTCGCAGTTGGCAGCAACTATCGAAGCTAATCATGGAGACCATGGAGTGGCATACAAAGCAGCTGAGAAATAGACAGACTCTAACTGGCTGCAGGTCGTCAAGTTGGAGACACACCCTTGGGAAAAAGAGGTGATCTGTCCTCCTGTGGTACTTGCAGCTGTGTAAATATTTTTGTCTAATGATGGTTTGTTTGGTAGCTGATTTATTATGCAAAGAATAGCTTGAGGGGAAGGAGGGGCGAAAAGTTTGTAATAAAGTTAGTGCTTCTTTCGAACGTTACTCTTTTCTTTGGGCAATTCCCTGCCAAGGTGAGCGCCAATGAATGGGAACGTTAAGCACAGATAAGCTGAATCAACAGGACAAGATGCTTATGAAAAGCTGGCCATCGTTTTGGTAAATTGGTATATTTCTACCAAAAAGACCATTTGACAAAGATACATGCCCCTTTCGAAACACTCGTTAATTTTTTGTATGTTTATTCAATGTATCTGCACTTTCCTTGAGCAGTTCATACACATCTCTGAAAGCGCACCGACGCTCGTGCTTACGAAGGTCTCCTTCTCCGTTATTTTTTAGTGTGATGCAATGTGGTTGATCGCAGGATATTGACGCCGTTGTCCCGTCGTCATGATTTCAACACGCATACGCCACTTGAGCGCCGTGGTTGGTGAGAAGACCTCCCGAGCCGTGAAGCGAACTTGGATACGCAAGCCAGGTAGCTTCAAGTGAACACAATAAAACGCTAGGTTGCTTCGGATGTGCCGCAGGTGAAGCAGGGGCGGAAACTCCCCATACCTCCCATGTATTCACTCTCGCATGCCGATACGCAGCAGCAGCGCCACTTTTACCACCCTACCGGAAATAAATCAAGAACAGACAATTTCTTTTATTACCCGAAACAGAAAGAAAGGACGAAATATTGAGAAGAGGAGGGCTGACGCGGAAGCCCTCCTTTCGCACTTCGTATGCAAGCGAAATGCACTCGAACGTTTTTTGTAGGTCCATTGGCCGTTTGGGCGATGGGGACATCCGTCAAATTTGGTTAATTATTTTTGTTCAAGTTTTGTTCGTGTGTTCTGAAGAGGCGAAAGTTAAGCTGACTGATTTTTAAGTATAGCAAAAAGCTCACTCAGTACAAATAAAATGAAATTTGTTTTACACGTTTCGTATAACAAAAACACATGCATGTAGAGTGAAAGCGTTAGTCTATGAAATTAGCTTGAACATACAACTGACATACGGACATAATCAGCAAACATTGAACTCAGAATATCCAACCCAACGCGAAAATTGACAATCGCGAGTTGGACACGTCGTATTTCACTCAATCATGTTTGTTTGACGGCGCACATAGTTTTCTTACAGAACATGGGTACCAATTGAAGATGAAGTTCAGAGGCACGGAGTGGCTTGAAGTGATCGATATTGTTTCGAGAGAAAACGTCACTCGAAACAGTGTTTCGGGCAAGTTGACTTGTCCTTGTCAGGGCAACAGCGTTGCCACTGATAAGAAAAGTTAACTTGTCGAAACATTGGCTCACCGAAACTCCATGTATTAATATTTAGAGACATTTAGTGCACCACGTGTATTTGAGTGACACTGTTAGAAGACTCACAAATTATCAAAGAGCTGCTACAAGACCTTCATGAGCAGGAAGCAGCGTATAATTACTTGCCATCATTTGAACTATACACGCCAAAAGTATAAGAAGCTAAAACTATGTAGGTGAGCCAACTTGGATTGAAGTCTTTCAATAAAGCACATTTTGCCGACAGGAGCTTAGCTGCCATCTTCACCAATCGAACAAGTGACACCGCACTTCTTTCAGTTCAGTCAGGCTTGCAGAGAACTGCGTTTAGTCACATGTACTCATGCAAAATAAATACCTGTTCAAATAATGAGTCCAAGTTCTTGTGTTCACTCGTTGCTTTTAGGAAACGCTGGAGAACCTTCGCGGAACTAGAAATCCCCGGGTTAGCACACCGCACCACGGAAAACCGGTGGGGCCCGCTTAAGCCATCTTCGACGAATGCATAGTTGACTTATTCGGCGTCATCTCACTGCGGCTTCCATTCTCTCCCCGCCTAAACTCGCGGTCTTCATTTTTCCCGCAGTTGACATGCCAACCGAGCAAGATAACTCAGCTTGATATCACTTCTAATATCACTGAGCGAGAGCTCGAGAAGGAGAGCAGGCAAGTGCTACGAACTCAAGTCAATCACTTCCTGCACTTCGCTTGATTTAAAATTAACAAATTAAGGAGTAAGAAAATACATTCAAACAAAAGTTCTTTACGGGAGTATTGAACTTTTTTCATTTTTAAAAATCTTTTGAAAGCCCATAAATGCAAACATTCAAATCAACCTCACTCTGTTCAACCGGATCTTGGATGCCCGGCAACCGCTACGAGCTTGCATGTTCCTTGAAACTGAAACTAGTACCGAGTTTCCGGGGCCTCCTGTAGCTGCATACACAGGCAAAACTGGCAACCGAACGAGGTTAATAATAGAACATCAAAGCGACGTGGACAATAACAAGAAGAGTCGAACGCCCAGCAGAAGCACGCCGATAATCATTCCATCGATTGTGCATGATAACGGTGCTGTAATAGTCAAGGAAAAGAATTCAACCTCGTCACTAACCTTTTGGAATCTGCATTCATTTACACGATGGAACACGTCATCCACACGACCGATGGTGGTCTTATTGCAACTTATGCATGCTTCACCCATTAATTACGCAATATTTTGGAATAAAAAGTGGCTTACGCCCCTTGCCAACTTTGTGTGATGAAGGAAATTGTACAGGTGTCGAAATGTCTGTGTGTTTCCACCATAACTCAGACAGTGAGCACATTTTTAACCTCATAATAATTTCACCACACGTGACACAATTTTTGTTTTGTCTTTAGGCTGAGTAATAAATGGTGTTTTGTGCCTATAAGACATGAAGTAATCCCGTTATACGGTTGTCAATTCCTAGTTCTGAACCGCTGAATAACTCTTTATTTAACACTCAACGCCCGAACGGGCCACTTAAAAAAAAGAACCCTGAAAGTGTTTTGGCAATTTTGTAAAAACACATTAGACTGGAGGTCCAAGTTCCCAGGACCATTTAGGGATAAATTTGAGCCCTCTACGTAAACGTTGAAATTTACTAAAACTCTTTGAAGATGCGACCCGTGCAGATTGGTGCAGATCACTGCAGCTCGGGCAAACACGTTTTCAACCTCCTATTCACAAAGCGACATGCTCTGGCCCCTCGAAGTCACATGGCTGCTGATATGAATTGGTGGTCATGGGCTGTAGAGTACGCGAAAGTGAGATCGGCTGGTAGGGTGGTGGCACTTGTCGGAGCAGATATGAACAACTTCGCGATCTTCGTTTCTGTTGCCAGACGGCGTACGTTCGGCCGGGCACACTGTGTGAAGGCCTCCGAAGCTGCGTTCAACTTGTCGGCGTGCGATCTCGGAGATCTAGAAAGGCAAAAGCTCAAAATCGCCGAGCACGCTCATGAGAGCTCTGCGATCGCCAGCGATGCCAGCGCGCCTCACGAGTTCAGGCGGCCAGGTCGAGGTGAAAAGGGGTGTATGAATTGTCCGTAGCGACCTTGGAACACAGCGTGCCACTGAATTTTTGGTGCGAATGGTTTGATGATGCTCTAGCCTAAACGCTAACAAAACTACAAAAAAGCGCTTTGTAAAACTCAGGTAGCTCCGCAGTAATGTTGCCAAGCCTGAAGAAAGTGCAGAGCTGGGCCGCCTTTTCCACTGTGGTACTCTTCCTTTCTTTTCTCTGCTAATTGTCTCCGTTTTTAAGTCTTCTTTCCTTTGTTCATTCATTTTTGCTTCACTCTCTCTTTCTGTGTCTCCTTTCTTTTTCGTGCTTGTTTTATCTCGCTGTCGATTTCCCTCCCTTTGATTCTCTTGCATTTTTTTCATTATTTCCCTTTCTGTATTTCTTTATCTCAATTTTTTTTCTCTCTCTCATTATGTTTATACTTTGTCTTACTCTCTGCCCTCCACCTGTCGGTCCTCCTTATCTTCTATTCTGTACTCCTCGCCCTCACTTTCCTTTCCCACTCCTTACTATGTCATAGCATACAAAGCTATGCCATGCTCTGCTATAGCTTGCCTGTATACTCGAGTGATTAAAATGCTCGCCTTGGGATCCTGAGCACGCGGGTTCGAATCCAGCCTCACCAAAAAACTTAGGGGTTCAGCTTGGCTATGCCAGAATATACGTAGCGTCCGCTATGGATGATCAGATGAATGGACGGACACATGGAAGCATGGACGCACTTATGCCCAAACGGAGTCCAGCTCCAGTCCGCTAGTTCCACGTCACTTTAGGAGCTTCCAAACCTTCTACGGTGCGCCGTGTAAGGTCACTGCTCTTCGGGCATGCGCAACCAGGCTTTTAATAGGCCCCGTAAGGCTCCTCAACCTCGACTTGTGTAGGTTGCGCTATAAAAAAGTTTATTTGCCCAGCAGTACCTCTAGTTCCACGTAGATTTCTTTCCATATTTTTCTCTATGTGAACTCGTTCTCTATCTTATTAGACTTGTTGGATTCCACGCTGGACAAATCGGCGCACGTTCTTTGAGAGCGAAGCAGAAGAGTAAGATTACGAAGAGAGCGCCTCATTAGTTTAAAAAACCTGAGTTAACAAATCAAAAGTATTTCGTCAGAACTACCAGGGTTGAATTCACAAAGCTCTCTCTTGGCTACGCATTTTCTTAGCCAAGAATCCTCTAATCTGAAGAGCCTAGGGATTACTTTAGCGCGGGTACAATCGTAAGCTTATTCGGCACTTAAGCGGGCGAGGAAGGCACGCGATAGCCGATGAAACGACAAGGAAAGAAAGAAGTGTGTGCCGATAATATCAAGGTAGCACGCAAAGCGTCTGGCATCGAGAGTATCCGATGATAGCCAATGATTTGCTGCATCTAAGTTTCAGTTCCGCGAGCGTCTGCTACAACGCTTACGGGATGCCGCGTACGTTGTAATAGAGGTTTTGGTGTGCTGTGCGAAGCCAAGCACTCGCCTTCATCAACGACTGTAACTAAAAAATAAATTGCTCGATGACCTTAAGCTATTGAGGCAATCCATGCACTATCTCGCCAAGTACAAGTGAAGACACTCCAGGTACACCACATCAATGAAACCACGCATTAATCAGTGCATGCAATGTATGAAAGTATGCCTCAAATGTCTTCCCCTGTTTATCGCGACCAGTCACCCTACATTTTAATGAAGCTGCGCTGCTACTCAACTAATCCGGTGTAATATAGCACGGTATAGTGGTGAACGTAAGAGTGTTTTGTACCTAGACGTAAAAGGTTGCATTTCTTACAATATTCTTATTACAACACACACCGGGAGCGAGTTTCGTGCCTGCGGACGAATTGTGCAGAAATAGAGAACAGCAGTAATCAAATGAAATTGTGAGCGGAATTTCGCTGGTTCCATGCACCACAGCATTTTTATAAAGCCGGAATGCGAGAACGTGCATGTGCTTACACTTGGATATATGTCTACGTAAAACGAGGGAGACTCGTCGGGAGGTGTCTCAGTGCTAATGCTTTTCACAAAACACGGTGCAAATATTTCGTCCAGCGTTGTTTGAGTGAACAAACAAAGCAAAAGACGTGTATATGAGTCTTGAGGTCGAGAGACGTTATCACACGTGCAAAAAGGACGAAAATAGAGAGATAGATAGATAGATAGATAGATAGATAGAGAGAGAGAGAGAGAGAGAGAGAGAGAGAGAGAGAGGCCATCGTCTCGTCTCCGCGAAAGCTTGAAATGGATAGATAATAAAGACAATTTTCTGGCCCAGCAGACGTCAGGGAAAGTTTTCGCAAAGCAGCGTCAGATGCTGGGAGAGCATAAAAAAGTGGAGTACGCATTTTATGGGAGCGACAGCCGCACAGAAAGCGAGATGAAGTGTGACTGTCTTTAGATGTGAGAATCAATGCTAATTAGGTGAGTTGTGAGTTAATGACACAAATCTTCCTTAAATAACCATAATGGAAACAAACTGAGTATTCATCGAGTGAAAGTGACACTAGTTACAGTGAATTCATAATAGTTGATTAGCGTTGTCACAGGCCGGTATATATTTTTATTTTTTAATTTATATTTGGCAAACTATGAGAAGGTAGCGTATGTTAGAGCAGGCTATCCCAACATTATGACAGTAATGTGCAAGATAAATAGTGCACGGTTATACAGCCATACGTGGGGGTTTCTATCTTCTAGTGACTTTGGGCAAACGCGTTCTAACTATTTTTTATATTTTTGAGCAAGTTTCACCGGACGTTTTTGCATTTGGCGTCACTCGAAGCATTGACGATATATCAGCAATAGGGTGAATGCAAGCACTGCTGCAGTGGATGATCAGTTACAGCGCTACAATCTACGAGGTACTGGGTTCGATCTGCAGTGTCACCGAGCACTTTTTTTTAAGAGGTTGCCCGGCCTGAGATTATGCGTGGCGGCGGGTACTAACTTTTTGAGAAGGTGGCTTTCGCACTCTCTTCTTTTACTCCACTTTTGACCCAAAAGCACTGTGCCGTGCTCCTTCATAAATTACATAATTCAGGGTTCATAACTTGCCCCTCCATCCTCTCTTTTCGCAAAAGTGCCCAGTGCTGAAATACCAATAACATACCTGGCATATTACTTTTTACGTGTTTAGATATTCGACCAGCGATCAGTCGTCACGGTGTTTTGAAGAAAATCTAGATGTGCAGTGAGCTTACTGCTTGCGGCCAAGTTGACTGCCTTTGTCGGGACACGTTTTTGTGCTAAATTGGTGGGCATCATTACATGCAACAAGGCCAAAGAGCACGGACAGTTAGAGAAGACACAGAGTGATTCGTTGTGTCTTCTCTCCCGCTATCTGTCATGCTGCGCGCTTCAGTATAATGTCGCTGTCAATGGTTAAAATGAACAGTAGCAGTTAATCGAGTTCTGCTGAGAGGGTCCCCTATTGGCCAGAGCGGAAGAGAACAATGGCCAGTTGATTTGTGTCATAGAGAGATACTCTGCTTTTGGTTACTACAATCAATATTTAAAGCGAAGTTTATTTTTATTAACAACAGTTCCAATACAGATGAAAGGTGCATGAACAAAATTCGTGTATTCAACTTGACTAGGTTTGTGACCTTAATAGCAATTGCGGACCGGTATTACAATATGCAGAAATATCACACACATATACAACCACCGGTGATAGCTTGTTTATTCTGATTAACATTGATATGTTGAAATCGATATATTCGACCAACGCAATGTGTACAAGATATGCCATGTAGAGTAGCTATGCTCTAAACTAATCTTCGCTGGTTGGTTACACTTAACCCAATTTCTTGCTCATGACTGTACGTTGGCAAATGAAACAACTTCTTCAAATGCACATATTTTGTATAAGGTTACATTCTTTTTTATGCAGTAAAAAAGAAAATGAAATGCATAATGACTCAGAAGAAAAAAGAAGTAGAAACAAATTCAGCTAAATCATTACCAAACTTACTCATCAATGACAAATGGATTCTTATTCAAAAGATACATACATACATACATACATACATACATACAGACATACATACATACTACATACATACATACATACACACTACATACTACATACATACACACAACACACACACCACACACACACACACACACACACACACACACACACACACACACACACACACACACACACTGAGGTACATGAATAATACAATTGTAAGCTACTAAGCTCCTTGGTGCAAACAGTATTTATAGTGACAGCTATAGACCCCATTTCGTTTCCCGAAAACACTCCTCAAAAAAACTTCAAAGTTTGCACATCAAGACAGTTCCCATACAGCTGTAGTATGCTTGAAAAAGAATTCAGTTCACTGGTGGGCAAAGACTGTACACTAATTATGTGAGGTGATGATCCAGTGCACTGCATGTATGTCTTGCTGCTGGCCTCAACTGCGATGTTGCTCAGCACATATGTGTAAAATCACAACCAATACTATGCCACTGCAAAAGTAATTATGTGTCATCTGCATAAAACAGGGACCAAAATAAAAGAACATAAGAACATTTACCTTCACACAGCTCAAAAATGTAAATACATTTCCATAGAGTTTGCACAGGTCATATGAGAATAGTAATAATGGTTATAAACACATTGTTAGTTCCACTAATAAACTATTAGGATGCCAGCTTCGATATTAGAGTATACGAGTACGTTTGTAGGGCTAAAAATGTACAGACATCTAGAAAAAGATAAGTTAATGCATGCTATAGCTACATATAAATTAAAGTAGATACTTTTATTTCTAGTCTGCGTAAAGCTGCATAGATGATAAGTCACTTGCATAGTACACAATTACACTATGAACAAACCTATCCAAGCAAAGTATACATTAAAAAAGTTACACTTACACAGTAGAAACAGAGAAGTAGACTGTTGAAGGACGGACAGGCAGTAGGATAACACTACACAAGCACTAAAATCTACTGTTAGATATACTAGGAGTAGTGATGATCCTCTTCCTTCCAAATAAAATAATCCACATAGATTCACTTCCCAGAGCTTGTACACACATGGCATCATTGGTACTATACAAATGGGTGTATACTGAAGGATTATATCGACTAACTACAAGATTACCACATCCATTGCTTTAATTCTTATACTACAAAGAATGCAAACACAGTTACTATTGCCGACCATGGATGCTGTAATTTATGGCAGTTAAATGCAGAGACACGCAGGCACTTTGATTAACATGCATGTTAAAAACTACAGCTCAAAATTATTTGCCCACTAACACTACAGCAGCCTTTAAATTAGTGTCATAGTTTGGTATCTTCCGTGCAAAATTTAAATAATTTGGAATGCAAGCAAAAGGAACTGCTGAATAATGCACTGCTAAGAAGTTAACTGCAGCTGCACAGAATGTTACTACGTATTCAAACTGCTCCTGTCATCACAATGTCCTCTTTCTGCTGTCGTAAACTTTAAGCAGGAGAACAGTCACTGGCAGTCCGTTTCTATTTGTTGGTCTTCTGTGCTCTGTTCTTGATACAATGTACATGACCGTGGAGCACCGGATCCCTTGTTACTGCTGGAACGTTAGAAAATACAGATCCTTGTTACAACCATGATACATGCAAAAGTGTACAGTTGTTAAATATGTGCTTATATTTACAGATGTATTCTCAGAAGCCGATGACAAGCCTCAACACACACACAAACAGTGAAGACTGAAAATACATTTTATTATGATACAATAGCAATACTACAATGTTATAGATGAAGGCATGAAACTTCTTTCAGGCATAATAAGCCAATAAAATTTCTTCTATTTCGACTTTACACTAGGTGCGAGAAGCACACCACAAATAAGTTCACTAAGAAACACAAGTTAAACTGCATTACAACACAACAGCTACTGTTCATACCTTTAGGGCTGTCTAACGTAGCCAGCTCACCATACCGCGTATAGGAGCAAATGGGCAGTCTAGAAGACACAAAGCCCTTGTGGATTAAGAGTGTGCTTGTTGCTGACATCTATTATTCCAAACGAAGAGAACCTTTCGAAAATGCACTTTATCAGGAGAAATCATACGCAACAAACACAACGGGCTCCTACAGGTGCCACCAATACTCACCATTATTGTTGATATCAGCGTCTTGCCGGATGGATATGCTGTGTCCTGCACAGAACACCAAAGGAGTGCTCCATGACTTGGCTTGCATGTGTGCTGGCTGCATCGCACTGCTGCTGAAGTAGACTAGGCAAAGACAGAGAGATGAGGAGCCATGGCTTTGAAACACACTGAACGTAACCTTTAGAGATCAACAATGCATACTTAGGTCAGGTGCATATTGTAGAAAAAAATATATCACTATGTGATGAACACGTTCGGCTGAAACACAACATGCCACAGCACTGAGAAAGAAAAAGCGACATCAAGTAAAAGATGCAGTTACTAGCCCTATGACGTCTGAGACTTGTTCAATAGGTCTTTCTCTTTGCAAGTTGTGAACAGCCAGGCGATTTTCACCCACTAGCTATTTACGTTCAGATCACTTGATCCACAGAGTGAGTCACAAGCTCGAGAGCTCAATAAGGAATCAAAGTATTTGTGCTCGTTCAAAAGCACGAGCTTTTTAGCCTCAAGTGATTGGAGTTTCATTCATAAGCGGCAGGCTTTCAACTTTCAACATTATCAATTATCTCGCAATTTAGTTTTAATATGTTCAGTAAGCATTATGTCTGAGAATAATACAGGTATCCACTGCAAGCAACCATGCTTGGGTTCTCAATTTGTGCACAGTAAGTGGTGTTCACTTAATCATATGTATTAATAAAAAACTAACCTAGCAGCCAGCCGTTAGGCAGTTTTGTGCCCTCAAGGCTCGCAAGCAGATTGCAGTCCTTCCAAATGAGGCTGCCAGGTATGCTTCCAGCCACATCCAGGTTCGCTGAATGATAACAGTCCCAGCAGTGACATAGACTTGCACAGTTAGGGAAGCACATGTCCGTCCTATTTTTGTACAGGTTCTCCAAGTCATGATGAGGCTTAATGCGTCAGTGTGTGCAACCGATGCATCATAGCACCTTAACAAACTAATCTGTGCGGATCTGTGAAAAGCCAAAAACAAGATATTTAGAAAAAATCATTAAGAGCACTCACTGCTCATACTTATTTGATGAAGATATCACTTCGTCAAAGTGACCAAATCTGCTATATTCACTTTGAAACAAACTGAAGCCTCATGCGAAATTTACGTACTGCAATATATATGTCCTAGTGAAGTATAATGCTACCGCAGTGGTAATCGTCTATAGAACTAATTTTTCAAAATAACATAAATTCCTCAAGTGCAACTTGGCTCCTGGAAAATAAATTCACATTAACTTTCCAACTATCAAACGTAGTAAATCAACAGGTCCATCCTAATAATCAAGCAAGAGCTCACTTATATCAAATCACAAAAAACTTCTGATGTATTTGCCCACCTCTCCTTAATATATGTATGTATATAACAGTATTAGTAATGTTTTCATGCTTGAACTTAACATAGGGAAACATTATATCTGTTGGGCTTAAAAAGTTCCACAAGTTATAGTACTGCGTGAATAGCAACACATTTAGTTCTGCAAGGTCAACTCACCGATGGCAGCATTTAGTAGCCATCAGTGTCATGAGGAAGCTAGGTGTGCTCTAGGGCCATCAGGCAAAGGACATCTGCACACTAGAAGCTGCCGATGACAGCAATGAAGGGCTGGCCCGGCGTGCACGTCTATTGATATAGTGTAAGAAGCTGGCCATGACCGGCTGTTGCCAAGGCTCTAGTGCCGTGCAAAACGATGGCCAGACGAACTTGGAAACCTGTAGTTAGCCGGTACTGGCCTGACAATCTTCATCCAAAGCAAGGCACCGGTGAAATCTTTGCTCTTTCTGGGGGCCAGAGGAGAGCTTCGCGTTCACTGGACTCTCAGCTGCCACATAGAAGTTCTTACCAAAGAACAGTCTAGGCACACTGCCAAAGTAAGACGATTCACAACTGAATGTAGCATCCTCGCAGCTTCGGTTCATCATATCACAGCGCTACCCAGAAACACAAGAAAAGCTAAAAAAAGTTCTAGTAAATGTCCAAAAAGGATAGTCCAAAAGTACATGAGAAGTCTTGTTGAGATGTTATTTAAACCTAAGCAGCTTGAAAACCTCCTGTAGCTGTGCTAACGTCCACGTTATTATACGGCGAGAAAACTTCTAGCAAGAATTCTAAAAAAAAACGTCTTTCTAGACTTTTTAAAGAACCTTTGTAAACATTTACTATACTTATATTATTATAAGCCTAGGTAAACGTCTTGTCAAGATTCTAAAAAGGCTTTTGCTAGATTTTCTAACCCTTTTTAGACATTTATTTTTCATAGCAAACCAGCTTGTTGAGTGTTCCCCGTGGTTAATTTGTTGCATCATGTCAGCATTTTACAATCTGTGCATTTAGCTGTTAACTGTTGAGAGTGACAATTAGAGACAGCAACATGATTTGGCATCAAATAATTGCTGGCACTACTCTAATCAGCAAAATTGGTGCCATATTTGTTGAATGAATTAACTAGTGTCTGCCGTCTATCATTACGATAATCTGTTTTGCTTGGAGACAAGACGGGCTTTAAACGTCTACTCATTTATGTTTCTGGTGTTACCTGGACTGTATCATACTGTACATCTAAAAGTAAATGTAAATTTTCAACAAATTTTGTTGCATACTTGTGAGCTTTATAATACATAACAATGCCTGCACACTTTGTCCCAAAACTTGCATGATTTATAGTAACTATAATTGTACAAAGCAATTGAGGGGCTGGCCAGATAATTTGTCCAGAAACCTGCACACATACAAAAGGCACAAACTGTTCTTTTCGAATAGACTTCTATCAGTGCAACAAAATTCAGCAGGCAAGCCTAGCAATCACATTGGCCTATAAGCAAATATATGAAGGTAGAAAATTTGTTACTGTAAAAAAGCAGCAGTCGAACAATTGAATTTTTTCTCAACCAGTGCGCTTGATTTCAGGTATTTTAGAACCATGAATAGTTGAAATTAATGGGTTTCATTACAAATCTTTGTTTAACAATCAAATCATAGTTTTGGCAACACCCCGAATTCTAATTCCATCCCATAATACTCGAACAAAAGACACAGCGAAGTAAAAAACGCTACAGTATTTCAGACTGTCTTCTGTCAGTCATCATTAACAATGGTAAACATGGTTAGGTATCACTGTAATATATCACACATGGTTAGGTATTGGCAAAGTTAGGTATAAATAAGTACAACAGTAGAAAATCACTTGATTGCACTTATGGCATTAAATTCGAGAAGACAATGAAATAAGGTTACAAAAACATTAAAACAAAATATTCCGTCATTGACACAGTGAAAATAAAAGCATTGATCTGCTACAGTTTATTGCAATGCAGAAAGTTCAATTTTAAGTGACTAACTGCAGATTACACAAAATAACACACAAAATTACACAAAATTACACATAAAACCTTAGAAAGCAGCACTGACACATTCAGAGACGTGCTTTGTGCTTGTAATAAAATTCAGCCCTGAGAACAGAAAAACCGCCTCTGCAGATAAGTTATGTGTCCAGGGGGACACAAAGTAAGTCAATATTGCTGTCAGCTACCAAATAAACCGAGAATACCGAAATTTCGGTGCCTACAATAAGTGGTTATGTTTGCATAGAACAGTTTGTGGCAGTCGTGCTTTACGCACTCCCACTGGGAAAAATTCTTCAAACATGTCTATGCTCTGAGATATTCCTCTCGGAAGTTTATTGTGATTTTCACGATTACGCATGAAAGGATCAGCGAAACGTTACTCCAGGGTGGGACGAGGAGTCAGTGCTTGCTATCACCAGCCGGTAGTAAAAAGCTAACCATAATAATTCTTGTCTATGGCTTTGACCCAACGTCAGATTATAGGCAGCACCTCAAGGAGTAGTAGCTGTGTGCTAGTGCTCAATGTCCGGCATGCATAATGATACAAGCCACAACTTAACTTTCCAGTGGGATATCTGAGCACATGCTGCTATGCCTGCGAGTCCGCAGCGAACGTCCATGCCTCGGAAAAAAGGAAATCTGTGTCAAGGCCAGCACGCGAGCCCGCCTGACGCGATCAACAACTCAACGGCGTCATCACGCGACGGCGCCTTTCTGGCGCGCACGTGCAGTGAGTCATCTCAGCCCGCGAGCCCGTCGAGTAAACAACCGGCGCCTTCCTGTCTGGCGGGTCTGACGCAATGCCTGGCGACGTCACTCGTCCTTGGGTGCAGCCACCTGCAGCGCAGCCTCTCCATATTCGATGAGAAAGAATGACGCGGCCCAGCGGCGACCCCGTTGGAGGATTCTGACCTCATGACCAGCGGCGCTTCTGGTTGGACATTTTGTTATTCAAAGAATCCACCCGGTGCATATAAAAGAAGCCCGGCGGCGCGTCGCGAGTAGCAGTCCTATGTGAGAGCAGACATATGTGTCGCAGTTGAGCTATGTGTTAGCAGACATGTGTGTCAGAGAAGAGAGCTATGTGATAGAGAGTTGAGCTATGTGTTAGCAGACCTGTTTGAGAGCAGACCTGTTGGAGAGCAGACATGTGTGTCGCAGTTGAGCTATGTGAGAGCAGACATGTGTATCAGAGAAGAGAGCTATGTGATAGAGTTGAGCTGTGTGTGAGAGAAGAGAGCTATGTGATAGAGAGTTGAGCTATGTGTTAGCAGACCCATTTGAGAGCAGACCTATGTGTTAGAGAGGAGAGCTCGGCTCTATACATGCTGTACATAAACCTTGTTTAAATCACCGTCATCTCGTCCGCTAGTCTATCAGCTCTGCGCAGAAGCAGTCGCGAGCTGAGAAACCTACGCTACCAAACGGCTGGTGACCTTCCTGGCGGAGTTCGAAGCAGTGGCGCTTTTGGGACCGTGTTGGCGTCGCCGTCTTTCGAAACAGTGGTTGCAGCGGTGAAATTTCGAGGCGCTCTTCGTAACGTCGTCGGAGGTGCGCGTCGTAACAATGCATGCCAGAATCCTTTGGATCTATGTAGAAATGTGACTGGCTCAAACTTTTAATACATGCATGGCCGCCTGCTGCAGTCACTGATAAGTTCATTATTGAATCTCATTCAAGGGCATGGCTGACAGTGATAATTATTGTTGCACATTGTGTTCCCCTGAACACTTAGCTACCTGCAAAGGTGGCTTTCACACACACAGCTTACACTCTGACTTTTCAAAGAAAAACAAAAGGCTTGAATATTGAACATCCCTGAACAAGCGAGCTACTTGAATACAGCAACCAGGTGGCTCAGTGAATTTCCCTTTCTATAGGAAGCAGAAGCCATGCGCAGCTGCTGTGCATTCAGTAGCCAACTTTTCCAAAAGCCACTATTGATGACAGGCTTGTCCGGAATTCTTTCATACTCAGTTCGTACGAAGGTGCATGCATAGGCTGCGATTGAAACACCGAAAAAACAATTTGGCGACATGAGCGACATGTGTCTCTCAGAAAAACTGAATTTGTCAGTATATTTAAAATGATTTGGAACAATGTGTCTTAAAATAAGCAGGATGTACACAAGCTAGAGATATTACAAGCAAAACTTTCTTTATGTTCTTGGCGAACACAGTTGCAACCTTACGAAAGAAAATGCAATTTTCACATTGCAGGTGTGTCAAAACCATGCTTGAATTGCGCTCGTGCATAGTGCATTGAAAGAAAACTCAATGTTACCACAACACATACATGAAGGTATGCACTTTCATCAAGTATGCATTGCAGGTAACCTATATTATTGAACATGTACTTTGATTTCAAATACAACTAATGTAGCTTTTTTCAGGCTGCTCACACTGGGACAATTATACCTATAATGTCAGAAATTGGTGTCACTAAATTACTATTGTGTGCTGCCAAATTATGGTCATCAGTTTCAATGATTCTGGTTGGCTGAAATTGCAGTACCCCTCACTCAAGCATCACAGGCTGTCTGATGAAAAAAAATAAAAATAACGAGACACCCACCTTGAACCACACACCATTCCAATGAAGCATGCAAGCTTCTGCAATGATCTCCGGAAACCAGAATCTTGGAAGCTATTGACCGTGATTTAGCAATAAGGTTTGATGAAAGTTATTTTCGAATTTGGATAATTTCTTCAGTGCCAATAGCTTGAAAACTTGCAGTCTATTCTAATATGCTCAAAAACAAATGTGGTGTCCATTTTACATTTTAACAGCAATACGTGCATGATTTCTGCATGCTTATTATGATTTATAACATTATCGCGAGTTTTGAGCGATAAATAAAATATTCATTCTGCACATACCGCAGATTCTGTCAACATTTGTAGCGCAATTACTAGAAAGTATACTTTATCCAATATACTGTTAAGCTTGTCATTATTCAGAAAATTTCATTAGAGGTGGTGCTACAAACTATTCCTAATGTTCGTACACGTAAAAGTGTTTAGCAAAGTTTAAACACCAAAGTTTGGCGAGGTGCATAAAATATTTAATAAACCAAAACAGAATGCAAACACAGTGGAAACAAGCAGAGTAAAATAGATGGTGCTCGAACGCGTGGACTAATGACTGAATTAGGGCTCGCACAGCAAAATACAGCAATTTGGCCACATTTAGCCATGAAATGTTTGTTCTAAAATACAATTCAGGATAAACTAATGGCTTAAAATGCACGGATTCAGGCCGCATGAGGCAACCAATGTTGCTGGTGTATACCGAAATTTGGAATTTTACGAAACGAGCTGCATGAACACTTAGGTGTAAGTGCAACCTTTGTGAGTCCTACGAAAGACGATGCAACACGCTGCACACAAACGCGCACCAACTAGACTATCGCGGTAGTTTATGAAGACGCGTGCCGGCGCGGATGCACACACCGGCACACATTCGGCCACTCGCAAGGAAAAAAAAACTTCTCTAATAGTAGTCATAACGTAAAACGATACTGTACCTGCTTAAAATGGAACGTACATCCGATAAAACTGCCTCAGGCACGTTCACTTCAACAGTGTACAATATGAACAGGCATCAACGCCTACAGCTAACAAGCGCCCCAGAGTTATTAAACAAAAGTTTGGCCCCGTATCTGCATGTAATCTGCAAATGTCGTCGAAAGACGATAGTCTTGCGTATGGAGAGAGTGAAGAAAACATTTATTTGATGTTTTGCGCAAGAAAATCGGCGAATGGTATTCCGGAGGCGCTGCGTTAAAGTGCCTCGAGCGTGCAGCGGAGGCGAACGAGCGCATCAAGTCACGTCACACGTGAGACATGAGCGCCATCTGGCAGTTTCTTTTGAAAAACAAAGCGCGTGGCCGTGCGCGTTCGTCTCAGAGGTGATAAGGTGTAGAACGCGAGGCGACGGGTAGGTGGCACCACCATCTCGTCTTAGCAAAGCGTTTGAAACACTCCCCGTTCCGTGCAAGCGTTGCATGGTAAGCGCAGCGTGATAAATGCTATGGTCCTTAGGATTACTTATGTATGCGTTTTATAGTAAGAGATGGATATGCAGAATATATGCGTGTTGTTATGGTGCCCCAAACATGCGCAATATTTGCTTTTTAATTGACAATTGCACAAGCATGAACGCTCAACCTTGAGCAACTGGTGGTCGCTGCGGATGGGGTCGGCCGTTTCAAGTACCCGATGCCGGTAAGAGTGGACAAACAGACAATTGTACAGACGGAGAGAACAAAATTTTTGCGTCGAAGGTCATCAAGATATCGTCTTTAAAATAGTGGTCACTCGTGAGCAGGGCCCCCCTCGCAACACCACTGCCAACAGAGGCGGACAGCCGCCACAGCTCTGCTCGAGTCTGCCGCCGAATTCACGCTACGCGTGCATGCTACACACTCCACACAAAAGAAAAAAAGAACTTGTCCACGCTTAACTTCACACAACATTGCCTTTACACTACAGAAGTACTACAGAAAAGCTGGGTCCCCTCGTAAACAAAAGCTCGCTCATCGTGCACATGGTCGGGAAAACGTGGTGAACGCAGTGATAACAAAAGCACCGACAGCAGCAGTGTAGTACATACCTAGGCAAGTGTTCCACGATACGAACGCACACGTCTTCGCTTGAGTATAGCGCATCTTTGTAATCAGCAGCACTGGCAGAAAAGCAGAACACGAAACACGAACACAAAGTGCAAGCACACTTTCATAACACTAGAGAAATCGACTCAAATCCGCTTCTTCGAGAGGCAAATGAGCGGCGGGTTAACACGTCCAGACAAGTAAAAGTGTTCTAGCCGCGCAGGCGCACACCGCATTTGCGCATCTTAGTGCTGACTAGAGAGCTCAATTATTACATTAAAATAGTAAAAAACTATTTAAATATATATACTGCGCAAACAAGTAAAGCGAGTATTATTTTGATTTAAAAAAAACGTAGAAAACACCCTGCGTATATTGCATGGACAATCAAGACTTCATCCGCCAATTCTACGAAAAGTTCTAGAAAATAACATTTAGTAAACGTTTTGAAAAGACTTCTTGTAAAGAACGTTTTCTCATCATCTTCTAAAAAAACTTCCTTTGAATAACGTTTATTCAACGTCAAATATTATACCTAGATGTCCGCATACCTTTCTAGTCGTTTCGAGAAGTTTATACGACGTTTCGTGTTTCTTGGGTAGGACTATGGTTATCACAAAAAGGAGAAGTGACGAGTTAAGAATCAAAAGCGCCAAGCTCCACCACCGCAACTTCGCAGGGCAAAACAGTTATCAATGCATGTCTTTCAATTTTCGGTCACAGGAGCACAGCTTCTTCACAAGTCTTGGAAACGTCAACAGAGCACCACTGTTCACAACGAACATCGTTTCACTCCTCAACACTAGATTGCTCACAAGAAAATAGAAGCGTACGGGCTAACTAGTGGCGAAGCAAGAACCGAACACAGTGCGTAGTTCATACGTTTCGTATGTACTTGGGGTCACTCAAGTAACGTGTCAAAACGCTTTTAATCCGAAATGTCGCACAGCACCCAACAGAGAGAGACTGGAAAGTCAAGCGAACATACTATTACCTGCACACAAACACACATTGCAGGCTGGTCGAGTGCTAGTTGCCGTCGATCGACCGGTGCTGATCCCCGCTTGATCAACACACCGACGCCCAGGCTTCGCTGCACTTCCCCGTACACCATTGCACTGCCGCAGCTTTCCGCCCTGCTTACACGCACCGAAAGAGCTGCCGTAATTACAACGCATCCGGCCGAACACTGAAGTAACTTTGTGAGAAGCGTTTGCTAAAATTTGCACCGACCGATATGCTGTTTACGACGCCATGTTGTTTTCTACAACTGCGCCGCACGTAAGAGAGCTCTTAGAAAGTACTTGCGCATTTTTCACGGCATGGCAAAATTTAATCTTATGTGTGAGGGGGGTGATTTGACGAATGCGACAAGCGTGCCAGATGAAAGAAGTGTTTTGGCAACGTCACGGAGTGACCTGATGTGGAGGGTATTGCTTCACAACCAATCACAAGCTGTGCCTGTCGGCCAGGCCGTCGTCTGGTCGCGTTTGTCGTCTACATGCGTGTCGTCTGCATCAGAGCATGCGACGGGGGATTCGCCTTCGCAACGGAATTATTTCCAGGTCAAGTAGTCGCTGCGTCGCACAAAATACATGTCAGTGGCTCGCTCTACCTTTGAATGATGTTCGTGCGCCAAGTTATACGGCTGGTAATTGTCGCAGGGACAAATTCAGCCAAGGTTTACTCCAGAATCGTGAGGGGTTTGCATATTTCCGGAGTAATTTAAAGTTACTAGGGTCATTTTATCCCGACTGCTTGCCATGTTATCACGGTCCATATCGGTTTCAGAACAGTGAAGGTGAAAATGCTTGATTTGTTTGTAGTTCCATGAGTAATCACGCACAGTCCGTAATACGCTTCGGTTAACAAAGTACGCGCCGTTACAGATCGTCCCAATTGTATCAACAGCTGTATTTCAGAGATCGCAACCATTGGACAGTTAGAGCCAATCGAAGTACACTAGAGCACAAGCTTTATGAACCTAGTCACTAAAAAGTTCCTTTCAATTTTATTTCCAATAGCGCGCAAGGAATGTGCTCCCATTAACCTCTTTGGTGGTAATTTCCACCAATGAAGCAGGGATCTCGAGTCGTACTTTTAAGTGAATGAGATGGGGTGCAACACAACATAACAAATAAGGTTGATTCTATGCCATGCCGCGTTCCAATGCACCAACCATTCACGTAGCACGTTGGTTTTCATCCAACCACAAATCTTTATATGCATAATTTTATGCCATTGACGCCCAATAAGATTCTTCAATTACTGCGACTTCGAACTTATTAGACGACGGTGGTGGTCAATACCATCCACTGCGTACAAAAGAAACAACACAAGAAACTCAAAGTGCCGAAAGAAATAAAAACGCACCAGCAGTCATCAGGCAGCCCTTCATGGGCGCGAATTAACTCAAAACCTGCCAGGGCAGCAAAGTATACCGCCGCGGCGGCAGGTTCTAAGTAGCCACATTGTTCCTATGAGTGGTCCGGACCACTTTTAAGATTTTCTCTTAGCCACGCAGTTTTTACGCAAAACTTTGCTTCGTGAATCCACTTACGAGCACCTTTCGCTGACGTAAGCAAATATAGCAACTGCATCACCATCGCCGACATGTTCCCGGGCAGTCACAGCGCGCTTTATTGCAGCGGACCGATGTGACAACGATGGCCTCTTACGACGTTTTTTTTTTCGTTTCGTGAATCGACTTACGCAACAAAATTTCTCTTGCGCAAAAATGATTTCGTATGTGAGTTTTATGAATCCGGCCCCAGGTTCTTGGCCAATCCCCCAGCGTGGGTGTGAGCCACACTTTCCTGGCCCTTCCTTCCTTCTTCCCTGTCGGTTCATGATGATATTCTTTGTTCCCCGTCGCATACCGATGCTAGGCTTAAACGGCTCTGATGTTAATGAACAATAGCTATGCCTCCAATAAAGTTATTTCAATCAATAGTCATGCCTCGTAGTGAGTACAAAGAACCCGAAGCCGCCAGGCGTTAGATGAATCCATGCACGCTCGTGCACTCTTTCTGTTTTTACGTTTGCTTTATCCTCCTTTTTGTGAGGATTGCGTTGCACTTGAAAGCCCTATAATTTCATGTCCTCAATTCTTGGCTGATTCCCCATGAGTGGGCAAGAGCTATAGTGGAGGCATCATCATCATCATCACCATCATCATCATCGTCGTCGTCGTCATCATCATTATAATCATCATGCCGAAGTGCCAGTCCATTCCCTCGCGCACTAAACCGTTGTCGTCTTTGGGTGACGACACATCCGAGAACGTTCTCTGTGAAGGCACGCGGCTGGTGGTGGTCTCTGCCGCGCTCCTGTCCCGGTGGCACCAGCAGTCGCAAGACTTTCGGAACATTGGCCAGCAGAGGCAGCGCCTGCCAGCATCACGACAAGCAGGTAAGTGTCAAGGTTTGTTGCAACCAAAGCGTACGATGGGGAACTCTTTGGGAACAACGAATGCCTCGAATAATGAGGAAGATGTCTAGCTTTCAGCAAAGCGACAAAAGACCGACGGAAGTGATGCGTTGCAAGAGGTGGTACGTGAGCGCCTACTTCTTATTTTAACACGCCCATGGCGAAGAGACAGATGCGTTGTTTAACTGGCATCAGATTACCGAAGAAAATTAGACGAAGCGATGAACCACCGCCCTAAGAGCCATGAGTACATCACTTTTTGTTGCATCAGTACCGAGGGACACTCTGATATCTTCCACAGCCCACCATGTGAAGCGGCACTACGGGTTGTCCGACAACCACGATAGAGTTATTAAATATAAAATGAACGGAGTGGGTTAAGCGGAGAGTTGTAGAATATATGAAGCGAATTAAGATATTTCATAAATGAAATATGGAGCCATAGCTCCGTGCGCAGTGGTCTAGTGGCCGAGGTACTCGGCTGCTGACCCGCAGGTCGCGGGATCAAATTCAGGCTTCAGTGACTGCATTTGGAGGCGAAAATGCTGTAGGCCCACGTGCTTAGATTAAGGTGCACGTCAAAGAACCCCAAATGGCCAAACCTTCTGGATCCCTCCACAACGGTGTCTCTCATAATCATATGATGATTTTGGAACGGTAAACCCACACACCCATCAATCTATATGGAGCCAATAAGTTGCAGGAATAAGTATAAGCAGCAATTATTAGAAACTTTTCGCAAACTGATACGACACTGATCATCGTCCGACAAACTACGCGGCATCCTGTTAACTCAACTAACTTTCAGTGCTAGTTGCAGGTTTGATTGTTCTAGTGCAGGTGAAGAGTCACATTTTAAGGCAAAATCATTAGACGCCGCATCAAATGAAAAAGTGGGTCGGTGGTGGCTTCAACATGAACCATGCAAAAAGTCATGTGATCAGGAGTTTTGGCTTTATGACGTTATGTACCATTGTAACGATGGCACAGATGTGACATGATAAGTGATCATGACCTTACATGAGAAGACCTCACGAGATGACGTCATATTATAAGAAATGATTGCATCGTCGATCTCGGAGGCAGTGCAGAACAACGTTAGGTGGTGAAAGTTTTCGGTTGGTTGGTCCTGGCCTACAGCCATGACTAGGTATGTAAGGTATTGAGAATTAGTAGGTGCTTTACAAGCGCCGAAAATTCACAGAGCGGGGATGAAGATTATAGAGCATACAATGACAAAGCCTGTTCACAAACCACCTATAACTATTCACTACTCCCGAAAACTGCTGCGTGTGCTGGCAACACTGGTCGAAAAAAAACCGCAGAGAATTGTGCCTGACAGGGTTAACGTGGCCATTTTCGCCATGCTTTCGCTTGGCGCTGTGCTCAAGTTTTTTGATTGCGCCGTCGGATTCCGTTGCTTCGTCAAAGGCGAAAAGGGGCTGGCCGCGGATCATCTCATTCTCATCAGCATAAACTGATTTCCCTGGCAAAAACAACGAAAATAGTTGCGCTGCGTGCACAAACATCGAACCTTTTTGGCAAACCGCTTCAGGTTTACTTTAAGTTGATGAACCTGTCTAGTAAGCCTGAGGTTTAAGAAGGCAACTGCTCATGTATGCTGGAGACAATATCATAGTTCGAAGTGATGAACGTGGGCCGGACATGTACGCGTAGGCAGGATAACCGCTGGTCATTAAGGGTAACTGACTGGATTCCTAGAGAACGCAAACACTCCAGAAAGAGACGGAAAGTTAGATGGGCAGATGAGGTTAGAGAAGTTTGCGAGTATAAAGTGGCAGCAGCAAGCACAGGATCGAGTTGACTGGGGGAACATGGGAGAAGCCCTTGTCTTGCAGTGGGTGAGGTCACGTTGATGATGACTAGCAACTACCCATGGCTGCTGGCGCTCAATCGAAGACGGCCTTCACGGCTTTGCGAGTTCAACGTCATGACATCTGGCATAACGTTCAACGTCATGCCCTTAAATCACCAACAGACGCCCGCGTGCCGTTACACTGCCACAAGCGGCTGTCGTGACATGAAATGCCTGTCACAAGAAACGGGGATGTCACGAGCTAAAGCACTGCGAGGGGGGGAAGCAGCAGCTAATTGTCTGCTAGCAGGTCACCTGGCAGAACTCCAGGCCTGTCCTGATTGCGCTGTGACCACGCGCGCTTTCGGGACCCAAGGTCACTTTGACGCAATAAATAACAGAGCTTTACTTTCGCTCAAATAGATCAGGCTGTTTAGATTTGAAGAGATTTTTATGTATCCTGTAAAATGGGTGTGAAAACGGTAAAATATTGATACGAAGTGTCACTACCTGGAAAAGTAAGGGAAGTGCGGGTAGAAAAAGAAGACGACGCTGCTTCTACTGCGATCCTCCGGAGTGGGTACGAGCCATGGCGGTGGAGTGGTGATCATCATCATACTGTGATCGCGGACTCGGTGTGCATTAAAACCCCACTCCTTAAGTTACCTTACCATACGTAACAATTTGGTGGAGGTGTGGGGTAGGACGAACGCAAAGACGGGAGCTTCACTACCAGGACTTCGTCGCAGCCGCCTCCTCGCCGGACTTCCACGTTCGCCGATTGTAATGACCCAAGAGCAGCCATCCAGCGCTTCGAGGCCAACTACGATGGTTTCCGTGCCGCACTACAGATTGCCACCAAACTTCGGCGGGACCTCAGGAGAAGGCATCGACGTGTGGCTCAAGAACTACAAGCGGGTGAGCAGAAGCAATGTCTGGGACTCGAACGAACAGCTCAATCATGTTGTATTCTCGTTAACTGACACCGCCCTCATGTGGTACGAGAACCACGAGGACATGTTCACGACTTGGGATCGTTTTGTTGAAGTGCAGAAGTGCTTCGGTGATTCGGACGCAAAGAAGAAACGCGCAGAGCAGACATTGTCTCAGATAGCGCAGCTTCCAGGAGAAACATGTACGACGTACATTGAAGAAATATTGAAGCTGCGCAACATCGTGAATGCAAGAATGTCTGAAGAAGACAAGGTTAGACACGTTCTCAAGGGTATAGCTGAAGACGTGTACAATTTCTTAATTGGGAAAGACTGCTTGAACTCCATGTCCGACGTGATGAAGCACTGTCGTACCTTTGAATCCCTCATGATGCGACGAATTTCTCCGAAATTCGGCCACCTGTCCAACGTCCCTACTGTGGCTAGTGTTGAAACAGTGCCACCTAACGACCTTGCTTTGACCATACGGCAGATCGTCACAGAAGAGCTGCTTCGATGTCAGCAGACCTATAATCACCCCAGCGATTTTCAGGATGCACACGCAAGCGAACCAGAATGTGTGCGGACTCCTGTTTCTCTCCCACTGTGGCAACCATCGATCAACGCAGCAGACGCTTCTTAATATCAAGGCACACGGCAGGCTGGATTCCCACGTCAACCACCTCCAAACTACGAACGAAGTTTTCGCCCGCCTGTTTACCCAACATCGCCTGCCTACAGTTCCCCTGAAGGGCGGCACCACTATCCCATGCCTTCCGAGAAGAGTCGCTACTCCGAGCAGCCGGGTGCCCCTCGACCCATTCGGGCATGCTACAACTGTGGCGTCCCTGGTCACATCGCACGTTTTTGTGACCACCACTCATATCAGCGACAGTTTTGGTACATGTCTCACCAACCTTCCGACCATGCGCTCTCCACGTCACGAAAACCACGCGCACCTACCGGGTCACGCTACCCCTTGCCGGCCTCTGATCGAAGTTTGACGCCACTACCTGCTCCACGTGCTCCATGATCGCCGTCGCCACGGTGACGCGCAAGGACACCACCACCGGAAAACTAGTCGGTGCGGCCAGTGGGGGTGAGGCCGCGAGATCACAGGTGCTATCTACAGATATACCCCCGTCAGCGTTCATGTTCAAGAACAAAGTTCATGTAGTTGTCGATGGAGTGGCTACTATGGCACTTTGGACACAGGCGCGACAGTCTCGGTGATGAGTGAAAATTTTAAGAACCCGCTAGGACCAAAAGTGATGTTTTGCGTGAACCGTGCGGTGACATTTCAGTGGTGTAAGTGGTGACGTGTTTCTTCCGGTGGGATATTGTACTGCGGATGTCTCGCTGTGTGGCAAGGTGTTTTGCACAGAGTTTGCGGTTATTCCGTGGTCTACACATGACGTTATCTTGGTTATCGACTTCTTGTGTGAGTGTGGGGCAACTGTAGACTGCAGAAGTGGGCACCTTTCTATACACAGTACTTACCCAACGGCGCTCCTGGAAAATTTATGTCAAGAGGAATGCATCTTTTTCGTCTCCGTGGACACAGTCGTTCCTGCATTTTCTGCTGTGTGTGTTCCCGTGACATGTTCCAGTAACAACTGTGGCACGTTTGACGCCACGCTCGAACTGATTCCTTTGGCATGCCTGAAAAAGAACATCCTCATTCTTTATTGTATAGTGTCAGTCCTTGAAGGACGGGCAGGTGTGCGGACAATGAACAGTTCCATGGAGCCTGCAGTTTTGCTAGGTGGCATGAAACTTGCGGTATTTAGACCCGAATCTTCTAAGACACTGGTTGCGCTTGTTGATGCTACAAACCAAAATGAACATCTAGGCTTAGAAGGTTCAGATGATGCCCAATTACTACAAATGGTCAGCAAGCCACTTGACCAAAGCGAACGTCATACACTGCTCGACGTTCTATCTAAGCATTCGAAAGTGTTTGATTTTTCTAAAAACAGCCAAAGGCTCTTAATCTCAGCGTTCCGGATACGTCATCAGATCTACACCGAGTCGGCGCATCCCATTAGGCAGAAACCTTGCCGAGTGGCAGCCATCGGAGCACAATATCATCAACGAGCAAGTCCAGGAAATGCTGGAGAAGGGAATAATACAGCAATCGTCAAGTCCGTGGGCTGCTCCCGTCATTCTAGTGAGAAAAAAGGATGGTATGCGGAGATTTTTCGTCGACTACCGCCGACTGAATTCTGTTACCAAGAAAGACGTGTATCCACTGCCGCGCATCGATGACGCTCTTAGACTGCTTGCATTCTGCGTCCTACTTTTCATCCGTTGACATGAGATCAGGTTACTGGCAAATTCCTGATGCACGCAGCTGACAAAGAAAAGACGCCATTCGGTACGACGGATGGACTCTACGAGTTCAACGTTATGCCATTCGGATTATGTAATGCTCCAGCGTCATTCGAAAGATTGATGGACTCCTATATTGCGTGGTTTAAAATGGCATATATGCATGTGTTACCTTAACGATGTCGTAATTTTTGGTCGTACGTTTGAGGAGCACAACACCCGCCTAGACCTCATGCTCAACTGCATTGAAAAAGCTGGCCTTGTATTGAATTCAAAAAAGTGCCACTTTGGCGAGCGACATACATTGGTGTTGGGACATCTCGTCAACAAAGATGGCATTAGACTTGACCCACAAAAGACAGCGGCCGTTGAATCGTTCGAGCGTTCCTAAATCTGTGAAACGACTTCAGAGCTTCATCGGGCTGTGCTCTTATTTCAGGCCGGTTCATACCCAGGTTTGTGGATGTCGTTCACCCCCTGACGAGCCTTCTACGCAAGAACAGCCCGTTTCAGTAGACCTTCAAGTGTGATGCCGCTTTTCAGCAGCTGAAGTGTTTGTTAACTTCGCAGCCAATACTTCAGCACTTTAATCCTTCGTCGCCCACGGAAATTCACACAGGCGCAAGTGGCATCGGTATCGGTGCCCTTCTCGTTCAGCGTTCTGGCAAGAAGGAACACGTTGTGGCGTACGCAAGTTGTTCTTTAAGCAAGCCTGAACGCAACTACACAGTGACCGAACAGGAATGCCTAGCGGTAGTATTTGCCGTACAACGGTTTCAGCTCATACATCTATAGTCACCCGTTCACTATCGTCACAGATCACCATTCCCTGTGTTGGCTGGTCAACCTTCATGACCTATCCGGCCGTCCTCGCACGATGGGCCATTCGTTTGCAAGAATTTGTCTTCGCTATTTCATACAAAACTGGCCGTCTACACGCTGATGCAGATTGCCTCTTCAGGATGCCGCTACCGACGACAGATTGTGAAGCCGATAACTTTGACCCCCTTATCGCTTCTCTGTCTTCTGGCTTTCCCGATGCCGTTACTTTCGCCGCTGAGCAGCGTAATGATCCAATCTTGAAAGGTCTCTTCCTAGGAGCAAATGCCGATTCTGCGCCTGAAATGATCTTTTTTACCAGAGAAACTTGTCCACGATGGGCGCCCGCTTTCTGCTAGGTTGTTCCTGCGTCCCTCCAAACGTCTGTTCTGCGTCTCACGCATGACGACCCCACCTCTGGCCGTCTAGGAACCACACGAACACTTAGTCACACGAAAGAGCGGTTCTATTGGCTGAAAATGAGCAAGACAATTGAAAACTACGTGGCCAGCTGTACGCAGTGTCAGAGCTACAAGCGGCCCCCCTCGGGTACAGTTGGTCACCTGAAACCCGTAAGGCCTCCCGGTTCCCCTTTTGAAAAGGTCGGCATTGATCTGATAGGACCATTTCCACGCTCCTCAAAAGGTAACCGGTGGATAATTGTATGCGCCGACTACCGTAACGTGGTACTGCGAGACGGCTGCCATATCCTACTCCACGGTAGTCCAGGTTTTCGGAGTTCCTGTTGCATTCAGTCATCCTCCGACACGTGCCACCTCACGTGATAATAAGTGACCGTGGACGACAGTTTACCGCCGATATTGTGAAATCATTACTTCGTTCGTGTGCCTCCAAGTTCAGACACTCAACTGCATATCATCCACAAACTAACGGCCTCACCGAGTGCACTAAACCGAACGTTCATCAACATATCAATGTACGTCACCTCCGACCACAAAAACTGGGATGAAGTATTACCATTCGTCACGTACACCTTCAACACGGCGAAACACGAAACGACAGGCTACAGCCCTTTCTATCTGCTCTACGCTCACTCACCTTGACATACGCTAGACACTATCTTTCCTTTTGCCGTCCATGACAAATTAACAATTGCGGAAACTTTGTGTCGTGCGGAAGAGACACGTCGACTCGCCTGCTTACGTACACTGGCAGCACAAGAGCCCTTCAAAACTCGCTACGACAGTCAACACCGGCATGTAACCTATGCCCCCGGTGATCTAGTGCGGGTGTGGACCCCAATACGCAGACGTGGCTTGAGCCAAAAGGCACTGGCACACTACGCTGGTCAGTTCGTGATACTCCATCTTCTCAGCGAGGTCAACTATGAAATTTCACGTGTCACCACTAGTGGCCGACGTTCATGCATGACAAGGTGACGCATGTTGCCCGTCTGAAACCGTTTTCACGAAGGATACTAAGAATGACTCGCCCAGAGGGCCTCGTCTGAGACAGGAGGAATGATACGAAGTGTCACTACTAGGAAAAACAAGGCAAGCGCGGGTACAAAAGGAAGACGACGTTGCTTCTACTGCGATTCCCCTGAGTGGGTACGAGCCATGGCGGTGGAATGGCGATCATCATCATACTGTGATCGCGGACTCGGTGCGCATTAAAACCCCACTCCTTAAGTTACCTTACCATACGTAACAATATGATTGATGTTCTGTTCAAGCTGTATCGCATTGCCAGTAACGTTTCGCACCGTATACTCAACAAAGATTTATTTTGCGACTCAATTTGATGCTTATATTTGCTGGTATATGATACGCTGAGAAATGTAACGCTGATTTTCATGGTTTCCTTCTCCTATTGATCTTCGTCTCCTAAACTATAATAAAGGCGTCCTGCACCACTTTTTCATAATGATCAAATGGTTCCTATAAGGAGTTCATTGCATTACCATTCAACTGCAACATAAATATATGGAACAGGGATATTCAACACGGTTTAACCACTTTCTCTCTCTCTCTCCTTTCGTACAAGAGAGGCTGCAGAAAACTTTGAGGGAGGGGAATAAAAAGGGGCAAGACGCTACGATGGTTTGTGAACGCGCATCATGGCCTTTAGCTGCTGCTTTTTTTTCTTAGATGCGAAGCAGCTTACGGCGGAAGGCTTTGTTCCTCCCTCCCAGTGGTTTCCACACCCCCACTACTCATGCGCATACCCCCCCCCCATGTCTCCCGAGTTGTTAGTGAAGGCAATAAAATGGCTTTCTTAGTACACATTATCACTTCGTAGCCGTCCGTCACCAGCCTTGCGGTGTTTCACGTTTTCGTGACACAGAGCACGTCTGCTTTGGTTACTCCGGAGTCACGTTCGATGTTTCGGGCGTATGTGTTGAGGCAGCAGTCACCGGCATGAAGCGATGGTCACCGGCAGCGTCAGTCAGGTAGAAATTCTGAACGTTGGCGCAACTGCTTAAGACGACGCAGACGAGCTTCTGCTGGCGCCATTTCAAATGTCCTCGCTGCTTCGCATTTACACATGGTTCCCTTTAGCGGGAGATGGCGCAATTTTCAGGATGAAAGTGTGCTATGCTGGGGTTCAACAAGAATTGAATGACGTATTTAAGTGACGAAATTGACGTCACAAAATATGCATGACCAGAAGACAAGAAAAGCGCCGTCAACGGCACTCGAACCCACGATATTGGGGTCTGCGACAACAGCTACCGGGTGCACTATTTACTGCGCCAAAGATACATTTTTGTAGGCTTGAAAAGTACGTATATTAAGTCTATTACTGTCTTCTCACAGCATTCTTGACAAAAGGAAGTAATGTATCGTCACCCCGACACCTGCGATTATTTCCTTCAATGCATTATTTCTAAGGGCCCGTTCTCTTCGGCGCACTTAAAATAGGAGAAGTAGAGTTTTGTGAGCGTTTTAATACACCGACAGTTGGAAATCTCACACAAAGTATTAGCAGCGCTCATAGCATCTATCCAAACAAACTAGGGTGCCTCGATGGGCGCGCCCCCGATCATAGTGCAGCCACCTTTTGTAATGCTCCCTCCGCCATTTCAGTGCCTCCAGCGTCTTGGCCAAGCTCTGGAGCTCACGTGCCGGCTTTGTTCAGCATGCTAAGTCTGGATGTTGAGTTTTTCAGGGCTACAATCATTCGCGTTAAGCTAGGGCCACTATGCGTCACAGCAGAACCTGTATGCAGCGGCCGTCTTAATGGCGGCCGCTGCAGTTGTCGAGTGCTGCCATCTTTTGTAGTACTCCCTTCGCCGTCGCAGTGCCTGCAGCGTCTTCACCAAGCTATAGAGCTCGCGTGCAGGCTTTGTCCAGCATGTTTAGGCCTGGGTGTTAAGATCCTCGGGGCTATAACCATTCGCGTTAAGCTACGGGCCACTATGCGTCAGAGCAAAACCTGTATGCAGCGGGAGTCATAATGGTGGCCGCCGCAGTTGTCTTCACTCCGTGCGGAAGAGCGGGTATTGTGGCATCTATTAGAAGCAACAGCTCCGCGACACCTGCTAGGTTTCGCCCAGCTTTAGCTTAGTAATCAACCCTCACCCGGCAAGTAAACGCGACTGGCGAAATTCGGGTGGCGCTGCGAGTGCACGGCAAAGAAAGACGTGCGGCGCAGATGCTCCATCAATTTTCGTCTGGAGCCATGGTTCAATCATCTGCACTCCGCCAAGCCCGACCGACGTCCATTGACGCAGCGAATCATCTGGAGCATGTTGAAATCAAGTTTGACCCAGTGGGCCCACTTTTCAAGTTTTTACGACCGAAGTTCATCCGGCCACGGGAGCGACACCGTTATGCCTAACGGCGACGCCGTAGGCGTTCCAGTCCACGAGGTGCCGTTACGCCTAACGGCCACGCTGGCACCTGGTGGCCTGGAGCGCTGACGGCATCACACCGGCCGCCCGAGGTAACATGGCAGCCACCGCGTCTCACCTGCGGGGTTACCATCCCGAAGGCATGGCCTAAACTACTGCTCCACCATCTCAAGACGATAATTCTTCTGTGTCGAGTTTTCGGCACCAATTGCTGAATGAAGCGGTCACGCGTCCGTTCAAGCAAAGACGGTGGCGTCCAACGCCATCCCAGCCTCCAGAACACCGGCCGGCAAGATGCAGCCTGCAGTATCACGCGCTGCAGGAGGCTAGACAAATTCCAGCTAGACAATTGTCTAGCCGGAACACTTGATGTCTCTTTCTTGCCTTGATTGATCCAGCCCAAACCAGAGCCGAGACAGAAAAAAAAAAACATCTCCAACGGGCTACCCATGCCTTCGATGGAGACACTCCAAATTAGCATTAGAACTCCGCGATCAATACCTCTGTGTCCGACGTGACATTCAAGGGCCAGCGTACTCATATGCAGGTTTCGAGAACGCGGAGCTGGATTAATCCTTCCGGCTTCATGGCTTCGAGGTGGTCCTGACTAAAATGAAGCCAGGAACGGCACTGGGGAGAGACAAAGTAGCAGTAAAATTACTTGTCAATCTTCCCGACCGAGTGTACGACGCACTCCTCGCGTAGATAAACACTACCTGACTTAGTGGGACACCCCTCCCTAATTGAATGAAAGATTGCCCTGGTCACTTTCATCCCAAAGCCAGCAAAGCCATAAACACGGATAACCTTCGCCCCATCTCTCTCACGTCTTGTGCAGGAAAGCTGATGGAGACTATGGTGCGAGATCGGCCATCCAAGTTATTGGAGAATCAACACATATTCGCTAACAAAATGTTCGGGCTCCGCCCGCACCGGTCTGCATAGGATGTCTTGCTTCAGTTAGACCACGAATTTCTAAATCCCGTCACCTAGCCCAATAATGACGACGCTGTAATCTCCATCGACTTGAAGGGAGCTTTCAACAACGTCACACATGACATAATTCTGACGCACCTTTCTCAAACCAACTGTCTGTCTATCTATCTATCTATCTATCTATCTATCTATCTATCTATCTATCTATCTATCTATCTATCTATCTATCTATCTATCTATCTATCTATCTATCTATCTATCTATCTATCTATCTATCTATCTATCTATCTATCTATCTATCTATCTATCTATCTATCTATCTATCTATCTATCTATCTATCTATCTATCTATCTATCTATCTATCTATCTATCTATCTATCTATCTATCTATCTATCTATCTATCTATCTATCTATCTATCTATCTATCTATCTATCTATCTATCTATCTATCTATCTATCTATCTATCTATCCACCTACGACTTTTAGCTCTTCTGGCCGTTTCAATAATAGTACCAATACCAAGCTTGGTAGGGCATAATATGACTGTATGAAGAACATGTTTCACTAGTCATAACATAAAAATCATGACATGTATGTCATGAATGTCACTGATATACATTTCATGGTCCTGCAGATATTGCGGTGGTTTTGTTCACATGGCATGTTGCAAAACAGTTATGGTATGGCATGATTGCATGGCGAACACAAGTGACAGACGCTAACAGGAAAATCTTGACATACGTGTCATGTAACAACATGACTACATGTCAAGCTCATGATGCGCTCGCGGCCATTTCGCTGGCGTCACACATACCAAATTTGGTATTACAGTACGTGAATAGATGACGAAGGTATGTGACTAATGCAAACATGATAATCATGAGATGCGTGTCATGTAACAACATGACTAAATGCCACGTTCATGACGCGCTGGTGGCCATTTCGCTATCTTAACTTACACCAAATTTGGTATTACGGGACGTAAATGGATGACGAAGGTATGATACTGGTGCAAACATGATAAACATGAGATGCGTGTTATGTAACAACATGACTACCTGCTACGCTCTGATGTCGCCTTAACTCTGATGTCACCTTATTTTTATTAGCTGTTATTTTTGTAACTTTGAAGCTCCTCAGTTTGGGTTAGTTGGTATGACATGACGATTGTCATAGCGCGAGAACAGAATGACGACAAAGGGACAAGAAGAATACGAGCGTTAGTTTTTTTCTTGTCCTTTTGTCATCGTTCTGTTCTCGCGCTATAACTATCGTAATTTTTTTGGAAACTGTTTATGGAGGACGCACAGGCTCTTTATGTCTCCTTTCTTATGGATAATGATGATGTTGGCGTTCATCCAAGATTCTGGTACTCTTCCCGTTAAGAGACTTTACTCTTGGCCAATTTTTCTAACACAATTTCTCCGCCATCTTTGGGGAGTTCCACTGTTACTGTAATCTCACCAGCAGCTCTGCCTCTGTACATTGCTCCTAGGGCTTTCCTTACTTCCTTTGTCCTTACTTGTACGACGTCGAATTTTTTGAACTACTGTTGTTTCTCACGATGTCATCCTGGTTATTTGGCTTCGGTACAGCTGTCTGTAGAACATTTGCGCCACCTCGATCATTCTATCCTTAATGATTATGAGCATTGCCTTCCTTGTTCCTCAATGTATACATCCGATTTTCGCCGAAGCAGAAGTTTGCCTTCGAAGCCTCTAGGCTTCTGCCACTTTTTAGAGCCTACTCAATTATCTCCATGTTATACCTTCTGATGTCTGCTTACGCCTATTAACTTCGAAGCTCCTGCAGCTCTATTTGGTCGATTGACTTTGAAGCTTTAATGCTTTGTCTCCTAATAGGATTTTTCACCTCCTGAGGTTGTTTGCTAGGGTCCTGGCTAGTGACTGTACCTCCGACTTCCGTTGCACACTTTGATAATACTAGTAAAATTATCGTTGATTGTGTCAACGCTAACGTTGGTTACGTCGTTTAGTGCCTCGTATGTTTTCAGAAGCAAATCTCTGAAATTCTGTACTTTTATCCCACTGCCAGCACAATAAATGGCTTCTTGCGTATCAGTTTTTGTGTTTGCTTTTATAAATGTAGGTGAATATGAGCTCTTACCAAGTTATGGTCACTGCATCTGATCTTGACAATTACTTTTACATTCTGTACAGTGCCTGAGTGTGCATACAGAATGAAGTCTATCTTATCTTTCGTTTCGTCATTAGGACTTCATCACGTCCACTTACGGTTAACCTGTTCTCTGAAGAAGGTAGTCAAGAACCGTAAATTATGAAGTTCTCTGCGAGCTGTATTAATAACTCCCCTCTGGCAACATTAGAGTCTTATAGCTAATATATACGGCTGGCTTAAGAATGGTAAATGGTGGTTAATGATAATATCTATCTATCTATCTATGATATATTTCATGATAGTAATCCAATATAATTTATGACAGGAACAATGCTGGCACGCTTTCTTTGCAGGTCACCTTGCTGGGAAGTCTCGCGAAGACTCTTGTGGACGAACAGCCGACTGTGTTCGCCGATCGTGTCAACTTCGCCAGGCAGCGCTTTCAGGAGCAGTATCACACTAACATCATAAAGCTCCTGGAATATCATGCGAAGGAGGAGCAGGTCAGCAATATTCTAAACTGCCAATTTCGTACAAGTAAAAGTCAGTAAACGATAGTTATGCAGTCGCCATCGCGTATGCATCTTGCACGCTACGGTTGAGGTCGTATTTTCGACTGCATTAATCAACGAGTATTTTAACAGCGAAGAGTTGTTGAAGCTTTCCTTTTCACCGGTTTGCGTTACGAGCAGAAAGTGGGTAAGTGCCAAGCAGCTCCTAGCGTAGTTATAGCAAGGAGCTAAGAAAGAAAAGTGATGGCTAGGAGGAAAGAAAGATGGAGAGGGGGCAAAGTGGTCTTGAGTCATGTCGCTAGCATGAGTCAAACATGCGTCAAGCATAGCATAGTCATCTGATAGCAGAGTACAACAATAAGACCAAAAAGGAAAGTGAGGGGGAAGAAAAGTGGTTTGAGGACGAAGAGGAAAGATGGTAGGTGGGTAGAAAGTGTAGGATGGAGTAACTTTGTATAGTATAGTTTAGCAAGGGAATGAAAACGGGAAGTTAGGGTGCGAGCTTATGTAGCATTCAGAAGGAGGAAAAGGAGTTGCAAGGGTGAATCAAAGCATCACTACAGACTGTAAAGCAAGGGGTGAAAACAAGTGAGGAAGGGGGTTTTTGAGCGCTAGATGGAAGGAAATGTACAGCAATAATAGAGGGGAAAGTACTCAACGAGATAACAAAAATATAAAAAAGTGAAAGGGAGATGAAAAAAAAGTTGAAGAAACATCGAAGAGTTTCTAAGAATTCGGTATGTGTCGAACGCTTGCTTGCCACCTCTGCTGTTTACATAGACTGCAGATGCGTTAATTTATCTTTATTTACCTTTGGACCCATTGTCGTTTCTTTTTATACCGTTGTTACTTTGGTTCCCTTGGGGGCCATAATGAGGCTATGCTTTCCATGGCTCTTCTATCAGTTGATTTCGTATGGCGGCATCATACAAAGAGGGGCACTTGAATAATTTTTCTTCTCGTTCCTTTCATATATCGAGCAGTTTCAAGAGTGCTATTAAATTATTGTATACCCGTATTCCTCTGCACAAACTATTTTAACAGATTAATGTCGATTAAGAATGAACTGTTGGATTCTTTAGTCGACATTGTTGCTTCCTTTTTTTATCACTTCAATCAATCTAACATTTTGTTGAGGAGGAGCCAAAGAATTATTGACCTCGCGCCACCCTACGTAATGTAGCGCTGGACACGAACACACAGTAAACAGTCAGTTAACCAGTTTGGATACTTAACGTGATTTCGCCGTGTCTATAAATGTCTACTATGAAGTCTACTTTATGAAAGGGTGTTGTCACGGATGAAAAATCATTACTATGAGGTGTTACTAATGACCCAAGCACACTTATCACACACTAAACAACGTGCAAATAATTGATGACACTAGCAAAGCAGGTGTACGTATGCGCCAAAAAATAAAAGAAGATACCATATTGTAAAATATGAATAAAGCGCTTACGCTACACAGTCTTGTGCCAGCTATTTGGTACAAATAGCCTTCTTAATCCACCGTGGAGTGCCAGTGACTCTTTTCTTTTTTTTTCATATAAATAAGCGATAAATATCTACAGTATAGGGGTAAATTTATGGTTGGATAGTGGAAAGCCCAAAAACACATGTTTTCAATTTTCAATAGGCTATTAACTAGCGACATCCTAATCACGAAGTCACAGGTATTATCTGGCACGCTGTCGTATGGGCTATGGGTGATTCTATAACTCACAACATCCGTACCTGCAAAACGGTGTTCAGATAAAGCACCACCACTTCTTGTGGAAGGAAGGAACCCTTACCTCCTTCTGTTTGCTAACTATGGTTTAGAAAATAATGTTTTGCTTGCTTGAAAACTGCTTTAAAAAGCACAGTGGTTTACAGTGCACAGTACTTTAAGTTTTTTTTTATTTACAGCTCACTGGCACACAAACCCTGTTGTCAGGAGTAAAGCGCTGTCCTCACCCCATCAAATTCGGCTCCAAGGATTCGCTCGTGCTGTACCGACACCTTTTCCAGGCGACACCAATTCGCAGTATACATTCACTAAATGTTGTCATGGAGCTTACGTGACTGAATGTTTCGTATTTTCCTGTTTACGCGAGAACCTCATAGCGAGATTCCTCCTAGCCTAACATGTTTAGTCGTGTACTACTGCAGAGGCTGTATGAATATGGGAGATTCCTAGTAGAAGGTTCCGGACGTTTTGACTACCTGGGTTTTTTAACATGCTCTTACATCTAAGTGCACGGGACCCAAGCAGTTTCGTCTGCAGAGAAATGTTTTGGGGTTCTTAACGTGCTCCAGGTAAGCTGTGAAGCACCATAGTCACTAGACTACCATGATGCGTACCGCAGAGAGTAGCATTAACTGAGGCCGACTAGTGTTGGTTAATGTCAGCTAGTGGGCGCGCTCCAATATTTACAAACGGTTGAAGTCCTGTCATGTGTAGATGTTAGATAGTGGCTAACACTGGATAAAAAAAGGGATATAAATTCACGATGACTTGTTAACTTTGCTCGACGAAAACTCAGATTTGCCGAAATCGAAGACAAGATTTGAGATATGGGTAAACCTTCCACATAACGAACCACTATAGCATATCCTTCAGTAAAAGCTCAATTTGCTAGCGCTGCCAGAAATTGACTTTGTCAGAAGGAACATGTAGCAACCAAGCCGGCAGAGTCGTAAAACATTGAGTCACCGCTATATATCGTCGCTACTCCTCGTGTAGCACCAGAATATACATATCGGCATGATTGTAGTCTCCTATCTCATTATGAATTGTCACAGGTCCCTTTCCTCAAGTTTTTTTACACGTGCTTCTGATCATATACGGTTGTTCGTTTGTGTTTCTCGAGTCTACTTCGTAACGCGTGCCCTCTCAAACTTCTTTATCTCCTAGAGTTGAACGTGCTTATAAAAATTACTTTTCATATGGGAGGTACACTGACATGGGCCGGGCATGTAGCGCGTAGACAGGATAACCACTGGTCATTAAGGGTAACTGACTGGATTCCAAGAGAAGGCAAGCGGGTTAGGGCGAGACAGAAGGTTAGGTGAGCAGATGAGATTAAGAAGTTTGCAGGTATAACTTGGCAGCAGCAAGCACAGGACCGAGTTAACTGGCGGAACATGAGAGAGGCCTTTGTCATGCAGTGGACGTAGTCAGTCTGATGATGATGATGATGACTTTTCATTACCCCACCAACAGCAAGAAGCATTTTTTCCGCAAGGTTCATTGGTAGGAAACCACTTATAAACACGAATTCGTTGTTCGCTCCTTTTAAAGAACGTCCATAAGTTTCATGTGATGTACTCAGGTGATCCGCAGCACGACTTTTGAAGTGAGCTCGCTGCTGCGGTGATTACATTGAACAAAGTCACACCTTTCAGTCTTTAGAATGAACGGCATTCAAGAGGCACTATTTCTGATACGTTTTACCCGTTTTTTGCCACCTTTACAGCCACGTCCTATAACAATGTCCACATCTCTTGTCTTATGATATGGTGCTTTTTGGCCATCAAATGGCCATTGAACCATAAAGCACTAAACTATATCATCATCATCATCATCATCATCATCATCATCATTCTAAATGATAATCATCGTCGTCGTCTTCATAATTTTGCTTATAACGCGCACAATAACGCAGAAAATTCAGAGCTGAGTTCGGTGTGCGAGTAATACGTGAAGTTTGAGTGAAAAAGGTGGCTTCATGGCAATGATTTTTGGCAAAGAGCATACCAAAATACGCGTGTACTTGCATTTTATTGACGAGAGACATCACTAAAAAAGGGGCCCAGAAAGGACTGAAAGGACTTGGCGCTAATAGGAACAAGACCTTGAGTGACAGTAGAGCTCCAAGTTCTGTTGCTTTTAATGTCCCGATATTGCTTGCTGTTCTCTGTTATGACTCCAGGCTATCAAGCTTCATGTCATTTTAAAAGCTGTCTTTTGTTTCTTTATAAAATTACGTTTGCGTTGCGAGTGCGCGCTACTTGCCAGGCCGAGTCGTAAGCAAGACAATTAGCTGAAGTGACCAGCCATTGAGAAAGAGCTAGTATGCTTCTGAATGAAGTCCTTTGCGAACATTGATCATGTCTTATGCACATGTGAAAGCACAAGTAGTGCAGCTTGAGGCTCAGTGTTGTCATTTCCTGCATGTAACAACACACGTGCACTAATTACGATGCCCCTGCTTCACTCGATATGATACTTCCCAAGCTACGATAGTAGCTTGGGAAGTATCGTATGCCCAACGCCCGGATCTGTCGGCTCGTGCTCTGGTTCGCTGCTGTGTCGGTCTCTGGACGATTCTTTACGCTGCCTTACCGCTGTCCTCAACGACCAACAAACCTCTTCACATCAGTTATATTCCTCTCTTTCGTGGATGGAGCTTTGTAATGTATATGGTCTGTTTTGTAACGAATCACAAATATTTCCTACTGGTTGTTTGCCCCATCAGAAACGTAAGCGATACTCACAACATGACACCTTATCCATGCTTTCTGCTCACAGCTAATTCTAGGCGTCTTCGAAGTCAACTTCTACAAGACCTGGCGCGTAAACTGGCCCCAACACCTCACCCTTTGTGGAATACAATCGAAATAGAAATCAGACAAGGTGTGCTTCCAATTGTTATTTTTGTGTGACAGCGTACCATACTGAACAGAATCGTTGAGACGCACAGAGAACGTGATTATTTGACTATTCTGTCATATACATCGCATATGTTATGCGATTTTGATGATTCGCTTCTATATTATGCCCATTGCATTGATACATGAGTGGACATACAACACTCACAAATGTAGACATTCGCGCGATATGACGCCCGTATAGGGCGTATTTCCAATGGAGTTTAAAAGTCTGTCGTGGCTCTACTTGGCTGCAGCACAGTGGATGCGTGCTATTCTAGCTTGAAGTGTAAATATTGCTACGTGCTATTATTGTAATTTATCGGGCAGTTCTACTCGCAGACGAAACCTCTGACATCATTACCGGCTTTTCTGGCACATGGGCACTTGTAGGATTTCGTGCTCAGGTCTTAAATGCTAAGCCGTTCTTAGCGAACGTCGGCGGCTTTGAGCGTATCTATCTATCTATCTATCTATCTATCTATCTATCTATCTATCTATCTATCTATCTATCTATCTATCTATCTATCTATCTATCTATCTATCTATCTATCTATCTATCTATCTATCTATCTATCTATCTATCTATCTATCTATCTATCTATCTATCTATCTATCTATCTATCTATCTATCTATCTATCTATCTATCTATCTATCTATCTATCTGTCTATCTGTCTGTCTATCTATCTATCTATCTATCTATCTATCTATCTATCTATCTATCTATCTATCTATCTATCTATCTATCTATCTATCTATCTATCTATCTATCTGTCTATCTGTCTGTCTGTCTGTCTGTCTGTCTGTCTGTCTGTCTGTCTATCTATCTATCTATCTATCTATCTATCTATCTATCTATCTATCTATCTGTCTGTCTGTCTGTCTGTCTGTCTGTCTATCTATCTATCTATCTGTCTATCTATCTATCTACCTATCTTTTTATCTATCTATCTATCTATCTATCTATCTATCTATCTATCTATCTATCTATCTATCTATCTATCTATCTATCTATCTATCTATCTATCTATCTATCTATCTATCTATCTATCTATCTGTCTATCTATCTTGGATAACAGTATCAATACCAAAATATGTGAGGCATAACGTGACTGTACGACGTACATAAGCGACAAGTCATAACATGAAAAGCACGACATGATGTGACGAATCTCATCATTTACATTTCCTAGTCTTGCTACTCTTGCTGTGGTTTCATTCTCGTGATATATTGCAAAACTGGTGTGTTATGACATGACTGCATGACAAATATAACTAACTCTAACGTAGAAATCATGGCATGCATGTCTTGTAGGTTATCATTACAGGCCATACGATCTCGGTGCACTTATGGTCGTTTCGCTAGCTTCACATACACAAAATTTGGTACTACGTGACGTGAATGGATGATGAGTGTATATGAGTGGTGCAAACAGGATAATCATGACATGCGTGTCATCTAAGCACATTACTACAACCTATGCTCATTGAGTGCTTGCGGCCATTTCGCTAGCTTCCGCATGTACCAAAAGTGGTATTACGTGAGGTGAACAGACGATGAAGGTAAATCACACGTCCAAACGTGACAACCATGACATGCGTGTTATGTAAAACATGACTACAGGCTACGCTCATAGCGCACTCGCGGTCGATTCGCGAGCTCCGCATATACCAAATTTGGTATCACGTGAAGTGAACGATCGACAAATGTAAATAACACGTCCAAACATGATGATCACGCCATTCGTGTCATGATTGATGATATATGGCGTTTAACGTACCAAAGCTACCATATAAATAGAAAAATGCCGTATTGAAGGGCTCCATATATTTCGATCACCTGGGGTTCTTTAACGTACAACAAAATTTTAGCGCATGGGCCTACAGCGTTTTTGCCTCCATCAAAAATGGAGCCACTGCAGCCGGAATTCAATGCTGTGACCGATGGGTCAGCAGTCGAGTACCTTAGCCACTAGACCACCGCGGTGGGGCATGCGTGTCATGTAAAACATGACTACACGCTAAGCTCATACCTGCTCGTGGCCGTATCGCTAGCTCCACATATACCAAATTCAGTATCACGTGACGTGAAAAGACGACAGAACTAAATGACAAATCCAAACATTAACATCAGTATATGAAAGTCATGTATAGTCATGTATATGGAAGTCGTAATGTTGTGCTAATTTGAAGGTGACACGTTAACCTTCATCATTCGTGCTTGGCATACCATCTATTCCCACTGTACATGAGATCTGTACTTCTTTTTTTTTCTCCTTGCGCCCTGTTTTCGAGTTCACATACACTGTGAATCACTCGTTTCACAAACCTCGATTAGATATACTGTGACATAGTTTGCATGTGGACAAACGCCAGGGCATGAAAACGCTTTAGTTACTACGTGAGAATCTATTCATGTGTCCGCATCATGACCTAGCCATCATTTTCGGCACACAATTATATCCTCCTATGTAAGTATATATTGCTACGAAGCGCTGTCGGAGATGAAGAGGAAGACAGCAAAGAGAAAGGCAGCCCTCGCTGATATCCGCGTGGGCTTGGCTCTGGCTTGTATGTCAAGCGTTACGTGTTTAGACACACCTTTAAATATACTCGACGACGCCTTTTCTCCGCGTGAAATTTTGCTGGAGAGTGCGGGTTCTCTCTTTCACCATCACGACGATTTTCCGTAGCGGACGCTCCTTGGCTGCATCTGCTATGTCTGCTCAAGAGGAATACGAGGATCTATCGGAAACGTCTCAAACCGTGCCTCGGCCAGCCGTGCCTGCCACGCCGCAACAAACCGCCGCTAACCACACCGTCGTCCTGACCAACTATGCGACCCGTGTACCTTTTCCGGCACTGACAAGATGTCGAGGATTGGCTCCAGCTATACGAACGGGTCAGTGCGCTATACAACTGGGACCCGACGCTCATGTTGGCCAATATTAACTTTACCTTGAGGGCATAGCCAAAGTTTGGTTTTCCAACTATGAGGAAGAGATCACCAGTTGGGACATATGCAAATGCAAACTCATCGACGTCTTCGGCAAGACAATCGGGCGTCGTCGTTCGGCGCAGAAAGAACTCGCGTGCCGACTGCAGTCCTGCACCGAGTCGTACGTGACTCACATTTAGGATGTGCTCGTACTCTGCCTGCACAATTCACGAAAATATGCTGGAACCCGAAAAAGGAGCGTACATTCTTATGAGAATTGCGGATGGTGCCTTCACTCTCCTCGTGTTCGGCAACTCGTCGACAATCGACGACGTTATTAGCGAATGTCGCCACTATGAAGATGCGAAAAGTTTTCGCTTTGCTTCTAATTTTTCACGCCTTCTCAACACAGCGGCGACGTCTACTTGCGAGGATAGTCAATCCACCACCTGCTCCTGCAGCAGGCGAGAACATTGTATGCCTCGTCCACCGCGAAATCGAAGCTGCAGCTCCAGTCCCCATGCAAAGTCGTGACCACGATGATTCCCATACGATTTTCTAATACAGACAGTCGTACGCCAGGAGCTCGTAAACGTAAGACTCCAGACGCTCTGCCCCGTCAACAGACCAGGCTACCGTCCACTCCTGTTCCTTCTGATCTGCGCCGAAACTCGTACGCCCGTCCTCGGTACCGAAACCCGGCGGAATGACGAACTCCTGACGACAGGCCCATTTGCTTCTGTTGGTGACTGCGTCGGCCACATATCCCGCCACTGCCGTAGTCCCTGGAACTCACAACCCTGGTCCAACTATTCCAACAATCAGCGTTCTCCTGTTAGCTCCCGACTGCATACGCTACGAAGACTGATGCTGCTGCACCATCGACGCCTCCCTCGACTGCACCGCTCTCCTTCACCTGTCGAGCCGCCTGTATCACTCTCAGCGTCTTCGTTCTCCATCCCCCTCCTCCCCCCGCCACTCCTCGGAAAACTAACGGGCGCAGCTCCTAGAGGTGAGCCTTCCGTGACGACCGGACCCGAAATTCATCTGCTTACACTACCTGGACACTACAACCTAATCGAAGCAGATGTCGACGGTGCACCTGTCATAGCACTAGTGGATACCGGCGTTCACGTTTCAGTTATGAACTCAAATCTCCTTGCGAGACTACGGAAGGTTCTCACTCTAGCTCCGATCACTGTACTCCGCGTAGCCGATGGTACGACTACAGTTTTCAGTGGAATGTGTTCTGCTAGGGTCACTGTCTCCGGAAGCCGTACTTCTGTTTTGTTTTATGTATTGTAGCAATGCACACATGAACATATCTTAGGACTTGATTTTCTGTTCTCCCATTCAACTCTCATTGACTGTGCTACGGGTGTCGCCCAACTTGCCCTACCGTATGCCGTTGAGCCTAGTGATGCTGAACCGAGCACGCTACGTTCCGCCGATTACGTTCACGTTCCCTCTCTATTCGTTATATATATTTCGGTCTCTCCTGTTCCAGCCATGCCTGATGATGATTACGTCCTGTCACCCAACCCTGCCATCCCCTGCTCGCAAAACGTCTCGTTCCCGCACACGGTCATCAGTATAAAGGACCATGCCGCATGCCTCCCTCTCGTCAGTTTTGGACTATGCTCACAAGTTCTGCCCCAGGGTATCTCCCTTGCGTCCCTTGTCCCGGCTTGCGACTACCACATTTCCACCTAAACAGCGGATAACCCATCAACCTCGAGTCCTGATTTGGGTCAAACTGCTTTCGAAAGGATTACGAAATTGATCACATCAGATCTTTCGGCTGAACATGTGCACGATACTCCGGCGACACTATCGTGTTTCTTCGACTGAGCGTCAAATCATACAAAAAAAAGTCGACAAAATGCTTGCCTGGCACATCTTAGAACCTTCTTCAAGCCCTTGAGCTTTCCTTGTCGAGCTCGTCAGAAAGAAGAACAACAGCTGACGCTTTTGTGTCGATTACCGAAACATCAAGAAGGTAACAAAAAAAAAGACGTGTACCCCCTACCACGCATAGATAATGCCCTTGACTCTCAGTGGTGCAAAATATTTCTCTTCGATAGACCTTCGTTCGGGGTACTAGCAGATTGCAGTTGACGACTTGAACCGTGAAAAGACCGCATTTTTTACACCTGACAGCCTTTATCAGTTTAAAGTGATGTCATTCGGGTTATGCAATGCCCCAGGTACGTTCGAACGAATGATGCACGCTCTATTACACGGTTTCAAGTGGTCGACATGCCTATGCTACCTTGATGACGTCATTGTCTTTTCGCCCACTTTTGCGACACACCTCGAGTGCCTCTCGACATTGTTTTTTCGTTTTACGAAAAACAAGCCTTGAGCTCAGCTCGTCGAAGTGTCACTTCGACCGTCGGCAGCTTACTGTCTTCGGACATCTTGTCGATTCTTCAGGTGTTCATCCTGATCCCGAAAAAGTGCGCGCAGTCAAGAATTTTCCTGTGCCAACCTGTGCAAATGACATTCGAAGCTTGGTAGGCCTCTGCTACTACTTTCGAACATCAGTGCGCAATTTTGCCGACATTGCACGCCCTCTAACAGACCTACTGAAGAAGGATGTGGTTTCTGTCTGGCATCCTGAACAAGCCACTACATATTCGCTGAACTGGCCATGCGCCTCACGTCACCACTGATTCTTTGCCACTTCGTTATATGCGCTCCAACAGAAGTCCGAACCGACGCAAGCGGCCATGGCATTGGCGACAGCAACAGCATGGTCGTGACCATGTTATTGCATACGCTAGCCGTCTTTTATCACCAGCGGAGCGCAATTATTCCATCACTGAACGTGAATGTCTTGCGCTCGTTTGGGCTGTAGACAAATTTCGCCCATATTTTTATGAATAGTCATTCACTGTTATCACGGACCACCGCGCCTTATCCTGGCTCTCATCGTTGAAAGATCCTACCGGACGGCTGGGACGGCGGGCGTTGTGGCTAAAGAAGTACTCATGTACCGTCGTCTATAAAGTGGGCCGACAACACGAGGACGCTGATTGTATGTCTCATCACCCAGTAGATCCACCATATCTTCCTGAGAGTGGCGAGCCCACGTGCGTCCTGGTGCTTTACGCATTGGCAAACATCGAAGACGAGCAACGACGTGATCCTCACTTAAGAGAGATTATCAACCGACTAAGTGACCCCACTACGCCTCCATCGCTTCGTACGTTTGTGCTCCTTGATGGTGTTTTATACCGTTACAACATGCATCCTGACGGTCCTGACACGCTGCTGGTCATACCTACACATATGTGTCAGACAGTTCTCGCGCAGTTGCATGAAATTCCTACTGCTGGTCACCTGGGCGTCTCAACGACTTCCAACCGTGTTCGACGCTGCTTCTTTTGGCCCTGTATTTACCGCTCTGTTCGTCGTTACGTGTCTTCGTGCAAATCGTGTCATCAACGCAAAACACCGGCCACCCTTCCAAAAGGACGCCTTCAACGCATTGAGATACCATCTCAACCATTTTACAGAGATGGTCTTCACCTCCTCGGCTCTTTTCCTATATCCATCAGAGCAAACGAGTAAACAGCTGTTGCCACTGACTACACGACTCGGTATGCGATCACACGGGCTGTCCTTACCAGTTGTGCAACCGACGTCGCCGGCTTTTTCCTCAAAGACGTCGCCATGGCGCTCCTCGACAGACCATTACAGACTGGGGTAGATACTTTCTATCAAAGGTAGTACAAGACATTGTACACGATTACGCTACAAAACACAAGTTCACCACTGCGTATAAACCGCAGACCAACGACCTAACGGAGCAGTTCATCAGAACGCTTACGGTCATGCTCACCATGTATGTTTCGCCGGATCATCGTGACTGGAACGAAGCTTTGCCGTTCGTAACATTTGCGTACAATACGTCTCGGCATGACTCTGCAGGTTACTCTCCATTTTCTCTGTTGTACGAGCGAGAACCCACGCTGCCTTTCTCATGATTATCATGTTTGCACCAGTCACATACCTTCGTCACCCATTCATGTATCGTGATACCAAATTTGATTCTATGACACTAGCGAAACAGCCGCAAGCGCATCATGAGCGTGGCATGTAGTCATGTTGTTACATGACACACATGTCATGATTTTCATGTTAGGGTTTGTCGCTTCTGTTCGCCCTGCAATCATGTCATATCATATCAGTTTTGCAATATGCCATGTGAACAAAACCACCACAAGAGCTGCAGAATAACGAAATATGTTCCTCATACGTATATGTGAAATATGTTCCTCATACATATATGTTATGCCGCACAAAGTTTAGTATCTTTTCATCTTCGAAACGGTCAGGATAGCTAAAATTCATAGGCGGCTAGATAGATTGATAGATACGCTCAGTCATCGAAGTTCGCTTAGAAATGCTTCGCATTCAAAACGTGTTCGAAGGCACCCAGATATATACAAGATGGTTGGACGGATGGACGGATGGATGGATGAATGGATGGATGAATGAACAGACGGACGGATGGATGGAAGGATGGATGGATGGACGAACGAACGGATGGGTCGACGGACGGATGGGTGGGTGGGAGGGTGAATATGAATTCTACTACTGGATGCATTGTCTCTTCCCATCACTTGGTGTTGCCCTGTTTTCGTGATCATGTTATCTTAGAGGTGTGTCATTATGTGACTTCATCATGAGGCATCCCGGGGAGTCATATAATGTCACAACATTTTTCAACTTGTCACGTCCTTATAGGCCTCATGAGGACGTAATCACAGGGTTTTACTTGAATTTTATATTTGAATTATATTTGAAGCACTCGTGTTGACGCATTTTATGCGGCTACAACAACTTGATGCCATGCCAGCGAGTTTTTTTACTGTGGAGCTCGGTCGTCAAACATAAATCTCAAGCGCACGGGCGTCGAATACTCTCTGGTCGATCTTGCCGTTTGATGAGACATGCATTGTGGTAGCCTTAACACGTGTATGATTTGATTGAAGGAAATGTAATAGAATACAAGAGGCCGCAATGAATCTGAACCTTCGTACATTGATACTTCTTATATTTACATCACGGTATTGACACCATATATGTCCATATTCAGAGCTGAGATATATATGTAGGTTCATTTGCTTCCTTTATTTTTTTCAGGACATCAGCACTGCTCAGGGTAAGAACAACTGTTTCTGAAATTGGCACACGCGTCATATTTGCTTTACTTATGCAATCGATGCCCATTCACCTGTTTCTAAACAATTAATGAAAATGATACAAACTTGCATGCATATCTTGCTTCAAGAAATTCCAACTATTTGTTCTTAAAGTAACGTTGTCTACTACGCAGTTAGTAATACACGCCTGAGTCCAAGCCACGATAGTGATCATTTTTAGTTTAATTGAATTTAAGAAAACATCGGATCAATACAGGACAATAGCCAAATGCTAACATACGTCAGTACTATATTTAAATGGCAACAGTTCTGCTAATTCACACAAAGCGTGGTTCACGTACCGAAACAGCGTCTGCGCAAATGACTTGTCTGCCCAGGAACAGCATTTCCCCTAGTAGTCCGTTTTATTTTTCTCGTATAGTTCTTTCTCCATGCCAATATTTACACACCTGCGTATCTGTAACGAACAAAATTAGGGTATATTTAAACTGTAAGTGCTTCGTATTACGTGACATATTTAAAAAATCAAGTATGCCGTCATACGTCGATTGGCAAAAGGCCGTCAAACTCTGATCACACGCAGCATTCTCGCCAAGGAATTTTCTGAAGTAGACACTTGATAACTTGTAAGATACGAAGCAGAGAGGGTGATAAGAACACTGCTATTTGCCCTACAGGAAAATGTGAATCTATAGATGAGATATACTACGAGGGGGAAACTAATAAGCGTCTGATTTTCCTGAATTTGAACACTTTTTGCTCATATTTTTGTACAAATGCGCCTTATTGCCTTGACACTGCTATGTTTATTGTCCCTCAGCAGTGAGCAACCACTCGTATGAGCTGATCTCTTTTGCAGCTGCGCGCGGTGCTTCCCAAACTTGGTTTTGTCACCAGCCAAAGTTTCTAAGCACCCAACGGTATCCAAAGCTTGAATGACGCGGCGATAGCTAGGTAAAACTATACACTCGAGAGTCCGTATTGTGCTGTTGGTGAAACATTCAGCGACGTTCTACTACTGCGAAGAAAAGAAGCTAGTGAAGCTGTGGGAATGATGGGTATGCTACAGTAAGTCTTGGTCTATGAAGTCTAAACCTCCTTGTGCATGTGAGGAAACATTCAGATAGTGTACCGCAAGGCATTGGCATCGCCCTTTCGTTTAGCTTCATTGTCTTCGGTCCTGTTGTGCAGTATTCACCACCTGAGCCAGCCACACCGACACTTGTGCCCCCGTCAGCGAACTAGGCGTGTGCCACGCGCATAATATTTAAAGACTAATATATTCGCTGATTGTGCTGCAGTGACTCACCTTGCGCTGTGAAAAAGGGTTAGTGCGTTTCCCGTTAATCATAGGACTTGACTCCAGACTATGGTTCCAACTCTTCGATGAAGGAAGTGGGGTGGGACAGGAGGGTACGTGCGTTAACATAGCGAGGCAGGTAAATCAGTTTTCATTACGGAGGCATCTTCATGATCAATCCGTTATTTCTTCAAAATTGGATCTCTTGAAGCGTACCAAGTGGCTACATGCTGTTCGCAGCACTTCCTCTTGCTGGATGAAGTTCTTCTAAATGTAGTACTTCACGCTGAACTTCAGCTGAAGTGGCTAATGCCCCTCGTAGCAACCGCTAGCCACCACAACCTTGCTTTGTGCATGCGATTTGTGCGATCTTCATGTTCCTTACCATGATGCGTGTAGCTTGGTGTACGTTTCGTCACATAAAAATGGACAACTTGACGTTCGGGGACGAATACCGATTATGCAGCTCTCCCGTGTTGCAAAGCGCGCCTCCGACGACGTTACGAAGGGCGCCACGAATCTCGCCGCTGCTGTTACGAAAGACGTCGACGCCAACACGGTCCCGAAGGCGTCACTGCTTCGAACTCCGCCGGGAAGGTCACCAGCCGTTTGGTAGCGTAGGTTTCTCAGCTCGCGACTGCTTCTGTGCAGAGCTGATAGACGAGCGGACGAGACGACAGTGAGTTAAACAAGGTTTATGTACAGCATATATACAGAGGCATTACAAATTCGGCACTGGGGCCGACAGCTTAGAGACCCGAAGAGCCGAGCTCTCCTCTCTAACACATAGGTCTCTCTCTGACACACATGTCTACTAGTCGCGACGCGCCGCAGGGCTTCTTTTATATGCACCGGGTGGATTCTTTGAGTAACCAAATGTCTAACCAGAAGCGCCGCTGGTCGTGAGGTCACAATCCTCCAACGGGGTCGCCGCTGGGCCGCGTCATTCGAATGCGGAGCCGCTGCGTTGCACGTGGCTGCACCCAAGGACGAGTGACGTCGCCACGCATTGCGTCAGACCCGCCAGACATGAAGGTGCCGGTTGCTTGCTCGACGGGCTCGCGGGCTGAGGTGACTCACTGTGCGTGCGCGGCAGAGAGGCACCGCCGCGTGTTGACGCCGTTGAGTTGTTCGCGTCAGGCGGGCTCGCGGGCTGGCCTTGAAACAGATTGCCTTTTTCAGAGGCATGGACGTTCGCTGTGGACTCGCAGGCATAACACCCGACAAGGACGGCGCAAGGCTCGAAGTGGTGCATGAAAAATCGGACATTTTGGCAAAATCTAAGATCATTAGTAACGTGCCTTTACACGTTTTCGAAGTTTTATTGAGTCATGAAAAAATGAACCGGATTTCGACTGCACCCTCGGAAAGTTGACCTTATTCATGAAACAGCTTGTGTAGGCGGATTGAATGGAGGTCTCAGTAGAAACAACTGCCGCCCATCATGCGTACAACCTTGCTTTGGCAGTTGTGAAGCTGGCAAAACAATGAGAATAGTGTTATTCTCTCCTGGTTTTTTCTACCTTTTAGGAAGACTTCGTTTCACCAGCAGTGTTTCGACGGGATGCCTTGACAAAATAAGCGATGGAATGATTCATGCGCGAGCGATATGAGTGTTCATTGGTCTCCTAGTTTGCTTTGCCATGCAGTTGCACGCTTTAGTGGCCTTGATTCGCATGACTCGTGTGTATCAGCCGGGCCACGTTCAATGACACCAACACGCATGTCAGGACAGTAGTGAATGCCTGTGTTTATTGTCCTCAGTCTTTTATAGCGAAACAAGGGAAAGGGGTAGGGAATTAGCAGATAGTAAAGAAAGGCACGTGTAGTGCAACGAAGATAGCTGGCTTGCGCTCTTGGGCCTGATACGATACATCTTCCCCTTCAGCATCATTGAGTGAACTGCTGGAAGCTTTGATCGTATCCCAGACGTTCCGGACGACATGTTTGTCGCTGCGACCTTCGCTGCGGTATAACTGGCTGCAAAGGTTGTTGCGGACAACTCGGCACTACCATGGACGAGCTGGACGTGGCAGATTCTACAGGGGCAGGTACCTGCTCTTCATCGTAATCTTCCTCGTCGGAGATGTCCTCGAAAGGCTCACTCGTTGCAAAGAGGTGCCGCTGATTACGGTGCAGGATGTTCCGGTTTTCTGTTCGCACATGAAGGGATCAAGGCCCCGCTGATCCAAGAACATTGGCTTTCCTCATCCATGTCTTTCCCCCTATGCGAACGGTGTCATTGCTTTTGAGGCCGGGAAATACACGTCTGCTGTGGTTGCTCTGCCGGTACTTCCTTACTCGCGTGGTAAGAAAGGGTCCGAAGCCAAGTATGGGTGTCCGCAGGCGTCTTCCTTTGGGTAGCTCCGCTGGTGATCGCCCATCTTCCACTGGACTTGCCATGTAATGCAGGACGCCAAGCCAAATGTTCTCATTCGCCGCTTTCGTGTTTTTCAAGATGTGTTTAATTAGCTGTACACGTTTCTCGGCAAGGCCATTTGACTGAAAGTACTCTGAACTGGGTGTGATGTGCTTGAAGTCGAATTGCTGAGTGCATAGCCTGAACTCACAACTGGCGAACTAAGGCCCATTGTCTGTGCACACTTCGATTGGGATACCATAACGAAAAAATATGGCTCCCAATCTTTGTATGACGGAACTGGCTGTGGTGCTGGGTAATAATTCAACTTCTGGGAAGTTCGACATCGAGTACTAGACACAGAGGTAATGCTGGCCACCATACTTAAACAAGTCGACACCCACGCAATACCACGCTTGAGTCGATATTGGACGCATTATTAGTTGTTCTGGCGGTTGCTTATAAGCATAAGTCTGGCATACTGAGCAATTGTGAAATAGTCTTTTTATATCAGAATTTAGATTGGGCCAATATACCGACTGCCATGCTCTGGCCTTGCGTTTTCCAATGCCAAGATGCCCTGCATAAGCACGTTTTATATGTCCAATTGCATCCTACTTGGCACCACGACCTTCGTTCCTTTTTGAAGGCCTCCTTTGACTACTGAGAGTTCGGAAGCGACCGCGTTCATTGGACCTTCCAAAGCGCACCCATTCGCAAGGTTGTGAAGTACCTGCTGAAGGTATACGTCACGTTCGGTCTCTTTTACAAGTCCTGAAAAAGTTTTTTTTTCACTCACGAGTGTCGATACTACTGCGACTCCGTGAACTTCGACGCTACTTGTCGGAGGCGCAGCGCCATCTTCGGAAGCAGCTTTCCCGGGAAAGCATGTCGGCCACAACCATCTGTTTGCCGGGAACAAAAATCAAGACGTAATATTTCAATAACCACAAAAAGAAAAGCCGTATTCTAGGCGGCGTGTCAGCAATAGCCTTCTTTGATATGTCAAGCAGTGGGCGATGGTCGCTCTCCAGAATGAAAGGATGTCCGTAAACGAAGTGATAAAACTTTTTGCACCCGAAAACAAGCATCAGAGATTCTTTTTTTATCTGTGAATAACGTTGTTCTTGAAGCGTAAGCCACAGGTCTTCAGGCACTCCCGCGTCGTCGCATCAGTGCCGAACCAACAACGTACTGCGAGGCATCCGCCGTTATTTTCGTTTCTCTGCCCGATTCGAAAATTGCTAGAAGTGGCGACTCGCTAAGCTCTCTGCGTATAGCCTGCCATTCGCTCTCATGAGTCAGTGTCCAGTGAAAAAAACATCATGCTCCAACAGCGAACGCAAAGTAGAAGTCCGCTAGGCTAGCGACGGCACATATTTGCAAAAGTAGTTGAAAGAGCCTCTGTACACTTGTTTGTCTCGTGGTGCCGGCATCTTCAGGATAGCTTCGACCAAAGCAGGGTCAGGGCGTGTGCCCCTGCTTCTGATGATGTCATCAAGATGGGCGGGGAAGTGAGCAACGCAGGAAGTCGACGAAACAAATTGGCTTGCTGGGGACCCAAAGAAAACGGCGTGTCCTTCTTCAGTAGCTGTGATAAAGGATGGAAAATGTCGGCAAAGTTGTGGACGAAACGCCGGAAATAGGAACAGAGGCTGACAAAGCTCCATACATCTTTCGTGGAGCGTGGTGTGGGGAAATCTTTGACGACGCGAGTTTTGTCGGCATCGGGTTGCACGCCTTTAGCACTGACAAGATGGCCTAGCACAATGATTGTTTGGCGGCCGAAACGGCATTTGGAGGAGTAGAGCTGTAGGACTGCCATTCTGAAAACTTCCAGAACAGCTGACAGACGGCTAAGGTGACTTTCGAATGATGGCGAGAATAAAATCACGTCATCAAGATAACAGAGGGATGTTGACCATTTGTAACCCCGTAGCAGGGAGTCCATAATTCTCTCAAATGTAGCGGGAGCATTGCATAAGCCAAAGAGGAACTGGGAAAGTCCATCCGGTGTAACAAATGCAGTCTTTTAACGGTCTAATTCGTCGACGAAAATCTGCCAGTATCCTGAACGCAGGTCGATAGAGGAGAATTAGGCAGACCCGTGCAGGCAGTCGAGGGCATCGTTAATCCGTGGCAGTGGGTAAACGTCCTTGCACGTGACCTGGTTGAAGTGATGGTAGCCGACGCAGAAGCGCCAGCTGCCATCCTTCTTTTTTACTAGAACAACTGGTGAGGCCCATGGACTGCAAGATGGTTTAATGACGTCTTTTGTGAGCATTTTATCAACTTCACGTTGGATGACTTGTCGCTCTGCATGTGACACGCGATAAGGACGTCGTGGGATCGGGCTGGCATCTCCAGTGTTGATCGTGTGGGTAAAAACTGACGTCTGACCTAAAGGAATGTTGCCAATTCGAAGATGTCCCTGAAGGATGCCAAGATATGCCGGAGATCGGCTGCCTGTGCTGGAACGAGGTCTGGCGCGATCATCTTGTCAAAGTCGGCATCAGTGGAGCTCTGTGAAGAGGATGCAGTAGTGGGCAAAGGAGTGTCTGCAATGAATGCAGAAACAGAATATTCACTGATGGAAGAGACGTTGGCTAGAGTCATGCCATCTGGTACAACTTGAGCACACCAGCTGAAGTTCAGTATCGGTAGTGACGCCACATATTTGTAATCGTCCACTGAGTATGAGGAAAGGCAACATTTCTGTCTAATAACACGTCCATAATAGGTGCCAGCACATAATCGCCGTTGGGTACAGGAGGAAAAGACCTCATGGGTGCATAGGTAACGGCTTCGGGCGCTAGACAAACGTACTCGACAGAACACAAATGTGGTAGAGGTGTAGTTGGAGTGTCATAGCAATAAGGTAAGTCAAGCTGAAGCAAGAATATTCCACAATCAATTAAAGCAGAGCGCGCGGCAAGAAAGTCCATGCCCAGGATGAGTTCATGAGAGCACTTCTCGAGCACGGCAAAAGCAGAGTTGTGGAGCGGTCAGCAACACTAACACGTGCGGAGCACATCCCAAGCACAGGAAAAGTTTCACCGTCGGCGAATTAGATGAGCGGCACTGTGGGCGGTGTTAAGACCTTTTCAAGGCGGCGGCAAAGCTCCGAGTTCATCACCGAAGTGTGGGGCCCTGTGTCTACAAGGGCAACAACAAGTGCATCGTCTACTTTACAGTCTATGAGGTTGCGTCGTGTCGGCATAGTCAGAGGTTTTGGTTGGCAAATCGTCGATGCAACATCGCCTCTGGGAGCTGCATCGTCTAGTTTTTCCGAGCCAGATGTGCAGTCGGTGACGGAGGACGGCGAAATTGGGGTGAGCGTGACGATGGGCGACGAGACAGCGCTGAGCGGGACTGGTGGCTGGGAGTGGATGGTGACCGACAATGCACCGTCGACGAACCGTCACTACCGGCTGGCCGAGGCGACTCGTGGCGAGTTCGGAAGTGGCCATCATTTGCCTCTGGGCGATGGTTGTAGCCATAGGAAGGCTGACGCCAATACCACTTCAAGTCGGTCCTGGTGTTTGTCCGTAACTACGTCTGCTGTAGTAAAGCCTAAGTGTTTTAGATGCGGAGCATCTTATACTCGCGCCTTGTAGTGCGCCGTCCGCACCGCTTCTCGAACATTCGACAGCTGACGCGCGCGCATGCGCCGTCGCGCCGTCGCCCACTCTTCCACCATCTGTGCATCCCTTCCTCCTCTACACACCGCGCGCGCTTCACTCCTCCACCATCTGTGCACCCTTCCTCCTCTACACACCGCGTTCGACATCTACAATTCTCCTGATTCTCCAGTGGACGCGCATGTGGCGTCGCGCTTCGAGAACATTCAACAGCTGACAGTGCATGCACCGTCGTGCTGTATATATACTCAAGGTCGGCGCTCGCTCGCTCAGTTGCCGCTCGTCGGTTGGTTTGTACGGCGCGTCGACGTCCAAGGTCGCGGTGAAATGAATTCCAACGAATCCACAAACACAATGATCGACGTCCCTTCGACCAGCGCCGCCCTTTCACATACGTGTGTACGTGTTCACTCATTTAACACCCCCTCCTACAACCACGTTAACCAATTTAGCCATCGACCCAAGTAAGTCGCAATTTAACACCCCATTTCACAACCACGTTAACCAATTTAGCCATCGACCCAAGTAAGTCGCACTTTAACACCCCGTTAACCAAATATATGGTCCGCATCCTCCTCAGTGTTCCCCCGAGGGAAGCTGCGGGCAATTTTTTATGAACCCGTTACAAGCTTTTTTTTTGTTTGAATGAACGGGCTATGTAGCAACTCTGCTGAGCGAGTGGTGACCTAATTATCCCCTTTTCTCTGGCTGCCGAGATCAAAATCTACAAATTTGGTGACGTAAGGCCGACGTACACTTTAGAAGCCTGTATAATAATTTGGTCGAGCTCGGCCCTCCAAAAAACGTAAGAGTACTTACGCAATGTACATGGGTGTATACATCTACCATTATTTTTGTAAGCTCCGAGCGATATCATTTTGCAACGTACCTCCTACCTGCGAGGAAAAGGACTTGCTATTGCAATAGCGGGCCACGTGACCAACACGATGGCAGTTAAAGCAAATGGGCTGGCCATCAGCAGTCCTCCACTCAGCGGGATTGCGAGAGCGCGCTGGGAGCCTCTGGCCTTGGGCGTAGGAAACCGGCGGACGATGGTTAGTTGGTCGGGAGGGGGCGGCGGTGTACACAGATTCCAGGCCAACGTTCGAAAGCTCTTGGCGAACGATGGCATGTACTAAAGGCACCATTTGGGAGGTGGACTCACAGGCACAAGAGAAAGTTGAAGCGAGAGACATAGCTTCAAGTTCTCGACGGATGATCTTCGCGACGTGCTCTGCCGTAAGCGGTACCTGTGGTACAGGCATGTCCTCGCACGACCATGTTGCTGCAGTGTTGGGAAGTCGAGCGAACTGATGGGAAATACGTCGGCTTTTGGCGGCCTCAAAACGCTGGAAGTCTCGGAAAATGGCATCTACTGTGTCACAGTCCTTGCAAATTAGCAAATTGAACGCGTCATCGGCAATGCCTTTTAATATGTGCGCTACCTTCTCGGACTCCTCCATGCCGTCGTCTGCGTTGCGGAAAAGGGCGAACACGTCCTTTATGTAAGACAGGTACGACTCCGATGACATTTGAGCACGAGATACCAGCTCCTTCTTGGCCGCTGTCTTCCCGCCAGTCGATTTGCCAAACAGTGCACGCATCTTTTTTTGCACGCATCCCAGCTGCCAATTTCGGCTTCGTGGTTCTCAAACCACGCTTTAGCTGTCCCCTTCAGGTAAAATAGGATCTTCGCCAGGATGAGCGTTTCGTCTCAGCGATAATTCCTGCTTTTTCACTCGTACAGCAGCAACCATTCTTCAATGTCGATATTGTCGGTTCTGCAGAACGTGCCAGGGTCTTTCAGCTGGGGCAGAACAACTGTCGTCGTTGCAGTGGCCGCTGCGGGAGCGGGAGCCGGACCCTCTTGTGCCATCGTGGAAGAAACCAAGCGTCGGCCACTGCATAGCTCCGTCTTTTTACCCCGCGCAACCACGAAATGTCACGGGGTGAGAGTAGGCAGAGGGTAGAAATATATTTACAGATTGTACACGGAGTACACAGTGTCCTTCAATCAAGATGGCGGGGTGGCAACAACAACATGAGCTTTTGTTCAATTGTCATCTTGGTCGCCTTTATGGTGCATTCGTTGATGTAATGATGACTTGTATCAATATTTGGGAAGACTGCCCATCCGGCGGTAATTGATGAAACCCGGCGTTAGCGTAAAGCCGAGAAAACATCTTCGGTCCTGGCAGCTCTGCTTCTAGGTATTGATGACGCGGCATCTGATAATGTTCTATCTTAAAGCATTCAATATTTTTCTCGGGTTCATGCATACCCGCAACCTGCTGTCCTTTTTAAGTACAATGACCAGTGGGTATACCCAATCTGTCGAGCTGAGTTTTTGTATGATGCCTTCCACTTGCATTCGCTGTAGTTCAGCGCGCAGAGGTTCTCGCAGCACCAAAGGCACTAGTCTGGCTGGCTGAATGACGGGCACGGCATCCTCGCGAAGGTTATCTTGTACTCGCGCTGTAAATGGCCTGTTCCTTGAAAAAGCTGTGGAAATTCATCGATGATCGTGGAAGGATTGTTTGTTACGGCATCAACGTTCCGTTTGATCAGCCCCAGGTCCTCCGCAGCTTTGAGACCCAGGAGGGCACCGTGGTCTTTCTTAATCACGAATAAGTATTTGTAAACTCTCCGGTCCCCGATGGTCACGTGCGACCAAAATGTGCCGAACTGTTTGATGACGCCGCCATTATAGGATCGTAGAACCGCGTTGCTTGCTTTCACTGAACAGGCTTGAATTTTTCGAAAAAGTGACAGCGGCATCAAGTTTCCTTGGGGCACTGTGTAAATCTTGAGGTTGATGTCCTTGCCTGCAATATTTGTTTTCATGATCGAGTCCCGATCATTGCTGATGTTTCCGATGGTGACGTCCAAAACATCGACGTCGTCGTTTTGGTATGGCGTCTTTCTCTCGTCCTTTACCTCGCAGATGGCTCCACTTGACTGGCAGCATGACGCAAAATCGTTGCGCCCCTTGCACAAGTAGCAAGTTTTCCCGTAGGCTGGACAGCACCGTGTGGAATGGGAGCAACAGCAGCGGAAATATTTGAAGTTTCGGCTCGACGACGCTGCAAGGACATGAAGGTTTCCGTCAGTCTTCCGCCACAGCGAGTTATGACGTGCGGATGGTTCCCCGGCCTTGTATAAAGCCATGGCTTTGTCTAACGCAAGACCCTTGTCCCTGAGCAGCTTCTCGCGAAGCTTCGGCAAGTTTGTACCGAACACAATTTGGTCGCTCACCATCTCGTTCATCATCGTTCCATACCTGCAAAACTGCATCTGCTTTTTCAGCGCACGGAAGAACTGTTCGAAGGGTTGATCTTCGCTCTGTAGTCGAGACAGGAAGACGTAGCACTCGTGAATTGTGTTCTTGTTTGACGTAGTATTTCTCGAGCTTGGCTCCTACCGAGCCACAGTCCTGCTTGTCTTCGCCTTCATCGAACGTAAGGTTGTTGTACACTTTAAGCGCCTCGTCACCAGCGACGCTGAAGAAAAGAGCCGTTTTTGCTCCCTCTGACCTTGGTTTTTCAGTGCACTCTGTGGCTGCCAAAAAGAAATCAAATTTTTGCCAGAAGAGCTTCCACGTTCTTCCCCGTTGGTCGAGAGGCCCAGAGGCTGTGGTGGTTTGATGTTCTCCATGCTTGCGGTGGTTTTGAAGGCTGTGGTGTTGGTACCCACTTCTTACGGTGCTTCCTTCATCGGCGAGCAGGCAAGGCTCCAGTTCCGCATTTATGACACCATGTATCAGCCAGGCCACGTTCAATGACAACAACAAGCATGTCCGGACAGTAGTGAACGCCTGTGCTTATTGTCGTCAGTCTTTTATAGTGAAACAAGGGAAAGGGGTAGGGGTTTAGTAGATAGTAAAGAAAGGCACGTGTATACAGTGTAACCAAGATAGCTGTCCTGCGCTCTTGGACCTGATACGATACATCGTGTTCGAGTAAATTATTTGACTCTTCATTTCAAGTGCTTTCCATTGTACCAAATGATACAATAGTGTGTAGCAGACAGGCACTTAATCCAGGAAGCCTGGACATTTTATGAACAGATTGCCGAAGCTTTCTAATGGAGTAAGTGGGGAAGAGCATATGGTTCCGCCTATAGTATAAAGAAGGCGCGAAAAGAACCATTCTCTCGTTTTTGAACCATATAAGGCTGTCGCCTTCATATTATTTCACTAGAAAACGTTAAATTGTGGAAATACGTGGGTGTTTAAAAACCAGATGGAGTATTTTTTTATTTTTTTATTTATTCATACTGTCAGCACAAGGGCCAAGACAGGAGTTGGGGTTACATGTCTGGCACGTACAAAGAACATATATGGAAACAAGTTTCACACTGTACGCTCAAGACGCACACTATATGGAAATAACAAAAACAAAAACGCAAAACTATATCAGAATACATCCCGTTAGTATAAGATATACTAACGTCTACTGTAACAGTGTACTTTGTAAATGCGGCGCACTTTAGGCGTGAATGACCTCCAATGTTTCTTGTTTTTTTCAGGAGCGGCGTCGAAGCGTCAGCTGCAAGCGTACATCAAAACACTGGAGGAACACCTTCTGTACGCGAAGAAGAGGTACCGAGACCTTGTCAAAGAGCTTCTTTGCCCCGCTTGCCAGGATAGGCGTCGCGAAGTCTATGCCATCCCTTGCGGGCATTGTTTTTGCCGGGGATGCATTCAGAAAAAGGACGTTTGCCCAAGCTGTTTCACAAAAATGCCCGGAGCAGGGAAACTGTATTAGGGTACCGGTCATCACCAAGAGTTCCGCTTGAGGCAGTGACCACGGCAGGTGTGGGTACAACTTGTGGCGCTGACCTTCAAAGCGAGGTTTTACGTGGACAAACGAAATCCGCCGAGCATCTGGGCCTGCGATGTGTTCCTAAAAAAAATTACTCCGAGGCCAGAGCTTCTCCTATAGCGCCCCCACTAATTAGGATCAATTTATGCTCCGGACCTCCGGAGCAAAGCTTTCGCCCGGCTGGTCGGTGGAATTGCGTGGCACACTCGGACGACTTTTAACGAATATTTCACTCCGGCCCACCAGAGAAATTGCGTGGGGCAACAGCAGTAGTTTTGGAAAATACTGCAGTACACAACTGCAGTACTTGGAAAATAAATTTTGAGATTACTTGGCATTTTTTTTAGTTTGCACTGCTCGCTCTCTTTCAGTAGTAGTCGTAGGGAGCAATTTTCAAAGTAGTTATTGCATGAGAAAACAATAAGCCTGGAGCCCAAAATAAAAAGTCACTAAACGTAAGAAAATAAAGAAGCGGTAAAAGGTACATACAATTCGCTGCCTCAGCCAACTGCATATTCACATATACTGAAAGAAATAACGGAGAGCCGACCAATTTACTCAACTTACAGGTCTATGCAAATGTCCGGAGGCCATGGAAGGTAATGCACGTAGAGGTGCCATGGCTGTGTACCAGGCTTGCAGAAATTGTCTTTTCCATTATTCTGTCCATAGGCCAGCGTTTTTTAATTGTCCAGTTCAAAGCTACATCTAAAAGTTCGTCAAAAAATATAGAAAGAATGGTTCTATTCTCTAAGAGGACATAAAGGTGACTATTTGAAGAGTTTTACCTGTATGATAAAAAAATTGATTCTTGTCTTCTGCCGGAAAAAAAAATGCAGTCATGGCTATGGCAGCAGGCCTGAAAAAAGAAACTCTCTCCCAGGATTTCTTGAAAGGGTGCCCCTCTTTTTTTTTCTTTCACTACCAAGTCACCTCTGTCCTACAATTTTTAGCCGGGCTGCCAAATGGGTTAATTTCAATACCCCTGCCCCCCCCCCCCCCCTACCACTTCCACAGAAACGTCTAGTGCTCCACGACTTGTTTTGCCAAACAACCTCTCCATTTCTTTCGCATTCCTCGCTCCTAGTCTCGTCAGTTCTCTTCACTCCTCTCCTTTTTGTGTTGGTGGCAGCACGCCCCCTCAAGAGTCTACTATACTTCTAGATTAATCTTAGATACCACCTATGCAGTCAAAATAACTTTTACACCAATCCGAGTGTATGTATGCGTTCTAAAATTCTGTATACCAAACGCATTGCTTTACCACAATTCATTACTTTAATTAGGATTCAACGCTGATTTCAGTTATGTTTTATGAATTGAGCTTGCATAATAGATCAATATAACTTGCACGCTGTGGCAGACCTCAACCTGGCGGTTACTCATATGGAAAGCTGACACATATTACCGTTTATGTGTACTGACAAGACCAAATATATTTTTAACCAGGTAGGTTTACATATAACAATTACCTAATATAGAATCAACCCAAACCTATGATGTTTTCATTCTTGCTTACTTAATCAACGCTCCAAATATTACAGCAGAAGTTACGTAAAGAAAAAAGAGGAATCAGGCCTAAAAGACGCCGGAAAAGCTAACACAGTAAGAAACAGCTTAGACGAACTTAACACCAAATCCTGTCACCATCATTTTTAGCAATCTAGGCTTTCCCATTTCCATTGGCTCTCAGTGAGTCAAAGATAAAATTGGCGAATCTCACGTACAGTGGGAATCGATGATATGCGAAGCATGAATGAGAAAGGCTGATATGTCACTTTAAAATCGGCTGAACATTACGAGCTGGAGGTAAATGATGCCGTTCGTGACTTCCGTGTCATGATTATCATGTTTGGATATGTCGTTTACCTTCGCATCTATTCACGTCACGTGATACCAAATTTAGTATATGTGGAGCTAGCGAAACGGCCGCGAGCACGCTATGAGCGTAATGTATTGTCATTTCATAGATGACACGAGTGTCATGATTATCATGTTTCACCAGTAATATACTTTCGTGATACATTGACGTTACGTAACACCAAGTTTGGCTTATGAGGAGCTAGCAAAACGGCCGCAAGCATGATCAAGGGCTTAATATACTTTATGTAGCATTGACGCGCACGGATGCTGGGCACGGCGACACCACGTTAGCAAAACGCGAGCAGTCTATAGTCTTACGCCAGGCGAGACCGGCGCGACCAGCGTCCCTCGGCGCGGCCCGACGGCCACTGACGCGAAATGCGACATGCTCTATTTCGTGCTGATGCATTGCCTAGACAACACTGTGTCTCCCTCTTACCGTGACGGAGGGACGCTGGAGGAGCTGAAACGCGCATGGGTCAAAGCAACGCAGCGCGGCGCGCGCCTGCGAGTATATCGCAGGCGCGTGCCGCGATATACGTGTGGCGTGGCGTAGTGGGTAGCGTACTTGGTTAGAGATCAGGAGGTAGCGAGTTGAAAGCCCGTCAAGCGGTGGTTTATTTTGAAAGGGAAAGTGGCAGGGCAAACGACAGTCCTTGGTTTCGTGTACTTGTGGACGGGAGCAAAGACCAGAGAGGAAAACCAAGCAATGGTAGAGTGTATATCAAAGGACATTCAGGAGTTAGGAGTAGAGTGCGAGATAATTATACTAGGAGATATGAATGCGCACATAGAAGATATAGATGGGTATATTGACCCGACAGGCAAAATGATCATGGATATGTGTGAAAGACGTGATTTGATCATCTGCAACAGTACCGAGAAATGTGAAGGGCAATTATTATGGGAGGTAGGAAGGCTCCAGTCGACGATAGATTACGCACAGACGTCACATAGATTGTACTATAAGCTCAGGGGAATGCACATACATGAAGGTGGCTCCAGAAGTCTGGGTAATGATCACAAACGTATCAAGCTATGTTTTGGAAGAGCAGTGAAAGTGAGAAGGAGACAAGATCAGCAACTACAGGAAAAAATTTTAGGGGCGAAGCTCCTTATGGCGTGGCTTGTGCGTCCCTTGTAGTACGTGACCAGTGGCACATACACGAAATAAGTATAACATTTGACCTCCAAGGTGGTGCCGCTGAGAAATTTCTTCTGTGCGTTGTTTAACAATAAAAAATAGTGCTCAATGTACATGCCAATGGCTACTAATGGGGAATGAGAGACAGGAGCATTCGGCTTTTAGTCAACGCGCACGCTGCGATCCCCATTAGCAGCCATTGGCATGTACATTGAGCACTATCGGACAAGAAAGGGTTGCTACGTTATACTCGCTGGGTGTAACCGTCACCCCCAGAAAGTCTTTCAGGCCTGCGCCCAGCAATCTGACGTCATTTCCGGCCGGCCGACTCTCGGGGAAGCCGCAGCGGCAGCGAGCGCAGCGCGGGCGGCGGGGGTGACGGTTCGGCGGCGTGGTGTTGACGGCGTTTCACGTTTGTTGCTTTCCGTTGTTTTGCGGCAATTTCGTTTCCGTGTGTGATGCTGGAGTGATACCAAAATGCCGAATAAGTGTTGTGTACCCGGATGCACCGGCAACTACAAAACAGGAAAGAAGATACAAGTGTTTTCCTTCCCTAAAGACGCCGACGCTCTCAAACAATGGCTACACGCCATTCCTAGGAAGGACTTCGTGCCAACTTCGTGCACTAAGGTAAGAATTTGAGATGCTCCTGTTCTTAGCTTGTCGTTGCTTGTTCGGGTAGAAATCACCTAGGATGGGAAATACTTGAGCGTGTGGCCACCGGGCCTCGCGAAGCGCTGACGCCAGCAGTTGATCAGAATCGCCCAGAAAGGCACGTTCGCAGCAAGGATGGTCAGCTGCGCTTTGTTCACTAACAGTGTCGTGGTGTCGTCCATTCTTGCAAGCTCTCGGTGGAAGCGCTTCGTGGAGTGCGGTGACATCACGCTCCCGTGTTTCCTTTCATGTTGCTTGTACCGCTTAGCGCAGCGCTTTTATTTAGATGCTTGCGAAACGTAGGTAGACTTTGTTTTAGCTACACGGACTGTAAACACGGTCATGCAAATGGGAGCGCATTTTTTTCTTTTGAGAAGTGGCGTCTCAGACGTTCTTGAAACGTTTGTGCAGGTGTGCGCGGATCATTTCGACGCTTCATGCATCGAGAAGACGACATCGTACACGGATCCAAGGACAGGGAGAGTTATTGAAGTTGCACTCCCAGTACCACGGTTGCGTCCTGGATCTGTCCCAACGGTATTTCCCGACTGTCCGTCCTACCTATCAGTACGAGACCAGAGCACGAGAGAAACCCCTGACGCCAAGAGGAGCCGACAAGAAGCCTCCCAACTCGCCCATGCTGTAGAAGAGTCGCTGGCGTCATATGAAGCCGAGCAAAAACGAGACCGGTTTTCGTCCCTCGAAGAACTAAGGGCTCGCCTGCAAGGGGTGTCAGTGTCTCCGAAGTGGACTGTGATTCATAAAGAAGAGTGCTCCATGTTTTTGAACATTATCGACTATCGTGAACCTTGTTTGAATGCGTCATTGACCGTGTTTGCAAACCTTGAAGTCTTTGCCTGCTATCAAGGTTCACCAATCAAGAACCTTGGTAGCGCTGATGTACCAGACTCTGTTCAAAAAGTAAGTTCTTTGTTGGAAATTTTGAACAACCTGTCGATGCTGTCTGAGGAGCGCTGCACTTATCGCCACCTGGCTCAAGCAATACATTCCCTTCTGGACAAATTGGAAGCCAGCATTGATGAAGGCAAGAAAGAGACGGTGAACTTTATGAAGGAGCAGCTACTACTCTTTTCTGCAGAGCGCATTCAGTATAGCGCACAGGTGATGGTCTTTGCATGCATCTTGCGTACAACATCACCACATGCCTACAAGTTCCTGAGAAGCACAGTGTCACACATGTCCCGTTTATTAGGGAGGCGATCGCCGGGCTAATTCCAAGGGCCGAAGTATCGGTTCCCCGAACCGCACCACGAAAGCGTGGACAATTTAGAAGTGGTCCTTTTTGGCGCGCCAGCGGACGCCGGCTGTGGCCCAAAGAACAAGTCAGAGCCGAGAGTTGATAAACAAAACAAATATTATATTCTCAAAAATGGCAGATCGAAAACAATACACAAGAATGCACACTCCACAATAGTTACATACAATACGTCACCAATCAAACAACGTACTTCACAGTACAATCAGCCACACTCAAAACAACGGACACAGACAACAATACGCACTACAATGCAGTCGCATGCATTGAACAACCAAGACACTTAAAGACTAAAGAGATAGAAAACCTATTCAGTCCAAAGTTCTTGGAACCAAAGTCTAGATGATACTCTTCCGAGAATCACTCACTCAAAGTCCAGCGTTGTTGTCGTTCCGCAACCCTCGAAGTTTCTCTTCCAGGAAACCTCACGCCTTCAATAGGCCACTCTCCAAGCTTCAAACTTCTTCGCCCGAACACGTCGGCTTCACACACGCAGCTGTTGCCACGCGTCTTCGCTCGATAGCGGTAAACACACGCTCTTGCCTGTAGCTCGAGCCTTCACCCCTCAGGTGGAAATCCTCTTCTTCTCCTGCTTCGTCCCTACGGACAAAACCTTCGCCGACTACACGGCGGAATCCCTACGCACTCTGGTGCTACTTCCGTCTTCTCCTGATCTCTCATCTCGGCCGCTCGATTAAATACCTTCCGCGCCACATTCCAGAAAGTTCTCGTCATTTCGTCGGCGCGATACGCAGCGAAGGCTGGGGAGGGGTGCGAGACTGTACGAGGGCCGTTCCCGACCGATGACTCAACTCGGTATGACCACGCCCCTTTCGTTCTAGAACTTTCGCGGGCTATCTCGGCCGCCGATGTGGGGTGAGGAGGTTCATCGGTGGTGGTGGAAACATATTTATTTATTTAATTACATGAAATTTTCTGCGGAGAAGCTCCGAGTAGTCGGACATGCTTGGCTTGCGGTGGGGGGGGCCCTTAGTCCTGGGCTCCGCTTGCAGCAGCCGCTCTGCGGGCCCGGTTGATCAGACTCAATTGATCTTCCAGGTTCTCGCTGGCCAGCAGCTCCTCCCATCGCTCCGCTGTTGGATTTTGTACTGGTTGTAAGGCTGTAAAGGCCTGACACTCCCACGTGACGTGGTACAGAGTGGCTTTAGCTGAACACCAAGGGCAGAGAGGAGAGTATGCCGAGGGGTGCATTTTACTCAGGATGTGCAAATTTGGAAACGTGCCGGTTTGAATTTGCCTCCAGCTGACCGATTCCTCTTTATTTAGTGTTCGGTGTGGTAGCGAATAAGCTTTCCTAAGTCCTCTGTAATGGTTTAGGATGGCCGAATAGTCGCAAAGGACCGGAACGAGTTCCTCCGGGGCGGAGTTGGAAGGTGCTCGGCTCGCATACCCTCGAGCTACCCTATCCGCTGCCTGATTCCCCTCCAGTCCCATGTGGCCCGGAGTCTATATAATCCGATGCCAAATTCTGAGTGGATGTGTAATGGAATGCTCGCCAGTGTCTGTAACGCTCATGATGACGCTGAGAGCGGGTTGGCTGATGCGCCCCTGTAGGTAGTTGCGGCAAGCTACTTGAGAGTCCGTGAGAACTGTCAGTGACCTTCGTTGTCTGTAGCCGAGGGCGAGAGCGAGCGCAATGGCAGTTTCTTCAGCATCGGTGATGTTGCGGCACCACACGGAAGCGCTGGTACGTTCTGTGAGTGTGTGGTCCACGACTGTGGCTACAGCCTTATTGTTTGCATGGTCGTAGTTGGCGGCGTCAACATAGTACGTAGTGTTTTTGTGTGCATAAGTTCGCTCGAGGGCTTCCACTCTGGCTTCCCTCCGGCCCTGATGTAGTCGGGGATCCATATTGCGGGGGATGGGAGCGACCTTATAAGTGGCACGAAGTTGGTCCGGAATGGGCTTGCGACGAGCTGCGTCGTGAAACTGGCTGATGTAGCCGAGGCGTAGGAGCAGGTCACGGCCTGTGGGTGTTTGCCTGAGCCGTTGCAGTTGTGTGGCGAGTTGCGCTTCACAAAGTTATTCAAAGGTGTTGTGTAGGCCCAATGCGAGGAGCTTGCTAGAAGGAGTACCCGGTGGTAGCTTGAGTGCCGCTTTGTAGGCCTTGCGGAGCATTGCGTCTACTTGGCCCTGTTCGCTCTTGGTGAGGCGTTGGTAGGGCAAACTGTATGTCACCCTACTGACCACGAGGCTACGTATGAGTTTCAGAGTGTCCTCCTCGCGCATGCCATGGCGACGAGTGGCTACCCGAGATATCATTCGGGCCACTTGCAGTGTAGTGGTGCGGAGAAGGGAAAGTGTGTGATTCACATGGCGGTTCGACTGTACCCACATGCCCAATATTCGAATGGTGGATTTCTCTGGGAACCTGGAGGCGGGAGCCTTGGTTGTTCTGCGTCGATGGTGGGAGCTTGCGTCGATAAATTCGTAGAAGCTCAGATTTTTCTGTTGCACAGGCCAGGCCTCGTGCCTGCGCGTATTGTTCGACGCATGTGGCTGCCTGCTGCAGGTTATATTCTTTTTCTCCAAGGAACCCCCGCGTGGCCCAGACGGTGATATCGTCCGCATACATTGCGTGATGGATGCCATCGATACGGTGGAGTTCATGTGCCAGGCCAACCATAGCTACATTAAAGAGTAGCGGGGAAATCACTGAGCCCTGCGGGGTGCCCTTGTTCGGAACCTTGATAACATCTGATCGGATGGAGCCGAGACCGACTGTGGCAGTGCGGTCCGACAAGAAGGCGTGAACATAACTGTAGACGCGCTGCCCACAATGAAGGGCCTCGAGGCCCTCAAGTATGGCCTGGTGGCTAACGTTATCAAATGCGCCCTTAATGTCTAAAGTCAAGATAATGTTTTCTCCTTGCTGGGGGGCGTTATCAATGACTTCTTTTAATTGTAGCAGTACATCTTGCGTTGAAAGATGTGCCCGGAACCCGTACATTGAGTGCGGGAAAAGGTCATTGTCTTCGAGGTAATCTTGCACGCGATTAGTGATGACGCGCTCGAAGAGTTTACCAAGGCAGGAAGTGAGGGATATTGGTCGGAGGTTCTCGATCTGAAGTTTTTTGTCGGCTTCGGTATCATTATGACCTCCGCGTGCTTCCATTCAGGAGGAAGCGTGCCACGTTGCCAATGATCATTGAAAAACGCCATGATTTCTTGTACGGCGCTATCGTTGAGGTTCCTAATAAGGGAGTACGTGATTCCGTCTGCCCCAGCAGCTGTGTTGCGATTGCTGCTGCGAATGGCTGCGTAAACTTCGTCCACCGTTATTGGTCGGTCGAGAGTGTCATTGGCACGTCCATGATACTCAGCTTGAGATGCGGGTGGGTAGAAATCGCCAAAGCATTTTCGCCGGACTTGATCCAGCAGCTCATCGTCAGTACCCTCAAAGGCGTGTATGAGGCGCATGACTGACTTATTCGTCTCATTTTTTGTGCGAGTGGGGTCCATCAAAGCGCGCAAAATGTGCCACGTGCGGGCCGTGCCCAATGAGCCTCGAGGAGAGTCGCTAAACTGGGCCCAATTGAGTCGCGCCAGTTCTGTAGCGTACTGCTCTGCCTGAGTGGTGAGTGTGGCGATCCTTAGCTTGAGGCGTCGGTTATGTTTTTGCGTCCTCCATCTGCGGATGAGGCTTCTTCGGGCTTCCCACAGATGTAGCAGATGGCCGTCCACTTCCGGCAGTGCAGGTGTTCTGTTAATGGTGGTGGTCCAACGCTCTCGAATTTCTTTAAGTTGGGTGCACCAGTCGGTGGGGCTTGTGAGGCTGTCGAGTGAATATTCGCTCTCACGACGAAAGGCGTCCCAGTTTGTGATGCGTGCTTCTCCAATAGACCGACGCGCTGCGCTCTCTGTAACTTTTGTGCGGAGAATGAAGTGGTCGCTGCCCAAGGATTCCTGCAGGTTGTCCCAGTTATAGTTTGCACGGCCACGGGCGAAGGTGAGATCGGGGCAAGTGTCCCTGCACACACTGTTGCCGATCCGGGTAGGGAACGCGGGATCCGTAAGCAGTTCAAGCTGAAATTTTTCAGTGGCAGCCGCAAGCTGCTTGCCTTTGACATCCGAACGGTTGTAACCCCAGCGTTCGTCGAGAGCGTTGAAGTCGCCGAGCAGTAAGAGTTCTTTTCCCTGGGCCAATCGGCAGACACCTTGGATGAGGGCATGGAAATCAGTGTTTTTTTTGCTTTGGGGCGCTATATACGTTGACAATGATGATACTTCGCTTTTCTCCTTTCTTTTTTTGCCTGAGAACTAGCTCCACAATCACATGTTCTATGTTGGTGTCTGGGATATTGTCTAAGCCAACTGCGGTTAGCGCTTTGTCAATCAGGATGGCCGCTTTGCCCTTTGTTTGACTATTATAGGACTCATAACCTGAAAATATGGGTGGCGTTCCGGGCTCCTGAAGCGCTATGACATCTGGCCGAGCAAGGTGTGTGTTAATGTACTGTTGGAGGAGGCTCCGCTTTCTGCGGAAGCCGCGGCAGTTCTATTGCCAGACTTCTAAATGTTCGCCAATGAGTGGGGCTGTGCTGCCCATGGTTAATTCGTTGAGTGGAAAGGCGTGGGTATCGGAATCTCGGCTTGCGACGCCGATGTAGGAGTGAGGGTGAGGGCGCTGGGTGTCAATGCGGGGTAGCGAGGATTTCGAATGCATGTGATTCCAATCCTAGTCTATGGTAACCTTGATCTGTCGTGGCGTGCGAGCTACGAGTGGCCCTCTTCCTGCGTATGTTTTCGCCTGTTTCAGCAATTTGCGCCTCGAAGCGTGTCTCGAGAGAGTCGAGGCGTTCTCCGAACTGCGTGAATACGGCACTGAATTGTTGCGATAGCTGCTGCGCGAGCGTTGAGAGCATTTCGCGTAACTCTTCGCGTGTGACTGTGGTGCCCGACGCAGCAGGAATTGATAGCGCCGTTTTAGGGGTCTTCTGTCTCTTGGGGGAGGTTGGGGGGTTTTTTTCGGGGGAGTCGGGCGGCGATCCAAGACGTGCCATTAGGGCATGAAGTTGAGAACTGTCCTTTGCTTGACGTGCCCTGACGGCCACCAGCTCCTGTTTGAGTTTTATGTTTTCCGCGAGAAGGTGTTCGTATGCGGTGCACAGGGTATTGAGTGGAGCGATGGGAGGATCTACATTTGCTGACCAGCTCACCTTATTGTCGGCACTGGCTGATGGAGTGGGATTGGGCTTCTCATTACGCTTGCTGGAGGCGTGCTGGGACTGTTGACAGGTGGGTTGCTGCTGCTGCTGCTGCTGCCCCTTGGTCATCTGGTTCTTCGGATGTTGTCGCTGCTGTGGTTGCTGCTGTTGGCCAGGTTCCACAGAAGGGAGCGGTGGGAAGGACTGTGACCTCGAGCGTGAGCGGGAGTGGCTGCATGAGGTCTCGTTTTCCTTGCTGAACCACCTACGTTTGGGAGTGGGTGGGTTACGATGGGGGTTGCGACCCCTGGCTGGCGCTGCTGGTTGAGGAGGTGGCCGTGGGCGCGGGGCCTTCAGTCTCTGAGAGCACTCTTTCGCGCCCGTTAAGTGGGCATCTCCACACAAGTGACATTTGGGAGCACAGGGGTGACCGTCAACGGGGTTGAGGATACCACACTGCCGACACACGGGAGTGTTTGGCGTGGGGCATACGTCTGAGCGGTGCCCCGTGTTAAGCAGACTTGGCAGGCTTGTCGCGTCGGCTTGTACGGATGGCAGGCCACCTCCCCACCGTAATACAGTACATATCGGGGCAGAAGGTGGCCTTCAAAAGTGATCACGGCAGATTTGGTAGCACCAAGCATTCGTGCACTGTGCACTGTCACTCCCTGCGTGCGCACGCGGAGGTTGGCGGTGAGTTCTTCCGGAGTTGTGCCAGGGTCTATCCCATGATTAACTCCCCGCAAGGTGCCCTCAGGGGCCGCCACATAGGTATTGAATTCGTAGGTCTTCCTCTCAAGCGTGAGGGTGGTGATCCGACGAAGAATTTCGGCCGTCTCAACATGTGGCGTGCTGGCAATGATGATGTTCGACCCGGGGCGAGTACGTATAATGAAATGATCACCAGTACAATGTTGTCGTGAATTGCCCGCCAGTGCTACGGCTCGGGAGATTTGATGCGTAGTGAAGTTCCGAATGGCTAGGCCCTTTTTCGGGCGCATGATGATCTTTATGTCCGTGCGTGGAAGCGGCGGCAGCTTCCGTCGTAGCTGGCGCGGCTTCGTTACGGGTGGTGGTGTTCGCGCCGGTGCGACGCCGGCCGCGTCTGCCTGCGCAGCAGGAGCGCTCGCACCCGCAGCTGCCCCGGCGTTGACGTGGCTGGGCGGAGTGCTTGTAGGACCGGCCGGCTGCATCAATTCCGCTCGAGCTTTGTCGAATTTTTCTGGCGTTGACGCTGGCGACGGGAAATCGCCAGTTTCCAGTTGGCGTCGGTGTCGCTCACCGGTCCCAGCGATGCAGACGATGTAGGATGGTGCACGGCAACTTCATCTTCGCTTGCCGAGGTGAGCTCGTCGAGGTCGAGAGATTCCGTGTTAACATGGGTGTCGTTGGGGCTGAATGCAGGTTGAACGCATCCGGTAGTAGTCACGTCAGCAGTTAGCGTAGTGCTAGCGTCCATATTGTTGTGGAAGGGGTCCCGCCGTTAAGCCTAGTCACCCGTACTCGCACAGGCGAGCTGGGTCGACGCTTAGGCCTAGCGGCCCAGCGCTCACATGGGTTCTTCTGAAGGCGATAGAGCAAAATTGAGATGCTCTACAGCCTCGGGAAGGGTGTGCGGTTCCCAGGACAGTTAAAACTTGATGATCCGACACAGTGCCGGCGACGATATTGAAGTAATCCGGTCAACGAGAGCACACGTTCGGCGGAGCGCGTACGACGCGCGTCCGCTCGCTCCGGCGTCCAAGCGCGTCTCGAGGTTCGTCGGCGAAGCCAAGCTTCCGCGGGGAGAGGGAGTCGCGCGCCCGGGGAGCCTTGGATGTCTGTTTTCTGTTTTTTCTTTTGACCTCGCGGCGCTCTCTCGCGCGTTATCGCAAGAATTTGGCGGCGCGCCCATTTTTAGCGCTCGTTCTGTAACACACAGGTACACTAACTTTGCCCCACCCAAGCACTATTAGAAATGTGGGCTCGTCTATTCAAATGTGCCCACAAGTTGATTCTTCTGCCGACACTTTCCTTCAGTATGTGTCTCAGAGATTCAAACATCTGCAGCCACATGAACACATCTTGACGCTGATGCTTGACGAGATTCATATCAAACCTTGTTTAGATTACAAAGGTGGGAAAATATGTGGTGCAGCAGTTAACTCCAACGAAGCGGCCACATCGGTGCACATATTTATGATACAAAGTTTGCTGAGCGCATTCAAAGAGGTGGCGCACATTCTTCCGGTAAAAACCTTACAGGGTGAAGATCTTCATTGCATGCTGAAGAAGTTGATCTTGGGCTTAGAAGAAACAGGAAGGCAATGAAGATGTTTTTGCCAGAACCAAAGCTAAGCCCTGTTTACCCGCATCCGGCAGACCCAGATCGGCCGTTATTTTACGTGGTGGATGCTATACATCTATTTAAATGCATAAGAAATAACTGGCTCAACCAGAAAAATGCTGCAACTTGCTTTTTCTACCCAAGCTTCAAGCTTTCGAACAATGAAGTTCATCCCGAATGCAAGATGACTGCTTCATTTAAGCATTTGAGAGATTTGCATAAAGAAGAGTCACCCCTGCTTCTGAAGTCTGGGTATGGCTTGACGTCAAAAGCTCTAAATACAAGCAGCTTTGAACGACAGGACGTCAAACTCGTACTGCAGGTTTTTAATCCGCACGTAGCCGAAGCCCTGGCCGCTCGCAAGGGTCATACTGATTTTCAACATGCTACAGCTACCGCCGAGTTCATCAAAATAATTCTTCGTTGGTGGAGCATTATCAATGTAAAGACACCTAGTAAGGGCTTCCATCACCGTAATGTTTACGAAGAGCCCATGTCAAACCACACAGATGACCCAAAGGCAAGCTTTCTAAGCGCTTTTATCACATGGCTCGATGTGTGGGAATTTTATAGGCACGACACCGGAGTAGTTACCCAGGAGACATTGAGTGCCTTGAGGCTCTCTGCTCAATCCCTTTTGGCATTGGTGAAGTACTGCGTTAGTGAGCTTCACTTTAAGTACATTCTGCTAGGGAAAGTCCAGACGGATCCCCTCGAGAGTCGCTTTGGACAGTACAGGCAGATGGCTGGTGGGCAGTATGACATATCTGTTCGCCAGCTTTGCGAAACCGAGGGAAAGATTCACCTTGAAAATGCCCTTCCAAGGATGAGCAACGATGATCTCAGAGGCATCGAAGATACGGACAGTGTCAGGGATGCGGGCACTTCTTTTAGTGTTCATGTTAGCGATACTGACCTTGATGAGCTCAGAGCACAAATGCCGGTGATTGGTTATGTTGGTGGGTATTGTGCACACGCTGCAATGAAAGTTCTCAAGTGTGAAAGCTGCCAGAGGCAGTTGGTCGTTACCGGAAATACGGCGAAACAGGAGAGGACACCCATTCTTTAGTCGCACAACTGGATCGGGGTGGCCTCAAATTTCCTTCTGCTCTTGTAATCGCAGTAGTTATGTACACGGAGGTTGTAGTTAGAAAGCGCATGACGGAAAGTACCTTTACCCAGTTTCTCCATGGGCCGAACCAAAAGAATGTCATTCGGCAACTTACACTGGACTCTCTGCCAAGGCTTGAGGACATAGATACGTGTCAAAACAGCCACACCTACGAGCTCCTCATCACATTGGTTGCAAACTGTGCAGAAAATATAATGCTCAACAACTTGTGCAAGCAAAGGAACGATCTTTTACGCATTGAAAAAGATTAGAAGGCGAAAAATAGAAAGACCCGAATTTTTCTTGGAAAGTAATTTTCCAAGCGTCGCGTCTTTCTCTTCACATTTATTCTTGTGAAACTGCACTGAGTGCATTGAATTGCATAGGCATGACTTGATTTCCTTGGTATACTTCTGCCTAATGTAAAATGAGCCTTGTTTCCAGTTTTGTATCTCTTTACAAGTTGTTAGCTTTTAAAAGTGCTGTACTCTTTTTTCTTTTTTCTTTAACTCGAACTGCCTCGGTGCTTACTGTAGCAGTTGTACAGTTCGTTTTGGTACCTGAGCTGTGTACACTGTCCTTGTGCACTCTGTGTAGAGACATGTTGTGCACTGTGATTTGTTTTTTCTTAGATTTTTGTTTGATTTTTTTCCCTAGGACATGCACCTACCTGTGGCAGTACAATTACTTTTCTTTCTGTCATTTATCATGCTGTGGACCACAATTTAGTCACCAGTGTTCTTATGTATTGTATTTTTGGCAAGTGTTTGAACCTGATACTTTGTGTTGCTACTGCTACTATGATAAACGAATGGTATGTTTTCCTCTAACCTACAATTTAAATGAAAGTGTGCTTTTTCTGTTCCAAAGCTCGGGGATATTTTTGCTGTTACAATCTGTTTTGTTTTCTGAGTTTTATGTGGCAAAATATTGTGTTTTGTACTTTTGGCATATTTTCAGCATTAAGGGCAATATCTTGTGTTGCCTGTCGTCTGCCTGGACCGAGAACAATGCGCACTGTGATGTTTGTACAGACGGCGTCTGGCTGTGATGAATAAATATGCATTATTCCATTCACGATATTCATTATTTCTTGATACCTTGATAAGTTCCTCCGCCGTGGTGGCCCAGTTGCGCTGCTGAGCACTAGGGCGCGGTTTCGATACCCGGCTGCGGCGGCCACATTTCTGATGGAGGCTAAAAGCAAAAACGCCCGTGTGTACGAGATTTCGGCACACAATAAAGATTCCCAGGTAGTCAAACTTAATCCTGAGCCCTCCCCTACGGCGCGCTTCATCGCCGGCGTTGCGTCGGCGCGTTAAACCTTACAATCAATCGATACCTTGATAAATCTTGCGGACATGGTGTCAAGAAACCTCGCCTGAGTCAGTAGGCGTGAAGGGCGCGCGCGGCAAGCGCTCGCGGCTGGCGCAGCCACCCAGCGAAGGGCGGCCGGCGCGATGGGACGTCGTCGACCTCACGTCACGTGACGCGCAGGCCTGAAAAGCTTCCGGGGGTGACGGTGTAACCTCCTTAGTTTTAGAAAGGTTTAGCGAGCGTTGAGCCGCAGGGCCATGAATACAATGAACTAGTATATACCATAAATGAATTCGAGGTGGTTAAAGGGGGGAAGCAGATACGAAACGCAAGCCGTAAGAAATTAAAAGCTGAATCCTCCTGTCTCTCATTTCACATTAGTAGCCACTGGAATGTACATTGAGCACTATCTGACAGGAAAAGGTTGCTACGTTATACTCACTGGGCGTAACCTCCTTGGTTTTAGAAAGGTTTAGCGAGCATTGGGCCGCAGTGCCATGAATACAGTTAACTAATATATACCATGAACTCAAGGTGGTTGAAGGTGGGAAGTAGACCCGAAGCGCAAGCCGTAAGAAAGTGTGCGTGTGCCACCTCTCGTTTAGTCCTTGGAATGTCCACTGAATGGCGGTGCTTCTATATGGGGAATATATGATAAAAAGATGCGAGATGGTGGGACTTGGAGTGTTGAATAGATGGACGAACGGACACACAGACAGATGCATGGATGGACGCATTAACGGACGCAGGGGCGGATGCATGAACGAACGCAGGGACGGGTGCACGAACAAACGCATGGACGGTCACACAGACGGACGCATGGACGGACGAATGCTTCGCCCCACTCTCCATCATTCACTTCGTGGATATGCTGCCATTTTTATTCAGAAAGGCAAATAAACAGCTTCTAAACAAATTGAGAAAGTAATCACTGAGGATCATAAAACAGTGTGGACAGACACGAATCTAATTAGAGTGTTTGAGCTTGAGCTTGATAAGGCACGTGACAAATCACCCTGGTAAAGGAGACTCAAACCCAAAAGTTGGTGGGATGAGGAAGTTAAGACACCCATAGCAAAACCTCAGGAAGCCTTTAGGGAACACAGACATGCTAAGCAGCGGGGTGAACCGACAGATGATGTTGAAAGAAAATGGGAAATCTTTCTAAGCTGTAGAAAGGATGCATCCCTTCTGATCAATGAAAAGATCAGAAGAAAGGGAGCTCAGTGGCTGGCAGAAGTACATAAAAACGATAGAAAGGCAACTGCGAAATTTCGGAACCATCTAAACTCCCAAGGAAATGAGATGAGCCTAGAGCAGAGGTTTATAAATACAGCTCAAGGTGCTAGGCTAGAAGGGGACGAAGCTATTTAATTTAAAAGAACAAGGGTGGCAGAAAAATTTCAACAAAGAAGAGCTTTATGCAATGCAACACAATAGACAAGGATGAATCAAGTGGCGCAATGGCTCCATTTTCACAACGAGAGTGGGAAAGGGCTCAGAAGAGGGTTTCTAGTAGTACATCAACAGGCCCAGATGGCATTCCAATTATGCTGATAAAGACATTAGGTCCGAAGGCTAAACAGACTTTAAGAGAGACAGTGAGCAAAATAATAATCGATGGTGAAGTCTCCGATGGATGGAAACTTAGCAGGATGAGCATGATCTATAAAGGAAAGGGGGACAAAGCTGACATAAACAACAACCGTCCTATAACAGTGACATCAGTGGTCTACAGGCTGGCGATGCAGATTATAAAGGAAAGACTGCAGGCATGGATAGAGGATGAGGGGGTGCTGGGGGAACTGCATAAAGTGTTTCGGAAACAAAGTAGGTTGGAAGACAATCTGTTCTCACTGACGCAGTGCATCGAAATAGCAGAAAAAGAACACAGGCCCCTGTGGCTAGAATTTTTGGATATCAAGGGAGCGTACGATAGCGTGGTTCAATAGGAAATGTGGGGAATACTGGACACACTAAAAGTGGAAGTTAGAGTCACTAAACTTTTAAAGGATATCTATAAAAGTAACAAGGTAGTTATAAAGTGAGAAAAACAGGTATTCAAGCCATCAGAGGTGAAACTTAGGCAGGGGTGTCCACTGTCACCCGCGTTATTCATGATGTACCTACAAGGTTTAGAGGCCAAATTAGAGGGATGTAGACTGGGATTCAACTTCTCTTTCGTCAAACAAGGAAAACTCATTAAACAGGCACTACCAGCACTGATGTACGCAGATGATATAGTGCTAATGGCCGGCAACAAGGAAGATTTGCAGGGATTGATGGACATCGGCGGTAATGAGGGAGATAGGTTAGATTTCAGATTCTTAAGAAAAAATCAGCAGTCATGATTTTCAATGACAATGAAGGTAGTGAGCTTAGAATACAGGAGGTCACGCTAGAGATAACAGATAAATACAAATATCTGGGTGTATGGTTAAGCAATAGGGCCGAGTACCAAAGGGAACACGAAATATACGTGACGACTAAAGGTAACAGGAATGCAGCGGTGATGAAAAACAGGGCACTGTGGAAATACAATAGGTATGATGTTGTGAGAGGAATATGGAAAGGGGTCATGGTTCCTGGTCTGACGTTCGGCAATGCGGTCTTGTGCATGAGATCAGAAGTTCAAGCAAGATTAGAACTTAAGCAACGTGGAATAGGTAGGCTTGCCTTAGGAGGTCATGAGAATACACCAAATCAGGGAGTACAAGGTGATATGGGATGGACATCATTTGAGGGCAGGGAAGCTAGCGGCAAGATAAAATTTGAGAAGCGATTGAGAGAAATGGGGGAGGAATGTTGGGCTAGGAAGGTATTCAGCTGCTTGTGCATGAAGAATGTCGATACAAAATGGAGGAAGCGAACCAGAAAATTGACTGGTAAATACTTAGAAAACAGCAGGGGACCAAACAAAAAAAATTATCGGTTAAGAAGAAGGTGAAGGAAGCTGAGACCGATATGTGGAGAATTTGCATGATTAAGAAGTCCGCACTAGAGATCTACCGAACTTTTAAGCAGGAAATTGCCGAGGAAAGGATCTATGTTAATACTCGGGGTAGTTCTCCACTGTTTGAGGCCAGGATGGGAGTATTGCGAACCAAGACATATCGGGCCAAATACGAAGGGGTAGACACGGTATGCAGTGCGTGTGGAGAAGAAGAGGAAAGTGCCGAACACTTGATAATGTCCTGTAAAGGGCTTCACCCTACAGTTCTGGATGATGGCGCAGAGTTTTTCAAAGCACTGGGGTTTACGGACAGGGAGGGCAAAATAGACATAAGCGGGTAGAAATAACTAGAAGAAAGTTATTTGATTGGCGGCTAAAGTAGAGGGACGAGTTAAAATTAAACCCTTCACGGCAAAGTACGAATCCTCAACCTCACTATTTAAAGAAAAAAAAATCTAGTTTTTGGTTCAAGTATTACGGCTTGGTGGCGCTAGCCGATCTTTAGCCATATTCATCCATCCATCCATCCATCCATCCATCCATCCATCCATCCATCCATCCATCCATCCATCCATCCATCCATCCATCCATCCATCCATCCATCCATCCATCCATCCATCCATCCATCCATCCATCGTATGACCGGCGCCTGGCGTGGTAACGCCAGCGTAACGCAACGAAATGAATGCCTGCGAGCACGCGGACCACGTCACGTCGAAATGTATTGGTACCTTGACTGTGGCATATAGTCATGTTCTGACATGACCCGCATCTCATGATTAACATGTTTGCACCAGTCACATACCTTCGTGATCCATTGACGTCACGTAATATAAAATTTGGCATATATGAAGCTAGCGAAGTGGCCGCGAGCGCACAGGGAGTGTGGCATGTAGTAATGTTGTTACATGACACGCATGTCGTGATTATCATGTTTGACGTGTCATTTACCTATGTTGCCCGTTCGCGTCGCGTAATACTGTCTTTGGTATATAATAAGCTACCAAAATGGCCACAGCGCATCCCGAGCGTGGCATGTAGTCATGTTGTTACATGACACGCATCTCATAATTATAATGTTTGCACCAGTCACACACCTTCGTCATTCGTTCACCTACCGTAATACCTAATGTGGTATAAGTGAAGCTAGCGAAACGGCTGCGAGCGCATCATGAGCGTGGCATGTAGTGATGTTGTTACATCACACGCATGTCAAGATTTTCATGTTATCGTCTGTCGCTTGTGTTCGCCATTTAATCTTGCCATATCATACCAGTTTTGCAACGTGTCAATGGAACGAACCCGCCGCAAGAGCTGCAGGACCATGAAATGTAAATCATGACATTCATGAAATACATTTCATGATTTTCATCTTATGAATAGTCAAATATGTTAGTCATACAGTCATGTTATGCATCTCTCGTTATTGGCGCTGTTTTTTATGTGAATCATGTTATGCCATTCCAAATTGGATATGGATACCATTGTCGAAACGGCCAGTAAAGCTAAATCTCATAGGCAGCTAGATAGATAGATAGATAGATAGATAGATAGATAGATAGATAGATAGATAGATAGATAGAAAGAAAGATAGATACGATCAAAGTCACCGAAGGTCACTAAGAAATGCTTCGCATTGAAAAACTCTTTGTACAAACAACGTATTATCGGAATGCCGCAGGCTTTTTAATGACGCCTTGTGAAATTAGCCTATAATTGATAGCGGGTTTGGTTTATGAACCCAACATTACGCAATTTGAGCACTAGGTAGGCTGACAAGAATAACACAGGTAATTCAAGAATAGCTCGCTCGCCCGTTCGCCGCACCAGTGATGGTTGGGTTGCTCAATACACGCTAGATCACGGTGTCATCCGCTTCCCGGAACCATCACACGATCAATGTTCCCGCAAGCCCCGCCGCGGTGGTCTACTGGCTAAGGTACTCGGCTGCTGACCCGCAGGTCGCGGGATCAAATCGCGGCTGCAGCGGCTGCATTTCCGATGGAGGCGGAAATGTTGTAGGCCCATGTGCTCAGATTTGGGAGCACGTAAAGAACCCCAGGTGGTTAAAATTTTTGGAGACCTCCACTACGGCGTCTCTCATAAGCATATGGTGGTTTTGGGACGTTAAACTCCACATATCAATCATCAAGAACTTCAGGTGTATGCTGTGCGAAAAAGTTTACAGGTGGCGACAAAGTTGGAAAAATGTTCACTTTTGCACATGTTCAGCCTTTAATGCATGATTGAAGTGGTCTACTGCTCAATGGGACATTTAGTAGGAACTTTCATTGGCTACTCACTCAGAAAAAATTTATCAAAATAATTTTTGTTTTAAGTGAGAATATTATTTTTTGTATTTGTGTGTTACCGCTCTCGGAGTTTGCACATGTTTATACGCTGTAACAATGCTTCTTTGCGGTAACTACAAGCTGCACGGACATGGAGATCCTCTTGACAACATAATTGACTTTTTTCGTGCTTATTTAAGTTATTTATATGCCTATGTTCTCCTCAATAAACGAGAAATTCTATACCTGCTGAGTGCACTTGGTATGCTTGCGCAGCACCGGGAAGTGGTACGAAAAGATAAATGAAATGCAAACAGAAAAAGAATGTACTTCTTGGCAGCTAAGTTGTGGTTATGCACCAATATACATGGTCAATCATAAACGATTATGTTGGTCCTGACGGAGACTTGCCCGTGGTGCAAAACTTCGCCCTTGAGCCATTCAAATAAATCGGCTTTAAGACGAAACGCGAGGTCAACGTGTGACTCGTTGCCCTTTTTTGCTTACCGGAACCTTATCCGGAAAGCCTCGGGTGACAACTTATAACGTCTCAAGAGCACTTCCTTAATCTCGTCATAGCTCTCGAACGCTTCCCCCGACAAGCACGTCATCACGTCGGACACTTCGCCGGGAAGAAGAGCTAACAGGTTCTGCGCCCAAACAGACCACTCCAAAGCATTTCGCTCACAGACGTGTTCAAACTTGACGAGATACTTCGCCATGTCCTCGCCTATTGGGAACGGTGGCAGTTGGTCCCGAATTCTATAACCACTTACCTGAACTGTCGGAGAAGCTACGCTAGGCGCCAGTGAACATTGTAGGATTGCCAGTTCTATTCGTTTCAACTCGAGGCACTCCTGTCTCTCAGCCTCCTCACGCTCGCAACATTGCGCCTTTAAGCCTCCTCGCGGCGTGCTTTGATATCCACCCAGGCCTCATCGACTTCCTCAGCCGACCCTCCTTCATCCTTCATGAACTCAAGGATCGCTTGCTTTTGTATCACACGGCTCAAAGTAAGGCCAAGTTCCTCACAAATTTCGATGAGTTCTCTTACTTTAAGGTTCTCCATCGTTCACACTAGCCTCTTGCTATTTACCCCTGTTAAGAGTCTACTTGCTGTACTCCCTATAAGTCTACTAGCAAAACACGCAAGCAATTTTTAACACTCCAGTGTTTACACCCGCCTCATTAACTTTGGTTTCAAAGCGCTCTGACTTGGCTTGAAACGATCAAAGCTCACTTACCAATGCTTCGTACAGCCCTTCTCTGGACTACTACAACCTGTGCTGGAGTAGTCTGGTGAATTGAGGGGAAAACATCAGGCACTCGCCACTTCGATGTCGCTGACGCCGGCCGATCACGCAGCTGCCGTCCAATGTTACGAAGGCGCGACACCAACATGGTCCCGAAGGCGCAACGAAACTCGGTGCTTCCAAGGACACCGGCCGCGCCGACTGCGAAAGGGGCTCGAAGCAACGAGACGCTTCTCTGACACATGGGTCTACTACTGGCGACGCGCCGCAGGGCTTTTTTTTATAGGCACGGGCTGGATCTTTTGAGTCACCAACATCCAACCAGAAGCGCCGCTGGCCGTTATGTCAGAATCCTCGAATGGGACCCGCTGCTGGGCCACGTCATGCTCATCAAATCCGGAGCCGCTGCGCGTGGTTGCACTCAAGGACGAGTGACGTTGCCACTCATTGCGTAAAACTCGCCAGACTGGAAGGCGCCCATTGCTACAACGGTTCGTGGGCTGAGAGAGCTCGCTGTGCGTTGCGTGACAGACCGGCGCCACCGCTTGATGACGTCGTTAAGTTGATCGCGTCAGGCGGGTTCAATCGCTGGCCTTGACACAGATTGCCTTTGCAGAGGTATTGACGTTTGGTGTGGACTCCCAGGCTCAACAGTATTCGTTCGTCCCTTCAATGACACGTGTAACCACACTGAAACTCGCTCAACAATGGCAAAAAGGCTTTCGCTTTAATAATACAGAACGCGACAAATTTGCTGTACTGTCTCTCGGTCCTGAATGGTAAGTCAGTTGTTGGCCCATAACTCAAATATGCCTTATGGGAGCCTGCCACTATGTCGTTGTTTTTGTCATCCTTTTGTTTCATAAACAATATTGTGAACTCAGTTTTTATTTAGTGCTTTTACAGAAAATGAGGATGCACTATATGCACTATATGTGGTCGGTGCTGTGTATAACTTTTCACCTCATTGCTTTGATTTAGGCCCATTGCGAGGACACAAGCTTCCAGCAAAGGAGGCCGGACGGTTTCAAGAAATTAAGGTCAGATGTTGTTGGGATGCTGTTTACAATAAAATCTGACATGTAAAAATTTGTTGCTGCCCTTTGTTTTTCTTCTAACCTAATATACTAGGAAGGGGGGGGGGTTGGTGTAATATGATTGAGTGCCCTACTATTTTCTCACAGTGCTTACAGCTTGTAAGGTGTTAAGCAGTTCATTGTACAGACTTGTTCGCAGGAAGTAAGCTTGCTGCAGGAAATTATATCATGGACAAAAGCAATATTTAGGATATGAGAAACAGGCCAGTGGAGTTACGCGGCTTTTAGAGAACATCGCGAGCTACCCGGTTGTTTGATCTGCCTTCCCTATCGTTATGAGTACCATCATATAATACAGCATAGTTTCGAGCCTTGCACTAGAAGGCCTCTGAGGTGTCTGCAGTGATAAAGTGAACTTGCTGCAGGAATGCCGTGAAGACATTGAAGTCTGTTCACAGTGAAACCGAGGTTTTTACTCTCGCAAATATAGGCTCTTTAAATATCGTCACTTCGTCAACACGGTGGGTGTACCAGTTGGGAGAAACGAACTGTTTTAACAGTATTTTATACAAACTCAAGTCAACGCACAATATTCCTGTTTTACAAAATGGCGGCTAACTTCTAACTTAAGAAAATAACCCTTCAGCTTTGACAACGCCTCCTCTAGAAAGATGCCTGAGGAATGGCTCGCGCTTCAAGCGGAGTTGGCCTGCCTTCAGTTTTTGGCAAGCGCCGCGCAGTGGCGCTCGCGACCGACACTATCACGGTACTGCCATATCAATCCATCTATCCATCCATCCATAATCATGGCGGTACCATACCGCATCGGCTGCTGCTGACGTTCAGGCGCACGCTGTGCTCGGCACGATTGTTTGGGCGCGTTTTTTTAAAGGTTGATTTAATGTCTCTGGAGAAGCAGTGGCATACTGTTAGCAGCAGGCACTCGGTAATGTTGAAATAGTGCATGTAGTGATAGTCAGCGCAATTTCCAAAAATGCACTGAAATATATGTGCAAAAGAGGGCTACCGCATCGGTATTGAAAAAGAGAAAGGGTGTGGCAGTGTTTTCCTTCTCATGCGGCAGGCATCGGAATAGAGGAGGCGTTGGCTTTGAGAACTTCCTATATATAAAAAATACCCCCTTTGCGTAGAAACCCACGATGCCTTCAATGTAAATGAGTGACCACTGACAACCAATAAGGCAGCCCGTCAAGTTTGGCGGCCGCTTTAGCCTGTGGTAATCAACCATGACCAAAGTTATCACCATCCTGAAACACGGAGGCGCGTGCCCATGAAGCGTCCCTGCGCGGTTGAATAGATGAGCACAAGTGCGCGAACGCGTTGGATCGTTACTCTCGCCTCCACAGCTCTCGTCTCCTCGATGCGCTGACCGTGAGGACATGAACGCATGCTAAACGCCGGCATATTAGCCCCGCACGGCGTTGCAATCAAGGAGGATTTTAAAAAAAATTGCTGGAGTGGAAATGATTGCGCAGAAGTGAAGCCGTTCCTTTGGCAAGATGGCGGTTGTGCCGGCCGTCTTACTAGGGGCATGATAAAGTATCATCGTTCAGCAATTAAAAACGAAGCGTTTCACTCGCATGCCCAACGAGTTTATTCTGGGAACTTTTGCGGGTCACATAGTGCTCCAAGTGCGTCTTACAGTTACTAGTTTTCCTTAGTGAGCCTCTAATTGCAGGCAAAGTTCTTTGAAGATTCAGTTATCCATACTCGTTTCTGCGCATTTATTCGTCGGGAACAACTGTCCTTTAATATAGAACTAACGTAGCATTTGCATAAAATATGAAAGCCACTTGATCTTTAAAATGGGCACTATCAGAAAAGAACATGGTTCCGCCATCTTGGCAGTGGCAAAAGGTGGCTTCGCTTCTGCTGGCAAGGCATTGCGGGACCTTCCACTCCAGCAATTTTTCTTTAATCCTCCTTGGTTGCAATTCACAAAAAAAATTGAAAAAAAGCGCACATTCGCTTATTGCGCCTCATTATTCAGTCCAAGTTTTATTAACCTCTTCAAGCAAAAAATTACATAAACAACGCATGTTGTGTTAAATGATTTTCACCATGTCACGTGCTACTGTTGACAACGGCAGAGCACAGTCATTTACGTAGAGGACCAACGTGACTGCACTGCCGTGTACGTGGGGCGATTCATGCGTGCTCGTCATTCCCTCATTCTCTGGGCGCGCGCCCGAGGAAGGAAGGCGGAGCAGCCTTCGTAATGAAATTTGGCCCATTTCAGTGGCGCGTAGCATTGTAAATCTTGGGAGACGTGATCATGAACATCCCATCTACCTATTGCGCTTGTCAGCTCGAAATTGTCAGTGGGCATCGTCTACAGTCACAAGCGGTTGACAGACGTAAAAGATGCACGCCTGCGCAGGCCACGGCAAGTGGGAAAATGAAGCTGTGAAGCCACCACGGTACGTGTAAAACGTCCCCGAAGAAGGATTCCAGATGCCCGGTTCATTTTTCGGGGCACCTTGATGAATAGAGCAGCGCAGAAGTGACCACTTCTCATAAGCAGCTCTGCATACAAATTGTCCTTGCCAAGCCAACTGATGATCGGGCACAATTAAAGAGACCTTAGGGAAGCGACCCACCGGCCCTGAAGAATTCGCAATACTACTACTGTCTTCTTGTCACCACTTCTGGACACCTCTGGGAGCGTTGCAAGCCGGAACCAATCAGGGTAGATTTAGTCGAAACCATCCCACGCATCCCAGCTGCGCCAAAACACCTAAGCCGATCACAACAGGTGTGATAAAGAGGTTACCGCGTGCGTATAAGCACGCTAGAAGAGAACCTAGAACGCAGCTTGCAGTCAGCGCGTTTGCTATCAAGAACACCACGTACGCTTCAGGGAGTTCTTTTTATTGCAATGTATTAACCAATCTGGCTAGAAAAAAAAAGAAGCGTATAGCAGAGTTCATGTGCATCACTTGCATATATATGCCGAACATATCACGGATCTAACTGCGACTTCGTCATATATATACGATGCCGGGTGCTCATCCACCACGCCTGCCCTCACGCAGCGCGCTTTCCTCGAGGAAAGACATATGTATTCAGCTTCCACCATCCCAGCGGAGCGCACATACTACACGCTATGAACAATACGACTGCACATTCCAGTGTGACGTTAAAACCATTAATAACACTGGCGTGCCATGCAAGCCCTAGATCACACTGCGGACACTGGCCATGTCCCATCCGACAGACGCATCTAACCTGGGCCCCTAAACCCTGCCGGCACACTGTACTTGCTCAGACATTAAACTCACGCATACTGGACTAAGATGTCGTACAGCCGCCTTCCGATTCCGTAGAAGTCATATGACGTTCATCACAGCTCCGGTGGTGGTTAGGGCATTATTACCACGTTTTATAGTATTAAAGAATGTTGTAATGTCAATATATGCATGATGAGCAACCTCGATTGGGAGCACTATCACTCTGCTACATAGGGACATGAAAGGCTTTACCATAAGGCGTCTGGGACTCCTATATCCACTGTCCAGGCTTGTGATGTAGTGAGAAATTGCATTTTAGTCATTTGAAGCTGCTTCATGTTGCCTAGTGGCTAAGGTACTCGGCTGCTGAACCGCAGGTCATGGGATTGAATTCCGGCTGCGGCGACTGCATTTCCGATGGAGGCGGAAGTGTTGTAGGCCCGTGTGCTCAGATTTGGGTGCACGTTAAAGAACCTCAGGTGGTCTAAGTTTCCGGAGCCCTCCACTACGGCGTCTCTCATAATGATATGGTGGTTTTGGGACGTTAAACCCCACATATATATCTATCCTCTTTGCGCTGAGGTGGCGTACTTCCGTGTGTCAAAAATTACCCGAAGATTTCAATAGGAAGATGGTCCAGTATCAGCGCTTTGTCGAGAGCATTGCTACATGATGGTACACATGGGCAACACTGATGAAACTCCGATCTGGTTCGATATGCCTTCGAACCGGACTGCTACCACTAAAGGATCGAAGAAAGTGAAGTTCTTGACAATGGGCAACGAGCACTCGCGATTTACATTGATGCCAGTGTGCACAGCCGATGCGAAGAAGCTGCCCCTTTACGTGATTTTCAACTGAAAAGGGCTACGAAAAAAAGCTTTCTTCGGGATGTTATTGTAAGAAATAATGAAAAAGGGTTCATGAATGAGTTACTCATGCTTGATAGAATCCGGCTCGTGTGGAATCGGCGATCCAGTGCACTTTTTCAGGCACCGAGCACGTTGGTGCTCGACTCACTTCGAGGCCTATCACGGCCTATGTAAAGGGAGCTCTGTTTGACGGCAAGACTTACCTTGTCGCGATCACTGTGGGACAAGCAACAATCTTTCAGTCACTGGACGCAGTCTTCAATTATTCTTCAAAGATTGCGTATGCGAGCTCTACAATGAGTAAATCCTGAGAGACAATCACAAGGGCCCCGCTAGCCGCCTACTCTCGCAGCCATTTGTGGCTGGGTGTCCTTAGCTTGGAAATCTCTCCCTAAGAGATGGTGCGCAAGTCTTCGACAAATGCTGCATCAGCAGGGCATTGACTAGAACGAAGGACAATGCACTCTGGGACCTAAATAGTATGAAACAAATGTCGTCCGACTCAAACTTGAACTAGCCTGAGCGACAGTACTTTATGGCCTTTTGTCATTCAATTACATGAGATTAGCATATAAATAAATATAAAAAACGTCACCACAGTGCAGCTGGTTGTGTCGCGTATTTATCAAGGTAGGGGTGTGCTGGGATATTTCGAGATTTTCAAAAATTCCTTTTTTGAATATTCAATGTTGGGGGTCAACCTATATTCTGGTGTTTACGGTACTCTATTTTGTAAATCATGATTCTGTATTTTACTAACGCATTGCGTGTGTCAGTCTATGATTGTGCACCGGTCTACATCCTTTATTACTGTTGTGATGGTTTGACCCAGTACTCGTCTCAGAGTACAATTTAGTTTTCATGTCAGATTTCATCACTGCAGCATAAGCTATTTTTATTCTGTGATATAAATGACACTGCAAACACAGCCTGAACCAAACAGGAGCCACTAAAAGAGACAAACAAAAAAGGAAGCAAAGGATCTTGCTTGAACGTACCAGAGCCTTGGTACCAACGAACGGGAAGATCAATCGAAGCTGGTCATATCGGTTTAGCGCTGTTGCGCAATCTCTTTTTCGCTGCTTCTTCATCGTGGCTGGCAGCATGATTTACAAGCTATTCATTATGAACCCTTAATGACTCAACGGTTTCCCCATTTAAACAAGACATATAAGGAAGCGTCACAATTAATTTTTTTTCAACATCCTAGCAAATGTCATAACACTGCAAAGTGGATGGATGAAAACGTGATCTTATACAAATGCTGGAGTTTTACGTGCCTTAAACGCCGTGTGTTTATCAGACACGCCGTGGTGGAGGACGTCACATGAATTTTGACCTACAGAAGTTCTTTACCGTGAACAATAACATATAAAGGAACATGTGTATCTTGGATTTTTTTCCCTCAACGAAATGGGGCCACAGTGGCCGGGAGTCGAACTCGTACTCACGTACCTCAGCTCGACTGAACACATCGAAAATTCTATTTGGTGGCTGTGAATCCAGCGACTTGCGACTTCTTTCAGGTAGAAAGACACGTATTGAAATTTCGATAGATTGTCCCACTCGTTGCTCGCACCAAATTTTTCCAATGTCACCAACCAATCTTCGACGTCTTGTGCCTCGGTGTTGTAAAATAAAGGCGCATCACACGAGCGTAGCGTGGTGGGCACAATGACCATCGGAGGTTGAGTCGCGCCTTGCTGGTCGGTTTTGTTGCCAATTCTGGAGGAACGGGTAAGTAGCCCTTCAAAAAAAAAAGATTTACAGACGTTGAAGGCGCGCAGCGCGAACCAGCACCAGAATCAACAGTTGTAGCACCATGGAACAGCTCGCGCTCAGCTCTTCTCCCTAAGTTGGTCGGTCGGTCGGTTGGTTCCATCCGAGAAGAATGGCTCAACCCACCACGGGGTATTGGCCATGAATCGCATGGCAGAGGGACTTCGGGAAAAAAAACTGGGGGTGGGGGGTGGGTTATGCCTAACTTTTTCGTAGGCAAACAAAAAGATTAGTTGTGTTAACAGACTACCATTACTTTTTATAGAATAAAAAATAGAAAAACAAAAATAGCGGAAATATAGTTGTGCTGATGTAACCCATCCGTTACGCGCTCAAGTGCTGTATTGCGCGATTTGCGCTCGATTGCTTCGAAATCTTCCACACTATTTCAAGATTTTTTGATAGGCTTGAGCGCACAAGCGCAAACAGAGTTGTTTTTATATTCTGGAACTAACGTGGCTACCAGGGATAGTATCTTAGGTATAGCGCATCCAGGACGGGACAGAGAAGAAGACACATAACACATACACGCGCTAACTTACAATTCAGTTTATTCCGAGAAACAACAATGCATATACCCTAACAAAACCACGTGCTCGAACCAGAAATTTTGCGTGTGAAGCAACTCATGTGACACTGAAATGTTCTGTTTCTTTCAATGATAATTATACAGATGGCTTGATGACACACGTGTCACCAAACTGGGCGATACTATGAATAACCAACAAGCCCGCCGTGCGACCTTAGTCGGGTACCAGGGATAACGTACATTTGCACATGCCTGCGCGCTTCATTGGTCAGATGGTCACATGATTGATTACCACCAACACGGCTTGTATGGCTTGTACTCAGACAGACAGACAGACAGATGGACGGACGGCCCGACGGACGGACGGACGAATTGACGGACAGACAGACAGATAGACCGATAGATAGATCGATAGATAAATAGATAGATAGATAGATAGATAGATAGATAGATAGATAGATAGATAGATAGATAGATAGATAGATAGGCAGCCCAGATGTGAAAGTAAAATAACACAAACGTTCTGGTGGTCCCTGCGTGGGAGTCGCCCCCTACGCGCTAAATAGCGTCTTGCCGGACACCAATAAAGTTTGGCACCCGGCAACTCAGCGATGATTACCATACTCCCTATTAAAATTTTGAGCACCGGTTTATGTCGGGGCAACGCCATCTGTCCTGAGCTTTGACTGCCTGCCGTTGTAGAAATGAATCATACGTGACGCAGTGCCGCAAAAACTTCCAACGCTCGTGGTCTACACTGTGAGTTGCAAGCGTTGCAGGAGTCGCGCACCAAGTGAAATGCCAACAGCCCCTGTAAGATTAGCGAAGCCAGTGGCAGTGAACATGTCAGCTCTGCTAGGGCACGAGCTCCGACCGTAGTGGGAGGGGGAAGGGGAAGGAGAGCGCGTGGCGGGCCAGTGGCTCGCCGTATGGAGACTCCGCGATGGCTCTTTTTCGTCCTCATTTGCTCTCTTAATTACGCTGACAATGCCAACGGTGACGTCACTAAACTCCGGAACGCGCTGCCTAAATGGGTACTGACACAAAATTTCACGGTCAATATACCCCAAAACACAGCGAGCTCAGTGCTTGCTGCCATATTGAAAAGCGTGTGGCGCCATCTGTTGCAAGCGCGGCGAAGCAACACTCTCAACTGCCACGCGGCTGATTGCAGACTGCAGAAGCAACTTCATCAGGTACGTATTATCCGACTGAAAGAAACGCGAACAGCGTTAACTGCGGCGTGCCTTGGCTATGACAAGGCAGAATTTGTGCTGTAAGTCGGCGTCAACGTAGCGCTAGAATCTGGTTCCAACTCATGCTAATGTACCACATGTGTATCGATTGCCAGTCCTGCCAGGCACTGGAGGGCTGGCAATTGATTTTAAAAGGCTACGGTGACGCCGGCTGAAAGCATATGTAGATTCGCCTAGTGACTGTAGGCTGTTACACTTGTACTGAACATGCGCGGGCCGTGCATCCACGCGTGAGTCGTAATACGTATATCCTAATATTGACATGCAGCCTGTGCAATAGTACGGCAATAGTTTTGTGCCACATACTACAGGCATACGGCACGCATATCGCTGCTGTGAAGTGTAATAACTGGAGTCGCACTTGAATAAACGCAATAAGTTCGTACTTTTGCTGCTGATTGCGATTATATCCTATAGGACGGCCGAGCTCAGCGTTTTTTCGTTATGGATGGAAATCTGTGCAATCGCAAAACACCGCACCGGCACGATTCCCGCGACGCGCTGTGAACTTTACAGGTGGTGCTCAGCCATCTCTTCTTCTTGCGCCGTTTGTTGTCGCATCAGATGACAGCGCAGTGGTACCCAGATGACATTTTATAAGCGGGCGCAGCGTGAACTGGCACTTTTTTTGCATTTTAAACTCCCAGAGCCACTGCATACCATGCTAGCGAGGCGCGCCTTGGCAGTTCCAAACAAAATATGGAGTCTCTGGGAGTGAGGGTATACCACCGAAGGCGCCTGGGTGCGAGATAGGCCTGCTCTCATAGTCTGTGGAATGTATTACCGCCAGCATATTATCTGCAAAAAACCAACAGCGAATATAGTTTGGAGGTAATTTAAAGTCTGAAGTTTGCGTGAGCGCTTGACTGCATCGTGCCATTGATACCCTCCAAGGGGACCCTGTGGGGACCCTCTACTTTCCCTCTCGTCACAACGCTGCAGTGAATGAAACCAGCTATGATGACGTCATGGCCAACATTTTTTGCTTTCGCCGCGTTTGTTCCCGCAGTCTATACCTCTCGGCGGCTATAGTCGCAAGTGCGTCGCAGTGGCACACACTTTGAAAATGTTGCGTTTGGCGGCATTGCAGTCCCGTTTCCTATCCGAAAGTAAGCCTCGATGCGGTGCACTGACCGTGCGAAAGTGTGTCGCAGTTCTGAGTGCTGACGTTGTCGAGAGCGGCAGACGCTAAGATGGCGACAGTTGCACCCGATGGCTTCTCGTTGCTGATTCTCTCTAAAAACCGAAATTCAAACTGATTGATGATGAGGGGCCCGTAACTATACATCAGTTGCATGTTGCAGCAAACGATGTGTCCTGTTATGACCAACAGGCCTCCAGCAACATAATGCAGCCGGAAAACGCAAGGCCAATGTTTTTGTTTCAATACCTCTCAAACAAAAGCAGCTTCACCCTAATATTGTCAAGTCTGAAGCAGTTGCAGAGCTGCATGACCTTTTTTGTTCTAGCTCATTGAAAGGTATGCCGTCGTCCCACTTGGCATCACAATGGCTGCACTCCACTGTCTGAACAAACAGCTGTGCCATTTCGTCTCAGTGAGCAACTAACCCGAGAAACAGTTGAGGCCTGCATCATACGAAAACATGGCGCTAAATGCGTGACTCAGCATATTGTACTCCTTCACGATAAGAAATTTTGATTCCGAATGAGCATGTTTTCTTAGTTTCACCGAGATAGGCCTGCGCAGTTGATGTTTAATTTTTCGTTTGCAGGGGTTTTTTTTTTGGAAAGCTGTTGGAAGTTTTTTCTAAAATTATTTCGTTCCAGTTACGCATGCGCATTTACTTATTTATTTCCTGATTATACGTTCCTTGTTTTTGTATGATATTGGATAGTGCTAAATCTGTAAGAGAGAAAAGCATAAGATTTGTGCTGTTTGAGTTCATGTATATTCATGTTTGTTTCCAAATAAACGTGGTTTGAAGTTAGCGCTTATGTTGTCTACGTCTCTTTCTTTTGTCTCCGTTTTTTGGCACTAAGATATCGAAGTTATGCATCCATACCAACCCGCCCAACTTGCCGCACTCATCATTCTTTGTTTCCCTTTAGTTTTTTTCCTTTATTTCTTCCTTTCTTCTATCCCTTTGTCTTCTCTCTCTGTTTTTAGGTCTTTTTATTGCTTTGTTAAATTCTATTTGCAGCCTTCTCTCTATCTCTGCCTCCTCTCTATTTCTCATTTGCAGCATTTTCTATCTCTTTCTCTCTCTCCCTTTACTTCTCTCTTTGTGTTTCTTTTTATCTATTTTATATCTCTATTTCTTTGTCTCTCATTACTTGTGTGCTATGCTTTACTCTGTGCCCTCCACCTTTCGCTCCGCCTAATCTTTTGACCTCTCCTCCTCACCCTCAATTCCTTATAAAACGCCTTACTATGCTATAGTACACAAAACTATGACATGCTTTACCACAGCGTGCCTAGTCTAGATACCCGAGTGGTTGAAATGCACGTTTTGTGGTCCTGTGTACGCGTGTTCAAATACGGCCTCGCCAAAAAATTTAGCATTGGTTCAGCTCGGCTATGCAAGAATATACGTAGCGTCAGCTACGGATGGATGGATAGACAAATGGACAGACAGGTGCACGTACGCATAGATGGATGGCATAGCGAGTGAGCTCGCGCGAATCAAGCGGTAGTTCACTAGTGACACGTCACTCCAGGAGCTTCCATGCTTTCTGCGGTGCGCCGTGTAACGTCCTTGCTATTCGGGCACGCGCAACGCGGCTCTCGATAAGTCGTGCGAAACTACTCCTTTGTTCGAAACTACTTCTTTTGGTAATTGATTGATTTGTGGGGTTTAACGTTCCAAAACAACCACATGATTGTGACAGACGCCGTAGTGGAGGGCTCTGCAAATTTACACTTCTTTTGTTAGAAAGGTTTTCATGTGAAGTGAAGTGAAATGAACTTTATTTGGTCCTGGAGAACTGGTCAGACACCCCCCTAAGACGTGTCCGCCGCAGTTGCTGGTTGTCATTTGATGAACGATTAAGTATACGCTGAACAAATCGGTGCACGTGTTTTAGAAGCGAAGCAGAACATGAAGATGATGGAGAGAGCGCGTGCTGGTTTATGATGATAATCTCTGTTTTTTCGTTCTCAAGATTATTCCTTCCCCTCAAAAAAGAAGACAATAGCTTGATTGTACAAAATGAGAAGTTATTCTCTTCGCTAACATTTAAATCAGTGTACTTTTTTTCTAAGCTAAGCGATTTTTGGCCAATCCCAATGAGCGGGCGTCAGCCAGAAGTTTAGGATCCACATCTCTTTTTCTCCATAACAGACCAAACCAAGGTTTTACCCAAGGAGGATTAAAAAAAGTGCTGGAGGGGAAATCGTTGCCTATGAGTGAAGCCGTGCCTCTGACAAGATGGCAGATGCAGCGCCCATCTTACTAGGGGCATGATAAGGTAACCGTTCAGCGATTGAGAACGGAGCGTTTCCCTCACACGCCCAACCAACGCCCCCTAGAAAAATTATGCCTGGAACGTCAGCCGCGAACGCGCCGCCCTACCCTCGGATTTTACCCTCCCCCTCCGGTACGGAGGTGAACGCCTCTGGCTGTCACCCCCTGCGAACACAGCAATGTTCTCACAGTTGCCTCCGAGCAGCTGTAATGTCACGTGACAGAGCGGTACGGAGGCGAGCGGTCCCACGCGGCGGACGGTCGCAACACGCGGTTGGAGGCACGGCCTCCAAGATTTTGTGCTGGCAGCAAGCTCTCAATTGAAGAGAGAGCCACGTTCCAGGCATAGTTTTTCTAAGAGGCATTGGCCCAACAAGTGTAATGGGGAAAGTTTCTCGGGTCACATAGTGCTCCAACAGGGTCTTAGTAGTTTTCCTTAGTGAGCCTCTAATTGAAGGCAAAGTTCTTGGGGAATTCAGTTACCCATACTCGTTTATGTGTGCTATTTTGTCGGAAACGACTATCGTTTAATATAAAACTAACGTAACATTTACACTATCATATCAAAGCCAGTTGATCTTTAAGTGGCGGCTATCAGGAAAGTGCATGTTTCCGACATGTTGGCAGTGGCAAAAGCTGGCTTCAATTCTGCTTGCAAGGCATCGCGGCAGCTTTAATTTTTTTAAATCCTCCTTGGTTTTACCAGTTCTATGTGCCCCGTAGTAGGTACAAAGCACACGAATCCCACCTGCGTTAGAAAACGCCTTGCGCACTCGTGACGAAGCACCAGTGGTTCATTTGCGCGCGCGCTACATCGTTGTCGTCTTCAGGAGACGACACATCCGAGAACGTTCTCTGCGAGGGCACGCGGTTCGTGGGGGTCTCTTCCGTGCTCCTGTCGCGGCGCCGTAGGCAGTCGCAAGGCTGTCGAAACATCGGCTAGCAGAGACAGCACCCGTCCAGTATCACGACAGGCAGGAAGGTGTCAAGGCTTGTCGCAACGACGGAGTCCTATGGGGAACTTGTTGGGCACTACGGATGGCTCGAAAAACGAGGAAGATCCCTCTCCTCCGGCAAAGAGACAAAAGACGGGCGAAAGCGACGCGTCGCAAGAGGCGGTGAGGGAGCGCACACTTATTATACTTATACGCCCATGACGGCGAGATTGTCTCGCTGTTTGACATCCACCCAATTGCCGAAGAAAATCAGACGACCCGATAAATTACCAACGCAATATTCATGAGAACATCGCTTATAGCGGCATAAGTACCGACGGAAACTCATCTTCCACAAACCGCTCTCTTAAGTGGCGGTGCGTGTGTTCTTAAAACCATGATTAAAATGAACGGAGTGGGTTAAGTATGAGATTGCAGAATATGGAGTATATTGAGGTATTTCATAAATGAAGTATGGAGCCAGATAAGCGACAGATATCAGTATAAACAACAATTTTTATAAATACTTCGACAAAGTGGTACGACACTGTTCCTATTTCAACAAACAGCGTATAGCATCCCGTTAGGTCAGCCAACTTTCAACGCTAGTTACAAATTTGATCGTTATGGTCCAAATGAAGTGTTACATTTTAAGACAAAAGCGTAGACGGCGCCTAAAACGAGAGAAATGCGTCAGAGGCAGCTTCAACATTCACGATGCAAAAAGTCACAAGATTGGAGATTTCGGCTTTATGACGTGATGTACTGTCATCGCGACGTCGCCTATCGCCACGTTTGTGACGCAATTATGAAAAATCATGACCTTAGATGACCGCATGTCATACGAAATGATCGCATGGTTGATATTGCAGTCAGTACAGCTCATCGTTAGGGTAGTTAGGTGCAGAGTGCATTTTGTAGGTCGATCTTGGCCTACACTCACGTCTAAATATGTAAGCTTTCCAGAATTAGTAGATGCTTTGCTGGCGCGAAAAATTCGCAGGACAGGGGTGAGGATCATAGAGAATACAATGACAGAGCTCAATTGACGAACCACGTACAACTACAGTGAAACTTGCCAAACTATATTTTCTTTAATTTTGTCTGTTATTATTATTTTTTTGCAGTTAAAACGGGTTTCAGTACCTGCTTTTATTTTCCTATGCGCAACTTTTCCCACGTTGCAAGTGATATCACTGAGACTTGTTTTGGTGTGCTTCTAGCTATGATTCAGTCTTTTCCTAACATTTGCACTTCTCACCCTACGCAGGAAAAAGCGGCACAGTCCGGCTCATCAGAACAGAAATCGCCGGACATTGATGAGAGCTTCTACTCAAGACAGCTGTAAGTTGGTGATTTAGAACACGCGTGACGCGTATGTCTGGATGAAAGAGCCGACGTCTGTAGGGCTTTTGTGAGTGAACGAAATGGAACGAACAACTCAGTAACTCAGTACAGACAGCCCATCGCTTTGTTCCAGTCATAAAGATACGCTTCGCTTGCGCACCTAAAACATGCGGTTTATGCCATTTGAAGTGCGTTTTCACCATAGCACAGATGCAGTATTCATGAATTCAAATGCGACATTGATACGATTGGTATTCGAAATGGCTAGGTTTAGTCATGTGTACGCGTGACGAATCTCGTCTCTATAAAGGTGACCCTGATCTACGCATTATTCTCAAAATTACACCAAAATAACCCTACTAAAGGCAGTGGACACAAGCCGATAAGCCTTATATTTTTTAGCTTAAATCCTCGAGCATTATAATTAGTACTCATTCCTAATATTTACTGCGACAAATTTTTTCGGTTTGTTATTGAACAAAAAGGTAATCTCACTGTACAGAAGTGAAGCTATGCCTTCATAATAATAATAATAATAATAATAATAATAATAATAATAATAATAATAATAATAATAATAATAATAATAATAATAATAATAATAATAATAATAATAATAATAATAATAATAATAATAATAATAATAATAATAATAATAATCACTACAGTACTGTAGTAACTGCCAGCCCCACTCATTCTACTACTACTACTGCTAATAGAACTCTTAAATTAACAAACATAGTTTTTTTTCTCATTTTGAAAAGGGGATGAAACGGAACAAGGTTTCTGCGGTGGCTGAGGTAACTGTGCATTGTGGGAGGCACAAAAGACAATTGAATCAATGTTGTAACCAACACGTGCTGGTGAAATCATGTCCTGTTCATTTCAGCAGTATGCTATACCTATATATGCAAAACAAAACGACAGCGACTGGGCCTTCCTTCAGCTCGCGGCCTGCAATGTTTGAGGTCGAGATGGGGGAGGGGAAGGTGGTGAATTGTGCTTCCTTTCGGACAAATCCAAAGTCGGAACTCTCTCTCTCTCTCCCACATAACCTACCTGGTACCTGTTTGAAATGCAAAGCGAACACGCTCGCACACAACCACCCTCATAAACAAAACAAGTCGCAAACGACTGCCGTTTCAGCTATGTGCTTGGGCGTGACGCCATGGCCCGCATGGCCCAATCGGACGTTCTCATTTCGGGCATGGGAGGCTTGGGCATCGAAATCGCCAAGAACATCGTCCTCGCCGGCGTCAGGTCTGTCACCATTCACGATGAGGCGGCGTGCACTGCGGCAGACCTCTCGTCTCAGGTGAGAAAAACAGTGCTGTCATGGTTTTCGCTGTTTTAATTATAATGAGACAAATTGCTAAGTTTTGGTTGTGTTGCTCCAGGGTTGTTAGAAACTTCCATTTAAACTACCAGCTGAGATTTAAACAGCAGAAGAAATTCCTAAACACTAAACTATATTCATTGCAGGCTTTAACGTACGCATACGATTTGAAGGCATCCCTTCAGTGCCCATGCATAGATCTTCGCGCATACCTTACTTGTGAACTGTACAATGAGTATGCAGAGCTTAATACAATACAGAAATTTTGGCCGTCTACTTCTCAAGGTGTGTTCAGTAGTGTTGAAATGTGAGCCTGGGGCGTATTTCGAGACATGCGTACCAACAGACGTGCGTTAAATCAACACTAGTGTTCCTGTTTATCATGCAACGAAGATTCAGTTTGGTGCCTCAAAAATAACTTCTACATAAAACTATAATGTAGTTCGGCATGCACCTTGGGAGTAAATACCTCAAAACTGATTTCGCTCCGTAAAGCCTATAAAAAAATGCACTTTGTAAACTCACCGGCTACAATTCATAACTTACAGTATTCTACAAAACACACTTAGAACATTCTCAAAAGGTGCATTTGTTTTCAGTTGGTCAACAAAATGTTTTGGTTTAACGCGCGAACAGTATTCACGGTTTGAACTGACTCGGCTCAACATTTGCGATGCGCCCTCACACACAATAAAAATCTAAGTTCAGTGCCAGTCTTTTTTAACGTCTAATGCAAGACGCGTGCTTTTACCAACGACGTCGTATCTACCCTGCTCTGTGCGCGCTTACTCTGTTGTATAGCTGCCCATTTCTAATTATACATCATTTCTATTAGTCTTTTTTCTAAGTGAGTTTGAACTGTGGGTCGAACTATTGTCTTGAAAACGAAGACCTGCATGGGAATTTCAGAAGCAGCTGAAATTATTCTTAACAAAACATAATGTTTTGTTAAGAATAATTAAGAATACTATATTGAAAATAATCGCTTCATGTACATCTCAAAGGACTACGAATCCTTCATGATTGTTATTCCTGAAATAACTTTTTAGCACCAGACGGAGAATTGAATCGTGCACCGAATGATCAGAAATTCTAATGTTCGAATTATTGACAACCGCTCAATTATTGAAATCACTGAGCAGCGTCTAGTAGTTTAAGCAGATCGTCCAGTACAATGTGGCCAATACACTCATGCATGTGTAGGGGTTTTTTAGGGTAACCCACAAAGAACATTTGTATTGTCTTGTCGTAGCTGTTAGATTTTACTCATGACCTTAACGAACAAAATCAAAACATTGAAAGAGTCACTGTGTTAACCATCATTTGAAGGTTGACTGCTGCATTATGAAGTTGTCGCATTTGCTGTAAATTACACCAGCGACGTTCGCTAAATAATTTTGTTTGTTCCAGTATTTCCTCAGTGAAGATTCTGTAGGTCAAAACCGGGCAAGTGCATCTGAGACATCTCTGGCACAACTGAATCAGTACGTCCAGGTGACAACTCATATGGAGCCGCTGACGAATGATTTCCTGAAAAAATTCTCTGTGAGTACCTGTACATGCTTCTAATAATATAAAGCAGCAGAATCTTTTTAAAAATTTACGGTTATTTAAGGACCTTGGAAAGGTATATGTTACTAACGCGTAGAACTGCCAAAAGAAAAAAGTTGAACAACGCTTACACAAGCAATCGACATCTGAAACGTTTATTTTGGTAGTAGCAATTATTTATCTCGCTAAGTTAGGTATTTGTCCTAGTTAGTCAAGGTCATTCGAGATCTGCAGCAACGACAATTCGTAGACCTAATGCGTTACGTTAGCGTTAGGCGTCAGTTTCACGTCACGAACTGAAGTGTGTGAAACTTTGCTTTATATCAGCAGCGCGTTTTCTGGCGGATATATCCCCTTGCCTAGAATAATCTGACCTGAAGACAATTTTGCGCCACTTTGGTAGTTCACAATTACCAACTACCTTAAAAAATTCGGTGTCAGTGAAAATAGACAAAACGTTCAAGAAAAAAATTAAGACATTGCGGAAAGCGTTTGGTTCACAACCAGTGAAGTTGTGAGCATTAATCATATGTGTAGCACTAGTGAAGCGCTCTAAAATAGGCGAACGAGGCGCGCTTCATGCTCATGTGCCCTATGATACCTATAGTCGCCCATGCTTACTGACATCCAGCTTCACGAGTCAATTCGTCTTTATCCACCAGCTACCGCAACGGTTGTTGATGCTTACTTTAACTCACCATGGGGCATTAACCACCAGTTCTTGTGAAGTGCAGTCATCGCAACGGCTCACTTCTCTTTGATAGTTGAGTAGAACGTACTCCAAATTGTTAAACACTTCTTCTAAACACACCACCAGTTGTAACTGAGTAAATAGCCCTACTAGGGATGGCTTAATTTCTCCCGCAGTAGAGTACGAAGTACTTCAAATTGTTAAACAGTTTTTTTCTAAACACGCGTCTGCCGTAGAGGCCGCTGAGGGTTGTAAAGCGTTTACAATTTATTCTAAAGGTGTCATTCTCTCACATACGTACTAAACATGCATAATATTTGAAATTACCTGGCAGCTGGTTCCTCAGTAGCGCTAACAAGCTACTTTTAGCAGCTAAACATGGAAGAGCAGAAAAGTTCGATTTCAATGCAGGGTTCTTCAGGAATGAAACAGCTGTGTTGAAAACAACCAGTCTTTGAACGTTTAAACTGAATGGTCTAAAACAGCGCCTCGGGATCGTGTTCATGACCGCTAAAGATAATTGTGTTCCCGACTATTTCCACCTACTGCTCTCCCGTAGTAGAGTACAAAGTACTCTAAATTGTTAAATATTTTTTTCAAGAAACATGTCTGCTGTAGAGTCCATATGTGTGCTCTAAAGCGTGTTCATCTGAATGTGAAATTTATTGAACTGCGTGTTTTTGAAGACCAGTCAAGTTTCAATATGTCTGCAGTCACTCACGCAAGAAGCGATTTGCCGCACAGCAAATTCATTTGGAAAGTTATCTGCCCTAATCTGTGGAAATCATGCCTTCAATTCACTGCACTAAAATAAACAAAACTGAAATTGGCAATGGATGTTTCAGCAACAAAATGACCTGGTATTCTACATGGAATCTCTCTATGAAGTGTTGATACTTGAAACCGTAGATTTGATGTTAATTCACCTGGTAGGAAAAGAGCATGATAAAAAAAACAAGAAATGCTCACCAAAAATGAGACGTTAGGTTCTGTCGTATCGAAGTTGACAATGGTTTTATGTAAACAAAGCCACCATCGCAAGCTGAAGAGTCTTGTAATTTTGAACCATTTGAATACTCGTCGTCATTTCTCTCTCTCTCTCTTTCTAATTGGTGTGAATGCTTGAACACCTAATTCCGTTGAGCTAAGCTGAACTCGTGCTCGTAACCGGATTCTCAGACGGCCTTTTCTCACTTGAATGAATTTCAGTTTTTGGCGGGGCCTAATATGAGGCAAATTTGTGGGGAAACATAATTTAAAGCACAGAGAATCGTAACAGGTATGGCGTTATTTACAGCAGGTTTCAGCTTCGTCCTGTGAGGCAGTAACTACAGCGTTTAATTCTTTCGCTTACTACCCAATCATGCAGGTTGTTGTGTTGACCGAAACCCCGCTCGAGGCTCAGCTGTCCATGGCCACCTTCACCCACGAGAACGACATCCCTCTCATCGTAGCCGATACCAGGGGCCTGGCAGGGTGCGTATGACGCGATCGTAAATTGATCGACGAATAGATACAATGTTATTAAGCATCCGGCAAGGTTTACCGCGACTCAGGCTTAGGTCTTCGACGGGAAAACGTCAAGGCATTGCCTCAGCGGCGACTCGTGGGCTTGCGGGACTGTCCACGTTTGGATGCCGAGATCTGACCTTCACAGAGCAGCGGCCCACCTAGACGGCAGGGTCTACGGAGGAACACTCCATGCACATGTTGACCTGCGACGCAGTGGAGGGTGATAAAAATATCTGGGTCTGGACAGGTCGCAATTGGAATCTGAACTTGGCTACCTTTAGGGCTAGAACGCTATCTATTGAGGCTAGTCCAGCTGTGTTACTCGAGGAATTGGAGCTTGGTAAATGGGATGTAATAGAGCTCGGCGATGTTCAGATACATGAGGCTTATACTGTGGGGAAGAATAGACACATCCTACACTACTGTTGATTAGTTGACAAAAAAGGACTAGGGTGGGGTCTCTTATATACAAGAATATCGCTGGCAACAAATATGAATACTACAACATCAATGAGAGGGTGGCAAGTATCATAATTAGGCTTAACAAAAGGTGCAAGATGAAGGTATACAGTAAAGACCTACGCGCCTACATTGAGCATTGGTGATCATTTGGTTGAACGTTTCTCAGAAGACGTGGAGTCAGCCATTAATAAAGTAAAGTTTAGGTGTACTATTGAGATGGGCGACCTTAATACCAAAGTAGGCAAGGAACAGGCCAGAGACCATGCAGTGGGGGAATATGTCATCGGCTCAATAAATAACAGAGAGGAGTTATTAGCAGAGTTCATAGAACGTGATAATTTACGAATCCTGAATACCTTCGCCAGAAAACGAGATAACCGTAGGTAGACGCGGCGAAGTCCTAGTGGCGAAACTAAAAATAAAATAGACTTCATTTTGTGAGCACACCCAGGCATTGTAGAGCATGTAGAAGTAGTTGGCAAGATCAGAAGCAATGACCATATAACAGTGAAAGTTCGTGTTCAACTGGATTAAAAAAAAAGCTAAGACAAAGAAATGATACGCAGGAAGCCAATCAATGAACTAGCGGTGGGAGGGAAAGTACAGGAATTCAAAGTTTCACTGGTGAATAGATTCGAGGCACTAAACGAGGTAACCGACGTTAGCGTTCATACAATAAACGATTATTTTACAAGTATCATCAAAGAGTGTGCAATGAAAGTGGCAGGTACAGTCACTAGACAGGACACTGGCAAACAATCTCAGGAGACGAAAAATCCTATTAAGAGACGACAAACCATGCAAGCCTTAAATGCAACCGACAAAATAGAGCTAATGGAGCTTTCTAGGCTAATCAATAGATGTATGGTAGCCAACGTCAGAAGGTATAACATGGGGATAATTGAGCAGACCGTAAAATGCGCCAGAAGCCTAAAATCTGCAAAGGCAAACTTGTGGTTAGGCAAAAATTGGATGTATGCATTAAGCAACAAAGAAGGCAATGTCATACTCAATATTGATAGAACAGTCGAGGTGGTGAAGGGGTTCTACAGAGAGCTGTGAGAAGCCAAAACAGCCAGAAAAATTACATTGAGATACAATAATAGTCCAGAGGAATTCAACATCCTACTAGTAACGAGAGGGTAAGTAAGGAAAGCCCTAGAAGGAATGCAAAGAGGCAAAGCCGCTGGTGAGGATAAAATAATGGACCTCCCGAAATATGGTGAAGAAATTGTGTTAGAAAAACTGGCCACCTTGCATACTAAGTGTCTCTTGACGGGAAGGGTACCAGAATCTTGGAAGAACGCCACCATCATCTGAATTCATAAGAAAGGAGACGTCAAGAACTTGAAAATTACAGGCCAGTCTGCTTACTGTACATTCTCTACAAACTATTTACGAACAGAATAGTTAATAGAATTAAGGCGACATTAGAGTTCGGCCAACCAAAGCACTAAGCAGGATTTTGTTCAGGCTAATTTACATTACACCATCTTCAGACTATCAATTAGGTAATGGACAAATGCGCGCAATACAACTCATCGCTATATATAACCTTCATATATTACGAGAAGGCATTTGACTCAGTCGAGACATCAGCAGTATTGCAGGCACTACTGAAACAGGGCATCGAACAATCCTACATAAACATACTGGAAGAAATCTGTCGTGGATCTACAGCCACCATACTTCTCCACACACACACAAAAAGAGCGAGGAAATCCCAATATAGAAGGGCGTAAGGCAGGAAGACACGATCTCCCCAATGCTATTCACCGCGTGTTTACCGGAAGTTTTCAGGACCCTAGATTGGGAAGTGTTACGGATAAGAGTTAATGAAGGGTATCTTAGTAAGCTGCGATTCGCTGGTGATATTGCCTTGATGTGTGTAACTCAGGTGACGAATTACAGCTCAAGATTACTGAACTGGACTCTGAAGGCAGGAAAATAGGTCTAAAGAATAGTATGCATAAAGCTAATGTGTAACAGTCTCGGCAGAAAACAGCCTTTTGCAATGGGTGGAGAGACGTTGAAAGCTGGGAAGGAATACGTCTACTCTAAGAAAGGCATCCGTGGAGCAGAACCATGAGAGCAATGTAACTAGAAGAATAAAGAGAGGGTGGATTCCATTCGCCAAGCATTCTAAAAGCATGAATGGTAATCTGCCGCTAAACATCAAGCGGAACGTATATAAAAACTGCACCAACCAGTCTCGAGAGGCAAAACGAAAAAAAAAAGCTGTACACGAGAATCAGTCGTTGTTCGTATAAAGGTGCCACCGTGATGAAGTGATCGTGAACTGATAATTCCACGGAATGGCGTCGAATTTGATCGGTGTTACTACTCACTGCAGTATACGCGCTCGTAAATAAAGGGTTTCTACTTACAGTCTGACAGTGGTGCCAAGTGATGTTTTTATTTGACGGTACAGTGCAATATCCCGGCCACAGCTGCAGTATTTTGGCGGGCGCATAATCGTTTAAAGACCTAAGATTGTCAAAATTATTCCTAACTCTTCAGCTACGGTGTGCCTCTCAATCAAATGGCAGTTTTGTCACCTTCGCAACATAATTAAAATTGCATGATGCAATTACAGACAACAACGGTGCCGCGCGCGTAACGAAGGAAGTCGAAGCTGTCGCAGTGTGCAGATTACGACTCGATATAGCAGTAATATAACAAGAAACTTTCCGGTTTATAGATGCTCCTTCGATACCTCAATATTTCTAATTTTTTATTCGTTCAGCAACCGAGCTTTCAAAATATCATGCAGTTTACGCAGGTATGACTGTTTCGCCATCGTTTGTTAATACCTGCATTTAAACCGTGGGTGGAGGTTTTGCCATTTTATTTGGTTTTGTTTTGAATGCAGTACAAACAAACCCGTTCGAAAGCTTTTCGCGGACGTGTCGGCAATTACGTATGCAAGCGCATATCACGGGATCGAATCCCGGCCGCGGCACCTGCTTTTTCGGCGGAGGTGCTAATACTGAGGTGCGTGTACCTAGATTTTCGGTGCACGTTAAAGCACCCCAGGTGGTCGAATTCCCGGAGAACTCCTCTACGGTGTCTCTCATAATCGTATGCTGGTTTTGGGACGTTAAACTCCTGCCATTACTAATATAGAAGCACAGAATTGCATAAAAAGCAAAGCGTGAGGTGACAGCCCATGCTAAGGTGGCGCCATCTCATGGCTGTCGATACCAAATGCGTCAGCCATGGCTCCTCCTGAACACACTACCCCATATTCATGTACACTATAGTTGAACAGCGGTGGTTTCTGGTGGTGCAAACACATGTTTTACACTTCATCGACGTGTTTTCGGGTTCTGAAAATGCATCAAAATGTTAAAGATTGAATTTACTGTAAAGCCGCAGACGATCCGAAGCTGAAGCTCAGTTGCTTAGTTCATGGTTTCTTTCGCGCAGCTGCTGGGTGCATCTGCGGAACGATGCCTTTTCCGATTCCTGTGCTTATCATTTTCAGTTACCAGTGTGGTAACTAATCAGAGCGGCTGTTCATCCGCATTATCAACAAAATCGGCTAGCCGTGAGCGATGGATGATGAGAATAGCATAAAATAAGGCAAAAGTCACCGCTCCATGATACTTTGCTGCCATCTCGGCGTTTTGACGGCGGGCAGCTGATGACGTTAACGTGTCAATGCAACTGTTTGGTTCGTTCACGAAAGCAGTTGTAGTCATTGTTTCAGCGTGCTTTTCACCATGGACTCGCTATGCATAGGTGAGAATCGCGTCGCGACACTGTTGGGATAGAATAGAAAGCAGCGGACATTTTTTGAATTTTGAGAATAAACGTTCCTTTGCTTTGCTAGTTCAGATCGGCTATATATTTTTTTTATTTCACTACAACAAAATTTTCACTTCAACAAAAGTTTTGCCGCGCCCCTTCAGTTTCGTTGTAGCGGGGTTCGACCTAATACAATATGCAAATCGATGCAGTGCGAATTGAAATGCAATACAGTCCAAAAAGTATATAATGAAAATAAGTCCTTCTATTTGAAGCGTTTCGCGGGCAGAGCGTGCATTATCGAACATTTATTAGAAAAAGTCACGGTTTCTCTACTAGGGTGAAGCAATGACTGCGATAGCAAGAAATTACAATATAAAGCTGCTGGATACTTTCAGCATGCCACTGCATCACAAAGAAATAAAATCGAAAGTGACGCATACGTATACACTGTATATGAAAATGTGAAGTAACTGTTGTCATGGCTTTTAATTGAAAGATATGTGAGGTTTAACTTCCAAAAACCACCATATAATTTTGAGAGACGCCGTAGTGGAGGGCTCCGGATATTTTGACCACCTGCGGTACTTTAACGTGCACCCAAATCTGAGCACACGGTCCTACAACATTTCCGCCTTCATCGTAAATGCAGCCGCCGCAGCCGGGATTTTATCCCGCGACCTGCAGGTCCGCAGCCGAGTACCTTAGCCACTAGATCACCGTGGCGGGGCTGTCATGGCTCTTAGATACTTGTATTTGAAGAACACGCTGCAAAAGCCCCCATTGTAGAAGCTGACTCTGTTAAATGTTTCTTTTTTTTTTTTACTGCGGCCCGTGGAATGATTTTTCCACGTCTCTTTCCACGCCGTGGCTCCTGAAGCCAAGTGCGCGTTTAAGTGCGCCCAGAGTTTTCTTTTTCCTTCTACATCGTGAGGGATACATAAGACGGCCACATTCCCGCGCGCTTCCCAAGAGCAGTTTTCGATTTCAAGTAACTGTAAAAGCGTTGGTGATAGAAAACACGCTCAAGCTGTTCCTATATCTGTGTACCGTGAGCGGTAATAGGTGCATATGAATAGCTCGCTGTTATATAACTGAAAGAAGCGTGGCCCGGGGCTCTGTTGGCCGTAGTGCACTGGGCTGTGAAGCGAGAGGTCGCTGGTACGTATCTCCGATATGTTTTCTTCAAAATGTTTTTTTTACTGGTTCATAGTTATCTTTGTGTTTTTTATATATAAGTAAACATAGATATCGTGGACATGAATGCAACAGCCAAAATCAGCCGGGAGTATTCATAAATATTTACGACACAGAGGACCTTCTCTTAAAGCGTATATTTAGTAAGCTCCTCATGCGATAGGACAACCACCTGGGCTAATACTACGCCAAACTTCAGAAATAGATAAAGTTTTTGTCTTCTGGAAAAACCTAGGGTAAGGTGCTGTTTGTGAATGCGGGCTCATGATCACAACGGCAAGCTCAAACAAGACAAGTGACCAAACAACGTACACGACAAAAGCACTCTATGTGAACTGTAAATTTTATAGAAAAAAAACGTGGACTATTTGAGTTAGAAGGAGGGCGCTGATGATATTTTATCACTGTACACTTAGCGTCTATTATCATCATTCTATAGAAAAAAAAACACGGACTATTTGAGTTAGAAGGAGGGCGCTGATAATATTTTATCACTGTAGACTTAGCGTCTATTATCATCATTCTGACTACTCCCATTGCAGGGCAAAGGCCTCTCCCACGTTCCACCAATAAACCCTGTCCTGTGCTTTCCGGTGTTATGTTGTACCTTAATATCATCTGCTCACCTAATTTCCGTATCGATCTTACGCGTTTGCTGTGTCTTTGAATCAAGTCAGTTATTATTAATGACCTGTGGTTATACTGCGTACGCGACAGGCTCCGGGTCCATGTTCAGTTGTTCCCTCTCTGATCTCTCCCTATCTCTTAAGGTGAAATGATAGGTGTAACCTTAGGAGACAACTTCTAATCTTGTGTACTCAAATATTCTGCTTTTTTATATAATTTCAGTTGATGTACAGGTAGTGTGGGTCGTGCACATTTTCGGTATCTTTTCGTCTTTGCACTGACCATCGTTATTATGTCAAAGCTAGCCTGGTTAGTTGAACTACTACGGCCTCACGTGATTTGTGAGTGTGATTCCCGGTGCATCTCATAGTTGCTTCACTGATTCGAAGCTAATGTCTCCAGCGTTGCTTGTTCTCTTCGCAGGCAAATCTTCTGCGACTTTGGTGACACGTTCCGCGTGCTTGACCCCGACGGAGAGACACCGCGGGTGGTTATGATCAGTTCCATCAGTGAGGTGTGTGGCAACACCATTCGGCTATGCTAAAGATAATTTTGCCAGATAATTTCTATCGACATGAAGCCGCTTTTCTAAAGATAACAGATGCACGGCTCGAACGCGCACATCTTATTCGTATAGCTCTTTTCCTGGTTTTCGTTAAAACTATTTACTAGTGCTTATGCTTGCTAGAATACCAGCCTGTTACTTTTATATATTGTTATGTCTAACAATTGTCAAGTGGCAGGTGTTTCATCCGTGCCGAAACGACATCATTAGAAGGCACGCTTCAAAGTGGGGAAAACCAAATTGATATTCACCTCTTGACGTTTTTAATTTACTAGTACGTGTATGTAGTTACACGCTTGGTGTTGTATTTTATTCTCACTGGAATGCGGCCGGGAAGCGGAAAATCGGCTGCACACTCCGATACAAAGAAATGAAAGACGAGTACGCTGACAAGAGCAAAAAAAAAAAAAAAAAACTTTGCATTGAAGTTTCGGCACGCAGAACAATAGCCTTGTTGGGGGCCTTGGGATTGTGTCAAGCTCCTGTTCGGGGGGGGGGGGGGGTAGTGGTTCTTTGATAGGAAAACCAAAAAGTGAGTCCCGCAACTGTCTGCATCAAAGTGTCACACCTCAGCAGTAGCTCAAAATGTAAGGAATAAGGAGGTATCAAAAGAGATAGGGAGAGAAAAAAACTTGAAGAGAAAGGTAAAAGGTTGGTAGATGTTTTGATAAATGCGCGGAAGGGGGGGGGGTGGGCATGATCGAGGAGTGGTGGTCGTAGCGAGAACGTCTCAGTCGGCACAATTGTCCGCCATGAAATCCACCTAGCGTATCCCGTTAGGGATGCCGAAACTTCTGTACATTATTTATTGTATATGCATTCTCGCTTCTTGTTCAGTGATTCTACCAGACCAGAAGGGAGTCCGTCATAGAATTGATTTCTTCTTCCACATCCCCGCACAAACAGGCTGCGATATTGCGGTTTGCGCCACGCATGACGAGAGAGAAAGGGTTCGATGACGTATGCGTATACTGACCCACTCATCATGCTCTTTATACTTTCATGTCTTCCAATGAAAGTTTTAGTGCGCACCAAGTTATCGAGCTGAACACGAAATCACCCTGATGTAGGCGTCTAGATCGATACGGTCAAGGTGCCTTTGGTTTGTTATAAAAACTTCCAATTTAGTGTTTCTCGTCATATACGCTGCTTCAGTGATACACTTTTTTGTGTCTTCGATGACAGACATTCGTTAGCTGCACAGGTTGCTAAGCTGGCAACAACTCGACGCCAATTGATTCCTTCAGTTTAAGGAACGTGGTTTTCTTGTCATTGAAGGAACGGAGCTGAATACTTTCGTGGAAGCACTTCACAGCATAACTGTTAGATCACTACTATAATACACTCAATAACATCGTCTTCTTGCATTGCATGCGTACGCACAAGAAGGATGGAGTGGTCCGAACCGTGGACAGAACACCGCATGGTCTCGAGGACGGCACCTACATCACGTTTTCCGAAGTCCGGGGCGCGACCGAGATCAACGCCTGTCCACCCATGCAGATCAAGGTGTCGTGTGAGTGGAGATTCTTTTGCTGTATATTTTGTCCCAGTGAAAAATGCAGAAATCGAGCCATCAAAGACTGAACTACGAATGCCGAGCAAAGTGAGTAAATCTTAAAAACTCAGAGTCAGGGCCGTGGGTTTGTCGATAATCTGATCTGACCCCGCCATTGTGGTCTGGTGGTTAAAACTACGACGTAAAGGTCACGGTTAGGATTAGTACTAAAACGTCGCGCTTTGGAAACCCGGCTGTGGCCTCCGATAACGATAGTTATAGTGCGAGTACAAAACGACGACACAGAGACAAGAAGGACACGAAAGACACGAGCGCAAGCATTTGCGCCTCCGCATTTTCAATGGAGGCGCAAATGCTTCAGCCCCATGTACTTGAATTGTGCGGCTAAAGAGCGGCAGATTGATTGATTGACATGTTGGGTTTACCGTCCCAAAACTACCATATGATTATGAGAGACGCCGTAGTGGAGGGCTCCGGAAATTTCGACCACCTGGGGTTCTTAACCTGCACCCAAATAAGATCACACGGGCCTACAACATTTCCGCCTCCATAGAAAATGCAGCCGCCACAAGTTTCAGGGCGTTCAATCTCAATTGTATATTATTATTATTATTATTATTATTATTATTATTATTTATTACGAAAAAATTTAAAAAAAAAACATCTCGAAAAAAATGTGCTTAGTGGGTAGAACTTAGCTGTGGTATTCTTGACGCCTGATAAGCTCTTTCGGTGGTGCAACCGTAATTCTCATTAGGACACGCGAGAGGTTTTAGATGCGGAGCATCTAAATACTCGAGGCTTGTAGTGCGGCGCCGTCCGCAAGCTTCCTCCTCTTTCTTCCACCATCTGTGCATCCCTTCCTTCTCTACACACCGCGCGCGCTTCACTCCTCCACCATCTGTGCACCCTTCCTCCTTACACACCGCGTGCGCTTCTCCTCTTCACGAACATTCGCTAGCTGTATAATGTAGCGCGCATGCGCCGTCACGCTTCGAGAACATCGGCAGCTGACGCGCGCGCATGCGCCATCGCGCTTCGAGAACATCGGCAGCTGACGCGCGCGCATGCGCCGTTGCGCTTCTCCCCCTTCTCGAACATTCGACAGCTGACAGTGCATGCGCCGTCGCGCTGTATATATACTCAAGGTCAGAGCTCGCTCGCTCAGTTGCCGCGCGTCGGTTGGTTTGTATGGCGCGTCGACGTCCAAGGTCGCGGTGAAATGAATTCCAACGAATCCACAAACACAATGATCGACGTCCCTTCGACCAGCGCCGCCCTTTCGCATACGTGTGTACGTGTTCACTCATTTAACACCCCCTCCTACAACCACGTTAACCAATTTAGCCATCGACCCAAGTAAGTCGCAATTTAACACCCCATTTCACAACCACGTTAACCAATTTAGCCATCGACCCAAGTAAGTCGCACTTTAACACCCCGTTAACCAATTATATGCTCCACATCCTCCTCAGTGTTCCCCCGAGGGAAGCTGCGGGCAATTTTTTTTGCCTGCACTCTTGGCGCCGCATACGCTGTGGTTACGATCACTCAAGCGAACACGAAACTTCGTTAAGAAATTCATCAGAAACATTTGTCCCACTATGGCTCAAGGGCAAGTGTATCGTGGTAGACGCAGAATAGATTCCTTGGGAGAGTCGATGACCAAGTGTTCTGGGAATTCACGGATGCGTTTCATATGGAGAAAGGAACGCAGGGCTGTACCATTTCATTGTTGTCCTTCTTCAGCAAGAAGCACTTCTTATTAGATTACGTATATGTGTACGAATCTGCTTTAGTTCTGGTGGGCTAGTTTGTTGTACATTATCTCGAGAAAAACAGCACGAAATATAGGAATCTTGGGCAGACAGACACGTCCCTTTATTAGTCTGTTCGTGTTATGTTAAACATTGCACTGCCGCTCTCAAGATAACGCAAGCAATATTACCTGTTTTAATTGACGTTTTTTTGTTTACTATTTGTATATGCATGCGCCTGATGTTTACTTCTTCGGAGACTTTTTTAAATGACACTCAGACTGTCCGCCACATGAGTGTATATTTTATCATGCCATTCTTACGCTTAAAGTATATGTTATGTGCACCCATTACCTTTAAATAATGAATATAACTCGACGCATCCGGCTAACGACTAGCGCGCGAGGCGTTACAAGGACATTGAAGGTTTAATTTATTCCAAAGCCGAAGTGGAAATTCAGTGGCGAAACACTACCTGCTCGTCCTCAATGAACATCCTTCTTCACTTTCTCATCAATATCTGCAGTGTTAATTTACCGACAATTGTGAGACACCACGAATGTTAAGTCATGGCCCGAAAGGCCCGTGTCCGACAGTGTGGAGCGGATTTCTTCACTTCCGAAGATCATCGTAATCGCCATAAAACCCCATTATTTGTAAGATATCATAAGTTCTGGTTATAATAATAGCAAAATATTGATAGTGGTATTATAGAGTTCAAGGGGGCTGCCGCTTTTTCCAGCCGTGCGAAGTGACCTTCAACTTGCCGTACAGGTGTAATGCAACGGTAATGGAGTTGTTGTCCTGTCGTACTGCCAACGAAAGCAGTTGTGAAATCCTTACTTTGTCATTTCTTTCTCATTTTATCCAGGTCCACATGAATTCTCCGTTCAGCTTCCGAAGAACTACAGTGATGAAGCAACAGGGGGCTTTGCAACCGAGGTTAAGATGCCGAAGGACATCAAGTTTGTAAGCAGCGGTCTTTATTCTTGCACAGTATAGCTACCAGACCATGACTGAACGTGAATCGATGTGCGAAGGCATTTCGTGTGCATAAAGCTATATTGAAAAAAATATTTAGTTCATGAGATGGAATGCATATTTGGTTATATAAATGCACTCAAAAAGCTGAGATAACGTGAGGCTAACGATCTGAGCAAAAATAACCAGTAATAAGCTAACCATAGTAGAAGCTGTCACCTGGCGGCCACTACACGTGCATTGTGCGCGTGATCACCAAATTCATGTTTAGCAAATACGTGTAATGTACTGCTATCAATACGATGCATTGACTCTAAAGAGATACCTAACCAATAGAGCATTTGGTATTATGAACACATTTGCATTTGCAAACTGCACTTAGCCACTGCGGCATTTAAAAGTCAACTTCAGTTTTCCATCTCAAATTGCTCTCGTCTACGCAAACACATAGGCCTCCCGGAAAAACTGCATGTAGGGATATCTGTTCACTCACTTAGTCTGACGACTGCTTTTTAGCACAGAAAAAGCGCTATATAGTAACACATTCTCAAATCTCAGTTTCAACCACACAGAAATGCTAGGACGTAAACGCTGACGTGAATGCCGAATGCTCGACCTCTGAGGATCTTTACCTCTTACAAGGAACAGGGAGCCGTGGCGCATTGAAAGTTAGCAGTGATGCGAAAGCTGATAATAGGGATAAATGGGGCGATGTATTACGTCATGTGTTTTGTGATTCCTTAATTTGATTCATTTTGTGATTCCTTTGTGATTCCTGTGTTTTGTGATTCCTTAATATCCACTTGCCAAAGTAATTGCTCGGAGTGGAAAGGCGTTCAACAGGTTTCGCCATAAATAGGATTCTTATCTCTGCCGTTTTATACCTGAAATTGAAATGAGAAGTTTTCCTTATTTATGGTGGGTTTCGTATCCCGTATTCATGAGGGTACCTTGAACTTTTCGAAAAAAAAATAAAAGTACAAATTTCGTCGCAACAAAGAACATCGACTGCAGTATACACGGGTTCCCGTAATGGTGTTTGTGTGTGTCCTGTTGACTGCGCCATAGCAGCGTAGAGAGACAGGTGCAACCAAGAAGATTTTCAATAAAATGCTGGAGTGGAAATCATCGCCCACGAGTGAAACCATACAGCAGCGTAGAGAGACAGGTGCAACCAAGAAGGTTTTAAATAAAATGCTGGAGTGGAAATCTTCGCCCACGAGTGAAACCATACCCAGTGTATGATGGTGGCTGCGGCAGCCATCATACAAACTATTGACATGACGAGCTGTTCGCATTCGGCCATAAAGAAAGAGCGTTTTCCTCACACGCCCAGCGAGTTTAGAGGGACCATGAAACTCTCGCTTTAAAACGACAATGCGAAACCACCGGCGTCCAGACGCACTAATTAGGTGACGTCATCATAAGTATGCTTTCCCTATCGATGAACGTAAAACTCTCCGGTACTTGCAAGTGCGTGCAATTTGTACAACTATCAGTGTCTCTGCCATAGGAATTTGGCGCTAACTTGAACTCTGACGTCATATTGAGCAGTGTTCTTGTGGGACGCGTATCGCGTATGGCAGTCGCCGATGGGCGCCTTTTGCCCGCGCCCGATATGCGGTAGAGTTCCGCGTTCCCCGATAGGCAAAGCGTCTATGCAGGTCCACTCGGGCTGATTATATTCGCAATGCCCACGTCCTATAGGTGGCACGCCGTGCAATGAAAGATGGCGGCGGAAGGATGATCAACCCGTGAACTCGCATAGGAAAAGATAGGACTCGTAGACGTACATCCCGTGCCACTTTCACCGGATGAACTCTTGATCGTCAAATGAATGTATCGAACCAAAGTACTTTCCCGACCAATAGGAACTGCTGAATGTTCGCTACCTCATTTTTTGCCGCAGTGAAAAGGGTGGTGGTGTCAGCTGATCGACCGTGTATCAACGATGCTTTGCGTAATTCTGTGCGTGCTACAGAAAACTGCGCGAACCAGAATTCGCGTATTAACTGAATGGCACTCCGAGACCATTTGTGCCGAGCCTGTCAGGCAGATTTGCCGCAGTAGAAGGCCACTAGCGAATAGTGTGCCGTCGCGGCTGCACAGGAACGAATGTGTAACGCAGAGATGGTTTGCGAAAGTATTACGCCGTCATTACTTACGCTGTGTGCATCGTGTAGCTGCTTCTTGAACGAAACGCAAACATTTAACTTCCCATTAAGCAGCACTTGTGTCACAACCATGATCAGACTTTAACGGTGCGCAATTCTCTGCACTTGGGTGTTGCAGGTTTCATCAGCGGGATCGAAACAAGGATAGCGAAACGAATATGCGCGTACGATTTTCGCAACGTCTAAATTGCGCAAATTTGTCGCATAACAACGTCGTTCGGATGGCACCAGTGAAGTGCAGAAGAAGTTAGTATAGACTGTAGTCGTAATTGAATATTTCATTGTTCTAACCATTTCGCTCCGCTGGTCGAGCTCGAGCGTGTTGGCGGTATGCGACGCTTTGTAATATCCACTGTAATTGGGATACATTCAATGCACAAAAAAAGAATGTTTTCATTTTGAGCACGCTGAAGGATATTATACAATAAATACAATCAAAGTGACTTACGAGCGTTAAAAACCATTGACGCACGACGGGACGTGAAGTGCAACTCTCTGTTCGTGAGCTAGCAGCTGATCGTTCATCGTCGCTGTCACTCTCAGCGCGTTGACAACCATCTACGTCCATTGAAAAATCTTCGACGTCAAGATGGTTTCTTTGAACATAACTGCTGCCCCGCTGCGGTGGTCTAGTGGCTAAGGCACTCGGCTGCTGACCCGCAGGTCACGGGTTCATATCCCGGCTGCGGCAGCTGCATTTCCAATGGAGGCGGAAATGTTGTAGGCCCTTGTGCTCAGATTTGGGTGCACGTTAAAGAACCCCAGGTGGTCGAAATTTCTGGAGCCCTCCACTAGGGCGTCTCTCATGATCATATGGTGCTTTTGGGACGTTAAACCCCACATATCAATCAATCAATCAATCAATCAATCAATCAATCAATCAATCAATCAATCAATCAATCAATCAATCAATCAATCAACATAACTGATGAAAGTAATCTGAGGAAGTATCTGCGCCAAACGACTTCGATAGCACCAACAATGCGTCATTCACCACGCACGACCCCCCCCCCCCTCCCCACAGTGTCACTCATCACGTTTATCTGTGGGTGCGGAGATCATTTCGCTCCAATATCCGGCAAAAGAGGAGTCGTTACAGTGTGCTGCCATGTATCAACGAACGTAAAAAACGAGCCGCACAGCGTAGGCCCAGGTTTGGAAGTGCAAATCGCTAGCCTGCGCTACTTCCCGCGTACAATGAATGTTATGGGATTCATGCACTACAAAAACACTGACAAATGCTATACGCACGTAAAACAAGATGAGTTTTAACTTAAATGGTCAGAAGTTGATATTTAACTATCCAAAGCGGCTGCAGAGAACCTCGTGAAGCTGATATGTGTACTATGCGGGCTATAATCGAAAGCGCAAGTTGCCACGTATTTTCAGGAAAACTTCGCGTCTCGCAAAAATGAATCAGATTGATCACGTCACGATCGGTCCGGTATATTCACTGATGCACGAAACATACAAAGTGGTTTATGCTCGTTTCTTGCTAGCGTGTTAACACTGCGGCTAGCCCCACCGAACAAGGCAGCTTTGGGATCGTCTGCCTGCTGATCATCGATGATAAGATGCTCCTGAATTCCTTTAGACGTCGCGGCACTCTATGAACATTGCGAATATTTAGCGCATGTGGCTGCCGATGGTACATGTGTGTTTAGAGACAGTGTTCAACGATTCAGAGTACTTTGTACTCTACTATGCGACCTGCACGAGTTTACGGCGTCTTATAAAGATTATAAAGATCATTGTCGTTGTAAAGCGACCGTTTCACAACCCCTTTAACGTGGCAAACTTTTTTTAGTCTGACAGTACTCTAAATACGCCCTTCTGTTTCCAGTTTTCTTTAGTAAGCCTTAAACTGTAGGCAACTTTTTTTTGGAGAGAAAGTCACCGATACTTGTCTCGGTGGGTTATTTCATTAGAAACGAATATCTTTTAATTTGTGCTTAACGTAGCCTATAGATAACAGATCTAAGCCGCTTACTGTCTGAAAACAAAATATAGCACGTTTCTGAAATCTTTGAAGGGCAAACGCTGGCTTCACTATTGCTGGCAAAGCATTGCGGGAGCTTCCACTCCAGAATTTTTTTAAAACCTCCTTGAATAGAACACACGATTGTTGGTCAGCTGCTCTTAACCCCAGAGGTTCATTTTCCTTTTCCTCGCTCGACAACAATTCTTATAAATGCATGAGATGGAACTCTGGCACTAGTGTCTGGGAGCTGCAACGCACGAATCTTCAGCGAGCATGGTAATGATGGGTACACCACGAATTGGTCTAATCTTCGTTCTTTCGACTTCGTTTGGCTTCACTTGGCTAGGAGCTGCTTTATCACGAACCAAAAATTGACAAATTTTCAGCAGTTGCACTTCACCACCTCAACCTTTCAGGGTCACCAATTAAAATCGGGTCACGAAATCCACAATGGTTCATTTTTTCATTCAAAACAAGACCAAAACACTGCAGTAGACAAAGCCACAAGTGCATTCGAATCCGGCAAGCATGAAGACAAAGTAAATCTGTATACTATTCATTAGAGCCATGGTGGCTGAACCATCGCAGCGCCAACCATAGCCCCTTCTATTTGATTTTAGGAAATTCTAAGCATCGTGCTATTGGCGAGCGTGCACCCGAGCCCCGCTGCCACACTTTGTCAAATCAGATCTTACAAGCTAAAGCCGGTACTTCTTCGATAATGTCTCCCCGACATCAAGTTTAAACCAAGGTTCCACATCAAACAATAAATTCGTAACAATAAGTTCGTAACTTATTCGCACTCGTGACGCTTTACGTACAGCCTAATTAGTGAAGCCGAATTCCTAGTCGCACAGAACTCTTAATCAACAAAAATTTTAAACTTGTATTTAGATGTGAGGTATATTATGTTCAACGCAGATGTTTCCTATGACGATCCTTCTTTTTTGTCTTCTCCAGAAACCCTTGAAGGAATCCCTGGTGAACCCCGAGTTCAGCACATGTGACTCGGCGAATGCAAATCGCGGCGCACAGTTGCATTTGGGCTTCCAGGTTCTGCATGCCTTTCAGGAGGCGCACCAGCGACTGCCACTTTCATGGAACATGGTAAGGAAGCATCGAACGCAGTTGTTACCCTAGCACTCCATGAAGCATTGAGGTTCTAAGCAGTCGTCGTGGATCGTGACCTGAAATGTAGTGACTTTCTCTCGCAGATTTCCTTTAGTTGTTCTTTATGACTGCCACCCTTTATTAACTTTAGTGGAAGAGTGCAAAGGAAAGAATTGTCACAGTAGCATCAGTACCTATGTCACATCAGATCAGTCTTCATAACTGCGAGAACTGACAGTTAGTAATTTGGACGACATTAAGGTGATACATCAAATCGCCAAATGAATTAAAATATTTGTCACGTATTGATGCGCTCATTATAGATTAGTTGGCTTCCTGAAGCCAGAAAGCACACTTGGAGAGCCCTAGTAGAAATGCAGACGTCGAACGTCTCGCGAGACCTGACAGTGCAAGTGTAACAGTATAGCTTGTTCAACAGAACCGGCTGTTGGGTAAATCGGAACTGCTCATTTTAGGTCTCAGCGAATAGAAACGTGACGGTGCTACATAACACACAAGAACGAAACGCATTCACTGACTGATCGTCTATTGTACGGTGTTGACGATTTATTGTATGGTCACAACCTGAATAATACCAATGTACCCACGTAGGAAAGACAGGGTGTCAGAAGGTGCCAGAAACACCTTTGCACCACATAGTGTGTCGCTTATTTGACACCCTTCCTCGATCCCCTTACTTTGTCCCATAACATCGCCAAACTATTAGGCCTTTAGAACTATGCTTTTAACACTATGTTGTGAGTCAATATCGTTTACAATGGCCGTTTATTGTGTGGCCGCAGACCGACGCAGCGGAAGTGGTACAGATGGCCAAGGAGAAGAACGCACTGCAGACCAACCCTCTTAGCGAGGTTGACGAGAGGATTATCACGCTGCTGTGTTGTGTCTCATCAGGCTCCTTGTGTCCAGTGCAGTCCGTCATCGGCAGTGTCGCTGCCCAGGAAGTCATGAAGGTGAGCTCTATATGTAGCCCTAACTATAAAGGGTACGATGTTACTTTGTAAACTGCCTTGCGTCTTTCAAACTCTATTTTTCTTTTATGCCATGCAGGCGTGCAGTGGCAAGTTCACTCCCATTCACCAATGGTTTTACTTCGACGCCTTTGAATGCCTCCCGCAGAAGGAAGCGGTTTCAGAGGTGTACGCCAACGCAATGGTAAGCGCTTTGGTTGGACGGGTATACAGGCAGTACATAATGAATTTGCAGAGTGAACTTTAAGAGACACCTACTTGACACTTTTATTGGTTTTCGTACGCCAATTGTGTTAGTGAGTTATAGCTCTTTAGAACACTAATTACGTTTATTCGAAATGTTTATTCACCCGGGACAGGCTTGCTCCCCTTTTCAACAATCGTGACATTGTTATTAATGATGACCACATGTTCCATGGCATTGCAAAATTGCATCATTAGGCTTTTGTTGCGTTAGCTAATATTGTAGAATTAAATTCTGTGGCGTTTTAGCTAACATGTGCTGCCATATAAATGCATTACCTAACATTACAGTATAACAGATTCACTTGTACGATCAAACTTTATTCAAGTTTCAAAAAATCGCGAAAAAAACGCAATGCATGCACGAAGGAGGTACGGCGATTTTCAAGTGAATTAAGTTTTAATCAAATGCGTAGAAAGTTTAGAAAGCGTATAAAATCGTTTTTCTTAATATGTGTGTATATCTTTCTACGCTGTTTGCGTGCGCTCGTATGCCGGTGTGTGTGTGTGTGCATGTGTGTGTGTGTGTGTGTGTGCATGTGTGTGTGCGTGTGTGTGTGTGTGTGTGTGTGTGCGCACGCGCGCGGAGATTGCTGTCGCGTTTAACTCTGAAACACAAAGCTGAGGGGTGCTTCGATGCTCTATTTCCAACCTTTGCTGTCTGGAACATAGGGAACCTGAGCTTAATTTTCATCTTTCCAGCATTTCAGAAGCGATTTTTTTTCGTATTCATCAATGGGGCGGGACGAAGCAGAAGGGGGATGGGCCATGCAGTGAAGTTTTGCCTTTCGTAATGCGAAATCCTTCACGTGCCTATGCCAGGGTACATACTGCAGTGGCAAATAGGGCATTTGCTTTGTTGCAGGTAAATCATTTGATGGCCACAGGAAACGCTATATTTTTGCAATGTTTTTTTTTGGAAACAACTTATACTTGTGCCTATCTCATCAACAACATTTAAATAAGCATGAGGAATATATTTGACTAACATAGGCTGTCATACTTACTCATATTACCAGCACTGGATAGCACTGCAAACGAACAATTAGGTGCAGTTTGCACTGAGCATTCCGACAGGCTTTTCAGGCGAAAACCGAAAGAAGTAAAAGGAAAAATAAGAAATGCTCGCGGCAATAGTATTACGGCTTTGTGTTCTCCCATAGTAGCGTACCTAGTACAATAAATCCTTAACCACTTTTTCTAAGCACACAGCCAAACGCTTCTTCGAGCTCCTTTACCCACGCAAGCTGTGGAATGTGCCACAACCACGAACAAACTGTGGTTTGCAAATGATCAGTCTGCCATCCCTCGGGTTTGAAGCAAAATTGACCTGATGACGGATATATTTGATGTATTTTCAAGCAATGTCTTATACGCGCTTTTTGTATAATATTTTGTTATAGTTTACTGTCTCGCTTTATCTGGTTATATATGAAAATTCACGAAGCCTTCATTTTACGTGTAATATTCAAGAAATATTGCTGTTGTTAGCTTTTGTGTGCAGGTTTCATTTGCTTTTCGCAATGTGTTCACAATATTTAACCAACATTGTTTGTGTACAGTTTTTATTTACTCTTGCTAAAGTGTCCTCTGCAGGGTACTGGGAGGTGGGGCCGGTCAAACTACACGTACGTAGCCCACTCATCATCCCAACTATATCTCAAGGGTCATTGTTTTTCTACTTTGTGTAGCAAAATTAAACAACTTCAAGTTTGAAATGTATTGAGGTAAGTGGTTACTGAGTACCGCTAAACTTCACCATCTGCTGTTAAACAGTGACTTTGTCTTTATGAAGTTTTAATTATTTGAGTGAGTTTAGCAAAACTTCCCTTCTATGCATTTAATACTACTGAAATTATCTGATATAGTTTGCCTTTTCTCTTTCCCTTCATAGGAGCTTACGCGGTACGACGCCCAAGCCCGTGTGTTTGGCTCTGACGTGGTGACCCGTTTGTTGGGGCAAAACTATTTCGTGGTGAGAAAACGTACAATCTCTGGAATTCGCCAATTTGATTCGTGCTGATTGCGCCAGATGTTTAGCCAATCGTAATAAAGCACCCACTCAGAAGCAAACTGCACTTACCAACGAAAAAAAAGTTGCGATTTCTCAGCAGCTGTTTAGGTAATTTTTATATAAAGACTGCATCGTGACGGGAAATGGCTGTGCTTTGCACATATAGCACACGGGCGATACAGCGTTAGCGTTGTTCCGGTGACGCCAGCATGCTCAGAAAGCCTGTACCTGTGTTCTTGAAATTTCCTTACTGTATACTCCGTTTCACGAGCTGTTGGCAATGCTGTGAAAGGTACGGGTGCCCTCAGCCAATCATGATGCAGCGCACTTCAACTAGTGTTGCTACGCGAATTATAATTAAGTTTAATAGAAGGTACAAGTAGAAAGTGGTACAGGCCTACACGCCTACATCAAGTCATGATGATCATTTCGTTGAACGCTTTTATGAAGACGTAGAGACAGCCATTAATAAAGTAAAGCCACAGTATACTATTCTTATGGGTGACTTTAATGCCAAAGTAGGCAAGAAACAGGCAGGAGATCATGCAGTGGGGGAATATGGCATCGGATTTAGAAAGACCTTAGGGAAGTTGTTAGTAACGTTAGTAGAACTTTACAATTTAAGGATTATGAGTACCTTCTTCAAAACACGAACTAACCGTCACTCGACGTGCCGAAGTCATAATGGCGAAACTAAAAATGAAATCGACTTCAGTCTGTGTGCACATTCAGATATTGTACAGAATGTAGAAGTAGTTGGCAAGATAAGATTCAATGACCATTGAGTGGTAAGCCCTCGTATTCACCTAGATTTAAAAAAGCAAAGACACAAACTGATACGCAAGAAGGCAATTAATTAACTGGTGGTCAGAGGAAAAATATAGGAATTTAGAGTTTCAGTTCAGAACTGATTCGAGGTACTAAATGAGATAACCAACGTTAGCGTTGACACAATGAACGATAATCTCACTAGTTTCATAAAGAGTCTGCTATTAAAGTTGGAAGTTCAGTCACAAGACGGGAAATTGGCAAACTATCTCACATCCTCATCTCAACTTAAACTTGGTGTCGTAGCTCCACAGAAACCGGCGGCGAAATTGCACAATGGGCATCGCTTCTATGAGAAACTCGTTCAGAGAGCGCTCCTTGTACTAGAAGCTAAGCTGCCTCAGCGAACTCTACATCGTTGCTCTGAACATGGTCGGCAACGTCTCGTCCTTTTCGAAACGCTGTACCACCTAGGCGACAGTTCATCTCGCTCCAGAAATGTCTGCACAACACACAGAAAGATGGTTTGGTCAAAATCATCCAGCTTCTTAGCTCGATCATGGCCTTTCCCACAAGAACGCCTGTTCGGTGGGAGGACAGTGCACGCGCAATCCGCCAGCGTTTTCCCACCTATAAAGCGTTCGTTCGCTCACCTTGAGAAGCCGAGAATGTCCCCGTCAAGAGGTACCGTCGGGGAGCCCCACCCACGATGGCACCGGGAGGTTCAGGCTCTCGACTACTTCGCGGGCTCCCAAGACAGCCCTTAGATGCTGGTCCTTTTTGGGAGCTCGTGATGAGCTGGAGCCAGTCTTCCTCAGTGGTCGAAGACCCTGACCCCCGCGCAAGTCGTGACACTGCCACAGCATATGCTGAAGGAAGCACCTCGGATGACCACAGCGCCGACAACGTGAGTCTATTCAGTCTATAAATTTCGACCAAATAAACAGACATGGATACGTGTTTGCTTGTAACATTCGCAGGGTGATTGCCTGTGATCTGTTTAGGTGTGGGTGTGGAAGCGGAAATTTCCGACACCCCAGCTGATAGTGGTTACAGACCTCGTTAAATGTGAGAAGGTCCCTTTGCCACAGCCCTCCCTCGTCCTCCGAGTGCCCACTTCCGGTGCAGTGAGTGAGACCTCGCGACTGGGAGTGTTGATTTGATTGATTTGTGGGGTTTAACGTCCCAAAACCACCATTTGATTATGAGAGAAGCCGTATTGGAGGGCTCTGGAAATTTTGACCACCTGGGGTTCTTTAACGTGCACCCAAATCTGAGTACACGGGCCTACAACATTTCTGCCTCCATCGGAAAGGCAGCCGCCGCAGCCAAGAATCGAACCCGCGACCTGCGGGTCAGCAGCCGAGTACATTAGCCACTAGACCACCGCGGCGGGGCGACTGGGAGTGTGCAAGTTCGTTGGCGTTTGGGATCAGTATCACTGCCCACGTGACCAGGAAACCAAATTATATGCTTTTTTCCTGTCCAAGATGCAGCAGAGAGAACGTGAGTGGCTTCTTTGCACACCGAGCCTCTCATAAGTGCTCTAGTGGCGGCTCGCGAGTCTGTGTAAATATTAACGGTTCGTAGTGGCCATGGCGATGATCACTGCCACCTGTTCGGCTTTTTCGGCATCCAAATTTTAAGCGTAAGTGATGTCAGCAGCTCTCGCCGTAACGACGTAGCTGCTGAAAACAAAGTGATTTGAAGCTGCATATTGCACTGCGTCCACGAAGGCGACGTTGTCTTCAATCGTAGCCGCTGTTCGAAGGACTCTGGACCTTACTTTGCATATGCCGTAGTTTTATTGGGGGTGCATGTTTCTAGGTACCTGAGATACTGTATACATTTCCCTGACATTGATAGGGAGCGCGTACTCTCTCTGCCTGGCGATGGGAGACCGTATACCAATATGCGCTAGTAATTGCCTGCCAGCCTCCGTGGAAGCCAGTCTCGCAACTTGGGCGACCTCGCTTGCACTCTCGACGTGAAGCCCATGAAGAGTGTTTAAATCCATCAACTTTGCCAGTTCGAGAAACTGATGCACACTCTCACCGGTGACAGTTTGGAGAACGCGTTCCACACGACCAACTCGGGCACAGTGAGCTCGATTGATGTGGGGAAAAGGCGGAACAACACCACATCACCACAAGCCTGCGTTGAGCTGCGTCCATGCGGGCTTTTTTATTAGTTTCATAAATTATTTCAACACTCTACATGCTCTAAACCATCTTTCCTAAGCATACTGTTACACTGTGTGGTTGTAATATGCAAAATAGTTTTGGACTGCTAAAAGACTTGAGAGCTCTACCTGCGGGTGCACTGCCAATAAATAGCTTGTGAAACGAAGTATAGGGAAGTTCGCGATTTGTAAAAGAGTACAACACCAAAGTAGAAAGGAAGTGAGGCGTAGTTAAAAACTGAAGGCACCACCACCTACAGGCTCGGGAATCTATGCTCATGCTTGCTTCTATCGCCTGCTATCCGCTGTTAGGAATTTTGCTCTGTCGCGACGGTAGCGGTTGCGGAGAGCGGCTAGCCGTCGAGCGGACTTCGATGAAGCCTTAGCCCGAAGGTGAAACAGGGAGGCAATCCGTTTGGAAAACAGCAACAAAAGTAGCATTTACTGTAGCAGGTTGTCGTTTTACAGAGCCGGCCAGCACGACAACGTCGGCTGGGGCAAAATCCTCTAACATGGGGCCGGCTCGGCCTTAAATAGTGTCCTTGGTCCATTCTCTCGGACCAGTTCTCGGGCTCGGAGGGGGGAGATGTAGCCATACCCGGAACTGCAAAGTGGCCCGGCGGAGGAAACGACGTTATCCCCGGACTGCACGGTTCCCCTGCACAGAAGGCGGCGCTGGGAGGGGGGGGGGGGAGACAGTTCGTCGAAACAGGGCTCGATCTCGTGAGACGTGCTGCCGAACGAGGAACCTGTCGGTGGCACAACAGCACCCCCGCCGCCAGACAATGCATCCGGAGTTTTGAGCCGTCAGCGTGGCTCGGAAGGAGGAATGCTGGTTGACCGTTGAGGCTGTAGCCACTCCGTGGTGATCTTCAGAGCCCTGCAGGGAATCACTGGGACGACGGAGTTGAACTCAAAGCCAAACCACTTTCGTGGAAGCAAGCACCCTCTGAACGTCTCTCATAGCGCCAGACCAAGGCAGCAAAGAGATCTATTGAGTCTCTACTATTGTACGTTTTAAAAAGCACGAGAAACGTATCCCTTAAAGACCTCAAAACGCTGGCCCTCACGAATGCTGTGATTACACTGCGCAGTCCCGATGCCAAGAAAGGCCACGCGAAACCATCCCCAATGCCATACGAGCGGGTCGGAACCTGCTGAAGCAGCCCAAAACCAATTCTGTGCATTTTTTTTGAACAATTTACCAGAATGGTAGAGGCTGGGCTTCCTGGTAACATATCAGAGTACACTTCAAACAAAATTACATCTGTTAGTGCAATGCGACATTGTTAATACAGTTTAAATCAAAATGAAATAATAGACGTCAAAATTTTGCGAAACACGTCAAACCAGAAGCATGTGCCTCAACTTGTATGAGGGAGCTGGGCTGCACTTCAATAAGCTCTGCTGAGACCATCTGCATTTGTGTGCAGCTTCCCTTTCTTATAGCGCACACTAAAGTTATGGTGCTGAAGCGTCAGGCTCCACCTAAGTAACCGACCGCTTTTAGACGACATGTTGTGCAACCAAGTCAAGGGGCAGTGATCAGTTTCTACTATGAAGATCGACCCTGAGACGTAACATGCTAGCTTACCAATTGCCCAAACAAGGCAGGCGCACTCTTTTTCTGAAGTGCTGTAAGCTTCCTCTCTGACACTGAGCTTTCTGCTGAGATACAAAACTGGCCGCTCGTGCCCTTCGGCGTCTTTTTGGCACAAAACTGCTCCTAGGCCGCGGTCACTGGCATCACACTGAATAATAAAACTCTGAGAAAAGTCCGGTGCCGCTAGCACGGGTCGTTTTGCGAGAGCGCTCTTGAGGCTCTTGAAAGCATTCTCTTTTCTTGTGTCCCACGAAATGATGGTGGGCTCGGTTTTGCGGAGAGAGTCCGTCAGCGGACCAGCGACGTTTGAGTAACCTTTGACGTAGTGTTGATAATACCCCGCCAGTCCCAAAAACGCCCTCAATTCCGACTTTGTGGTGGGACGACGATACTCTAAAACGGCCGCAACTTTCAGCTCGGACGGGCTACGCTGGCCACGACCCAGGATGTGGCCGAGATAACTTACGCTTGCGCACCCTAAGTGGCATTTCTGCGCTCTCACGGTGAGGCCTGCATCACGTAGTCGAGCCAGAACGGTCCTCAAGTGAGTCACATGCTCGACCCACGTATCAGAGAATATTGCCACATCATCGAGATACGGCAGGGCGAAATCTCCTAAACCCCGCAACACCCGATCCATGAGGTTTGAGAAGCAGTAGGGAGCATTCTTTAAGCCGAAAGCAAGCATTAAAGGGCGAAATGTTCCCAATGGGGAAATGAATGCGGCATAACGAGAGGCTCGCTCCGTCAACGGGACCTGCCAGTATCCCCGTATCAGATCTAAGAGGGAGATATATGTGGATTTTGCCACGGTTTCTACTCTCTCCTCGATATTAGGTATCGGATACGTCTGATCTAAAGTGATCTTATTTAGCCGGTGGTAGTCCACGCATGGCCTAGGGTCTTTTCCCGGAACCTCGACTAGTATGAGTGGGGAGGTGTAATCGCTTTCACCTGGAATGATGACCCCCAAGTCACACATGCGGCGGATCTCGGCTTCCATGATCTCTCTTTGCCTCGGCGATACGCGGTAAGCCTTGCTAGAGATCGGTTCTTCACTTGATAACTGAATATCATGCTCTACCAAAGAGGTTTTCCCTGGTTTGTCGCAAAACACGTCTGCGTAGTCTCTAACTACTTTCGTGAGATCATCACGCTGACTCTCCGTGAGACTTTGCTCTTCGGCAATAAGCTGTACGAGCCTGTTAGCTGGCGCGTCGCTCTCACGTGGAAAACTTGAAAGGTCGGTCTCCACTTCGTTCGCCGCATTCAGTGTCATGTTAACCACGGCATGGCGCTGGATGTAAGGCTTCATTAAATTACTGTGGTAAACCTTACCTTTCTTTCGGCCCAGTTTTACCTCGTAGTTTGTGTCTGAAAGCTTGGACATTACTTTAGCTGGCCCTTCCCACTGCATGTCCATCTTGTTCTTTTTACACTGTCGTAGCAGCATTACCTGGTCGCCGATGTTGAACGTGCGCTTCCGGGACAACTTATCGTAGTAAGTCTTCGCTAAACTCTGAGCCGCCTTCATGTTTTCCTCAACTAGCTCTCTGGTTTTAGATAGTCTTTCCAACAGATCTAAAACGTAGCTGACTACGCGTGGGTCTTCTTCATATCCTTCCCACGAGTCTCTCAATAGCCGAAATGGAGATCTTAAGTTTCTTCCATAGACAAGCTCGGCGGGACTGAATCCCGTTGTCTCGTGGGGAGCGGACCGTATGGCGAACAGTGCCGCGGGTATGCATGCCTCCCAATCTTTGTTATGTTCAAAGCAAAGAGCTCTCAGAACTCGCTTGAGTACAGCATGCATCCTCTCCACGGGGTTAGACTGTGGATGTCCTATAGAGCTGTGGATTATTTTTATTCCACAGCGTTCAAAAAACGCTGTTGTGAGACAACTAGTAAATACGCTCCCATTGTCACTCTGAATCTCGGCTGGAAAGCCAACGCGGGCAAAAATGGACAAAAGTGCGTCCACAGTGCAGGGAGAGGTGAGCTCTTTCAGCGGAACCGCTTCGGGAAATTTCGTTCCCACGCACAAAACAGTTAAAATGTAGCGACAACCGGAACGGGACTCTGGAAGGGGGCCAACAATATCAATTACGAGCCTCCGGAACGGCTCTGTGATAACAGGCACTAATCTCATCGGGGACTTCCGTTTGTCAGTAGATTTGCCTACTCTCTGACACGTGTCGCACGATCGTACGAAGTTTTCTACATCTTTCCAGCATCCAGGCCAATAGAAATCCTGTGCGAGCCTCGCCTTTGTTTTCTTGATGCCAAGGTGGCCCGCCCAGGCATTTCCGTGCGCCAGTTCTAAAAACTGTCGTCGGTACTTCTCTGGCACTAGAAGCTGGTCGAACGTTCTACCCTCAGCGTCCCGATACTTTCGATACATGAGCCCTGCCTTCGTGTAGAATGAGATGTTCTTTCGGGCTACTCCTTCTTTCCCGTTATGCTGCAGATTCTTAATGGTATCATCACTTGCCTGCGCAGTGACGAGTGTGTTTCTGTCTACTTTACTGAGCTCTTCCCAACAAGTGGATGTTGGACCAAGCAGGGACGACTGAACGCTCTCCTGAAGCGCTCTGCTTTCATCCACCTCCACAGGCTCGTCGCATTCGGCAGCCATTACCGTATCCGGAGCCCTACTGTCTTCGATGTCCGGTGATACACTAGTCGCCTCTTGGCCCGAGTCTCCCTGGGGAGTTGCCTCACGCTCGTCCGCCTCCTCGTTCGAAACCGAGACCTCAAGTCTCCCCGCGAGAGCGCGGGACCGCGATCGCGTGAGTGCCATGCACGCGAGGGGAGATGAAAATGACTGGCCCTTTTCTTTAAGGAGCTGCTCTGATTTGTTGGAAAAAAGGTACGGAAAATCTTGGGGCAAATTAGGGCTCACGGCCGCCTCAGTGCGCAATTTTCCAAAACTTCCCTCTAGAACAACCGCAGCAATTGGCAAACAGGCACTTTGCTCTTCTGCAACCTGTCTGATCCAGGCGCATTCGCCAGTATAGTCGCCAGGGGAGATGCAAGATGGGTGTGCTACGTCCATCGTCGCAGCTGAATCACGAAGTGCCCGGCATTTCTTTCCGTTGACCACAATTTCGCGCATGTAAGGCTCGAGTAACTTCAAGTTCTCGTCCGACTCGCGAATGCCAGCGAAAACAAACTTTTGCTTACAGCTAGATGAGATATGACCCTCCTTTTTACAATTGTAGCATACAATTGGTCGTTTTGATTCAAAAGCTCGAGCGGTGTCGACGCGTTCCCTCGCACTTGCTGTCGACTCAGGTGCCTCTCCTGGCTTTCTCCTTTCCCTCTCATTGTTAGTCGCTCCCTGACTGAATTCGTTACGCGGCGGAGCCATCTTTTGTGCTGCATTTTGAGCAGCAAGCCGCCTTGAGGAGTCCCTCTTCTCTTTTGTATCATCGCGATCCAACTGGAAATTCCTTCGCGTATAATACTCATCAGCTAGCTCAGCAGCTTTGTCAATGTCTGTTCCCTTCATTCTGTCCTGAAGCCAGAGTCTGGCATCTTCAGGCAACACACGATAGAATTGCTCGAGGGCCACACAATGAATCACCCTGTCGTGGTTACCGTAAGCATCCGCACTTCTAAGCCATTCTTTCAAATTAGACTTAAGCTGGTACACGAACTCTGTGCATGATTCACTGCCCCTTTTTGCTTGCCGAAATCGCTGCCGAAATGCCTCGGCAGACAAGCGGTACTTACGAAGGAGGGCCGCTTTGACCTTAGCGTAGTCGTCAGAGTCTTCTTTAGACAACCGTGCGATTACTTCCGCGGCCTCTCCCGGAATGACTGACAGAAGCTTCTGGGACCGGACACCCTCATTTATCCCAATTTTCTCGCACGTGCGCTCAAAGTTCACTAAAAAAAGCGCGATGTCTCCACCCGTCCTAAACGGCAGAATCGAATCTTGGATTTTCTGTCTTGGCATTTCGTCTGCCACGGATAGCGAACTAGACTGCGCCGATCTTATGCGAAGTTGCTCAAGTTCCAGCTCTTTCATTCTAAGAGCATGTTGACGCTCTTCTCGCCTTTTTCGCTCCTCAGCCTCCTCGCCTTCGCGTTTCCGACGCTCCTCAGCCTCCTCGCGTTCGCGTTTTTGACGCTCCTCAGCCTCCTCGCGTTTTTGACGCTCCTCAGCCTCCCGCTGTTTTTCTTTAATTGTCTCCATAGCCTCTTCTACCTCCTCTTCAGTTATTCCTTCCGCTCTCATGACATCAAGAATATTTCCTTTGCGGCTCGTCCTAGCAACAGAAACACCCAGCTGCTCACAAACATCGAGAAGGTCCCTCACTCTGAGCTTCTCCATTGTGTACCGCAACTCGTGCACGTTCCTTTCTGAAATAGCTTTGTCTCAGAAGCTATATTCTTCGACGTGAAGCAAGTCGAGAACCAGCCAAGCACTAGCCACCTAAAGATCTAAAAGAACATACTTGGCTACTCTGTGCTAACAGGGTCTGACGACAAAAGACGAACGTCAGGCACTCACCCAACTAGAGCGGGTGACTTCGGCCATCTGGTCGTTGCCGTCGAGTGGTGTCGTGGTGTCCTCGGGCTTGCCAAGATCCGCTCCAACTTTCCAGCCGTAGAAGTCGGCGTAGCGGGTCCCAGGGCAGCAAAACCATATCACGGTGGTCGTCCTCGGGTTTGCAGGGATCCGATCCAACTTTTCAGCCGTTGAGATCGGGGTAGCGGGTCCCAGAGCAGCAAAACGTTGAGGACAGGGGTAGCGTATCCCGCAGCTGCCAACCACTGTTAGGAATTTCGCTCTGTCGCGACGGTAGCGGTTGCGGAGAGCGGCGAGCCGTCGAGCGGACTTCGATGAAGCCTTAGCCCGAAGGTGAAACAGGGAGGCAATCCGTTTGGAAAACAGCAACAAAAGTAGCGTTTACTGTAGCAGGTTGTCGTTTTACAGAGCCGGCCAGCACGACAACGTCGGCTGGGGCAAAATCCTCTAACATGGGGCCGGCTCGGCCTTAAATAGTGTCCTTGGTCCATTCTCTCGGACCAGTTCTCGGGCTCGGAGGGGGGAGATGTAGCCATACCCGGAACTGCAAAGTGGCCCGGCGGAGGAAACGACGTTATCCCCGGACTGCACGGTTCTCCTGCACAGAAGGCGGCGCTGGGAGGGGGGGGAGACAGTTCGTCGAAACAGGGCTCGATCTCGTGAGACGTGCTCCCGAACGAGGAACCTGTCGGTGGCACAACACCGCATAGTTTATTTTCTTTCTCTGTCTCTCTCTTTACATCTCTTTCGTTAAAAGCTTGCCATTCTAAGATAACAAAAAACACAATAATCATTAAAGGTAACAGTCGGAGAAGCCAAGGTAAGTATAAGTAATGTTATTTCTAGTAGATGTGATTAAAATCTGAAGAAAGTAAGGTGGAAGAAAAGATAACTCACCGCTGACAGCGGCCGAACTTGCGACCTTCGAATACCGCGTCCAATGCTCTACCAGCTTAGCTACTGTGGTCGACAGCCCCGCCGTCCAGTTTATAGGGCATATATGTGGATTTAAACTAATTGTGGTAACGTTAAGCAGCACTACTTGCTAGCCACAATAGCGGGTGTTTTTCTGCCTGCTGGCGCCATGAAGCACGTTATTTCACTGTCATGGCTGCTTACGCTGACTTATCCTCCCAGATTTAAATGCACACATATACCGCATGAATTAGGTGGGGTCATGACCAGTGCAATAGCTCAGTTTGTCGGCATTATTCGATGATCATGAGGCTCGGTCCTTCCCAGCGGCAAGTTTAGTCTGCCTTGTGTTCTTCATGTATTTGCGTGATCATTACTAGAAATAATATACTTTATGCCTTCTTTGTTAGTTTTAATAACCGTTGTGTCTACCAAAGACAACCGATTCCTTAGAAAATCTCTCCTTTCGTTGTTCAAAGAGAGACTGATGAACAGAGAACGGCACTGCTGTTGGATAATAGCACACTTTGTTGGTTACGGCGCCTAGAAATGGATAATCCCACAAAAAGCCCTTTTGTCGAAACTGCAGCAGGCTTGTCGAGTGTTGGCCACGCAATGACGATATTGCATATCTCAGTGTTGATTCTTCTTTTATTTTGCACAGGTCGGAGCCGGAGCCGTCGGCTGTGAGTTGCTCAAGAATTTCGCCATGATGGGTCTTGGAGCAGCCTGTGGCTCCATCCATGTAACGGATATGGACGTAGTTGAGAGGTCCAACCTTAACAGGCAATTCCTTTTTCGGACCGAGGACATTGGTGTGAGTTGTTTGCATCGCCGTTTTCTTCACGTGTGTGTCGATCGCACGCTGCGAATCATCGTATAACCGACAAGAGATATTGGGACTGAAATGGTTTATCAGTGAGCTTGTAGAGTTATTCAGCTACGCAACGCAGCCAATGCAGGAAGCTCTGCAGGATATTGATCGTCTGCTCAGCTCAGTACGACAGCTTTCTCGGGCTTTTCAGACACTAACCATTGTAGCTGGATTTCCCACTGCCGCGCTCACCTATATTATGTAGGTGGCAATGTGAAAGGCAAGACGTGGGATACATTGCAGAAATCGTTAACGTCCGGGAGGATTCAGTAGTTTTGTATCTGAAAGGGGGGAGGGGTTTGTTCATGCAAGACAATTGAGAGCCATAGGTGAAAGGCATGGATGCTTCAAAACTCAAGCGCTGTCTTTTGACTTCATTTGCAAGTTTTGGCGCGGTGGGGGGGGGGGGGGCAAGGGTAGCAAGCACAAATATTAGGGAGGGGGATGAAGGGGTCATGGATACTGTGCTTGCCCCTGGCAAATGTACTATATACGTGGCACTTGCTAAGCCAGAATTGCGGTACACTTAGCAGCACGCATACTAAGACTTAGCAACACGCATCTTCTTCCAAGCTCTTATCGAATCTTTAAAGATGGAAAATCGGGCGAGTGATGTATCTAGTACAGGAAGCTGTGTACGGTGCCCAGGGGCCAACATAGCATATGTTGATTAATTGTAGGTCAGTCACCGTTCCCTTGCGGCTTATATAAACCAAACACAACGGGCGCCAAATAAATTAGGAAAGTGCCAAGTGCATCGACTTACAAAATGTTTTACATGTTTAAACGAGCCAGGCAAGGGTGTGGGTGAAAGAATAACTTGCCGTGAGCAGGACTTCCTGCTCACGGCAAGTTATTCTTTCACCCACTTTTCTTTCTTCTTATTTACATTTCATTCGTTCTAATAACTTCCCTTATACGTTCCTTGACATTACTGTCTGTTAGATGTCATTATTATTCTGTAAAGACACGGAAAAACGAGCCCTTATGTATACACCTCTTTCCCATATATATATATTGTCACGAGCGGTTGCAATGCACGGCGCATACAGCGCGAATGAACATTCAGACAAAAGGTGAAGAAGGAAGACGACGTTGGGTGTGCTGTCTCGAGACCCCTTGTGGAAGTAAACGCGAACCATCCAGGCTCGCCTGTTTTTTCAACCTTTTCGTGTACTTCTTGCGTGTAACATTTGGTGGAGGTGCTGGGTACCTCCCACGACCTACGACGGAGCCGTCAGCACCAGAACTTCGTAGAAGCCGTCGCCTTGCCGGACTTTCGCCATCGCGCCCCGACATGTCTCTGGAGCAAAATGACCCCCTCAGCAATGCCTCGGCAAGACCACCGCTGTATCAGCATTACCGAGAGCCACGGCCGTTCTCAGCAAAGCCAGGGGAAGACTTCGATGAATGGCTGACCCATTACGAAAGGGTAAGCCAATGCAACAACTGGAACCCGGCCAGCCAGCTCAGGCATGTCGTTTTTTATTTGACGGACACGGCCCTGGTTTGGTATGAAAACCACGCCGACACGCTTACTACATGGAGCAGTCTTATTGAAGAAATGAAGAAGTGCTTTAGCGACTCGGACACTAAGAAGAAACGAGCGGAAACAGCTTTAGCTCAGAGAGCTCAGGTGATCGGCGAGACTTGCACGACATATATTGAAGAAGTTCTCAAGCTGTGTAAGACCATCGACTCTCGAATGACCGAGGAAGATAAAGTGGGACACCTTTTAAAAGGTATTGCGGAAGACGTCTATAACTTCCTCATTGGAAAAGACAACCTGAACACCGTATCAGACGTGATTCGGCACTGCCGCACATTCGAGGCGCTGAAAACTCGCCGAATCACGCCGAAGTTTGGACGGCTAGCCAATGTCACGACTGTGGCCAGCGTTGACGCGAGTCCGCAGACAGACCTCTCAGCTACCATTCGGCAGATTGTCCGTGAGGAGCTCCTGCGGCACGAAGAACAAACGCGTTATGCGGTGCCGCGTTGCGCCTCCGTCGCTTTCCGAGACGCCGTCTGCGCATCTCCTCCGGCTACTTGGCAGCATTCGGTGAATGCTGCGGATTGTAACAGCTACCGACACGACCCGCATTATGGCCAGACCGAACAACGCCATTACGACTCGATTGATCGGCGTTTTGATCAGCATCCACGCGACGTTCGCCCACGAAGACCCAGCACTGCCTACGACACCCAAGGGGAGGGGATGAGTTACTCTCAGCCTGTGGCCGCTGTGGAATATTTCAATCAGCGTCCGGAAGTTCGCCCTCTGCCCGTGTGTTACAACTGTGGCACGCCTGGCCACATAGCTAGGTATTGTAACCGACGTCGGGCATTCAGCAATGGACAGTCGGGATCGTTTATGCAACACGGTGGTCGTGCAATGGACACTAATAGGCCAGGAAACACCACTTTTGAAGGCTACTTCCGAGAAGAAGGAAGCCGTCACTTCCCTCTGGACAGCTATTCTGGAGAACAAGAAAGGTATCGAAACCGTTACCGCTCTCCTGCCTCCGAACGTACTCTGACACCACCACCAGCTTTCCGAGCGTCTCGATCTCCATCTCCCAGACGGCGTGTGACGTCATCATCTCCTCGACGCCGCTTCGCGTCACCACCGCCGGGAAACTAGCCAGCGCGGCCGATGGAGGTGAGGTCGCTGGAAAATCTTTGCTGCCGACTCGGATACCTCACCTATCTTCATGCTGAAGAATAAGGTTAATGTACTTATTGATGGCGTTTCTACCATGGCTTTAGTCGACACGGGAGCAACTGTTTCTGTCATGAGTGTGGTGTTCAAAAATCTGCTGGGACGCAAGGTTATGTTTCATTGGGACCACAGCACAAGCTTTCGTGGAGTGAGTGGGGACTCATTATACCCGGTGGTGTGTGTAACGTGGATGTCTCCTTGGGTGGTCAAACCTTTAACACTGAGTTTACCGTGCTTCCGCGTTCCACACACGATGTAATTCTCGGCATTGACTTTTTGAAATTGTGTGGCGCCAATGTTGACTGCCGAACAGGAGAACTCAGTATTTGCGGAAGTGTGTCCTCTGCGCTCTTAGAAGAATCATCCCAGCAAGAGAGTGTGTTTTGTGTTTCTGAAGACACTGTTGTGCCCGCTTTATCCGCGATGCGCGTTCCTGTTGTTTGTTCGTCTTCTGTTAGTACTTCGTTCGATGTTGCGGTGGAACCGGTCCATAGAAACTGTCTTAAGAAAAATGTGTTGGTTCCGTATTGTATGGTTTCAGTTACCGATGGATGCGCGGGGCTATGGACGCTAAATTGCTCCACTGAAGCCGTAGTGCTGTCTCAAGGCCTAAAACTTGCTACGTTTCAGGGAGAGTCATTTATACCTATGGCAGTGCTTACAGAACTACCGGATACAGCACAAACCAGTGTCTCGCACACCGCAAACGAACACATGCTCGGAATGGTAGCTACATCGCTCAGTGACCATGAACGTCGTGTTTTGATGGCCCTGCTCTCGAAACACTCTTCAATATTCGACTTTGCACAGCACGACGGCCCCACATCGATTCCTGCATCCCGTACTCGCCATCGCATCAACACAGGATCCGCTGAACCGATTCGTCAAAAACCATATCGTGTGTCCTCTGCGGAGCGAAAGATCATCAGCGCTCAAGTCGAAGAAATGATGGGTAAAGGAGTAATTCGGGAATCGTCTAGCCCTTGGGCAGCTCCAGTGATACTGGTGAAGAAGAAAGACGGCACGTGGCGATTCTGTGTCGATTACCGTCGCCTAAATGCCGTTACTAGGAAAGACGTATACCCACTCCCACGAATTGACGACGCCATCGATTGCCTCTTTGCGGCTTCTTACTTCTCTTCTGTGGATTACGATCAGGTTACTGGCAAATCCCTATGCACCCGGATGACAGAGAGAAGACCGCTTTTGTAACGCCCGATGGACTATTTGAATTCAACGTGATGCCTTTCGGGCTTTGTAACGCCCCCGCAACGTTTGAAAGGTTCATGGACACTATACTTCGCGGTTTGAAGTGGGAAGTTTGTATGTGCTACCTAGACGACGTTGTGATCTTCGGCCGAACATTTCGTGAGCATAACGAGCGCCTGGACTTGGTACTGAACTGCTTGAGGAAGGCCGGCCTTGTGCTTAATTCTAAAAAGTGCCATTTTGGTGAACGACAGACACTTGTGCTGGGACACCTGATCGACAAAGAAGGTATACGACCAGATCCACAAAAGACAACAGCTGTGGAGGCATTCGAGGCACCTCGCTCTGTGAAGCAGCTACGAAGTTTTTAGGGTTATGCTCCTACTTTCGCCGTTTCATTCCCAAATTTGCTGACATAGCTCATCCGCTCACATGCCTTCTCCAAAAAGGTGTTCCTTTCGAGTGGAGCTCGGAATGCGACTCATCGTTTCGGCAGCTAAAGCTACTGTTGACGTCCCAGCCTATTCTTCGCCACTTCAATCCGTCATCACCGACAGAAGTTCATACCGATGCTAGTGGTGTTGGCATTGGCGCCGTACTAGTTCAGCGTGTCGGCGACAGCGAGCATGTGATATCGTACGCTAGCCGCTCATTGAGTCGCCCCGAGCGCAACTACACTGTCACCGAACAAGAGTGTCTGGCGGTCGTCTTCGCTGTGCAACGGTTTCGATCGTATCTCTACGGGCGCCCCTTTACTGTCGTCACGGATCATCACTCTCTATGCTGGCTTGTGAATCTTCGGGATCCCTCTGGTCGACTAGCACGCTGGGCGCTCCGTCTGCAGGAGTATGATTTCGTTGTTTCCTACAAGAGCGGCCGGCGACACGCTGATGCTGATTGTCTCTCTCGCCTGCCACTCCCAACGACTGAATGTGACGCGGACAACTTTGATGAATACATCGCTTTTGTGTCCACGGGATTTCCGGATATGGATACCTTCATATCAGAGCAGAGGAAAGACGACAGCTTACAGCCGCTATTCGCGGCCGCGCGGGAGTCCGCTGCAGACAATCGTTTTCGCTTACGTGACGGCGCCCTATATAAGACGAACTTCTCGGCTACCGGTGCGCGCTACCTTTTGGTTGTCCCCAAGAGCCTTCGCAGTCACGTATTATCTGCCATGCACGACGAACCAACTTCCGGACATCTTGGATGCACAAGAACACTCTACCGTGCTCAGGAACGCTTTTATTGGCCCCGGATGCGCAATGATACCGAACGGTACGTCGCCAGCTGCACCCAATGTCAGCGTTACAAGCGACCAACTGACGCGCCGTCTGGTCGCCTTCAGCCTGTTTCGCCTCCTAGCACCCCCTTTGAGCAAGTTGGTATAGATCTTCTGGGCCCTTTTTCCGCGATCCACAGACGGCAATCGTTGGGTCATCGTTTGCGTAGACCACTTAACCCGTTATTGTGAGACGGCAGCACTGCCGTCGGCCACAGCAAAAGACGTTTCCATCTTCTTGCTGTTTCAAGTTATCCTCAGACACGGACCTCCTCGCATCGTAATCAGCGACCGTGGGCGGCAATTTACCGCGGATGTTGTCGAAGAGACCCTTCGTCTGTGCTCATCAAGCTTCCGCCATTCCACTCCATACCATCCACAGACTAATGGTCTAGTGGAACGCACGAACCGAACGCTTGCCAACATGCTGTCCATGTACATCGACTCCGCGCACAAAAACTGGGACACAATTTTGCCTTTCATCACCTATGCTTTCAACACCGCAAGACATGAGACCACTGGTTACTCACCTTTCTTTCTCCTTTATGCTCGTCCACCACGCTATAATCTTGACACTATGCTTCCCTACTCTGCTCATCACAGTGAGCCGATCAACGAGATTCTCTGTAGAGCAGAAGAAGCGCGACGCCTCGCTCGGCTACGCACCGTCACCTCGCAAGAACGGTCAAAGATCCGCTATGACGACCGTCACCGACATGTTCACTTCAATCCTGGAGATCAGGTGTGGCTCTGGACGCCTTTACGGAAACGTGGCCTGTACCAGAATTTCTCGCTCACTATGTCGGGCCCTACGTTATCCTCGAACGCCTCAGTGAGGTCAACTACCGCATAGCACGGCTCACAAGCACTGGACGGCGCTCGGCTAAAACAGAAGTGGCGCACGTCGCTCGCATGAAGCTATGCAATGCACGAACCACTGAGTGACTCGCCCGGCGGGGCTTCGTCTGCCAACGGGGAAATGTCACGAGCGGTTGCAATGCACGGCGCATACAGCGCGAATGAACATTCAGACAAAAGGTGAAGAAGGAAGACGACGTTGGGTGTGCTGTCTCGAGACCCCTGTGGAAGTAAACGCGAACCATCCAGGCTCGCCTGTTTTTTCAACCTTTTCGTGTACTTCTTGCGTGTAACAATATATATATATATATATATATATATATATATATATATATATATATATATATATTGTGGGCATTTAATATATATATATATATATGACGCATTTCCCATCATCTATTGGCGTGTTGGGTAAAAACTAAATGAAAAGGGGGGTGCGTGTACTACTGCGGGTTGAGGACCTATTTTCCGCAAGCTTTCGTCCCTGCTTATCACTTGCGCTCCGATATTACCACGTAGTATCAGCTCATTATGTATCTTTTTGCACGTCATATGAGATATGACTGCAGCTTTGTGTATTCCCACACAGTGCATTGTTAGAGAGAGGATCGAGGCAATTTCATTGGCCGTCTCTCCCTCTAGCAGTGAGCAGATAGGGAGCACAACCATGCAGCGACCGCCCATTGCTCATACCCCCCCCCCCCCCTCTCTTTACAATCAGAGTCAAGTGCCAGTCACATACCCACAGCGTGCCCGCGCTCTATTACAAACTTGAGAGGAAATGGCAGCTCGTGCGAAAGCATTTGGGTGGGATATAACCCTGGTTCGTGGATCCGTTATCACTTTTAATAGTAGCTGATCTTTTGCACAGAACCTGCCTTGGTCTATCGAGCCGTTGTCGTGTTAAGAGTAGTAGTAGTAGTAGAAGTAGTAGTACTTGTAGTGTTATTAGTAGTAGTAGTAGTAGTATTAGCAGCAGCAGCAGCAGTAGTAGTAGTAGTCGAAGTAGTAGTAGTAGTAGTCGAAGTAGTAGTAGTAGTAGTCGAAGTAGCAGAAGTAGTAGTAGTAGTGGCAGTAGTAGTAGCAGCGGCAGTAGTAGTAGCAGCAGCAGCTGTAGTTAGCAGCAGCAGCAGTAGCAGCAGTAGTAGTAGTAGCAGCAGCAGCAGTAGTAGTAGCAGTAGCAGCAGCAACAGTAGCAGCAGCAGTAGTAGTAGCAGCGGTACTAGTAGTAGTAGTAGTAGTAGCAGTAGTAGCAGCAGCAGTAGTAGTAGCAGCAGCAGTAGTAGTAGCAGCAGCAGTAGTAGTAGTAGCAGCAGCAGTAGTAGTAGCAGCAGCAGCAGTAGAAGTAGCAGTAGTAGCAGCAGCAGCAGTAGTAGTAGCAGCAGCAGCAGCAGTAGTAGTAGTAGTAGTAGTAGTAGTAGCAGTAGTATTATCAGTAGTAGCAGTAGTAGTAGCAGTAGCAGTAGTAGTAGAAGCAGCAGAAGCAGTAGCAGCAGCAGTAGTAGCAGTAGTAGTAGCAGGAGTAGGAGTATAGTAGCAGGAGTAGGAGTAGGAGTAGTTGTAGCGGCAGTAGTTGCAGTAGTGTAAGCTGTGGTATTTTGAATATTTGTAGTAATTGTAGTAGTTATTCTTATATTCGTAGGAGTAGGAAAACGAGGTAATCATCGCGCAAGTCATGTGACTACAGGGAGAATGGAATAAGCAGATAAAACAAAGAAGAAAAATAGGAGGAAAAGAACGGCAGGGAGGTTAACCAGCCTATAGGCAGCCGGTTTGCTACCCTGTGCATGGGAGGGGGATGAGGGAGATGAAAACTAGAGAGGAGAGAGGGAAGAGAGTTAAACACAGCGCACGCGGCAGCACACGCGCGCACACTCAGTCATAGTCCAGTCTTGTCTTTCGCGGTGTGTGACATAGCTGTTACAGCCGCTTGTTCAAGTCTGTGTCGCGCAGGAATTTCAACAGAGCTTTTGTCGCTTGCTGTTGTAATGTCTTCTTTCGGTAACTTGAAAAAATAGTGTCCAGACATTTGGCTGTTGTCGATGCGCGCAAGAACGGACGCCAGTGACTGTCTCTGGATGTCATACAACGGACAGTCGCACAGGATGTGGTGTGGCGTCTCTTCGCAACGACAGGCATCGCAGAGAGCGTTGTCGGCCACTTCTATGACAATCGAATAAGATTTTGTAAATGCCAGTCCTAGCCATAAGCGATGAAGAAGGATGGCTTCTGTTCAGTAGAGCTCAGAGGGCATGCGGAAAGCCATCAAAGAGGACAAGTGGCGTTGACGATTCGTCTCATTGCTTGGTGGGCACCATAGTGAAAACGGGATTTCAAGGGCAAGTCGTCGAAGATTACTGGCAGCATCGGTCCGCGAAAGTAGTATGGCTTCTTCTCGTGTTCCTTCAAGAGCTGCCCGCGCGGAAGTATTGGCATGTTCGTTCCCTGTGACGCCGCAGTGACTTGGCAGACCTTTCACTTGATGCCCTTTCTCGTGTGTTGTGTGGAGAAGGCATCGAATTTCGAAAACAAACTGTTCGTACGGCCCGCGACGCAGTGCTGCGAGCACAGATTGTAGGGCAGCCCTTGAGTCGCTGAAAATCGACCATTGTTGCGGTGATTCCCGATTGACCACACAAAGTGCAGTGCGCAAAGCAGCTAGTTCCGCTGCTATAGATGCCGTGGAGTGGCCAGTCCTAAAGCTGATAGTAACACCGCTTGCTGGGACAACTATTGCACCTGACGAATAAACAAAATGACCATGATGGAGCTGATGGTAATCATGATGAGGTGCATCTGGGGTCTCTCTAGCTAATCACATTAAGTAGCGCGCTTGCCGCTTCACTATCTCAGGGTGCTCGTGACGGGAAACTGGCCGAATTTCTTTTTTCCTGTCAAACCACACGCAGCGTATGAAATCGACCGTCGCCGCGGAAGCTGTGGCGCGAATGAATCCGGAAATCAACGTCATTTCGCACGAAGACAGGGTTGGTCCAGAGACGGAGAGCGTCTTCAACGACAGCTTCTTCGAGGGCCTGAATGGTGTGGCCAGCGCGCTTGACAACATCGAAGGGCGTGAGTAGAATCGTCTGAATACTGGGTATTTACTTGGGCTATGCGCCTCTTTAGTAAGTAGTCATTTTACCAGTGACACGATCTTCACAAGATCGCAGGGCTCTGATGCTGTTTACTGGGGGATGAAGCGGACGCAGGCTTTTAAATATTTATTATTTATTTATTTATTTATTTATTTATTTTTACATACTGCAACCCGTAAGGGCTATGGCAGGAGTGGGTAACAGGCTGGTACAAAACATGGAGTAATACTTTGCGAAGGAAAGCAAAATACAAAAAGGCAATACATGGCATCACTTGGTGGCATAATGAAGACATGGTGGCAAGGACACTTTCATTACGCTTCCATGAAAAAGAAAGAAAAAGGGGTGGGAAGCAAAGCTTTAGATTTCCTTTTTGAAACTTTTCGCCCCCCCCCCCCCGGGACATGTTAACCAGTGGGCACAGCTTCATTTCTATTGAAACATTTCCTTTTAAAAGAGCTAAGGTTACCACGCTATGCCTCCCTTAAGACATCTTGCGCGCTCGAGTCCCTCCAGGGTATGGTTTACAGTGACACGCGACCAGCAGGCGATGACAGCGTATGCGGTTATTCATGCTTCCAAAACGACGCGCAGGTCACTACATAGATCGGCGTTGCGTGTACTACTGCAAGCCGCTAATCGATTCGGGCACCCTGGGCACCAAGGGCAACGTTCAGGTGGTTGTCCCGTTCCTGACCGAGTCCTACTCGTGCTCCCAGGATCCACCCGAGACGGCTGTGGCCGTGTGCACCATCAAGCACTTTCCCTACAGAATAGAGCACACGCTGGAGGTACGAACGCTTCACCCTTCGAGACACATTAAAGTGAAACACTATAAATATGTTGACAGTGATAAATTCTTCTCATGAATTAATGCCGGTAATCTCTCGTGCAAGAGGGCTGTATACTCGGTTCTACGCCACAATCATCATCCATGTTGTATGACCTGCTGATTCCAATGATGAGGTGGACTACTACTATTTTTTGGCGAATCAGCAAGCTGTACTTAGAGATATCTAAAATTCTGGCTCACTGCTAGTATGTCTCGTTTTGAGTTCTCAACAATGTTCAGATAACCTCTTTGGGGTGCCCTAATAACAGCGCTGGCTTTAGGCACAAGATAACTAGGAGGCTGTCGACAACGAAAGCTGAAACCTATTTCATACCTAATTAAAAAGATCTCTTATATGTCGTGTACACATGCAAGGCAAGAGTAGAAAAAATGCAAAGAGTAGAAAAAAACACTCTAATGGAAGCGCGTCCTTAATTTCTTTGCCGAAGCGACATCCCCTATATCGATCGTAGTTCTAATTTCTCTGAACATTTCGCGCGACCGCTGTAAGCAGGCACTTTCGGGTCGTAAACAGCTCTACAAAATATCAAGAAGCAAAAAAAGAAAAGAAAACTGATTAAACAAAGACGATCGTTCACTCTTTCTTTCGCAGTGGGCTCGTGATGAGTTTGAAGGCCTCTTCAAGATGAGCGCGGTGAATGCTGTCAAGTATTTGAAGTGAGTGCAACGCCTTCAGGCTAGCGTCGCCTTGTTCCTTCATTAAGCTGTTCTTTGTTATACTGTAGACTGTGAGCACCTGGGGTTGGTGTGTAACATAACTTGACAAGAATATAGCATCTGAAACTCAAACGAAGTCAAAACAAAAAACAAAAGTTGTTGCAAGTAAATTGTCACCTGCTGTTTTGGTCAAGGTTATATAACCCGCACTATTGAAATTCGACTTTTCTTAGGCGACCATTTTTCTGCATTTGTCTTTATAAAATGAATTTTGTTTTGGCAGTACAGCCCCCTCGAAAATCTCTGGTTGCAGATAATCATTATTTCAGTCCCTGAAATCGATTACTGTTAGCGGGGTATACTGTAGCTGCGCTTGCACGGAATATTGAAATATGCCATGAACTGATCGGTGGGCTCATGTGAAACCCTCTGTAAAAGTGCCAGGATCCGCCTGTGAGTAAAAGATTATGGTTTGTCACGAGGAATACCGTACCATTCGCTTTATGAGATATTTTCTACTGAAGATAATTTGATCAATCCTTTAAAAACGATATGGTGCTTGCCCGAATAAAGTTTGCATTGCGTTGGCAGTGACCTTTGGAGGTGCACTCCATAAACGCGATTTATTTCCGTACATAATCCAATGCCATGACAAGCTGGTATACGACCTTCCGAGACTTTTACCGTCAATTTTGTCTGTTTTTTTGCAATTGAAGAACGTCATGCTATTTTAAAGAAATACTGCAATACTTTTTCTCTAATGATTGAATGCTTTGCCTTGAAGGGGCTCATTGCATCGCGAATCAACTGCCGCAGAAACGTCTGGGAACAGTGTTCTGCCACTAGCTTTATTTAGTCAATACTGCCGACTTATATGCAAAGTCGTAGGCAGGGGTGGGTACATATATATACATTTGATATTAAATTTTATAAGGGTAGAAAACAACAGGAATGACTTATAATAAAAACACTGCTTCAAAAAAAAAGATCTAGAAGAGTTCTACTTGAAAACATTCAAAAGATGAGTGAATGTAACATGTTTTGCCCCTTTGGACAGAATTAGTGGGTTTCGCCGAAAAAAAAAGACACAAACTACTGATACAGCAAAGCAATGAGCGAAAACGAACAAAAGACTATATACCGCTTTCTATCTCTCTTTTCTTGTCAGTCAGCACGCAGAAATCTATGAAGGGAGGAGTATGAAAAGAGAACAGGGAGCTACGACCATTCGTCAGTGCGCGTTATGGCCTTGAGCTTTTGAATGTAAAGGCAATTCCTGGTCGGGTCATGTCAGGCATCCGGTGGCGGCGGCGCGCGCTGGCAGGTGTTATATCTCCACTCTCACTCCTTCTCCCATTGCAACAGCTGTGGGTCATGGAGGAAGCAAAAACTTAGGAGAGGCCCTGACGTCACTCGTTGGAGCCGTCGTGAAGCCGGAAGTCAGCCTCTTGACTGGGCGAATTCTCCTCTCTTGTTTACGTTCGAATGTAAAGCAGAATGCGCGACTTACTCTCCGGCTAGGAAAGCACGTGGGCTGCGCAGCACACGTGTCCGGGACGATCCGAAACTAATGGAACAGGAGCTCAACACTTTGGGCCAGTGCGAAACCTTCAGCGAAATCATTTCGTCCGAGTATTAACAGCGAGTAACGGCTCGCCGACAACGATGCAAGTACAAGAGAACGCGTGCTAGATGCACTGACAACGGCGTGTTTTCACGTCATTAATTCAGCAACTGTACAGACAACACGATCGGTCGTGGGCCTTCTTCTACGGTTGCATTCCGACACGAGGCCGACGCAGCGTCCGGCCACTGTGCCCGTGTTCCGCGTGAAACTCACCGGCGTCAGCATTCTGCGACCGTGGTGACTTTGAGCACGGTGTAAGTGACACTTGAACGCGGTTGCTCTAACGTTGAGATTACAAGGCTGGGGGCGAGTATAACAAGCGGAGCACAAAAGGTGTTTTATTGCGCACCTGCAAGTTGTTACTGACACATACCGAACACGAAACTACGTATGGGCACATGGTCCTCATTGCGTCTTGCTGGGCCCAACAGTTTCGTCCATTGCCACAAGCAGGAGCACTGCCCAACCGTCACTGACCTGCAAAGCGTTCGTCGTCGCTCCGCTTCGTCATGCTACCTTACGCAATTTCACTGAACACTTAAAATGGTTCATCTGCGTCATCCGCCACACGACACATGCATATGCGCTCGTTCTGCGGACTGTTCGGGTCTCGTTGTGGACGAAAGCTTTTGTAAACGCTGCTAAGAGTACAGTAACTGCTAGGTGAACACTGCGTAACCAATAACGCGGCGGAGAGCCCGATTATTGTCCGCACGGCTCAGTTTGAGACCCGCAGAGGCACACATGCCGCCGCCAGCCGCAGCCGTTCACTGCTACACTGCGCAACACGAAGCCATAGCAACGCCGCCATTCTGCACAGGGAATGTGGCCGTCATGATCTCATTTTCCTCCACACTTTTCACATAGCGCGCCGGCTGGGCACACCCTCTCCTATCCTTGCTTCCTCGCGCTTATCCTCACCCCTAGCAACCAGAGCATGTGTTGCGAGAGAATGTAGGAGAGAGTACGTGCAGTGCTTCACCCACGGAAGAAGGAAAGAGAGGAGAGGGCATGCCCAGCCGTCGAGCTACGTGAAAAGTGCGGAGGAAATGACATCAAGGCCGCTATATTCACTGGGCACAATGGCGGCGTTACTATGGTTACGTGTTGCGCAGTGTAGCTGGTCTAGCAGTGGGGCTCTTTGATTTTCAGGTTTCTGGCACACTCCGTGGCTTCGCCACTCCTTCTCTTGCAATCACTCTCTCTCCTCCCTGCTCCCCACTTTCCCGTCAACTCGCGCCTCACACCAAAGCCGACTAATTTTCAAGGCCTAAAGGCCGCCGCAGTGACGTCAGAGGGTGGAGGCCCAGTTACGCCGCGAACGCGGCGGAAAGCCGGTGTTTCGTTCACGCTTTAGAAGAACCAACGCTCCCGTTCTCGCAGCTGCTGCGGCTTGATTGGGTCGAATAAAAGATGTTGAAAAAAAGTCTTACTGAGCATGCTCAGTTGGGCAACTGGGCCCCCCAACCTCTGACGTAACTGTGGCAGCCTTTCGGCCTTGAAATTTAGTCGGCGTTGCTCACACTCGAGACCGTTAGCTGGCTGAGCGCCTCTCAAGAAAATCCCGAAATGTGTGCTCGAGAAGCCGCTGTGAAACGTCAACGCAGAGCCGAGAACGCTGGCGCTTCACTCTCCCGTCCGCTCGCTCCTCACTCTCGAATGTTCACTGGCTGGGCTCCTCTTAAGGCGATTGCAGAAGTCGGTGAAGGCGAATGTCTGACGGCAACAGTGCCCTCTCTCGGCGCAAGAACTGCATTTGCACTTCCTCATATTTCACTTCGGGGAGGAGTAGCATTCTTTTAAATGAGGGGGCATTCTTTCAGCCGCCTACAACTTTTAGCTCTCCTAGCCGTTTCGATAATGGTATCGATACCAAACTTGGTATGACATAACACAACTGTATGGAGAACATGTTTGACTAGTCTTAACATTAAAATCACGGCATGTATGTCACGCATGTCATGATTTACATTTCCTGGTCCTGCGCTCTTGCGGTTGTTTCGTTCACATGGCATGTCGCTAAATGGTATGGTATGACATGATTGCATGGCGAACACAAGTGACAGACCCTAACACTCTAACATGAAAATCATGATATGCGTGTCATGTAACAACATGACTACATGCCACGCTCATGATGCGCTCGCGGCCGTTTCGCTAGCGTCACATATGCCCCGTTAGGTATTATGGTATTTGAATGTATGACGCAGCAATACGAATGGTGCGAACATAATAATCATGAGATGCGTATTATGTAACAGCATGACTACGTGCCACGCTCATGATACGCTGGCGGCTGTTTCGCTAGGTTCACTTATAACAAATTTGGTATTACGGGGTACAAATGGATGACGAAGGTGTGATGCTGCTGCAATTATGATAAACATGAGATGCCTGCCATGTAACAACATGACTACATGCTACGCTCATGATTCGCTCGCGGCCATTTCGCTAGCTTCACATGTACCAAACGCGGCGGAGAGCCCGATTATTGTCCGCACGGCTCAGTTTGAGACCCGCAGAGGCACACATGCCGCCGCCAGCCGCAGCCGTTCACTGCTACTACTGCGCAACACGAAGACCATAGCCACGCCGCCATTCTGCCAGGGAATGTGGCCGTCATGATCTCATTTTCTCCCACCTTTTCACATAGCGCGCCGGCTGGGCACACCCTCTCCCTATCCTTGCTTCCTCGCGCTTATTCCTCACCCTAGCAACCAGAGCAGTGTTGCGAGAGAATGTAGGAGAGAGTACGTGCAGTGCTTCACCAATGAAGAAGGAAAGAGAGGAGAGGCATGCCCAGCCGTCGAGCTACGTGAAAAGTGCGGATGGAAAATGACATCAAGGCCGCTATATTCACTGGGCACAATGGCGGCGTTACTATGGTTACGTGTTGCGCAGTTGTAGCTGGTCTAGCAGTGGGGCTCTTTGATTTTCAGGTTTCTGGCACACTCCGTGGCTTCGCCACTCCTCTCTTGCAATCACTCTCGTCCTCCCTGCCTCCCCACTTTCCCGTCAACTCGCGCCTCACACCAAAGCCGACTAATTTTCAAGGCCTAAAGGCCGCCGCAGTGACGTCAGAGGGTGGAGGCCCAGTTACGCCGCGAACGCGGCGGAAAGCCGGTGTTTCGTTCACGCTTTAGAAGAACCAACGCTCCCGTTCTCGCAGCTGCTGCGGCTTGATTGGGTCGAATAAAAGATGTTGAAAAAAAGTCTTACTGAGCATGCTCAGTTGGGCAACTGGGCCCCCAACCTCTGACGTAACTGTGGCAGCCTTTCGGCCTTGAAATTTAGTCGGCGTTGCTCACACTCGACCGTTAGCTGGCTGAGCGCCTCTCAAGAAAATCCCGAAATGTGTGCTCGAGAAGCCGCTGTGAAACGTCAACGCAGAGCCGACAACGCTGGCGCTCCACTCTCTCGTTCGCTCGCTCCTCACTCTCGACTGTTCACTGGCTGGGCTCGTCTTAAGGCGATTGCGGAAGTCGGTGAAGGCGAATGTTTGACGGCAACAGAGCCCTCTCTCGGCACAAGAACTGCATTTGCACTTCCTCATATTTCACTTCGGGGAGGAGTAGCATTCTTTTAAATGAGGGGGCATTCTTTCAGCCGCCTACAACTTTTAGCTCTCCTAGCCGTTTCGATAATGGTATCGATACCAAACTTGGTATGACATAACACAACTGTATGGAGAACATGTTTGACTAGTCTTAACATTAAAATCACGGCATGTATGTCACGCATGTCATGATTTACATTTCCTGGTCCTGCGCTCTTGCGGTTGTTTCGTTCACATGGCATGTCGCTAAACTGGTATGGTATGACATGATTGCATGGCGAACACAAGTGACAGACCCTAACACTCTAACATGAAAATCATGATATGCGTGTCATGTAACAACATGACTACATGCCACGCTCATGATGCGCTCGCGGCCGTTTCGCTAGCGTCACATATGCCCCGTTAGGTATTATGGTATTTGAATGTATGACGCAGCAATACGAATGGTGCGAACATAATAATCATGAGATGCGTATTATGTAACAGCATGACTACGTGCCACGCTCATGATACGCTGGCGGCTGTTTCGCTAGGTTCACTTATAACAAATTTGGTATTACGGGGTACAAATGGATGACGAAGGTGTGATGCTGCTGCAATTATGATAAACATGAGATGCCTGCCATGTAACAACATGACTACATGCTACGCTCATGATTCGCTCGCGGCCATTTCGCTAGCTTCACATGTACCAAACTCGGTATTACACGACGCGAACGGACGACAAAGGTATATGACACATCCAAACATGAAAGTGTCGACATCAGTGCCATGTAACAACATGACTACATGCCACACTCATATTGCGTTCGCGGCTGTTTTGCTAGCTTCACTAATGCCAAGTTTGGAATTACGTGACGTCAATGGAGGACGAAGGTATGTGACTGGGGCAAACATGTTAATCATGAAATGCGTGTCATGTGAGAACATGACTACATGCCACAGTCAAGGCGCCAATACATTTCTACGTGACGTGGTGCACGTGCTCGCCGGCGTTCGTTTCGGCGCGTCACGCCGGCGTTGCCATGCCAGGTGCCGGTCCTGCCATATACTCGCAGGCGCACGGCGCGTTGCGTTGACGCATGCACGATTCAGCGCGTCCGGCGTCCCTCCGTCACGAAAAGAGGGAGACGCAATGTTGTCTGGGTAACGCATCGGTGCGAAATGCAGCATGTCGCATGTATCGCCGATTGCCATAGGGCCGCGCCGATGGACGAAAGTCGTGCCGGTCACGCCTGGCGTCGTACTATAGGGTGCTCGCGTTTTGCTAACGCAGCGTCGCTGTGCCCAGTGTGCGCGCGGGTCAACGTTACATTGGAGTATATTGGGCCCTTCATGATGCACTCGCGGCCGTTTTGCTAGCTCCCCATATACCAACTTTGGTGTTATGTGACGTCAATGGCGACGAAAGCATATGACCGCTGCAGGCATGATAATCCTGACACGCGTGTCATGTAAGAACATTGACAACATACCACGCACATAGGGTGCTCGCGGGCAATTCGCTAGCTCCACATATACTAAAGTTGGTATCACGTGATCTGAATCAATGATGAAGGTAAACGACACCACAAACACAATAATCATGACACGGAAGTTATGTACGGCATTATTTACCATCACATCGTAACGTTGTGCTGCTTTTAAAGTGACATATCAAACTTTCTCGTTCGTGCTTCGCATATCATCGATTCCCACTCTACGTGGGATCTGCCAGTTTTTTCTTTCTTCTTTTAGGGGCGAAGATTCTTGAAGCGGCACCCGTTCGTTCCTTGTAGTAGTCGTTGTCGTAGTGGGTAACCAGTCTTATGTTTTGACCTGCAATGTGGTGTCGGTGGGAGATTTCTACTGTGCATTGTTGAACAATAAAAAATTCGCAGCATCCGCATTAACTAAAAGCCGAATTCTCCTGTCTTTCATTCCCCCTTAGCAGCCATTGACATGTACATTGAGCACTGTTTGACAAGAAAGGGTTGCTACGTTATACTCGCTGGGCGTTATCTCCTTGGTTTCAGAAAGGTTTAGCGAGCGTTGGGCCGCAGTGCCATGAATACAGTGAACTAGTATATACCATGAACTCGACGTGGTCAAAGGTGGGAAGTAGACACGAAGCGCAAGTAGTAAGAAAGTGTGCGTGTGCCATCTCTCGTTCAGTCCTTGGAATGTCCACTGGATGGCGGTGCTTCTATATGGGGAATATATGATGAAAAGATGCGAGATGGTGGTACTTGGGAGTGTTGAATAGATGGTCAAACGGCCTGGACGGACTCATGGATGGCTGCACGGACTGATGGACGCATGCACGGACGCATGGGCGGATGCACGGATGAACGCAGGGATGGACGCACATAAGCACGTGCGGACGCACGAACAGACGCACGCACGGTCGGCCGGACGCACGGATGGTCACACAGACGGACGCATGGACGGACGGAAGCAATAACGATTAGACGGACGGATGCTTCGCCCCACTCTCCATCATTCACTCCGTAGATATGCTGCATTTTTATTATTTTTTCCCACTCTTCGAGAAAAATTATGAATCACTACCACCTGAGGGAAGCGAGGACAGCACTCCTCTGCGCTGTAGTTTTGAATGCGAATCATTTCTTAGCGAACTTCGGTGACTTTCAGCATATCTATCTATCTATCTATCTATCTATCTATCTATCTATCTATCTATCTATCTATCTATCTATCTATCTATCTATCTATCTATCTATCTATCTATCTATCTATCTATCTATCTAGCTGCTTACGACTTTTAGCTCTCCTGGCCGTTTCGATAATGGTATCAATATCAAACTTGATATGCCATAATATGATTGTATGACGAGCATAAATAACTAGTAATAACATGAAACTCACGACATGGATGTTGAATGTCATGATTTACCTTTCATGGTCTTGCTGCACTTGTGGTGGTTTCGTTCACATGACATGTTGCAAAACTGGCATGGTATGACATGACTGCATAGCGAACATAGGTGACAAATCTTAACATGGAAATCTTGATGTGCATGTCATTATTTTCATGTTATGACTAGTCATGACTACGCGCCAAGCTCATGATGCTCTCGCGGCCGTTTCGCTAGCTTCACATGTACCAAACGGTATTACGTGATGTGGACGACACAAGCAAATGACACGTCCAAACATGAATATCCCGACATGCGTGTCATGTAACAACACGACTACATGCCAAACTCATGATTCGTTCGCGAACGTTTCACTATATTCAAAAATGCCAAATTTGTTATTACGTGACGCCAATGGATGACGAAGGTATGCGACTGGTGCAAACATGATTGTCATGAGCTGCGTATGATGTAACAACATGACTACACGCCACGCTCAAGGCGCCAATACACTTTGACGTGACCAGGCGCGCGTGCAGGCGATGCCACGCCAGGCGGCGATCTGCGCCTGCGTTGCTTGGTTGCATGCGCGTTTGAGCGCGCCCGGCATCCCTTCATCATGAAGAGAGGCAGACGCAGTGCTTTCTGGGTAGAACTGGGTAACGTCATGTGCGCGAAATGCAGCATGTTGCATTTCGCCCCGGTTGCCGCAGGGCCGCGCGATGGATGCTGGTCACGCCGGTCGCGCCTGGCGTTCGTTTTGCTAATGGAGCGTCGCTGCGCCCAGCGTGCGCCCTCGTCATGGTTAGGTCGGAGTATATCGGGCCCTTCATGATGCGCTCGCAGCCGTTTCGCTAGCTCCACATATATCAATGTTGGTGTTACGTGACGTCAATGGATGTTGAAGGCATATGACTAGTGAATGCGTGATAATCATTACACGCACCGTGTAAGAGCATGACAATATACCATGCTCATGATGCGCTCGCGGCCGTTGCACTAGCTCCACATATACCAAACTTTATGTCACGTGACGTGAATACACAACGAAGGTAAATGACACGTCCAAAGATGATAACCATGATATGCGTGTCGTGTAAAGCATGACTACATGATACGCCCATTGCGTGCTCGCGGGCGTTTCACTAGCTCAACATACACCAAATTCGGTTTTACGTGACTTTAATGGACGAAGAATGTAAATTAGAGGTCGAAACATATTAATGATGACATGGAAGTCGTGTATGGCATAATTTACCTCCACTTCGTAAAATTATGCTAATTTTAAAGTGACATATCAACCTTCCTCATTCGTGCTTCGCATGTCATCGGTGCCCACTGTACGTGGGATCTGCCAGGTTTTTTTTTATTTTATTTCGGGACGTAGGAAAAAAGAGGGAGCGCTTGCTTAGAGTGAATCGAATGCTGTTGCGTGCTTTTCTGACGTCACGTACTCACTGATGCTTTTCAGGGACTCCCGTTTTCTATCCGAGGCACTGCAGACGCTGCCGCTCAACGAAAAGGTGCGGATTTTTCAGTTTCTTCATTGGCCTTTATTCACTACACTGGGCGCAATGATTAGTTCTGACAAAAATGAAATAGCAACATACCATGCTTATTAACGCACGAACAGGATTGGTTAGCACTAGATAACGTTGTCTTTTAGGCTAAATGATGTGCGCGCGTTTTTATGGAGCGAGCTTAAAGAGCCAGTAAACAACCCCGAGGTCCAAAAATTGTTATAAAAATAAATACGCACGCTTACTTTGTGAACACAATGCCACAAAAATTTTCCGGATGTGTCAAATGAGTTGCAGGAACTAGAGCATCAATTTCAGCTGGTTTAAAATTGTCGCGCGACCCCGGCACCCATCTCTCTTAGAAGGAGGGAAAGGCGCAGTCGGTCATCGTGACCGCTTTAGCGCAACCGATGAGCTGCATGCTACGTCAAGCCTGTGAGTGATTATAAAAGGAAAAGAAGAGTAAAGTGTGGACCTCAACAGGTCCACACAGGGAATGGGGTAGTGGGAATATAAGGGGAAAAGTAAGGAAAAAGCAAAAGCCGATCGGCAACTTTGCGACTGTGCTTGATAGTAGGATTAGTGAGGCGTAGGGAAGAAGCGCGGGAATGGTTTTTCGAAATTGAGACTCTGCGCGGCGCGCATCGTTGTAATATTCAGACAACGTTATCGCCGCAGTTCACTCTACGTATTGCCGAGCTACTTTGGGGGGTGTAAAAAATGTCGGAGCCTGTTGACTGGCCCTTCAAGTGCAGTTGGTCTAAATGTTTACCAGTATGTAACGATGATATGAATACTTTCTCGTACGTTTGCTAATAGCTGAGAAATATTTCATACCTTTTCTTAACCATAGCTATATATAGAACGGCTTCAGAAGTGTAATTCTTGGTTGACAATATCTATCTACTGGCCCTTTAAGCGTAGTTTGTCTAAATGTTTGCTAAGGCGTAACGAGGATGCTAATATTTGCTCGTATGTTTGCTAAGAACTGAGAAATATTTCCTACCGTTTCTTAATGATAGCTATATATAAAGGTTGTCCCACATAACTTGAGCCAAGAATTTGAAAATGAAAGGCACTTAGGAGGCGAATTGAACCAAACGCATACTACTCGCATTAGCTTGTAGGTACTGTTATGCCAGCGAGTCCTCGTCAAACGTCCGTGCCTCTGAAAAAGGCAATCTGGGTCAAGGCCAGCCCGCAGTCCGCCTGACGCGAACATCTCAACGGCGTGAACACGCGCGGCGTCTCTCTGGCCCACGTGCATTGAGTCAGCGGCGCACGTGACAGCGAGCCGGCGTCCTCGTGTCTGGTGGTCTGACGCATGGCGCGGCTACCCCATTGGAGGAATCTGCCCTGACGACCAGCGGCGCTTCTGATTGGACATTTTGGTTGGACCCGGTGTAAATAAAAGAAGCCCTGCGGCGCGTCGCGATCGGCAGTCCTACGAGAGAGGAGTCCCCATGTCGGAGAGCCGACATGTGTGTGAGTCAGCGGTCTTAGGCGAAAGGCTGATCTATGTGTTAGAGAGGAGAGCTCGGCTCTTCGAGTCTCTGTCGGCCCCTTTGCCGAAATTGTAACGCCTCTGTATATATGCTGTACATAAACCTTGTTTAACGCACCGTCGTCTCGTCCGCTCGTCTTATCAGCTCTGCGCAGAAGCAGTCGCGGGCTGAGAAACATACGCTACCAAACGGCTGGTGACCTTCCCGGCGGAGTTGAAAGCAGCGGCGCCTTCGGGGCCGTGTCGGCGTCGCCGTCTTTCGCAACAGTGGTGGCTTCGGCGGGATCGGTCCGTCTTTCGCAACAGTGGAGGTCAGCGGCGGGATTTCGGAGGTGGCTTCGCAACAGTGGTTGGCAGCTGCGGGATCGGCCGGCGTCAGCGACATCGATGCGGTGAGTGCCTGATGTTTTCCCCTCAGTTCACCAGACTACTCTAGCTCAGGTTGTAGTAGTTTAGAGAAGGGCTGTGTGAAGCATTAGAGTGAGCTTTGATCGTTTCAAGCAAAGTCGAAGTGCTTTGAAACCAAAGTTAATGCGGAGGGGGTAAACACGGGAGAGTGAAAAATTGCTTGCGCGTCTTGCTAGTTGACTTACAGTGGGTACGGCAAGTAAATTGTTAACAGGGGCAAACAGCAAGAGGCTAGTGTGAACGATGGAGAACCTTAAAGTGAAGGAACTCGTCGAAATTTGTGAGGAACTCGGCATTACTTTGGGCCGTGCGAAACGAAAGCAAGCGATCCTTGAGATCATGAAGGATGAGGGAGTGTCGGCTGAGGAAGTCGATGAGGCCTGGGTGGATATTAAAGCACGCCGTGAGGAGGCTGAAAGGCGAGAAGTAGAAGCTCGCGAACGTGAGGAGGCTGAAAGGCGCGAAGCTCGCGAACGTGAAGAAGCTGAAAGGCGCGAACGTCGCGAGCGCGAGGAGGCCGAGAGACAGGAGCGCCTTGAGATGAAACGACTAGAATTGGCAATCCTACAGTGTTCGCAGGCGCCTAGAGTAGCTTCTCCGACGATTCAGGTCAGCGGTTTTAGAATTCGTGACCAACTGCCACCGTTCGTAGTAGGCGAGGACATGGCGAAGTATCTCGTCAAGTTTGAACACGTCTGTGAGCGAAACGCTTTGGAGCGATCTCTTTGGGCGCAGAACCTGTTAGCTCTTCTTCCCGGCGAAGTGTCCGACGTGATAACTTGCTTGTCGTGGGAAGCGTTTGAGAGCTATGACGAGGTTAAGGAAGTGCTCTTGAGACGTTATAAGTTGTCACCTGAGGCTTTCAGGCAAAGGTTCCAGTATGCTGAAAAAGGGAATGAGTCACACGTTGACTTCGCGTTTCGTCTTAAGGCCGATTTAATTGAATGGCTCAAGGGCGAAGGTGTTTATGACAACCGCGATAAAGTGGTGGAATGCGTTGCATTGGAGCAATTCTACCGCTGCATCGAGGATAATGTCAGACTTTGGCTGCAGGACAGACTTGGGGAAGTACAGTTAAATAAGGCAGCTGAGTTAGCTGAGGAGTATTATACTCGCCGAAAGTTGCATAGCAGGGCAGTGCGCGTTGAAAAGGATGAAAGGAAAGAGGGCTTTTCAAGGAAACCTGATCAACCGAAACCCGTTCCGCACCGTAATTTCAAAAAGGATCCGTCTCTTACGAAGGACAGTGTAGGGGAAGGGCAAACAGAAGCGGAGAAATCGAGTGAGGTTTCTACCACACAGGCATTTGAATCGGAAAACAAACGGAAGCCGCTAATCTGCTACAACTGTAAAAAGGAAGGGCACATCGCTAGAAACTGTCAGGAAAAGTTTGCCTTCGCAACGATCCGAGAATCAGAAAAAAACATTCGGTTGTTGGAGCCGTATCTCCAAGAAATTAGGGTCAATGAGAAAACGTGCCGAGCACTTAGAGACTCAGCGGCAACCATGGACGTTGTCCATCCTTCATTGGTGTCTCCGGATGACTTCACAGGAGAATGGGCGTGGATCAGGCAAGTCGCCGAGGAGCAGAGTGTGCGCTTACCAATCGCCACGGTTGTCATTGAAGGCCCGTTCGGTGAGCTTCGCACCGAAGCGGCTGTGTCTGCCGCGCTAAATGATCGTTTTCCTTATCTTTTCTCCAACAACTCGGAGCAGCTTCTCAAATAGCAGGGCAAATCGTTCTTCCCCAACTTAGCGTGCATGGCTCTCACGCGATCGCAAGCGCGGAAGCTATCGCGGCAGCTTGATCTGGTTCCATGCGGTGAACTCTCAAGTGACCATGTCGGCGGGTCGACGGAACCCCAGAAAGGAAATTTTTCGCATGAGTCACGCGAGCGGCCCGTCGCGGAAGCGGCCGGCGAAGTATGCCTTGGGGGAGACGACATGGCGCCATTGAGTCAGAGCGAGAGGGTTGCAACGCTCTCGCCTGTAGCGGAAAGTTGGAGCGAGCTGCCGAGAGTTGATCAAGAGACGCTCATTCGAGAGCAGTGTGAGGATCTCTCGATTGAAGCGCTAGTGGAAAGCCAAATTGAAGCGCTAGTGGAAAGCCAGATTGAAGCGCTAGTGGAAAGCCAGGTTGAAACGCTAGTGGAAAGCCAGATTGAAGCGCTAGTGGAAAGCCAAATTGAAGCGCTAGTGGAAAGCCAGAAAAACGCGGCAAAAGTGCTGTCGAAGGAGCACTACGAGGAATCGGTGAAGAAGCGTGCTTTTGAAGTTGATAATCAGGTAATGCTGCTGCAGCCGTCCAAGAGGGACAAGCTTGAGTTTGATTGGGAAGGGCCCGCCACAGTATTATCGAAGCCTTGCGATTCAAATTATGAAGTGAAATTAGGAAGGCGGCCGGACAAAATTTACAACTTGATGAAACCATACGTTCAACATCAAGCGGTCGTAAATCTGTTGTTGAATGCTTCAGAGGAAGAGGAAGCAGAGATTTTGAGTTCTAGTGAGGTAATCGAAAGGAAATCGGAAGTAATCTGGGAACAGTTTAACCTAGAGCCTAGCTTAAGTGAAGGAGGACCTGAGAAAGAGGACCTGAGAAAGATTGGTTCCGAGTTTGGAGACGTGTTTTCGGACCGCCCCGGAAACACGAGGGTGATCGAACACGATATCGAGCTAAGCGGTGAGGAGTCAATCCGTAGCAAGCCGTATCGTTGTTCCCCTGTGCAGCGTCGAAAGTGTGAGCCGCTCTTGGTGCCGCATAGGTATCGTCGCCTAAAAGTGGCCGGTTACTGAAGTGGAGCATGTTGCTCCACAGCGCAACTTTGACGTTCGCTATCAAAAAAAAAATAAAGGAAAGGTAAACGCTAATGCAGGTGCATTGAGCAGTGCGTTCCAGCGAGTAACTTCTCAACCTTTCGGTTTCTCGCTGGCGATTCGGGGCAAAATTTTGACCTCATCACGACCTGGGCTGAGCGCTCTCGTTCAGAGTGATCTCAAGGGGCCAACTTTATGTGGTATTCTAATTCGTTGCGTTGTTGTAATTGTGAAAAATTCAAGTTCTTACTTTAAGAGTCTTGTGTCCCACATGTGCCTCTTGATGTAGAGGGAACAAAATTCCGATAAACACGTAGATAGGTATATGTTGTACTATACTTTGTCTGGTGTTCTGTCGGGTCACCGAAGGCACTTGCGTGTGTCGTGTGTTGTCTGTTGTCGATCCGTTCTTGGCAAGTTGCAGAACCATCGACAAGTGCTGAAACCGAAGATGGTCAGAAGAGACGAGTGAAGCTGGTCGACAAGTTGTGGCGACAAGCCAGTGGAGCTGGGATCCGTCGTCAAAAATTGGACGTGTTCCCGGAACAGTCTGGAGCAGTATTCTCCCCATGGCCCTGGAGGCGAACGAGCGCACCTGACATCCGAGCCCCGTGGAAGTAGCTCGTCTTTCCGGTGCATTATCTGGCGGCGGGGGTGCTGTTATGCCAGCGAGTCCTCGTCAAACGTCCGTGCCTCTGAAGAAGGCAATCTGGGTCAAGGCCAGCCCGCAGTCCGCCTGACGCGAACATCTCAACGGCGTGAACACGCGCGGCGTCTCTCTGGCCCACGTGCATTGAGTCAGCGGCGCACGTGACAGCGAGCCGGCGTCCTCGTGTCTGGTGGTCTAACGCATGGCGCGGCTACCCCATTGGAGGAATCTGCCCTGACGACCAGCGGCGCTTCTGATTGGACATTTTGGTTGGACCCGGTGTAAATAAAAGAAGCCCTGCGGCGCGTCGCGATCGGCAGTCCTACGAGAGAGGAGTCCCCATGTCGGAGAGCCGACATGTGTGTGAGTCAGCGGTCTTAGGCGAAAGGCTGATCTATGTGTTAGAGAGGAGAGCTCGGCTCTTCGAGTCTCTGTCGGCCCCTGTGCCGAAATTGTAACGCCTCTGTATATATGCTGTACATAAACCTTGTTTAACGCACCGTCGTCTCGTCCGCTCGTCTTATCAGCTCTGCGCAGAAGCAGTCGCGGGCTGAGAAACATACGCTACCAAACGGCTGGTGACCTTCCCGGCGGAGTTGAAAGCAGCGGCGCCTTCGGGGCCGTGTCGGCGTCGCCGTCCTTCGCAACAGTGGTGGCTTCGGCGGGATCGGTCCGTCTTTCGCAACAGTGGAGGTCAGCGGCGGGATTTCGGAGGTGGCTTCGCAACAGTACTCAGACTATTTTTTATTTCTCCACATACTAATAAAAATAATTTTCAATTACTTAACTTTTAAAATATGGGCTGGAAACCCAAAATAGGAACGCTAGGGAACATGTATGTATGTATGTATGTATGTATGTATGTATGTATGTATGTATGTATGTATGTATGTATGTATGTATGTATGTATGTATGTATGTATGTATGTATGTATGTATGTATGTATGTATGTATGTATGTATGTATGTATGTATGTATGGATGTATGTATGTATGTATGTATGTATGTATGTATGTATGTATGTATGTATGTATGTATGTATGTATGTATGTATGAAAATGCGGCCACCGTAATCAGTACTATATTAGAAGCGCCCTTGTTGAGAACCATATTTCATGATGAAGGCTAGGCCGGTGCTCCTTCTTTGCAGGTCGCTTTGCTCGAATGTCTCACGAAGGTTCTCGTGGACGAACGGCCGACTGTCTTCGACGACTGCGTTGACTTCGCCAGGCATCGCTTTCAGGAGCAGTACAACAGTGACATCAAAAAGCTCCTGGAATGTCATCCCGAGGATCAGGTCAGCAATTCTCGAAACTGCTGATTTTTTATGTGCAAAAGTCAGTAAACTGAAGTAATGCAGTTGCCATCACATATGCACCTTGCAAACTAAGGCTGAGATTGTGTCGTCGACTCCAACCATGAAAGCTTATTTTAACAGCACAAAGTTGTTTAAGCTTTTCGTTCCACTGGTTCGCGTAAGCAGAAAAAAGTGAATGTGTCAAGCAGTGCTTTGCGCAATAGAGTGTGTACTAAGGGGCTGAGAGAGAGGAAACTAGGACTATAGAAAGGAAATAAGGGGAGAGTACAAAGTGACTTTATGGGCCAGGCAGCTTCCTAACATAGCATAACCATTGATAGTATGATGCACCGAGGGAGCGGAAAAGAAACGTGAGGGTGATAAGGGGTGTAAGGGCAAGGAGAAAAGTAATTGAGAATGGCAGGGGGAGATCGTGGAATAGATTTGTGTATGTATAGTCTAGTTTCACAAGGTGATGAGAGGGAAAAGTTAGGGTAAGTGGCCTTAGGGTTGACGTAACGGTGAGGCAGAGAGAAAGGGGAAGTTGTGAGGGTGAATCATCACTATGTACAGTGTAGCGAGGGATGGAAAGAAGTGAGTGGGGGTAATCTGAGAGCTATTACAAGGAAGAGGAGGAGAAAGGGAGAGAGAACTGTATTGGACGATATAAGGAAGATGACACAAAGAAACAGATATGCACAAAAATTACGAAGATTATGATTGTAAAATTTTCTGACGATTTGTGGGTCTTGCTTGCCAGTTTCGGCCGTTTACGTAGAATGTGCACATGCATAAATCTGGCTAAAACTTACTTTCCTTTGACGCAATTTAGTTACTTTTTACGTCGCAGTTAGTATAGTTCACTTGAGGACTACAAATAAGGCCAGCTGTGCTTTTTATGGCTTCGTTATCCGTTGGTTTTGTACGGCCACGTCTTGCAAACAAGGGCAATTTATTCATTTTTCTTTTTCGTCCTCTCATATCTCGGGAAGTCTTCGAAGCACAGTTATATAACTGTACACCCGTAATCGACTGAACAAGCATTTTTAACAGAACCACGTGGATTAAGAATGGAACGTTCTTTAGTTGACATTGTTCGTTCGCTCACAGGAACTGAATGCAGGTCTGTCCCTGGGATCTGGGGCTACACTACGTTACGAAGTGATAGATACGATCTCACTGTGAACTATTTCACTTTTTAAGTACACTTCGCCGTTTCAAAAACTAACACCCTTACACTTTATGAAAAGGGCATTTTCACGAATGGAACAACTAGCCGTGAGGTGTTACTAAAGGCCTAAGCACCTTAACCACTAATCGTAATATATACTAGTAAGTAAACATGAGATAAATGATCATACCAGCACAGAGGGTGTACGTACATGACCAGTCATACAGAGAACGTTGCATTTTGTGAGATATTCTGTGCAAAGAGTGCTTGCGCTGCACAGACTTACGCCGCCCATCTGGTGTAGTCATAGCCTCTTAGGCCCCCGTTCAGTGCTGCTGGAGATTGTTCTTTTTTCATATAAATGAACAATAAATATTAACAGGGTAGGCGCGCATTTCAGGTATGATAGTAGACTGCAGACCTAAAAAAGACACAGTTTTTAATTTAAGCTAGCCTGGTCTTACGACATTTTAATCAGTAAGTCCCGTTATCCTTTGATGCACTGTCGTACAGCCCCCAGGTGTTTTGATAACCTACACCACCCTTAGCTTTTTAAGGGTGTTTCGGTTATAACAGTGCTCCTTAAAGAATATTTGGGGAACAGAAACACACTTACACCCTAATATTTGAGGCGAATTCTGGGCTAAAGGGTGTTCTCCTGGCTTTGAACAACTTAAATGGGCCCTGCAACAATTTTTGAGCATGGTCAGAAAACGCTGCTGATGGGTAGTAGAGGTTCGCGAGAACACAGGAGCCAAATGGTATATCACAGCACGCCGCCTGCAATTCATAACAAATTAACAAAGTCAGCTAAAAATTGCTTTCTCTTCTCTCAAAAAATCACGAAATAAGCCCGAAAATCACTCGTACTAAGCCCATCTATCAGCCATTGGCTTATTCGAACATGGCATGCTCGGTTGTTACAGAGATCGCCGCTAGAGGCCGTCACTTGCCCATAAAAGGTGCTCAAGGTTACGAGGCGCGCATGACGTTTTCTGTTTGCCCCTCCCACCCCTCCCTGTTTAGCTTCCACTGCTTTCGTCGGAACGAGAGAAGAGAGAATGCGATTGTGGCATGTGACAAATCCTTGTAACTCCACTCGTACTGGACGGATTCTTAAAATTTTCGCTCCATTGAATCTGTACGGTAATACGCTTTTCTAGTGAAATATTTCCATGGTTACTCAAAGTGTTTCAAGGCCCCTTTAAAGTTGCGAAATGGTTTACAGTGCCAGTACGCAACCTTTTCAGATGCAGAGCTTCATATGGTCGAGCTCAATCCAGTGTGCGTCGGGACCACACTTGCGCGTTCTCTCGCCCTCGCTCATCTTCTCAACGCCAGCACAGAAAGTGTCTGCTAGTCTATGCTCGACCCCCCCCCCCCCTCTTTCTTCTCGCAGCATCCCTTCCCGCGGCGTTTACACCCACACTGCGCATGAGCATCCCTCCTCCCCTGCACTCCCCTGTCTCGCATCGCAACTCCGACGCAGCCAGCGTCTGCCAGCGAGTTTCAAGATTGCAAAAACCAACTGCTTGCGCTGCACAACCGTTTTCTGGCTACCCCGCATATTAGGGGCAAAGCTCCTTATATCGGCACCCCTTCGTCCCCCGTAGCCGTTGTAGTGTGTAACAAGTATAACATTTTGACCTCCAAGGTGGTGCCGGTGAGAGATTTCTTCCGTGCGCTGTTGAACAAGAAAAGATGATGCTCAATGTACATGCCAATGGCTGCTAAGGGCGAATGAGAGACAGGAGAATTCGGCTTTGATTTAACGCGCACGCTGCGAATTTTTTATTGTTCAACAACGCACAGAAGACAAGAAAGAGTTGCGACGTGATGCTCGCTGGGCATAACCTCCTAGGTTTTAGAAAGGTTTAGCGAGCGTTGGGCCGCAGTGCCATGAATACAGTGAACTAGTATATACCATGAACTCGTTGTGGTTAAAGGTGGGAAGTAGACACGGAGCGCAAGCCGTAAGAAAGTGTGCGTGTGCCACCTCTCGTTTCATCCTTTGAATGTCCGCTGGATGACGATGCTTCTATATGGGGAATATATGATGAAAAGATCCGAGATGGTGGTGCTTGGAGCGTTGAATAGATGGACACAGACAGATGCATGGATGGACGCATGAACGTACACATGGGCGGATGCATGGACAAACGCAGGGACGGACGAACGAACAGACGCACGCACGGACGGGCGGATGAACGCATGGACCGCCACACAGACGGACGCATGGACGGCCGGAAGCAAGAACGAATGGACGGATGAATGCTTAGCCCCACTCTCCATCATTCACTCCGTAGATATTCTGCCATTTTTTATCCACCTATTCACTCAAGGCTCATTGGGCACCGCCATATATTCCTTTCTGCGCTGCTGTTAGCGCGCGTGACTCCCTAAAAAAAATTCGTTGCCGAAGCTGTGACGTCCGCTTTTGTACTCTCATGCAAAAGCAGAGAAAGGAGGAAATTCTCTATCTTTAAAAAGGTCTATAGGCACTGAATCTCCACTTATAAGTTAGTGTGAGAGAGATATTTCTTTTTTGCGTTGTTTGACAATAAGAATTCGCAGCGTGCGCGTTAACCAAAAGCAGTGTGCGGGTCTGTGTCAAATCGGAGTCTTCTGACTCTCGTCGCCCATTAGCAGCGATTGGCATGTTCCAGTAGTAAACACTGGTTCCTCACTGCATGCTTTGCACCTCCCCAAAATTTCTCTCTTGCGCAACGCCGCGATGAGTGCCAGGGTCGACGTCACCACTGCAAGTAAGCATTAAGGCCTGACCACACGCTCTCATTGTAGCGCGTTTGCGCGTGACTTTTTGACGCGGCGCCGCATCGTCTCTTTATGGAGAGCGAGGGTGCGTGGCCAGGGGAAGCTGCGTGCGTTCCCTCTTCATAGAAAGAGGGCACAGCGCCGCATCAAATCGGTACGCCCTGAAGGCTGCAACGGGTGAGTGTGGTGAGGCCTTCGCGTTAGCGCCCACTGCTTCGCATCTACACAAGGCTCCCCGTAGTGGGGGCTGGTGTAACTTCTTTTTTATTTACAGCTCACCAATACGGGTATGCCGTTCTGGTCTGGAGTGAAGCGCTGCCCCCACCCCATCGATTTCGACCCTAGCAACGTAAGGATTCGCACGCGCAGTGCCAACGCCTTTCGTAAGCGGTATGAATTCGCAGTGTACGTTCAATAATTCTTACCATTCCAGGTGACGGTACCGATTGCTTCTTATTTTATTTTGTATGCAAGAATGCATTTTACCGTGTATGGTCTCGCAAGATTCCTGCTGGCCTAATCTGTTTAGTAGTGTACTGCTGCAGTGGGTATATGATTGTGAGAGGCATGATTATCAAAGGCAACGTAGTGGAAGGCTCCGTTCGACCACTCAGGTATGTTTTAACATGCATCTAAACCCCTAAACCCCATCACACGGGCCTCAAGCATTTTTTCGTTCAACAGAAATACGACCGCCACGGTCAGGATCCCATCCTGCGACCAGCATATCAAAAATGAAGCACCATTGCCATTATATCAATAATACTTGAGTTTAACGTCCCAAAACAACGATATCTTTATTATGGGAGACGCCGTAGTGAAAGGTTCCGGAAATTTCTACCACCTGGCGTTTTTTAACCTGCTTCTGAATCTAGACACACGGGCTTCAAGAATTTTCACTTTTGTCGAAATTGCGGCCGCCACGGCCGAGATTCGAGCCCGTGACCTGTGGGTCAGCAGCCGAAGGCCTTATCCACTAGACGAACGTGGCAGGTTCTAACCACTACATAATCGTGGCTGGTACCGCAGAGGGTAGCAGCACTAACTGATGGTGGCTGGTGTTAATGTCGGCTAGCATCCGGTTGCTAATTTTCACAAATGCCGGAAGTGTTGCCATGTGTTAATGCTTGGTAGAGCCTCACGTTGGATAATGGATAGATAATTAAAACTTGCGATGATTTGTTAAACATCTTGGACGAAACATGTTTTCGCAAAAGCGAAGCGTATACATTAGAAATGTGGGCAAGACTTCCACGTATCAAACTCCCATAGTGCATCCTTCAGTTCAAGTTCAATTCTGCTGATGCAGCCAGAATTTGACTATCAGAAGCAACACGCGGCAACCAAGTAGGTGAAGTCGGAAACAAACTTTGAGTTATCACTATTTTTCGTCACCACACCACGTGTAGGATCAGACAGTTAGGCAAGGTTGTAGACCCTCCCCTCATCATGGAATGTCGTACGTCTCTTTCCTTAGTTTCTTCGTCACTTTTAAAGTAAATTCAGTTAATTCTTTGCACTTGTTGTGTTTACTTTGTAACGCGTGTCCTCTCTAACTTCATTTTTGTCTCTGTAACTGTGGCGCAATGTTTCATAATGCAAAACCAACTACACCAATGCCTCACTTATAGTTGAGACTTATTTTCAACAATTATCACAAGGTCTTGGCACATGTGTCCTACACGACAGATATTGTCGCCATTACTCTAACACAGATTGTGAAAATCGGTCATGCCATCATGATGTCATGGGTAGATAAGACGATTGCATCGCAAAATATTGTCGCTTAACCAAAGGCTGAGTGCCTGCGTCGGTGTAACAGGTAATGGGCAGAAATCATCTCAGCCACCTGGTAGGCACTCATTATCTTTTGCCAAAAGACTGATTTCAGATTTTAGTTTGTTGGTATCGGGGGTTTAAAGAACTGAAACCATAATTTATATGTGGGGTTTTTCGTTCCAAAACCACCACAAGATTAAGAGAGACGCCGTAGTAGAGGGTTTCAAAAGTTTCGACCACCTTGGGCTCTTTGACGTGCACCAAATTTGAGCACATGGGCCCACAGCATTTTGGCCTTCATCAAAAATGCAGCCACCGCAGCTGGGATTCAATCCAGCGACCTGCGGGTTAGCAGCCGAATACGTTAGCTACTAGATCACCACGGCGGGGGGAGCAAAACCACGCTATGATTTTTAGACGCTGTAGAGGAGCAATTCTCAAATTTCGACCCCCTGGGATTCTTTAACGTGCTCCTAAATCTAAGTATATGGGCCTCAAACATTCTCGCTGCCATCTAAAATGCAGCCGCCGCAGCAAGGATGACTCCAGATTTTATTACTTATTACCAAATGTGTAGTAGTCAAAAGTCTGCCAACGTCTTGTCTATTCTGATGAAGCTCCTCTGTTGTACCTCGCTGCAGACGCTGCACATGGACTACATCGTCGCCGTGGCAAACCTGCGGGCTGCCATGTACGGCATCCCGCAAAACACGGACCGCGAAGCAATCGCGAGAATGCTCGAAGACGTCGAGGTTCCAGTCTACGCGCCGCAGACAAACGACGACGCTGTAGCCAACGATGACGCATCCATGCCACCTGATGGTGGGTTATTAACAATGAAACATCAGTGGGGCTATACATAAGAACAAACGCATGTAATACAGTGTGAACCTAAAGACGGAGCTATGCGAGGAAAAAAATGAGCGGAGATAAAAATTCTTGCATATCATGGCAGAGAACGCTTGGGTAAACCTGCAAGCGCTAGACTAAACGTCTTGTCTTGGCGAAAGTAGATGAAAACACTCATTCAGATTGCTGTAGATGTAGCAATACACATTGGGCTAGTGGGGTATGGTTCATCGTGTACGGTAAAACAACAACTCAAACACAGGGACAGATGTTGGTGTTTTTTTTTGCCTCTCTCCATGTACAGCCGGCTCGCTGCACACATGCTATTTCATATCCCATTGGTTGGTATTTAAGTTGCCTGACTTATGAACAACGGTGATCATGAAGGTACACAAATCAAATACCTCTGCGAAAAAAGCATCACCGTGGAATCAATAGGCTTATCTTGAAGCGAGTTTAATTGCATATCTCAACGTTCGAGGTGAAAAGATCTAGAAGTCAATGCCAAAAGGATGTAACAATAAGCAAGTTTTTCGGCTCGTGAAGCATGTGCTATCTTTATGGTCCTGTCCATCAGTTTGTATATTTTCGAACCAAAGTGTGTGCCTGGAATGCAAACACCTCACAAACCATCTATGCATAGCCCGTAAAGTTCTGTGGAAAGTAAGTGCTTGTGTTAGTGTACCACACAATTTTTGTGCTCCTGTGCGTTCGTGCAAGCATTTTACACTTAAGGTTGTTAGCCGTATGCTCGTGTACTTGTCTATTAAGACGGACCAACCGACCATTCTTGCCCTAGGACAGCGCCAACTGTGGTCTCTCACCTTAACACTCTCTCAGCAATCACGTGATAGCACAGTGGCGGGGTTCAACCGTGCACGCTCCCAATGATGCTCCCTTATTCTCAGGGCAATCACATGATCACACAGCAGCGCCCGCGGCAACACTCCATCGTCTGACGTCTGATTGCTGCAGTCCAGTGAGTCGGATAGCTTCTGAGCCACCTGGTGATGATTTCGTGGCAAGCGGTTCCGAGAAGCACCCCGAAAATGTGGATTTCCCCCAAGCCAAACGTCACAATACATGGCATAGACAGTCGAATGACTACAGGCTTTTGCTTTACAAACTTAAGAATTGCCACACTTTTTTTTGCTGTCACACTTATGTATCTTGCCTTGTTCACTCGTGTAGATGAGCAGCGCTTGCGCTGGCTGCTGGAGAAGCTTCCAGATCCCGGGGACCTCAACGGCTTGAACCTAACGGTGCTTGAGTTCCAGAAGGATGATGACTCCAATTTTCACATGGACTTCATTGTCGCTGCTTCGAACTTGCGCGCCAACAACTACGACATTGAGCCGGCCGACCGACTAGCCAGCAAGCTCGTCGCGGGCAGGATCATCCCTGCCATTGCCACCACCACGTCTCTCGTGGCGGGGCTCGCCAGCCTCGAACTGTACAAGGTAGGTACATAATATTAAGAAAATCTGTTTCGCATGACCCAGAAAACTGGTCGAAGGGTCAAGAAAGGAAAATTGACAGCCATTCGTTTGTAGCACAAACACACAGCGAAAATTCATACGGTTTTCTCCGAAATAACGCTTCTTAGTTGGCAAAACATTTGTCTGCATGGCTCAGTGACCGAACGCGAGACCAACAACTTTCCTGCGTGGTCACTCCAGCAACCGTGCTAGCCAGAAAGCCAGCAGTTCGGCAGCGTGAGGGCTAATTTATCGACAACTTGAAGCACATTGACATATATTATGCCAATCAGTTCTGCCGAGTCTCGCAAGGTAGCAGAACGGTTAAGAAAGGGAAACCGGTAGCCTAGCGCAACGGTGGTTATCAATTACCCATTCTTATACACAGTGTAGAGTACCGTAAAAACCCGCATATAGCTCGGACCCGCATATAGTCCGGGGTGTAATTCGGGGATAGCAAACGTGAGAAAAAAAGTTTTCACCCGAATATAGTCCGAGGAAAATGGAAAAAATGCATTTATTGACATTTCATTCATCCTCGTCGTCGGACGCACTCTCTTCCGAAGCTCCCTTGTCGGAAATGTTCTCCCACAGCACATCATCCTCAGTGCCATCAAGCGCGTTGGAGATGGAGCACTTTTTGAAGGCGCGGCAAACGAGCGCCTCTGGAATGCAGGCCCAAGCCTCGACTATCCACGAGCAGAGCATCGCTGGCGAGGCCCGTTTCAGCCGTCCGGCAGGGGTCACTTCTGGTTCTCCGGACCTCATCCACTCCACGTACAGGCGCTTGACATGGTCCTTAAATGGCTTATTAAGGCACACATCAAGCGGCTGCAGCTGTGATGTCATCCCTCCCGGGATGACGACGAGCTCGGTGCGGGAGTCGCGCAGCAGTCGCTTTACGGAGTCGGCCAGGTGACACCGAAACGCGTCGAGCACAAGCATCGAAGGGAGCCCCAGCAGTGCTCCGGGCCGTCGACACCACACGGACTTTATCCAGTCAAGGACTAACGATTCGTCCATCCACCCCTTGTCCTGGCAGCGGACGACGACATTTTTCGGGAACTTCTCCCCCTTCGGCAGCGTCTTTCGTTTGAACACCACGTAGGGTGGCAGCTTGCGACCGTCAGCCGTGCAGGATAACATTACAGTCACCCGCGTTTTTTCGTTTCCAGTCGACCGCACGATAACTTGCCTGGAGCCTTTTTGATGCACCGTCAGCGCCGAGGGCATATCCAGGTAGACCGGCGTCTGATCCGCGTTGCCGATCTGGCCCAGCTGAAAGGGGACTGCCTTTCGCAACACAATTATGTACCTTTGAAAAGCCACGAGGTGCTCTTCGTAGCTCTCTGGTAGCTTCTGGGAGATCGACGTACGCCGACGTAGGGAGAACCCAGCGCGGCGCATGAAGCGAGACACCCAATGCTTGCTCGCTTTGAAATCCTCCGGCTGAATGCCTTTGTCTCGAGCGATCTCCCTTGCCTTCGCTTGTAGCAGCTCGATGTTGACAGCGAGATGTGCAGCTCGCTGCTCCCGCACAAAGTCTGTGAGTTCTCGTTCCACGTCAGGAAATGCTCCATTTTTTGGTCCGCGGAAACTTTTTCGCTGGCCGCTGCATGCAAAGAGGGCTTCCTTCTGCTTCCGCCAACCGCGAATGCTCCGCTCGTTGACTCCGAACTGCCGCTCCGCGGCACAGTTGCCGATGGTTTCGGCAGCAGCGATAACTTTTCTTTTAAAAGCAGCAGAGTACTGCCTGCGCGGTCCTGACATGGCGTAAAATCACAGGAGCAAAATCGAGGCCGTCATTATGGGCACCAAGTTGAAGCAAAGGCCACTGACCAACTGACCAGTTAAGACTAACGCCGCTAACACTACCTAGCGCAGAAGCGCGCAGACAGCTGATGATGATGATAGCACCGCGCTATGCCGAAACCGAAACTGAATTTGGGCCGAAAATTCTTGGGACCCGCATATAGTACGGGGCCGAAATTTCGCACCCTAAAATCTAGAAAAAAACCCCGGGCTATACGCGGGTTTTTACGGTATAGCTCTCTACTGTTACAAGCATGATCCTCGTTCGGGAGCGCTTGTTTCCACGAGAACGAGTGCAGTTCAGGCGAACTCCCCCACCCCCCTCCCAGCGCCACTTTCCACGCAGAGGGCGCACCATGCAGTTCCGGCCAAAGCGTCGCCTCCTCCGCCGAGCCACTGTGCCGTTCCAGAGAAAGCTTCACCTTTTCCGCCAGGCACCGGGGAAATGGCCTCGCAGAAGAGACCAAAACGTTATTTAAGGCCGTGCCGGCCCCATGTTTGGGGAGATTTTGCCCCAGCCAAAGTTGTCGTGCTGGCCGGCTTTGTACGAACTGTAACCTGCTGAGTAAACGTTCCTTCCTGTTGCTGTTTTCAAAACTGATTGCCTCCCTATTCCGCCTCTGGGCGAAGGCTTCAGCGAAGTCCGTTCGACTGCTCACCGCTTTCGGCTACCGCTACCATCGCAACAAACAGGAAATCATAACACCACCTTGTTCACCGTGTTTGCTGAAACGGACGCATATGCTACAGAAAGGCTCACACGAAAAAGAAACACCCGCAAGTCATGATGCCTGGGCATAGCGTATTTTGTTGCTTAGAGTCCGCATGATTTTGCAGTAACTTCAGAGCTAAATTATGAATTAAAGTACTATCACAACGGAACGCCCACACGCTTATCCAGTTCTGCCATTGTACGACGAAAATTTTTGGTGTACAAGGTGGTTTCATGCAAATATTTGTAACAAGGCAAAAAAAAGGTAGTCCACATCAATACACGATGACGTAAACAAGAATATGGTGACTCTAGTCGGGAGTACTGGTCATATGCAAGGGTGAGTCATAGGCGAGGTATTGCAATTAGCGATGATGACCAGCCAATCAAAATGAGCTGGTATACTTCTGCAAAAAGTTCTTTGGGAACTTGGCCCCTTTTTCTTTCAAATGCGAGAGCTTTTGCCTCAAGGTATGCATTAAGCGCACCTTGAAGCTCAGTCTTGCCCTTCGCTGTTACAAGGAGGTAAAAATAAGTGTGTATAAATTATCATGCCTTTGCATTGCCCCATGAAATGTTTCCGACGCTATAGTTACTTTAAGTGTTTTGTGGAGTATATTTTTTATTCTCTCGTAGTCTTGATTTAGCTTTTTAATTTGACGGCCTGTTTTTAAAGTGGGTCATGATTCTTTCTCCGTGGGTGCCCTATTGCAAAAGTAAGCGACTGTTACAATGTGACATCTCAGTTCTGCTTTCTCCTCGCAGCTAGTTCAAGACCACGGAAGACCGGAGCTTTACAGGAACAGTTTTGTCAACTTGGCGTTGCCTTTCCTAGGTTTCTCAGAGCCCCTCCCACCTGTTAAAAAAAAGGTGTGCTTCCAGTTTTTATTTGCATGTGACACCGTATCACAGCCAATGTGAACATGAAGGTTGCTTAGAGCATGTTATTTGTAAGCCAGTAGTCAAGGGTGAAAAGTTATCGACAACGACAAAACGGGGTGTCGTGAACTGCCTTATTCACTCGCATTCTTCATGCGTTGGTTAGCAATGAATAATGTCGACTGGCATTGGCTAAAACCGAAGACTTGTCTAAGGTAGGGCATGCCGCTGAATCACATTCCTCCCACACTCGACAGTAGTATTATACAAGTTCTCTCTTTCTTTTACTATAACTCACAACGTCAATTTAACGGTCAATTTCGCTTAAAGGTGAAGCGATAAACATAAACACGATAGCAAGAAATTGGGATGCCACAGTAGGAGAAGCAAGCAGCTGGAAACTTGCAGCTCGATGCTCAAGCACAAAAGACGCACGTAAAGAACGTACACAGGATGTACAAGAACTGGCAAAGCTCGATACACAAAGAAACTTTCGAAAGGAACACTCTGGTATGCAGAAGACAAGTTTTAACTAACAACTGTCGGAGTTGTTACATCACCTAGCCCCTACTTTGGCTCTTGTCGCTAGCTCAGTCTTCTCGCAAACGCGGCCACTGCATCGCGCGAAGTGACCTTTCTTTAGTCTATAGCTTAAAGGCGAAATTTGAGGTGAAAACGCAAGATGTACAAGCCTCCCCCATCACTAGTGCATGAGCACGGGAGAACACACCCTGCATGTCTAACTACAAGTCGCAGGTACACATGAAACTCCAGTGAAACAATAGATAGCTTTAGAAGTGGGATACAAACAGCCAGGCGACTCAAACATTTAGCGGCATTCTGGGTCACTTAGGGGAAACCCAAGCCACTCTTGGGCTTCCACCCTCGCATTGTCCCAGAACCGAGAAATCGAAAACTAGCCTGCGTCATCAGTAAGATGACGGGTAACGATGCAGCATGACCCGCCTCTCCTAAAGTACTAATTTCGTAAAGTGTGGTATTCTGTGCGTTTGCCTCAGCGCTGCTTGCATTCAATTCATTTATCAAACGCTCCTGCTCCCCTGAACACAAGAGCACCCTAACCAACGCAGCTACTACTAGAGCGATGGCCTCGAAAGCGTGCCGTTCCCGCCATCTCACGGGTCACAGTGAACTTGCTGAAGCACCTCTGAGCTAAGCGTACAGTCAGCCGCAAATGGTGTATATAAATGGTTTGTTGGCATGCAGCAGGATGTGTGCTGCTTGTTGACATTGTCGATAGCGCAACGCACTGCACAGCGACGGGTTGTGGAGTTGAATCCTCAGCCACACACTTATTTCTCTCTCTCTCTCTCTCACACACACACACACACACACACACACACACACACACACACACACACACACGCACGCACGCACGCACACACACACACACACACACACACACACGCGCGCGCGCACACGCGCACACACACACACACGCACGCACACACACACGGGACATGAATGCAACGACAAAAAGCCAGCGAGATTGCCCTAGCAATTATTTGCTATTGAAATAAAACCGCCATTTCAACGTGCAATGTATCCGCTATATTCAATAAGCCGCCATAATTTAACAGGCGCTTCTTGTGTCATTCTAAAAAAATAAAGGAACGAGGCCTTTCTGAGAGCTTCAGCTGTTCTGTGTGTTTAGAACAAATTTATTAACGATTCAGAGTACTTGGTACTCTACTATGGGAGACCATAAAGCCGTCCCGTGGGCCTCCCACTTGATGAGGCCCTGTCCACGAAAATTTCAGCATTCCCTTTAACGGTATCCTAAACCGTACCTTTCAGTACCTTTACGTTTCCTTGGTGCATCATTCTTTTAATTTCTTTCATTTCTCAACAGTTCCGAAACCGAGACTTCACTTTTTGGAACTGCATCGAAATCGAGGGAGAGTTAACTCTTGCGGCGCTTATAGATCATTTCCGGGTAAGTCATTTTTGTTCTATTGAACAACTGTATTTTCATTGTGTTCTTGGTTCCAATGGGGGGAACATTGAAGCATGTGTGCACACAGGCGCGCAAACGACAACTGGAAAGCGCACTTACGCGAGAGAGAGTTGTTTAAGTTGGATGTATGGCTCCTAGTAATTTGCAACCATTTTGAAAGTGTGTGAGTGAATGAATGAGTAGGTGAGTGAGTAAAATAGTGAATGAGTGAGTGAGTGAGTGAGTGAGTGAGAAGCTTATCGGTAAAAAATATTTTAGAGGGAGTCCGGAGGCGAATTCTTTAGGCGGTCGTTAGCCTCCAAGCTAGAGGATTCTTCTGCTCATTGAACGGCTCTGTGCGCTTGCCTTGTGTTTAGGAAAAATGAAAACTATTTACGAATCCACGACTTTCATATAGTGCTGGTACTCGAACACTCGGTATTCTTAGTATGTAGAGAATCGAACAGCGTACAACGTACTGTGCTGCAGAAAAATCACGTTGTCACGGAGAAAACCACACATGGTGTTGGATCAGCACAGGTTTGTTTTCTCAAACCCATCGTCATTCTCTTGTTTGATCACACCCCTTGCTGTCCTCAGTGGTGTCAGTACCACGGCAATAAGACCCCCCAGCCTCGGCGTAATGACTGGCTTAAGAAGCACGTTAAAACTTAAGCAATATCGTATTATACAACTTCTGTCATTATTAGCAAAAGTAAACGCAAAACCACACCGTAAGACACAAAAAGCTACTTCTTGTAGTCTACCTATGCGCCGTGTGGTTACCGTTCCTAAACGCGAATCACCAACACTCATGAATTATCCACAATAGCCTACAAATGCTCTCGTAACGTTACTTTTTACCGCACCTCTTTTGAGAATGTCCGCAGTAAGCGGGGCGGTTTTAATTGTTCTTGGTCATCTTCACCTGAGCTCATTGATTCAGATCCATCTTGAGTGAAAATGTGAGATGAGGGAAAGTGTTTGCAGGTGTCTCGGGCGAAGCTACTTCTGGTCGTATAGTTATAAATTTGTGTGTTTCCGGAGAGTGACCATGTAATTCGTAGCTTTGTAAACTTGTAATTCACGGAGGAATATAATAGGACCTTCTGCCCTCACATGTTCAAGTTTGTCCCTCATCACAGTGTGCGCACGGTAGAGAAGCAGGGGGGGGGGCTGTCCCCCCCTAGTCACCGAGAAGGGGAGGTGCAAACTCGGCCCCATACAGTAACGAAATAGAGATGGCGCGCTGTGAAGAACCGTTGACCCCCACCCCCCTCCATCACCGAAGGAGAAAGCCCCGCGCACGCCTATATTTCTCACAATTTACCCCAATCTCCACGTGTTTGTCAATTGTACGCTACTGCAATTTGGTGGTTCCCGGTCACTGCTCTATAGACATAAAAGCGAAACACTAGTGGCCCGGACTTTTCTCGACCTTTTTATCATTCCAGAGAAGACTAATGGCTGATGTAAAGTGTAATCTTGGAGGAACTGATTTCCCTGCCATCATTTTTTTGGGCTCTGGCATCGGAGTGCAAAAGCTGCCATGCGCTGACGTCACTGCCTCAGTAGTGCATATTCGTAGGGGTGGTTGGGAGGAGCGTCATTATTAATCACCGCGCTGTCAATCGTTACTTGAGACTTCTGAGAACTCGCCAGCCAAACATTGTAGCGGAGTACGTGACCTAAAGTTCACAATATTTTTTTAAATTCAACTTGAAATTATTTTCTGTTCTCTCAAGTGATACCATGTACTAAATCATCATCGTGAGCCCGACAACGTCCGCTGTAGGGTGAAGACCTCTCGCATGTTCCGCCAATAAAACCTGGTCCTGTGCGTTCAGTTGCCTCATTACAGCTGCAACCTTCCTAATCTCATGTGCCCACCTAACCTGATGTCTCTCTCTCACGCACAACCGTGACGCTGGATGGTTTTCACCCAATTGTGTAAAAAATTATATCAGCGTGATTCTGAAATGGCGTGATGACAAAGGTCCGCGGTGCTAGCTCACTGACGACCACGGGCGCTCATGGACTCCCTCACCAGAGCAAGATTTGCCACGCTAGTGCAGTACTTGGCCACTATCTCCCATGTGTACACTTCGGAATATTCCAATTACTGCACTGTGTACACAATCTCCATAACCATTGGCTGATTTGAGCATAACGAGCTGCCTAGTTAGCGGGGCCACCATGGGATGCCGCTACGTACCAATGCGCTCACTCAAGATTACGCTGAATGTAAGCCACACGTTTGAAGGGAAATAAAAAATTGCTGAAGGTCATAACGTGCGCTGACGAAGGAACGCATCTTCTTTCCGTTTCTCCCCACTCTCTCTACTTAGATTTCAGCGCGCTCAATGGAAAGAAAGACGAGATAAAATTCTTAATGTTAATGGCAAACCCCTGCCACTTCTCATACTATACGAATATATATTGTAAATGTGTTCGTGGTTGCCGATTCATGAGGCAATAATCTTTCTTAATGAAACCATTAGACCATAACTTATGCGATGGTCTTGCAGGGCCCCTTGAAAAACTAACTGCTCACAATATCTGCTCAGGGTGTGAAAGGCGTTACTTTTGCTTTAGTGTCACTCTCGTCTTGCTTTCTTTCTGTCCAGCTCGTGCACGAAGTCGAAGTCGTTAGCCTCATGGAAGGAGCCCGAACTCTATTCGACGATGGTACGCCCGATTCTCAGAATCGCATGAACCTCGGGTAAGCGCCCTCCTTCAGTTGTTTTGGTCGCGCATGAAGTTCAATGTTTGGATTACTCTTTTAATTCTTTATATTGCTTAGGCCAGAGCATCAGGTGTAAAAATATATAATCTTTAGCTGATGGACACTACGTGCCTTGACTGCCGTTCGCGGAAGAGGTAGCAATGGCATGCGCCCGTCCATCCACCGACAGCAGCCTCGGTGCATTGACGGGACGGCACAAATTCAGAAAAGAAAATGTTTTATAAACCTTTGTCAATTATATGTGGCAACCGGCGCTTCAGGAGGAATGCGGATCAGTGAGCCATGAACATTGAAGGGCTTCCTTAGAAAGTATGCCAGTTCTACCCAGTTAAAAAAGTCTACAGAAACAGTGAAGCCGTGATTCTTTTGCCCTTCTTTGTGATTTTCTGTGATTTTTCTGTCATCCGCGATCGTACCGCTTTTCGTCGTTCACTGTGCGTCTATCGCTGTGCCTATGACTGAGGTTGTTGGGGCCTGATCACGCATTAGCCGCACAGCCGCTTCGCATGTATTGGGGACGCCAGCCACCCGCAAGCGGAGGAAGAAAGATCGTCGCCGATATGCATTTTCGACCTCCGATTGCGTGCGACAGGAGTCTCGCCACGTGTGATGCGGCTGTGTTGATAGTGCGTGGATAGGCCCCAAAGCGTCCATATTGGGTGATGAGAGTGATGGAGAGTGTCTGTGGCACCCTTAATCGGGTTTCTTGAGGTAACCCCAGTGACGTGTCAGGCCCTCTGTATAGTGGCCTGGTAGTGCTCACGTGGCCTACCTAAGAGGGAATCATCTATTACTCATTGACGCTGAGTCTATCGCACGCCATTTGCACGGTGTTAGCGTGCACCCGCCTGGTAGTGAATTTGAACTTCGTGCAAAATGGCAGCTGATGGATGCAGTAGCAAGGCCTTCGCTGTATTCAAGCTGCGTTGTCGCGTCAACCTATCGTCACTGTCCAAGGTCTACAGCTCTTGTTACTTTGTTTGGTCATTCGCATCTTGCGAGTGTCCTCAAGTTGGAAAATATGTGGCTTGAGCAAGGTACCGTGGCACGAAAATTTAGGAATAATGGTTCGTTTTATTTAAATTACATATACAGTACGCAACTTATTATTGGTCACTCTATACCTGCAAGAACAATGATGTGATAATTCGTTTTTAAAGGTTTTAAAGTCTCTTGCGCAGAACATCAAATAAATGTTTTGTTCACTCTCTCCACACGCAAGACTATCGTCTTTCGACGACATTGGCAGATTTACATGCAGATACTCGGGCCAAATTTTTAATCTAATACTCGTGTTGGCCACATTTGAACCAAATACACCAGTAATTCGATTCCTTGAAGGCTGTATAGGTGCTAAACGAATTATAAACAACGTCTTTCATATTGTAAAGCATCTCTACAATAGCAGCAACTGCCTAATCAGTTTGTCACTCACTCATCGATGGCCACGGCTTTTTGCAGCGTCAGTGAAATCGCAGAGCTCGTGTCCAAGGCAAAAATCGACAGTGGAAAGAGCGCCCTGATGCTCCAAGTCATAGCCAAGGACTTCAACAGCGGAGAGGATGTTGAGGTGCCTGAAGTGCGATACGTACTGCGTAGATGACCAGGCACCACCTATCAGCTTTCTCCCAAAGGAATGTACGTGAATTTGGTTGCAATTGCTTTTAAGGTAATAATTTTTTGTGGGCCTTGGCGTACCGAAACTAAGAAGTCACTATATGGCTTGCCGTACTGAAGGTCTTCAAAACTTTTTACCACTATAAGATTCATTAGCGTACATTGAAATCGCGTAAATAAAGTTAAGGGTATCAATCCCATAACTTTAGGCTCAGCAAAATTTAAAAACGGGCATTGATACGACGCAACCATACATAGCGAAAGCTGCAAAACGCAAATACTTCGAAAGATTTGAAAAAAAAAAAAACAGAAGAGGCCCCATCATCCCCGCTGCTTCTACGGCTTTCATAGAATCAAAGTGGCTGCACTTTTTTTTCTAGAAAATGGTAGAAAACCAACAAATATGCGTGGATACATGTTTTAGAGAGGCAGACATACGCGGAAAGGGACGGTTCGTGGAGGAACTTGACTCTTATAATGAAGGGTGAACTGCATCGGAATCCTCATTTACACGAAAATCGTTGAGTTATCTCCCCGTCATCTCTACTGGAATACCTCAGAGTCATTTTCACGGCTGCTTTCTTTGAAACTTATGCGCAAAAGCCGTTTTGTTCGTCCCGTGCATCTCTGAGTGTCACGGAATCAAAGAAGATCGACCCCGTCTGCGATGGCAAAGTGCAAAGAATAAGCCCTATACGGCAGCACACCCACTAACCTTGTTTTTTGTTGGAAAACAGTTTTTGGCAATATTTCTTAAAACTTGTACGACCTTTTTGCGACGTAGGAAGCTACAAATTGTATATTTTGAAAGATTTTTAACCTCAACATTTAAAGTTTTAACTGCATGCTCACAGCAGACTTTTTTCATTTTAAACTTTTTTACTTATTGCGTATAATAAATAAATATGGTACTTTTATGTTATTGAACGGATCATTTTTTAGCTACGGTTTGGTACGAAATAATGTAAGTAAGGCATGATTATCTAGCCAGAAAGAAATGTTTTTACACCTAGCAAACATGACCCCTTTTCCTGCTGTAGAGAAATAGTTACAAAGGAAAGAAGTTCTGGCATGGGAGATCACCATTATCATGGCCAGCAAATAGCATTGCTTGCTCAGCTCGTGACCCTCGCTCTACGAGTGAACTCGGCTTGCCTGATTCCATGCTTAGGTGGAATAAATGATGTGCGACAAATGTTTTGTTGAGATGGTGTCTGGCGTTGTAGCAGCCATATACTCAAAAAACTGCGTCATATACCCATATTTACAGCTATTCGCAGTTTGATCGTCATGAACTCTATAGTTAGTCCACCCGCCAAGAGAGGCCACCACGAGATCACATGTGTGCTCGCCATCGCACGTTAAAAAAAATTAACGCTCATGTTCAAATGACATAACCTCTTTCCTTGGGCTACCCCTAACTGCTAAGGGTCCCGCGCACGCGTCGGGACGAAAGAAGTGCGAAAACAATTACAGGGTGCGGCAAGTCTCTCAGTAGGCTAGTACTTGAACGATTCTTAAAAAATGTGGTCGTTGATTCGTGGGGCAATAAACTTATTTAGTGTTACAAGGCTTTTTGCCTTCAGTAGTCGGGGTCGGCATTCGTGACCAGTCAGCTAATAACTAACTAACTAACTAACTAACTAACTAACTAACTAACTAACTAACTAACTAACTAACTAACTAACTAACTAACTAACTAACTAACTAACTAACTATCTAACTAACTAACTAACTAACTAAATAGATAGATAAATAAATATTCACGCGGTAATTCATTTATTTTGCCGTTACTGTATGATGACATTGCAGAGGAGACGGTCAGAAACAAGATTTAATATAACAAGAAAGCGTTGCAGGTTCGGGTAACATGATTATTATCCTGATGACAAAATGTTGGTTTGTGTTCTGCCGAAAACTTTTAGCTTCGGTGGTGGCTGTGACACTTGAGGAATGGTTGTTTCCTTCCTGACACTTAAGTGATAGACTGAACGACAGCCTTAAGGTGACTTGACTCTATTGCTGTCTTATTGCCGTGATAAATGCGGTTTGAAAATAATAGTGAGTCTTCAGTACGTGAAGTCGTCGGCTGGGTTTCCACGTCAAAAAAGAAAAGAAAAGTGAGAAAACTTGAAGAAAAAGTCAGCTTTACCAAGGTTGATAAGATTAGCCAATTGCAGAACCACACGTGTATGAAAAAGAAAACGACTTGCCCAAATGACCAAGTGCAAAATGCTTTCAGCGAAAATAAGTGACGCACGAACATTTTAAGTCAGATTGCTGAGATTTAACCACAATTTTTTGAATTTGGCAATTAAATTATATGGGATGACAACATTTCTAGCACTATTGCAAAAATGGTTCTCGTCACGCATCTTCCATGGCTTTTCTTAGAGGACTCGAAGTACTCATAATTAGAATGCGTTTACGGCGTGAGTGGGCTCAATACTGTAGTCTCGAGGATTCAGGCGTAAATTGTAGTCACTGCAGCAACCATTCTTTTTCGTGACGACGAATTTGGAGCAGTTAAGATTTCAAAGTCACAGGCTATAGTTAAATGCAACAAAATTTACACGAACAGTTCGTGGGATGTTCGATTTTTAATGGTAATGAGTGTAGAGCGCCCAGGGTTGGGAACTTCATTTATTTTCATGTTGATTCACTCTACAATTATGGCTGAAAGTCGCGTTCAGCAATAGGTGGTCGGAAAAATGAAGCCCCATGCAACATTTCTCCCAAAGTAACAAACCCGTATTCAAAAGCCTTTCAGTGCTTTAGAATTACGGAGTTCGTTAGCAGAGATCCTGGCCACGGACTTGTTCGTTGTGAGAGAAAAATCAACGTTGTCGATGAGCGAGAAGTGGAGATAAATACAAATAATTATAGTATTCGGTTCAAGTGTGCATCGGATTCGGGCCTTCCGTGAAGCAAGCTGATGAAGTGCTGGTTTTGTGAACTTATGTTTTACTCCTTACGCATGAAATGTTGCATGTAAAAAGCGTGGAATTGCGCCAGGTCTCAAGGCATGTCAACTACACCACGAGTTGGCGGTATAAACCCGTTACAAGGCTCACCGACGTTCAATTACCACCAAAGCATAAGAATTAACAATGCGAACAGATGCGCAAGTTCGCCTGTTTCCTCACGTACACATATAGCGTGTACTTCGCTACGTCGCAAAAGGGAGAATCGCACTGTTGTGGATGTTTGACAACTGTGCTTGCAGTAAGCATTATAAAACAGTTTTAAATGCCCACTTGGATCACACAGGCGTGCTTTTCATTGCGGTATGGTTGAGGCATGTGGTTGAGGCGTCCGCCAAGGAGTGATGGGAGGCTACTGGTTGTGAAGCTGATGCGAACGCGTGCAGATTATGCTTTCAGGTCCTATATACACTTGAGTTGATTGTTTTGGGGAGCCAGGCCTCCTTGACTGGCTCTTTATAAACGTCTATATTTTAAGCCAGAATTTTCATTGAACTTTATTCTTCATGTAATGCAAGTGCCAAATTTTTTCAAACATGCTTCAGCCGACGCGTTCCGACACCACGTACTCGAACACCAGCTGCTCTGACGTCACGAGATATTGCTAAGTTGGCTCAAAGTCAATGCGAAAATAAAGTAGCCAATGAGAAACGAACTACACCTTTTTTCGCTCTGTAGCTACTGTTCTAAAGAGTTGCCTAATTGGTGACACCTACTAAAATCTGGTGACCCTGGATGTTAGCCAATGGATTATGTGTCAGATTAGGCGTTCATTTAGGTTATACTTGTGTTGACTGTTTTGTTAAATACGGTGAATGCAAAATTCTGCACTAGTTCAACTAAGGCAACAAGGTTGATTGATCGATATGTGGGGTTTAACGTCCCAACACCACCAATGATTATGAGAGACGCCGCAGCAAAAAGCTCTGAAAATTTCGGCCACCTTGGGTTCTTTAACATGCACCCAAATGCGAGCACACGGGCCTAAAGCATTTTCGCCTTCATCGGAAATGCGGCCGCCACAGCCAGTATACAATCTCACGACCTGCGAGTCAGCAGCCGAGTATCATAGCCACTAGACAACCACGACGGGGCAAGGTAACAAGGTTGACACGACATGATGCAAGGTCATTTATTTTGAGCCAATTTCGAATGGTTGGAAGTTTTGTGAAGAAATTAGTGTTAAGGTAGACACTTTAGGAATGTCACTGTACAATAGTGGTTGAATTTGCTTCTGATCTGCACCTAAATGATTGTATGTGTAGTGGTGAGATCGAAGAGAACATTGTCTAGATGGTAGGTGTTAGTGAAAGATACATATATATTTTTCATTTCTTCATATTTGGTTCAATTAGCTAGTTTGCAGCAGATATATACATATTTGGGTCAGCATGAAGCATTTTCACCCTATCATTGTTGGTGATTTCACGGCATATAGAAAATCACCTGCAAGTAGGCGTATGTTGGAATGGTCGACACACATCATTTTTAGATAAGAATTTGTAGAGGTTACAAGATGAAATATTGTGGTGAAACCAATTTAATTCCAGTAAACAGACAGTCACAATCGTTAGTGGGATAAATTTGAGACGATTAATAACAAAAGATCTGCCTTTTGAAAGGTTACGATAAATATATAAAGTAGGTTACGGCGTACTTCAACAAGTGCTTCACTGAAATGCAAGATATATGTATTGTCCGTGCATAGCTGACCGATTCATATTGCGATGCAATGGGGTAAAAGATGAAAGACGAGTTTTGCGGGAGTGATGCTCCTTAAAATTATGCAGCTCATTAGTTAAATAGAAGTTAATACTCAGGAGATTTCGAAGATTTGTGAATGCAACCGTTTTGAGAGGTATGCGTTAGTCGTTAAGGTGTGAGCGTCTCTTGCCGGGTTTTTAGATTTGAACTGCCTTTTCAATTTCCACGCCTCGGGAAGTTCATGTGAATTGTTGGAATCGGTGGAAGATGTTTAATTAGCACCATAAAACTAAGCTGGTCAGTGCTTCAACGGAATCAAGTATGTCTGAGTATTTCACGTAACGACGTTCCAGAAAGTGCACAAGAAATTGAGTAATGTTTTTCTTTCTATATTTGTTTCAGGTGGACGAAAGCAGCGCCGCTTCGATCTTTTCCTACAAACGTGCGGAAGAACAAGCGAAAATGCCCAGTATATAAATTATATGTATTGCATGTATAAATTACAGCACTTATGCACAATTTTGTGCGCTCATTCTTTTAAGCACATGCTCTAGCATTATGCCTAGTTCACACTGAAACATCCGCTTTCTACAGCGACCGAAATTCCCCTGCCGCCGAAACACAGCGTCGTTCGCACTGGACGCGCCCCGCGCCGCCGAATATGCGATCTACTACGGCGCGAACGCGGGATGGATGTGCTGTCACCCGGTTGTTTTCGCGGCTCGCAAACGCTACTACGCTATCCGGTGGTGTATACTTCGACGATTCTCGTGCGCAAGAAGCAAGAAAAGACAGTACTGCTTACTTTGCTGGCAAGTGGCTGTCTTGTAATGCACGAAGAGCAGAAAAACCACCGACGCCAGCGGCGTTGGTGGGTTCGTTTTGCTTTGCAAGACCGCAACAAGCTCGGTCACGCCAACAGCAAGCTCGGTCACCTTTTTCACGAAATATGGAGGCGAAGTAGGCACAGAGTAGGTTAAACTCCCGTTGGTTTCAACATTCAGTTACGTGCACTGCAGCATAACAAGTGAGTAGGGCTTGGCCGCCATTTTTCGTAATTCCTTGACTAGCGCTCCTGTTGGTCCGTAGTGACCGATTCGGCGGCAGACGCCGCAAAAATCGGTCCGAGAGTGATCGGCGCGGAGAGGGCCCTTTCGGTGGATCTCGCCGCCACCGAACCGGATTCGGAGCACTTTCGGCGGCCGGAACGCTCAGTGTGAACGCGGCCTTAGTGCGCTTGCCGGATACGGTGGATACGGTGGGTCAGAGGAAACTCGAAGGACTGATGGCGTTTTCGAATGCTTCCTCGCAGGTTCTCGGGATGCTCTTAGGAGGTGTTGTAGTTTATCTTGAAAGCAACTGCTGCTAAGCTTGCTAAAAAAGGGGGCTTCTCATAAGAAAGTTGACCGCATTATATGTTGAGGATGTTTTTGCTGTCACAGAAGGCCTTATGGTCGCTGGATCATTTTTATGACATGAAAAAAAATCGAAAATTTTTCGCTCTGTGCTAATTTTTTTCATGCAAGGCAGCTGGATTTTCACGACATAGCGTTAAATAGCTCGTCTCGCAGGAATGTTGGTGTCGGAGTTGGCGTCTGTGTCGTTGGTTTCGAATAAAAAATCATGTTCGTCACACCAAAATGAATAAAGGTGATCATAAAATAAATGCTTGCAGTCCGAGTGACAATAAGACACTGCCCGTTTACGTGGCGAGCAGATGGTCTCCTACAGATTTAAGCAATTAGTTCAAACTGATTTTGAAAACAACACTATACGAACGTCATGTAGCAAATGGAGGCGCCTTAACGCGCATAATATTGCGTTGCAGCAGCGCAGGATTACACCTGCTGTCAAGACATGTAAATTTCACACCGAGAAAGATTTAAAGATCCATTAATTACAAAGCATTCAGAAATGTTTATCTGTTGCAGCATCAGCAGTAACAAAGCTGCGTAGGTTAACCTGTTGTCTTACGTACGCGTTGTGGGCCCTTCACCGATTTGCCAATAGAAGAAATATGGCGTAGTGGGCACATGTGCAGTAGGCATTTTCAAGGTAGTTTAAAGGGACTAATTTTACGCACAGAGTCATTCATTACCATGTGGCGCAGTCAACGTATGCGAGAAAGGTATGCCATCACATTAAAAGTAAGAAGCCGTATTAGTAGCCCCCTTTAGAGTACAAGTCTAGTCTCTTCTAACCAGTATGTCCCGAGGGGCTTTGAAAGAGTGCACACGGTTGTGCAAAGTGAGGATTCTTCCGACAGAACAAACATGAACACCATATTGTTCTCACCCCACCGATCTCACCGCAGACATTACGATGTTATTAGACTGGCGATCAGCTCAAGTACCGCATTATCGTGCACAGCAAAATGCACGCACGCCCAAGCGTGCCGATTTGAACTTCAGCTTCTCGGGTGACCGGATGTCCACTTTCTGCGTTTCTGGCTTGCGAAAGTCTACAGGCCTTCGAGTGTCCATACGCTGTCTACGTTCTTGCTTCTGGGGCCAACGAGGTCACCTAATAGAAGCCCGACAGCATGGCGAGAGAACGCCGCATTTTATGGTGTAACTCCGCGCGACAGTGAATGGCGTTAAAGCTCCTCACGATAAGACACTGTTAGTACCGAAGAAATTCCAGTATATAATATAGTGGTGATGACACAATCTCAAATATAATCCCAGAATGCGACGCTGCTCGAGAACAGACGCAACAGATACTCTGCGTTCTTTTAGGCACCTTGGTGCGACATAAGCGCTCACCAATGTACCCCCCACCCCACCCTGAAGAAAAGCTGGAGAAGCACGCATTGGGCCATCGTAAATAGTACGACATAACTGCGGTGCGAAAGCGGCAATAAGTACAACTAAACACCTACTTTGATTTTCCGGGCACACGACGGGCAGCACGTTCTTTTTTTTGCACCTTTTTTCTAATTGAGTAGCTGTTTTTTTTTTCTAATCGAGTAGCTGTGACGGCAAAACGGTGGCGTGAGAAAACACGCCCCAGCGGGAGGAGCGATTTTCATGCTGCGAAGTAAGCTGTGAAAGTACTAAACGTAAAAAGGCATGAGCCATTTGTTAAAAAATTGGCAGATCCCACGAACACTGGGAATCGATGATATGCGAAGCACGAATGACAAATGTTGATATGTCACTTTAAATCAGCACAACGTTACAAAGTAGAGGTGAATGATGCCGTACGTAACTTCCATCTCATGATTATCTTGTATGGATGTGTCATTTGCCTTCACCATCTATTCACGTAACGTCATACCAAATTTAGTATATGTGGAGCTAGCGAGACGGCCGCAAGCACGCTATGTTCTTACATGACACGCTTGTCAGGATTATCCTAATTGCACCAGTCATATATTTCGTCATCCATTAACGTAACCTAACACCAGCTTGGTATATGTGGAGCTAGGAAAACGGTCTCGAGAGCATCATGAAGGGCCCAATATACTCCAATGTAGCGTCAACGCGGGCGCACGATGGCCACAGCGACGCTACGTTAGCAAAACGCGAGCACTTCATGGTCTTAAGATGTTTCCATCGTCGACTAAAATTCCAGGCTCACTTGCTCCGCCACGGTACGCACATCGAAGCCCATGATAGCCTAACAGGCTGCAATCGCACTGGCTATAGATAGTCGCAGAGAGTCAATATACAGTGACTCCAAGGCGGCTATCGAAGCCTACGAAACTGAGATGGTAGCCCCTCAGGCCCTCCGCATTCTCTAAAGCGTCAAGAATACCACGCCCCATTCTCTCACTTGGTGTGCCGCTCACCTGGGGTCGATTGAGGGCTCTACCTCTAACCCTAACGAGGGCGCACATGAGGCCGCGCGAGGGCTCACTGACCGTGCCGCCTCCGCAGTCCCTCTATCTTGCTGGGAACCCTTACTTACATTAAACGAAATAACAAAGCAGTGCTATCTCTCAAGAAGGATATTCCACCTCCCACACCCTGCCTTCTGCAGGGCGCAGGCAGTTATCGCAAGCCAGTGCATATCCCAACACTGCGGTTCTTCATGCCATGTACCCTGAACGTTATCCAAGCTGCGGATTGCCCCACTTGTGGGCTGTTAGCAACATTCAACCATGTGTTGTGGGAATGTGAAGCCACCGGCTCCGCCCTCAGCGAGTACAGGTAGGCTGCGCTCTTACGCAGCCCCGAACTCAAGGATCAAACCCTGGCCATCCAGAGTGCCTGTGAACGAGTCGCCAAGAAGGCTTGACGGTCCCAACGTGGGATTAGCCGGGTGGCGCGGGGTCTCCCCTGCGTCTTCTCAGGACAAAAATAAAGTTTTAATCATCATCATTACTCCATGGTCTGACGCCAGGCGCGACCAGCGTCCGCCGGCGCAGCCCCACGGCAACCGGCGCGAAATGTGACATGCTGCACTTCACGCTGGTGCGTTACCCAGACAACACTGCGTCTTCCTCTTCCCGTGACAGAGGGACGCCGGACGTGCTGAAACGCGCATGCGTCAACGCAATGCAGTGAGGCGCACCCCTGCGAGTATATGGCAGGACCGGTGCCTGGCGTGGCAACGCCGGTGAGAACGTGCACTGCGTCACGTCGAAATGTACTGGACAAACGAACGGAGAAAACTTTATTGAAAAAACAAAATAAAAGAATTCATGCAGGGTTACCGTCCCGGGCTCAGGCCACCCCGAATGTATTGGCCCCTTGACTGTGGCATGTATTCACGTTCTCAAGTGACACGCATCTCATGATTATGATGTTTGCACCAATGTGATACCTTTGTCATCCATCGGCGTCACGTAATACCAAATTTGGCATATGTGAAGCTAGCGAAACGGCCGTGAGCGCATCATCAGTGTGGCATGTAGTCATGTTGTAACATGACGCGCATGTCGTGATTATCATTTTTGGATCTGTCATTTACCTATGTCGTCCGTTCAAGTCACGTAATACCGAGTTGGTACATGTGAAGCTAGCGAAACGGACACGAGCGCATCATGAGCGTAGCATGTAGTCATCTCACATGGCATGCATTTCATGATTTTCATGTTAGGGTCTGTTGCTTGTGTTCACCATGCAAACGTGCCATACCATACCAGTTTTGCAACATCCCATGGGAACAAAACTACCGCAGGAGCTGCAGGACCATGAGATATAAATCATGGCATTCACGACATACATACCATTATTATAATGTTATGACAAGTCAAATATGTTCTTCATACAGTCATGTTATGCCATACGAAGCTTTGTATCGATACCATTGTCGAAACGGCCAGGAGAACTAAACGCTGTAGGATAGATAGATAGATAGATAGATAGATAGATAGATAGATAGATAGATAGATAGATAGATAGATAGATAGATAGATAGATAGATAGATAGATAGATAGATAGATAGATAGATAGATAGATAGACACGCTCAATGTCACCGAAGTTCGCTAAGAAATGCTTCACATTTGAAAAAGAAGAACAGCAAGGGCAGCAGCACCACCACAGTTTCGCGTGTTGCCTTAAGGACGCGTAGGGGTCTCTTCGCTGATTTGCAAAATGGAATATTTATCACGTGGTGGCCACTTAACAACCATACCTGCAGTAGCTTGATAGTTAGGTTAGTTTCAAACGACGAGTCTTACACGCACAGTCGCTCGTTTTTATGCGGCACGGTTGAGGTGTGCACCGAGAAATTGAGCTATAGGCTATAGCAGTTGAAAAACCGGTGTGCAGCTGGTGTCTCGATTACGCCATCACGTTCTACTCTTGTTCACGAAGGCCAAGTGTCCTCGCAAAGATTTATTCATCGCTTGTCATGTTTTTCGGGCTCATTTTCATCTTCCTCGACAATATAGTGCACCCCTTCCGGTGTGAAGTACAATGTCTACCTCTGATAAAGGCTTCCAGTTTTTTGGCCGAGCTAGGGCCATCACACTTCTGAAGAACATTAGGACGATCCTCATTCAGTTTGTTTTGTCGATGTCACTCAGTACGGTCGCTCAGCTAGGTTTTCTGTTATTTCCGTCAATCATATGGGTTCTATTATCAATGCTGCGTCAGTTAGGAGGGCTCAACTCTCTCATGAGCCGAACAGTTGGCCGCAGCCCTTGGCCTTTTGGAGGACAGTAGATCGCAAATCTTCACCGACTTAAGGTCAGTGGTCAAGGCTTTCGCCTCTGGTTCAGGCTGTCCTGAAGTATTTAAACTAATTGAAAATAGGACACTTTCTCCACATACCATTACCTGGTTTCCTGCACATCTCGAACCCCTACTGGACTCTCAAGTAAACCTGAACGACACTGCTCACTCCCGGGCGCGCGCACTAACCCTACGCGCTGGGGAGGACGTAGGTCCGCAGGTTGGCAGTGAGATGTTCAGGGACGCTTTACCCACGCTCAGTGAAGTGGCTAGACACTACCAGTTGAGTAGGCGGTCATTTTCTCCACCACACAACAAGTTGTCTAGACCTCAAGCCATCGCGTTCAGAATGCTCCAGACCAGGTCCTATTCAAGCCTATTTTTCCTCAGCATAGTCTCCTCAGAGGCTTTTGACTCTACCTGTCCTGATTGTGGTGAGGTTAGTGACTTAGCACATATTCTCTGGCAGTGCCCCTCGTTACGGGACCCAAGTCGGCTCACAGAAGAAGATCGAGACTCTGCCTTACAAAGTTTAGAGTTGATACCACAACTACGGGCTGTCCAGAGAGCGCTACGATGCGGCGGTGAGGCTAGGCCTCCCCGTTCCTACGTTGGAGCGGCCCGCGACGTTGCTCTAAAGAAGCAGCGTTTCTCAGGACCCAATAAAGTTTTTTGTCTGTCTGTCTGTCGCCAATATAGTAATATAGTGATCATCCCATTCACTAATAGTGCATTTCTGATTCACTAGCACCGCGTTTGTCGATTGAGTGCTAAAGTCAAACCACGGCCGGACTCGACGCTCCTTCGACGCTCCTTCCGCAAGGGGAGCGCCGGAGAAGGAGTCGAGTCCGGCCGTGGTCAAACATACGTCGTTGGAACCAACGAGCAGCATTATTCGTTTACCTGCAAACGTGCATTCAGCCAAATGGACCCCCCGAAGGCGATGTTGAGAAGCAATCGTGTGCGTTCGTTCATACTTGCGCATATTTTCCCCGCAGAAAATATTTGAATTGTTGTTTTCAATTTTTCTGCTTGTATGGGGACATTTCTTAATATATGTATGAAATAATTTTGAAAATAAAGAATTCACTAAGCTTGCGCTTCTATTGAGCTTCTTTTGTGAGTATTTTCTTGTTGGCTCGGTAACATCTGACAACTCAGGAATGCAACTACCTGTGTTCAGTACAAAAAGCAATGATTCAGTGAAGTATGCGTTCTACTTTGGGGGATTCTTCAGTCGTCTAAATTTCATGCTGAGACAAGGCTTCAAAATTCACACAAAAAAGTTATTGAACCAGTACACGCACGCATTACAGACCTGTTGAAAAATATTTGAAATTGAAATTTCATTCTGCAACAAGAACACGTTACAAGGAAGACCGATAAAAGTTGTGTGTAGCCCTGACCCCCTAGCACGCAGGGTAGCACAGAAGATGGGCGGCTAAGGTCAACCAGAATAAAAGAGTGTTTCGCAATGTTCACTAAAAAATAAAAAATAAAGATACAATGCAGGCATAAAAAAGGTAGTCGCCAGATCACATCAGCATATAAACAGTAATGGCAATTGTTTTGGTGATATTCTAAATATGTCAATGTTATGTTTCTTAATTGTGTGGTTTAGAAGTAGTATAGGCGATTGAAACTACTTAAGTATTTTCTTCTGCATTTTGATGTGTACCACACTTCGTGTTGACGTACATTATAAGCAGGAAACATTTTCTCTAACCTACACATTATACCAATCATATCATTATTTTTCAATAAACGAAACCTATATGAACGACTTTGGCGAGCACTCTCAAATTATGACAGGTAGATTGTCACTACCCTCAAGAGGAAGGTCTATAACAGCTGTATTTTGCCGGTACTTAGCTACGGAGCAGAAACCTGGAGACTTACAAAGAGGGTTCAGCTTAAACTGAGAACGACGCAGCGAGCAATGGAAAGAAAAATGGTAGATGTAACCTTAAGAGACCAGAAGAGAGCAGAGTGGATTAGGGAACAAACGGGGGTTAAGGATGTCCTAGCTGAAATCAAGAAGAAGAAATGGACATAGGCCGGGTCATGTAGCGCGTAGGCAGGATAACCGCTGGTCGTTAAGGGTAACTAACTGGATTCCCAGAGAAGGCAAGCGGGTTAGGGGGAGACAGAAGGTTAGGTGGGCAGATGAGATTAAGAAGTTTGCGGGTATAAATTGGCAGCAGCAAGCACAGGAGCGGGTTAGTTGGCGGAACATGGGTGAGGCCTTTGTCCTGCAGTGGACGTAGTCAGGCTGATGATGATGATGATGATATGAATGACTTAGTTTGTATGCATTACATTGATGCAACTTGAATGATGCAGCATTTTTTAAACATTTCTGCTGTGTGCAAGCGATGTGGCAACTTACAGGCAAGACGCAAAGCTTTGTTTTCCAAGATGTTAAGTTTGCTAGCGTTCACTGCTTAAGTTGTTGGTCATACAAGAAATGCACAATTCTATAAATAAGAAAACAACGAGTTATCCAGGAGCATGTCTACAGACACAGGAAAGTAGTAGCAATGGGGGCGCTTAACGCCAATCATCCGAGATAGTTTAGTAATAATATGGTTCATGCGATAATCCCATGTCTTGTTTCGGGAAAAAGTACGCGCCTAATGAGTTAAAACTTTTGACAGCTTCAAATTGGGTGCTAATCGATTGATTTGAACTGAAATTCTGTGTGGTGGGGGTGAAATAGAACAGCTGTGTTTAATTGCTGTTTAGTTTTAGGGAGTGTGCTCGGGCCCATGACTCAACTTTAGACAGTGCACTGTTCGCTCGACTACCTAGATTGATGCTACATCTGCTTGAAAAACTAATTAATTTTGTCAGCGTAATAATGTAATAGGCTCATTCATCAATACGAACTATTTCATTAACATGAAGTATAATAAGAAATGGTCCCGAAATGCTTCCCTGCGGGATGGCTGTTTTAATGAATGTTAACTGAGAATTTATAGAAAAGAAAGCAGACAAAGTTTGTGTACCTTTTTTTTACTTGTTGCCGTAATTGATGTATCCGGAAATCTGAAATGGTTATACATGAATGGACGGTTAGATGGACGCATGGATGCACGGGAGGATGAATCGACGGACGCAAGCACCGATAGACAGATGCAATGACGAACACATTGACGGGCGGATGGAGGGATTGACAGATGTACGGACAGAGTAGGGGTCTATTTTAATCGATATGCGTGCTATGAATGCTCAGCCTAGGCTATGTGGAAAAGCTGTCGTTTGGGTCTGACGAAAAGCTGCAACAACGACTGCGTCAAGGCACATCCGGAGAGCCTAAGGAGGTGCTCCTTTAAAAAGAAGGCAGGCGGCGGATAAAGCGCGGGGAGTCGTATTACTTGTTTCTCTTTCTAAACGCAGTATGGCGTCACTGGAAATTTCGATTTTTGCCCACGTAGTGCGAAAAACCGAGTGGGCCAGTGCTTAGGAAGCCATTAACACTATTCACTTCCGGCTCGTTAACTAGGTATCAGAAAATATTTTGAGAGACACAATGCAGTGCCGCGAACTCTGCAAGCTGAGGTTATCAACGAACGCCTTTATGTCTGTCATCGACGTCTCCGTATCACGTACATTGTGACTAAGAACATCAATTGGACAAACGTGCCGTTATTCTTTTGAGACATCAGTGCAGCTCTAACCCCAATAGTTCGCCATACAATAGTCCATGCCCCCTATGTCACCACGCATACGAATAACGCAGGCTTGGTTGTCTCGAATATCCCACCGTTGACGCATCTATCATTGGTCAGTGGGACCTTTGTTTACAATAAATTAGGACTTCGGAGCACGATACGCACACTACTATTGTAGAGCCATAAGACGTCCTGGTTAAGCTTTCGAAACATTGCTTTTGACGGATTGTGTAGAGAATAAGGTGTTTATCGACTCAGTGTACTTGGTACCCTACGGGAGAGCAAAAAGCCGTCCCGGCTGACATGACAAATATTCTGATTGTTATGTACCTGTTCAAGAAGCTGTACTGTACTGATACACCAACACTAAATAGTGTTTGTTGATATTCCTAAGCGTGTGTATATGTGCTACTGCTTTTAGCACGAACTGTAAACGTCCTCACAAAATTGTATTCGTGAAATCAGGTAATCACTTTCTTCCATGACATTGGTTTTATCTTGCAGAATATTTTTTTTATTTTAAAATTGAGCAGACGTGTTGCATCGAAAAAGCGAAAAAAAAGGCAGATCCCACGTACAGGGGGAATCGTTGATATGCAAAGCACAAATCAGAAAGGTTGATATATATGTCACTTTAAAATCAGCACAACATTACGAGGCGGAAGTCAATGATGCCGTACATGACTTCCGTGTCATGATTATCATGTTTCGACGTGTCTTTACCCTTCCTCAACCATTCACGTCACGTGATACCAAATTTAGTATATAGAGAGCTAGCGAAACACCTGCGAGCACGCTATCAGCAAGGTATGTTGTCATGTACCTACATGACACGCGAGTGAGGATTATCATGTTTGCACCACTCATATGTTTTGTCATCTATTGACGTCACGTAACACCAAATTGGTGTATGCGGAGTTAGCAAAACAGCAGCGAGCGCATCATGAAGGGCCCATACTTCAATGTAGCGTTGACGCACGCGCATGCTGGGCATAGAGACGCTACACTCTAAGCCGAAAAAGACTAAAGTGGGGTATGCCATTGGTCCTTTAGGGGTTTAAATGCGCTGCCACAGATTTTGAACCAATTTTGGACTAACTGCGGGAGTAACTGCAGGGGCTCAACTGTTACCCCAAGCACTTACTCCACTTGGTTGAAATGTTGGCCCCAGTAGAATGCTCCAGTGGGACTAACAGTTGAACCATCTGGACCAATGGCAAAAAAAATGGCGACACTGCATTTGTGCAGTATATTTTATGTTTATTCCAATTTAATCAGCACTGAAGATCATAGTATGTTATTCATGCAACACACACACATACACATACATATGCACTATTATATCAAAGTAAAACACCGTAAACACTGACTGCCCGCGCTGTATTGTATACAGAGAACAGACTCTCGGGTATATATAGCACAGTATTTTGACCTCCCATCTAGTGCCAGTGGGCGACTTTTACTCGGCTTAAGAAAACAATAAATATTGACACCGTAACGCGAAAATTTACATGGGCTTATTCGTAGCACCGATGCGCATCGATCTTTTAATATGGATCCATCTAATCTTCAACATGCCTCCAGCCCGAGAATACGAATTATCAGCTGGTATTCGATCATGTCGGCCGAACCAGCGTTTTCAGTGCTGGCGCACGAGTCCGCAAACACAAACATAGCAGCGGCGCTTGTGCGGGAAAGCCGGCGAAGCAGCCGCAGGCGCCCCGCCGATGCCATACCGTGTCGGCTTGCCGACGGCGTCGCTAGGCTTACGACGAGTACGGCTAAACGACCGCCGGCGATCGCAACATGCGGCTCGCGTGGAATTTTCGTCGTCGTTATTTTATAGTCACAAATGAACAATAGGTAAGTGCCCCATGTTCGCTGTGTCTTACGGAGTGATGTAGGTATCTGCATACTTACAGCGACGAGACCGTTCGCAGGCACGGTTTTTTCATCGTGCTGGTAAGGCACAACCTGTGTACCGCTGGCCGCACGATTAGTCGTATCCGCGATCGCCTACACGTTCGATTTTTGATAACGATTGTAGCATGAATAAAAAGACATAAGTTTGTCTGAGCTACTATTTTTGTGGACTTGTACGCGACATTTCCTTCGCTTGTGCCGGCAATGCACTCACACCGGCAGCCCGCTTGATACCGATGACGTACGAAGCCTACTTTTCCTATATATCGCTTTGAACTTGTGGTCACTGTGTGGGTACACGACCGCTGATGAACAGCTTACCTTTATTAGCATTGTCAGTGTTCACCGTAGTTCGAACTTATTCAGCTCATTGAAGCGAGTTATCCGCATTGCCCGTGTTCGGCGATTTTCACTTGGTTTCGGCCCGCCCGTGCCCGCATGGTGAAAACGCGAGGGCGCTTGTTGTGTGCACTGACTGCGTGTTGTACTACTTGCCTCTCATAACATCTTCTATTCGTTTCATAGTGCTTCGCTTTCACAGTGGCGTATAGCCGATATAACCTGTTTTCATGATCGCCGACCACGCCGAGCATTGCAGTGCAGCATCGTCAGGAGGTGATCGCGGCGCAGTTGCCCTCCCCGTTGGTCCCTTCATTGCCGGGCGGTTGCGCAAGACACGCATTGTCACACATTTAGTCCCTGTTGGACGAACCGTTCGTCCATTGGTTTAACGACTGCAGTTAGTCCAACTTTGCCGAATTTCGGCTTAGAGTGTACGTTAAGAAAACGCGAGCACTCTATAATATGACGCCAAGCGTAACCAGTGTCCGTCGGTGCGCCGCGACGGCAACCGGCGCGAAATAGGACATGCTGCATTTCGTGGCGATGTGTTACCCTGACAACACTGCGTCTCCCTCTTTTCATGACGGAGGGATGCCAGACGCGTTGAAACGCGCATGCGTCAAAGCAACGCAGCGCGGCGTGCGCCTGCGAGTATATGGCAGGACCGGCGTCTGGCGTGAACGAAATGAATGCCTGAGAGCACGCGCACCGCGTCACGTCGAAATGTATTGGCGTCTTGACTGTGGCATGTAGTCATGTTGTCACATGACACGCATGTCATGATTATCATGTTTGCACCAGTCACATACCTTCGTCATCGATTGACGTCACGTAATACCAAATTTGGCATATGTGAAGCTATTGAAACGACCACGAGCGCATCATGAGTGTGGTATGTAGTCATGTTGTTACATGACTACATGCCACATGTGTGCGTTGCAAAAGTTACGTATGCTCGGCATCTGTTACGGTAGCACCTCTCCGTGCCATCGAATCAAGCGTTTTCTATTCAACGACACCGAAACATACCACGGCACACGCTACAATAATGTGCACGCTGCGCAGGTAGAAACAGTGCGTGCTCCAGTATTCACCAGTGCTTTCCACTGAAAATTCCACCACTTCCAGCACTTCGTAGTGTGCACTAGCATCAAAGCAGTTAAGCCAGTGCCCCTACCAGTGCGCCACAGCTTTTCCCAGTGCTCCTACCAGTGCGCCACAGCTTTTTCCCAGTGCACCTGGCGAAGTGCCCGTGAATACAAGCGTGTACCAGTGTCTCCAGCGTGTACTAGTGCCAAAACACGTATACTGGCATCACGCTGGGGACGCTGTTTTTTGCAATTGGGTAGATAGGTAGATAGATAGATAGATAGATAGATTTAGATAGATAGATAGATAGATAGATAGATAGATAGATAGATAGATAGATAGATAGATAGATAGATAGATAAATAGATAGATAGATAGACAGACAGACAGACAGACAGACAGACAGACTCAAAGTCGCCGAAGCTCACTAAGAAATGCTTCGCATTGTTACGACCGGCCCTGGGGAGCCAAGCAGCGAGAGTTTGGGGGAGAACCGGTTCTTGACCTGACGGTGTCGTCCACCCCCACCTCCCCATTCGGGTTCCTCCTCGCCGGGAGAGCTACGGGGTCTGCTGTGCGTTCGTGACCATATTTGGTAACATTTTGGGGCGCCGGGACCATAAATGGACCTCGTGTTGGGATGTGCCACTCCTTGTGTTGTGAGAGGTGTTTTCCCCTCCCTCGTGGCCGAGGTGCCGGCGACACCGTATTGGCTGACGATGCGGACAAGGCGCCCAGTGTCAACAACGTGGCGCTATAAAATGCCGAAGACGTTTTGTATCGCACGCACTCTTCTCTCTTTGGGTCAGTTGACCACTTCTCCGCATGTAAATAAATCTCTGTTGTTCGTTCAGGCGCTTCTTCTCGCTGAATTGTTGGACGATGGATCCTGCGACGGGGCCAGCTACCGACAACGAGACCGGCAGGACCCGGAGTCACAACAACTGGATGGCAGCGGCGGGATGCCGATAACCCCGAAAGCGACCACTGGACGGAGTGAGCCCGAAGTTCAACAACGGGACGACAGGAGAAGGAGGACACGAGTTCATCGACTTCCAGAGGGAATCGAACGGCACTTCTGAGAGGCACGACGCCGGAGACATGACTGCGAACTGGGTGAGTGCCGGCTTTCTCTGTTAAATTGTACCAGGCATTTACTCTATGTGTTAAGTAAAAGCTGGTAGAGAGGGGCTGTCTTGGTCATTAGGTTAACAAGTAACTTGCGTCAGGCAGAAATTGTGTGATAGCTTGGTTAAGCTCTTTCTGTCAGTGGCGTCAAGGTTAACAGTGACAGGGCAGGATTCCGTGTAAGAGCTTTTGAAGCTTTATTTGTAGACTAAGTCAACGGAAAACTTGAGGCAAGGCAGGTAGCTAGAGCTGTCGTTGCCGTCAAGGTTAATTAGTTGCAGGACAGGAATCTTTGTGGAACAGAGACAGCGGTACTGGAGGCAGCCATGAATCTGAAATCCCTGCGAAAGTCCATGTTGTTGCTTCTCGCAAGGGAGTTGAATCTGGAGGTGTCGGACTCTCAAAGAAAGCCAGAGCTGATAGAGGCGATTCTCGCATTGGGGGCGGAGGATGACGAGCTGTCAGAATGTGTCGAGGAGATTCAGGAGAGGCAAGCGGCAGAGGCCGAAAGAAAGGCGGCCGCGGCCGAGGCCGAAAGGAAAGCGGCAGAAGTCGAGGCAGATAAGATGCGAAAGCGCGAGCTTGAAATGAAGCGCCTCGAGCTAGAGATTAGCCATAATATTAGAACAGGAGGCAGTGAGGCATCCGGTACCGCAGAGCGCGTCAGGTTCAAAATGACGGACCTAATGAGATCGTACAAGCTAGGGGAGGACATTTGGCTGTTTCTCGTCAACTTTGAGAGAACTTGTGAAAGACAATGTTTCAGCCAGGATACGTGGCCTCAACGCTTGTTGTCCCTACTTCCGGGGGAGGCTTCAGAAGTAATCGCGCGCCTCACGAAAGAGGAGGCTGACGAGTACAGTGAGGTAAAGTCGAGCCTTCTCAAGAAATACAGGTTGTCAGCGGAAGGTTTCAGACAAAAATTTCGCAACGCCGTAAAAGAGAACAATGATTCATACCCGGAGTTTGCTTACAAGTTAATGGCCAACATGGGGGAGTGGCTCAAAGAGGCAAAGGCGTATGGGAATCATGACAAGGTGCTCGAGTGTATCGGTCTGGAACAATTCTATCAAAGCTTACCAGAAAAGGTGAGGTTCTGGGTGCAGGATAGAGCGGACGTGAACACCGTAACGAAAGCCGCAGAGCTCGCTGAAGAATTCGTTATGCGCCGCGCCCTCGGGGCAAGCAGCGTGCCAAAAAAGGGAAAAATTCCTACGACCGAATAAGGCGCCGTTTAGAAAACAACCGACAAGTCTCGCACAAAAGGGTGAGGAAAACAAGGCATCTAACCATGAGGCGTCGGCAGAGGCAAGCAAAAGGAAATTTGAGGCAAAAAAACCGGTGGCTTGTTTCAATTGCCACGAAACAGGGCACTTCGCAAAACATTGTCCGAAAGTAAAGGTGGCCTTTTTATCTATAAATGAAGCCGACGAGAACATGAAGTTGTTAGAGCCCTATATGTACGACCTTACCGTGAACGGCAAGCAGTGTCGGGTTCTTAGAGACTCCGCAGCCACTATGGACGTAGTTCATCCGTCTTTTGTTCAGTCCGGACAGTATTCAGGAGACTGTGCCTGGATTAGACAAGCCGTAGAAGCAAACAGTCAGTGCCTCCCCGTAGCTAAAGTTGTCCTTAAAGGCGCATTTGGTACGTTGGAAACGGAAGCCGCGGTATCGCCATATCTACCCCCTCAGTATCCTTACTTATTTTCAAATAAGTCAGATAAAATGCTGAAGGAGAAAGGTCTAACGTTGGGAGAAGGCATAGTGCAGGCACTGACTAGATCGAAGGCACGTGCGCTGGCTGCAAGAGCAACATTCACTGAGGCAAACAAGCCTCAAATCGACAACGGGCCTGGTTTCGAGTTGGACACCACGGTAACAAATCGACTTGTGCGAGAACAGGCTGCAGAAGCCGTAGTCGCGGAAGCAACCATTCCTAAAGGCGACGATGAACCTCCTCCCGAATTGGAAGGGGTCAATTACGCCTCGTTGACCGAGCAAATAGAAAATGCCGTTGCTCCCAAGCCGATTCCTGGTAGTACAGAGGATAGCACAGAGGGTGACACATTCCAGGTACTAGGAAATACAAAAGAGTTGTGTGTCATGCCAACTTCGGATAATTTCAGTCGGCTGCTGCAGGTGAGTCCCGCTTCATTAATAACCGAACAAAAGGGGGACCCGACGCTTAAGCAATTCCAGGACAGTTCGAAAGAGGGAATCGCCAAACGAAATGTGAGATTCCAAGAGAGGAGCGGCATACTCTATCGAAAATATCTAGATAGGCGAGGAGTAGAATTTGACCAGGTAGTCGTACCTCAGGCGTATCGTCAGGATTTGCTTAGTTTGGTGCATGGAGAATCATGGTCAGGCCACTTAGGCGTAAAGAAGACGAAAAATCGTCTTTTACAGGAATACTACTGGCCTGGATGCTTTGAAGATGTAGAGAGGTTTGTAAAATCTTGCGATGTGTGTCAGCGAGTGGGTAAGCCGGGAGATAAGGCGAAATTTCCCATGAAGCTGGTACCCATAATCACTGAGCCCTTTCGTCGGTTGGTAATTGACACAGTAGGTCCTTTGCCCACGACAACTTCAGGCTATCGTCACATCCTGACCTTAATCTGCCCAGCTACTAAATTTCCAGAGGTGGTCCCGCTAAAAGAGCTAAATTCCGTCGAAGTAGTGAACGCACTTCTGTCCGTGTTTGCCCAGGTAGGCTTTCCTGCCGAGATACAATATGACCAGGGCACCATTTTCACGAGTGCCTTAACGACAACCTTTCTAGAGCGGTGTGGCGTGAAATTATTGCATAGTTCAGTCTACCATCCGCAGTCGAACTCGATAGAAAAGCTTCACTCCGTGATGGAGCGAGTGTTAAGAGCCAACCTGTGCTTAGTTCACCGGACTACTCTAGGCCTTTCATAGTCCAATGCGACGCTAGTGATAGAGGCATGGGGGCAGTTCTTAGTCAAAGGGATGAGGGGGATCAAGAGCATCCCGTCTTATATGTTAGCCGGAAACTCACCCTTCGCGAGCAGGTTTACAGCGCTAGCGAAAAGGAATGTGCGTGCTTGGTTTGGGCAGTCCAGAAACTGGCTTGTTATATTGCCGGAAGCAAGTTCATTGTGGAAATGGACCACTCTCCTCTCACCTGGCAACAGACCATGTCCTCTAAGAACGGCCGCCTGCTGCGTTGGAGCCTCGTTTTGCAACAATATACGTTTGAAATACGCTGCAAAAAGGGTGTACTCCAGGGCAACGCTGATGGCTTAAGTCGATGCCCCTGACGCGAGAGGATGTCTCGAGAACTCTGGCATTTTTTTTCCTGACCTAGACAAGAGCTAGTGATTGTTTTTTTTACTCTTTTAGGTGTACTTGTTTGAAAACGTTGAAGACACGGCTATCCAGGGTTTCGGGTTCGGTGTGCTTCCAGTGTTGTTGTTTTGTGTCACCTTAAAGTGTGAGTAACATTTTGAATAAATTGTGTATTTCCTTTAATATCAGTTAAAGGAGAAAATTGCCTGGTGGAGTTTGGCGGAATTGTCCGGCGCTCACCGGCTGAGTAGTTGTGTTTTCATGTGCGTATGTGATGTCTGTTGAGCCCTCAATGAAGCAGGTGTTGCCCTCTACTTCATCAAAGACAGTCGTCACCAAACCTACTGCCGGCGCTGATCTCTCCGGACAGTGGCTGCAAACCTCAGCCCATCGAGATCTTCACCCCCCCGCGCGAGAGACTGTTACGACCGGCCCTGGGGAGCCAAGCAGCGAGAGTTTGGGGGAGAACCGGTTCTTGACCTGACGGTGTCGTCCACCCCCACCTCCCCATTCGGGTTCCTCCTCGCCGGGAGAGCTACGGGGTCTGCTGTGCGTTCGTGACCATTTTTGGTAACATTTTGGGGCGCCGGGACCATATATGGACCTCGTGTTGGGATGTGGCACTCCTTGTGTTGTGAGAGGTGTTTTCCCCTCCCTCGTGGCCGAGGTGCCGGCGACACCGTATTGGCTGACGATGCGGACAAGGCGCCCAGTGTCAACAACGTGGCGCTATAAAATGCCGAAGACGTTTTGTATCGCACGCACTCTTCTCTCTTTGGATCAGTTGACCACTTCTCCGCATGTAAATAAATCTCTGTTGTTCGTTCGGGCGCTTCTTCTCGCTGAATTGTTGGACGATGGATCCTGCGACGGGGCCAGCTACCGACAACGAGACCGGCAGGACCCGGAGTCACAACAGCATTTAAAACCCTTCTGATAGCTGCAGTAGCTCACGGTGTGAGTGTAACCAGGGAAAGGGGTGAGGCCGATATTATAGAGTTTCTTAATATACACTAGAGGGAACTCTGGCGCTAGTGTCTAAGGAGCTGCAACACACGGCGAGCATGGGAATGATGGGTAGTACACACGTTTGTCTAATTTTCGTACTTCTGGCCTGCTTCTGGCTCTGTCTGTGTTCGTGTGGCTTGGAGCTGTCTTCCACGAAAACACAAATTAGCAAATGCTCACCGTTTGCGCTTCACAACCTTATTCTTTTAGGCTTACCATTTCGAATCAAGGCACAAGTTGAAAAGGGTTCGTTTTTTCTTTCAAAACAAAACCGTAACCAGCAATAAACGAAGCCGCAAGTACGATTCGTTACCCGCAAGTACGAAGACTAGGCAAATGTGTGTACTACCCATCATTCCCATGGTAGTTGAATGATCGCAGTGCCAGAGTGCCCTCTAGTTAATTTTGGGGAACTCTATGGCCGATGGAGAGACGCTGCTCTCGTCGAAGCGAGTGGACGCGCGTCGTGTCGGCTCAGGTTTCAACGAATGTTTTGCAGTGGAAGTCACCTAAAAGCCCACAAGACTTTGGTACCCGCGTATTCAGCTTGTCATCAGGAATCGCCCGGCACGAAGTTCCAGGTGGGGACTTGAATTTTGACACCTTTACCGACGCATTTTTGTCAACCACGCTGGCGAGAGAGATAGGCCTAACGCCTGCCAAGCCACCGGCAGCGCAGCTGCCAGAGACGCTGCTGCCTAGGCCGGCCTAGCTTTGCGGGCACCAAGAAACGCCGGTCGGCGCGTTTGACGCGTCCAACTTTTTGAGAAGAAATGAAGGTCACTGTGGAGAGAGAACCCATTTCTCGTGAAGAATTCGAAGAAAGTACAGGATGGAGTACCGTAGAATCAAATAAGTCGACCCGCGGGCAATCACTAGAACCCAGTGCGGATTCTCAACGAGGGAATAACAGCAGGAAACGGCGTGAGCAATGCCTGAGTCAAATAACAAGATTAAGCCGGATGCCTCCACTGCCCCGAGGTGACTACAAGATCATCACCCGACCCAAAGGCGGCCTTCGACTCACCGATCATGGAGCCGCCCGACTGGCGACTAGCATTTACCACGCCGCTGAAATTCCGAGAGACGCCCAAGATGAGGACACAATATGCCCAAATTTCCAGCAAATATCATCGTTTTGAGCACACCCATCGAGGCGCATGCTTATAGATACCAGAAAATCTCTCGCATTGTGGTCGGCAACAAGACGTACGATACCAGCCCATATGAAGCAGCACCAGACGGTACGTCAAAAGGCGTGATACGTGATATCCCGTTGGAAGATACTGCCCGAGATATTACAGCTAATGTGATTACAACAAAGAACCCTACAGCCATCGCTGCAAAACGCCTCGGCAACACAACGACGGTGATCGTACTGTTCGCTGGTCTTTGCGTGCCAACATACGTTCGATACGGTGGGGTGATGTTGAAGTGCTCCCTTTACCGCAAACAGATAGAGACGTGTTACCAATGCGGTCGCCTGGGGCACCACGCAGATGTATGCCCAAACCCGAAAGACCACGTGTGCCGTGGCTGTGATACGACCAACCCCCCGCAAGATCACCAATGCCAGCCCACTTGTCAACTATGCGGCGGCGACCACCAGACGGCCGAGAAGGCGTGCAGGGCACGTTACAAGACGCCGTACCTCGTGAAACGCCGGCGATGGGAGCGACAACAACAACAATATGAAGACTACCCGACGAAGCCAACGCCTGTCGACAACAGCCTCGAGCAGCGGGACACTACCCCTACCCGGAAGCCCGGAAAGAAAGCCTGGTCGAGATCTCGGTCGCGGTCTCGGTCGCGGTCTCGCCCCCAGCCCCGCTCCCAGCCCCGCTCCCGGCCCCGCTCCCGGCCCCGCTCCCGGCGCCGCTCTCGGTCGCTGTCAACATCTCGGAGCCGTACACCTGGACCTGGCGCAACCTTCAAGGTGGGCTGGGTAGACGTAGTCAAGGGGGCGCGCTCGGGGTCTGAGGAGACCGCTTCTCAAGGCAAACTTGATAAATTCGAGGCTGAAATAGCACAGCTAAAGCAGATGTTAGCACAATGTAACCAGAAAATGACAGCTTTAGGAGAGGAAAACAGGACCCTCAAGGAGGAGTTACACCACTATAAAAAAACAAAACATGCTCCACCAGTAGTACCACCACTCTCAGGTGTTACACCCAGTGAAAAAATGGAGGAAGGTACAACACCACCACCTCCCAAGCGCTGAGCCGAAACCCAGGCCAATGAATACAAACCCGCACGCGTGACGCCAGAGAATAAAGTACTGAAGGAAGCTCAGCAATCAGTCAAAGAATTAAATGAGTGGATGAGCAACGCATCCCGACTGATCTCAGCCCTTACTGACCGCGTAGAGACTATAGCTAAAATTACCCAGCAACAAAACGAACACCTGCAACAGCGACTCATCGCTGTGGAGGCTAGAATCAACCCTCTGCCACCTAGCGGACTGGACCCCACAGCGAATGTAAAGCAACCTTCCTCGTCGGCATTCAGTGTGATACAGCCGGTGACATTCCTACCCCCTGCATCTCATCATAGCTAGAAATCACGCCTACACAATTTGGCAATGGAATTGTAGAAGCTACGCGAATAAGCAAGCAAATCTTCACCAATACCTTAAGGGGAAAGTTAAGCCCGATATCATTTTATTGCAGGAGACACATTGTCTCGCTAAATTGGCAGGCTACCGCTCGATCGGACATGCCAACGGGGAGACGACTGTCCTTACCACACTAGTTAGACGAAACCTTACGTTCACGCAACACGACACGGAAATTACCAATATAGACAATATATTTATTGAACTCGTTCCGCAACGCAAGACACAGGAAAGTCTTTTTATACTAAACATATACAGCAACCCTAAACAAAAGAAGCACAGATTTCTCACACTCTTTAAACGCGCCCTCAACATCGCTGGCCAAAATCCCATCTTAATAGCGGGGGACTTCAACGCACCACACACTGCCTGGGGATACTCTTATGTGTTTCCTAAAGGTAGGGCCCTCTGGTTTGACTCGCCGCAAGAGGGATTAACTCTCATCACCAACCCTAGCACACCCACACGTGCGGGCACTAGCTCCAGTAAAGACACAACGCTTGATCTGACGTTCACGAGAAACACATCAGCAGCCACCTGAAAAAATACCTTAGAGGACCTGGGTAGCGACCACTACATCATCGAGGTACATGTTCAAGGTGGCCCACGTAAATCCACGGGAAAAGAGCTAAAGTTGGTAGACTGGATCCAGTTCCGCAAATCACGTGAGAACCAGGTTTAACCCATCAGCGACATAGAGGACTGGATACACACGCTTCAACAGGATATTAATAATGCCACCCGAATCGTACCTCCCGAGGCACACCTCGAAGAGATCGATAGCCAGCTCCTCCACATGTGGGAGGCAAAGCAATCGCTCCAAAAGAAGTGGAAGACACAGAAACACAACAGAAACCTTAAATAACGCATAGCACTCCTCAATACAGAAATAGAGATGTATGCAACACAGCTAAGCCAGCAACACTGGGATGAAACCTGCGATGCGATGGTCAGGCAGCTAAGTCTTAGTAAAACTTGGCATTTTCTATGGTTCCTGCTCGACCCAGAAGACAGCGAAACCGCCCAACGACAAACCATCGACAAACTAATACATGCTTACAAGGGCACCGACGAGGAGTTTCTTAGGGAGGTAGAGCTCAAATATATCTCTCAGGCTCCTACTCAGCAGCATCCATATTATACGGGCCAGATCAACACTACTCTAGACGAAGAATTCACCGAAGCAGATATCCGTGCCGCCCTACAAAATCTTAACACATAATCTGCACCAGGTCCGGATAACATCACGAATAGGATGATACGCAATTTGGACGATGAGTCGATCACGCATATCACAGACTATATTAATAACTGCTGGAACATTGGAATCTTGCCCCGGCATTGGAAAACGGCCAAGGTGATTCTGATTCCGAAACCAGGCAAACCACTGAATACTGACAATCTTAGGCCCATCTCCTTAACATCTTGCATAGGCAAATTGATGGAACACGCTTTCCTGGCTATACTCACAAATTACCTCGAAGACAATGATTTTTTCCCACACACCATGATTGGCTTCCGCAGGCATCTTTCAACGCAGGATGCCATGTTGCAGCTTAAGCATGACATCATAGACAGTACGGGACGCTCCACTAAGGGCATACTTGGTCTTGATCTGAAGAAGGCTTTTGACTCTGTCACGCATAGCACCAGTCTAAATCAGGTCAATACCCTAAACTTGGGGCTTCGCACGTACAACTATATTAAGGCCTTTCTTACGGGCAGAACAGCCACGATCGCTGTGGGAGCACTAAGGTCGTCCGAAATAACCACAGGAAGTGCGGGCACCCCGCAGGGTTCCGTGATATCTCCCACGTTGTTTAACCTCACCCTCATTGGTCTTCCTTCAAAACTTCAAACCATCCAAGGACTTCATCACACCATTTACGCCGACGACATCAACCTCTGGGTATGCGACGGCAGTGACGGTTCCATTGAACAGAGATTACAGGAGAGGATCGACACAGTCGAACGGTATTTACAAGGAACTGGACTATCCTGCTTGGCGGAGAAATCTTAGCTACTGCTATATCGCCCTACACTTAGAGGTCGGCCACCCAAACAACATCCCCAAGCGCAGGCACACGCTGATATAAAACTCACTACAAGCGATGGTCACGCCATACCAACCGTGGACAAAATCGGAGTGCTAGGTTTGATCATAGAAAGTAAGGGTACCAACGGAGAGACAGTTCGCAACATTGAAGCCAGAGTGTCTAACACGATGCGCCTCATTAGGCGCATTACCAATAAACACAAAGGCATGAAAGAGGCCAGCATCATCCGTTTGATTCAATCATTTGTTCTAAGTCACATCACCTATACGGCGGCGTACCACTGATGGTTCACCGCGGAAAAGTCGAAACTCAACAGCCTAATTAGGAAAATTTACAAACAAGCGCTAGGTTTGCCTCAAAACGCCAGAACCAAACTACTCCTTCAACTTGGTTAACACAATACCCTTGAGGAACTTATTGGGGCGCAACAAATCTCTCAATTCGGGCGATGAGCCAAGACTAAGCCAGGCCGCCAGATTCTATGTAATCTCGGTATGTCTTACCACACTCAACACGGAGACAAACACGACATACCACGCACTATCCGTGCTAAGCTAACAGTACCACCCATACCAAGAAACATGCACCGTGAACAAAACAAGGGCAGACGTGTCAGTAGAGCCAGGACCATGTCAAAGATGTTTGGGCGCAACCATGAGGCAGTCTTTGTCGACGCAGCACGCTACCAGGAACGTCACCACTTCGTGGCTGCTGTCGTAGACCACACACAACAATGCAAAAGCAGCACGTCAATCATTACACGGAACGTAGAAACGGCAGAGGAAGTGGCTATTGCGATGGCCATAGCCCACACTAATGCCTCATGCATAATCAGCGACTCACAGACAGCCGTTCGAAACTACGCCAGCGGCAGAATCTCCCCCGAGGCATTGCGGATTCTTAATACAGGCGAAATTCACGAGGCGGACAAATACGTACACATCTTGTTGTTCCCTGCCCACACACCACTAGGTAACGCGGAGGCCAATTCGAATGAAGTGGCGCACAACGTGGCTCGACGTCTTACGTTCCGAGTCACGTCAGACGAAGCGGCCACCCAAACGGACCTTTCTGCGCCGGTGTGAGAATGGGACGATCGGCTCACTACATTTAATGCCATAATTCAACACTATCGACTGCAAAAGCGGGGGTACCCTCCGCCTCACTCCTAGCTAAATCGGGCCCAGTTCGTTCAGTGGCGACAGCTACTAACACGCACATACACGAACTCTGTCATCATGCACCACACATATCCTGACGTCTATAGTTCTAATCTATGCCACTACTGTACCACCAGAGCCACTCTCGACCATATCCTATGGGAATGTCCAGCATTAGTCAGAAATTCTGGGGTCGCGGCCTCCAATGAAGACCTTCGGGCGCGTTGGCGGACTGCGCTGCTCAGTTCGGGCCTAGACAAACAACTTTGGGCGATCCAGCAGGCCAAGGAAGCTGCCGGGAGACACGGTCTTTCCGTTGGCCCCTAGGTGGGAGCCCATCCCAGCAATCTGCCGGAAATTAATAAAGTCTATCTATCTCTCTCTCTCTCTCTCTATGGCCGATACTGAAGATCGTCGCTGATTCGCCACATGACTTGATCTATGGTCGGCTACTTGCGACATGATTTTTAACGACACAAAGGCGTGTCGTGTGTTCTCTGCAGCCCACAAAGTTCTTTGCGGGGATGGGAACGCTGTTATAACCAGGTGAGTCAGGCGAGTGTCGCAGGGCTGTTTGGGTATGGATGAATGCTGTGAGTGAGGCGGATGTTTCGGCTAAGATCGTCGCTCACAGTGTGTTAAGGCATCGCCAAAATGTCCCTTCATCTACTTGAAATTTACCGAACGGTTTCTGATTCATTACGTACTTCACGGCCAGGATGCATTACTTGACCTATAACCACTCTCAGATGTCAACACCCGCCGGTTAAGATTACTGTGAGAGGAAAGTAGTAAATATAAAAGGCGCGTTTGTAAGGTTTCACGAGTGGAGCAATGCATAGCTTGCCCGGCATCTTTTATCGCGGACCGGGAGGTGGAAAGTTCCACTCTCGTTGACGAAGCATTTCTCGTTGCCATCTCATCGTGTTCATTTTCGACGTGATGGTCGTGACGGAAATATGTACTCGTGGACCCCGGCATAAAGCAATTTCGTCTTACAAAAGTTAATTCACAAAACGTTTGTCCTTGGCCAAGAAATGACTTTTGTTAAACGCGTGGGCAAGATGCAGTTACCGCTGATCACGTATGTGTACCTGAATGAAAATAATGCAGACAGCCACATGAGATCGCCGGAAACGAGTGCAAGACGAACTTACGTCGCACGTTACCAATGCGACCCCAACCCCTCGAAAAGGCTAAAGTCTGGGAGGAGTGCACGCAGGAGAACTTCCCCGGGCTGCACAAACCTTCCACCAGCGCCAGTAGCGCGCTACGAAGCAAACGTGGCCGAAGGATGTCTAGGCTCTATTCTACGCCCAGTCCTCGCACAAGGTCTCACTGACGCTCCGCTTAGAGCCTTAGCTGTGCTGATGCAACGCCATAAGGTTCCAAGAACACCTTAGGCTGCTTACCTGTTGAGACTACCTGCATTTAAAATCTAGAAAAAGTACCAGTGAAGCCCAAACGTGCGTTCACCAGTGGTTGCAGAAGTCGCAGCTGAAGTTGCTCGAAAAACACCCGCCGAAAGCTGACGTCGGCTCCAGGGAACGCGTTTCCGTTACTGCCTCGTTTACGCTGACGTGCGTACCACGCCGATTCTTCTACTAGCCGCTGTCGCCTATTCGGATCGGAAGGCTTTCAGACACTTAGCGCACAGTAGCTGCTTGCCCTTCACCACCTGGGCCTGTTCTTGAGCCCAGACTGCTGCATCGCCACGACGACCTTGAATTCTCTCACGCATCAAGTGTCGGTTCTGTTCATGGAAGTTGTGTGCTATTCGGTCGTTCGTATGATCTTTGCCCTCCCCACGCAAAAGTTGTCATGTGGATCTTCATCCGACGCCGAACTCTTCAAGTGCCCGTGAGCCCTACAAATGATGTTTTTTTTTACATTCCTCCTTTTCATGCCTACATGCTTTGTGGCTTTCTTTGGCTTATTGCAGCTGTGCCTTGCAATGCCCATAATGACCTCTTTACGGAACTCCATACGATAAACATAGAAGCAGGTTTAAGCTTGGTTTTGTTGATCAGATCTCGAACTGCGCGTCGGGACCCACTTCCCGAACTTATTTGCCGGTAACTTCACCGCAGTCATTGCCCGAGCGTGCTAGTGAACCGCTCCCAGAAGCCGAGACAACATTTTATCCACGGGAGTCGGCAACAATGGCTCGAATATGATTTACCCTTCCAGGTATGATTGTGCCATCTCACCTCATGCTCAGATTTGGGTGCACGTTAAAGAACCACAGGTGGTCGAAATTTCCGAAGCCCTCCACTACGGCGTCTCTCATAATCATATGGTGGTTTTGGGGCGTTAAACCCCACAAATCAATCAATCAATCATCTCACCTCATGTGTGACGTGCTAATAATTCAAAAGGTGAACAAAAAGAGCGAGGAGCAGCCTCGAATGGAGCCCAACGTGTCAAACACGTTGATGTCAGGCGAGAAGGTTCTCCAGAACCCGTGCGGCAGTGTTCCCTAGTCAGGAACCACGTGTGGATGTAAGCCAGAAAAAACGCTAAGAAACCACTTCACAGTGGTGCCCCCTCGAATGCCGTTCTGCCGATATTTTCGCGGGGTAACGCATCTGTCATTTTTTTCCTACACAGCACAAGTCGGTGGCCAAACGCATGTCTGAGTACGTTCATGACGTCTGTGCGTGGCCAAGACCGACCGCTACGAGTCAGCCAGTCTCGCCTGCCAGAGACGCTTCTCGCAGAGCTCCCATCCATGTTGCAATGTGATCGGGGCTGACCACTACAATGCAGGCAACCCCACCTACCTGAAGCACTGTCTGCAGCTCCACGCAGTCGCAGTCATGGCTGAGTGTGATCAGTGATGACTCACAGCAGCGGCGTCTGGTCTCCACACTCTAAACCAAAAAGGACTAAAATAGGGTATGACATTGGTCCTTAAGAGGACTAAATGGGCTCCCACACATCTTCAACAAATTTAGGACTAACTGTGGGAGTAACTGCAACGGTCCAACTGTTATCTCCAAGCACTTACACCACGTGGTTCATCCTCGTAGAATGCTTCACTGGTACTAACAGAGGAACCGTCTGAATGACAGCGCTTCTTTTGTTGGGTATACTTTATGGTAATCCCAGCTTCATCAGCATTGAGGAATAAAGTATACGGGGCACGCAACTCATATACAGGGTGTTTCAAGAAATGTGTCCAATTCTCTTTAATTAAAATAGAGAAAGTTATCTGCATGCTACTTGCGGATTTGCCTTCCTGTGGTAGAAGGCACCTTCTGATGGGTGCAAACACTAATTATGGCATTTTTGTAGAATTATCGCAATAATTTTTCACCAATGGTAATAGCCGGTCGGGTCAAATGGGCGCATTCAAGGCCTTCCTACGAATAGTCGATAGCCACTTTGAAATTTAAGAAAAGCGGCCTCTGGTAATCACTGCGCCGTGATGCACTCTGGCCAATTTAGCTGGTGAAACTGAAACTTACGCACCAAACAGCGCATCTGCGATTCACTTCGACAACACCCTCAATGATGGCTCTGTTTTCCTTGCATTGGAGGAGAAAAGTAAGCGAGCGTCAATAAGCGGTCTCAGAGCGAAGTGTCTAAATTGACGGTTGATAACAGCGAGTTGTGCGCTGGTGTGCGCTGCAAGTTTTGAGCTGCTTGCCGTTCCTAACGTGACTTCGCAATTTGTTGCTGTTGCGAAAAATTGCATAATAAACGCACAACTACGTCTGTAAAGACACGTTTACGTTTTATGTTTTGTCGATTCTTATATAAAGGGATCAGCCATGTTTTTGTTTTTCCTCCATGTTCAGTAGAGTTGCACATGAAGCGCTTGCAGATGAAACCCATAGCCAAAGACACAGGTTTGCCTATTGAATACATGGATGCAGTAATTCGGGTTATTTTATTTTCAACATATGGAATCTCTGTGACCTTATATTTAGTAGATGTGCGTGGGATCTCTTTAACTAGCTGATAGCTACGCCTTTCGTGTGTACTTCTGATCAGCTCTCCGTTTAGCCAAATAATTTCGTCAGTTTTCACTCTCATGTAAAGGGCACGACGAGAAGACTCAAAACACCCGAACAGTCTTCTCGTCTCTCTTTATCACGCCGTTTCTCTAATATTTAACCAGTACCACTTTACCTAATCATTTTAGCCCCGTCGCGGTGATCGACTGGCTAAAGCACGCAGCTGCTGACCCACAGGTTGCGGGTTCGAATCCCGGCTGCGGTGGCTGCATTTCCGAAGGAAGCGGAAATGTTTTATGCCCGTGTGCTCAGATTTGGGTGCAGGTTAAAGAACCTCAGGTGGTCGAAATTTCCGGAGTCCTCCACTATGACATCTCTCATAATCATATGGTGGTTTTGGGACCTTAAACCCCACATATCAATCAAATCAATCATTTACCTAATATTTAGTCCTGTTTTCGTTTTGTTCCTCTCAAGCCTCATAATTAACTTATTTCACATGGAGACATTTCTCAGCGAAGACAGGCAGTAAGCGTAAGCTTGGCACGTGTTTATGAGCAGTACAAAACAACCTTTATCTTTGTTTAACAGAGCAGCACTCAATCAGGCCGCTCGAGATATGAGCGTGCATGCTTAGCTCTTGTGACGACAGATTTTCATTTCTCAAAGTATCGAGCCCATAGTATTATCCCGTTACAGAACTTATACCTTTTTTCGGTCCAATAGTAAGTAAAAAGAAAAGAATGAAATAGCCAATGTTGTTGTTTTTCACAAACTTTCTGCGTGGTCATAATATTACATTAATCAGGCCAAATATTCTGACGTTTCTAGAGTCTTAGAAATATTTCTAGATTCTACAAGAAAGATGCGAATTCCCTGCAACAGACAGAGACTCCCTAGATCTAGAGAGAAATTCAAGAGGTAGCATCACTGAAGGTAGGGTGAATGATCCTCCCTCATGGGAGCAAATTCTGCATACCTCCTATGTATCTGCTCTCGGCAGTGCCGAATTACCAGTGGTGGTTGCCGGGCAGCCTACTAGAAACAAATCAAGAACAGAAAATGTCTTTCTGGACGTCACTCGTAACATCCAGAAGAAGGTGAAGAGGAGGACAAACGTGGAAGCCCCCCTTTCCCACTTCAATTGCAAGCGGAATGTGCTCGTGCCTTCTTTCAGGTCCGCTGGCCACTAGGGTGATGCGGCCATTCGTTAAACTCCTTTAATTTTTGTTTGTTTTATTTTGGTTGATATTTTCTGAAAAAGCGAAAGTTAAGCTGAATAACCTCCTAGTAAGACAAAACTCGATAGACATACACAAAATGAACCCTTTTATTGCACGTTTCGTATAAAAAAAACATGCGTACACATAGTGTGATAGTGTCAATATGTAAGAACAGCTTACACTTACAACTGACATACGGACATAATGAGCAAATGTTTAACCCAGAATATCCGAACCATTGCGAAAATAACTATCGTGAGTAGCACACGCTGTACTCTACTCAGTCACGTTTGCTACGACAACATAGTTTTCTCACACAATCTGTGTACGAAACGAGACTCAAGTTCAGAGCCACGGAGGGGCATGTAGCAATTAGAATGTTTTCGAGAAGAAATGTCTACTGGAAACACTGTTTCGGCAAAATAGCTTTTTTTTCGTTAGGGCAACAGTGTTGCCTTGACAAAGAAAATCTTGCTTGTCAGAGCGTTGGCTGCACGACATCCTCTGCAATAATATCACGTGTATTTGAGTGGCACTATTAGAAGTAGAGACTCACAAATTTCGAAACCACTGCTACAAAATTTTAGGAGTACGAAGCAACCTATAATTACTTGACATCTTTCAAACTGCACGCCTGAAGTAAAAGAGACTAAAGTATGTAGCCAAGCCAACTCATATTCAGGCATTTCAATAAACGCACTTTCCTGACAGGAGCTTGGCTGCCGTCTTCACCTAATCAGTCGAGCGACACTGCACTTCTGTCAGTCCAGTCAGACTTGCAGTATATGTACTCGTGCAAAATTAATACCTACTCAGATAATAGGTCCAAGCTTTCGTGCTCGCCTGTTGCCTTTAGGAAACACTGAAGTACCTTCGTGTAACTAGAAACCCCTGGTTAGCACTCCGCAGAGCCGTGCAAAACATGTGTTCCTCGATTAAGCCATCTTCGACAAACGCATGGTTGACTTTCGAGCGTAGCGAACTACGGCTTCCGTTCTCTGCCCACCACAACTTGCTGTCTTTATCTTTCCCGTGGTTGACACGCCAACCGAGAAAGATAACTGAGCACGATCCAACTTCTATTATCAATGAGTGAGGGGCGAGAAGGAGTGGAGGCAAGTGCTACGAACGCAGGTCAATCAGTTCCTGTGCTTCGCCTCACTTAATATGGACAATATAATCAATAAGAAAAACATACAAACAAAGAAAAGCTTTGTACCAAGGTATTGAATTTGTTTTTTTGTGAAGACTTGTTAAAGTCAATAAATTCGAGCATTCACAGCCACCTCACTCCATTCAACCGGATCTTAGGACGCCCGTATACCACTACGACCACGCATGTCCCTTGAAACCAAACTAACGCTGAGTTCCGGGGCCTGCCTCCCCGGCCCGCACATGTCTTGGCGCCGCCGACTCTTGATGCCATGAAAACACGCCCTGCGCCCACATAAATAAATATACTTTCGTGGAAAGTTGCCACTCAAGCCTTTTCGCAGCCGAGCAAGGAAGAATCTGACCAACCACTAGATGGCGTACTCATGCTCGCTTTTACTTGTTAGTCAACAGATGTATACTAGCCGTCTCAAGGGGATCATAACGACCCAAGTTTGGCATCTCATGTTTATCATGTTTGCACCAGTGTCATACCTCCGCCATTCTTTCTCGTCCCGCAATACCAAATTTGGTATAAGTGAAGCTAGCGAAACGTCCGCGAGCGCATCATGAGCGGGGCATGTAGTCATGTTGTTACATGACACGCGTCATGATTTTTACGTTAGGGTCTGTCGCTTCGGTTCGCCAAGCAATCATGTCATGCCATACCAGTTTTGCAACATGTCATTAGAACGAAACCACCGAAAGAGCTGCAAGACCATGATATGTAAATCATGACATTCATGGCATACATGTCAAGATTTTCATGTTATGACAAGGCAAGTATGTTCTTCATACAGTCATGTTAAGCCATACAAAGTTTGGTATTGATACCATTATCGAAACGACCAGGAGAGCTAAAGGTCGCAGGCGGATAGATAGATAGTTAGATAGATAGATAAATAGATAGATAGATAGATAGATAGATAGATAGATAGATAGATAGATAGATAGATAGATAGATAGATAGATAGATAGATAGATAGATAGATAGATAGATAGATAGATAGATAGATAGATAGATAGATAGATACGCTCAAAGTCACCGAAGTTCGCTACAAAATGCTTCACATTTAAAATATATTTGCGTTTAGAAGCGGCGCGGTGATGCGAAAGGGGAATGTCAGGCCAACGCCGGTGTGGAGTGTCCGGAGGGGGCCTAACCAACGCTCAGCCTAACGACGCCCGCTGCCTTGTCATGTACTCACGAACGGAAGCGTGGGCGGACAGAAAGACGGACGCACGGATGGACACACGAAGACTCACGGATGGACAGAAGCACGGAATCACGGATGGACGCATGGATGCTTCCACGCACTCATCATTATTCGCTCATGGATACGCCATGATTTTCCGTCTATTTTTGTAACGCTCGTGTGGCGGTTCATGGTCACCACTGTTTTCGTTTTCGACATTCGTGAGCGCACCAGGAAAATTGAAAGCTTCTGGTAATTACATTTGCCGTTTGACGTATAGTTTCTGCGCATTGTGGTATATATGAACTTTCTGTTCTATGTGTACTTCGCGTGGCGAATTCCACATAAATGAGGAGGTTCGAAAATATAGTTAGCGCCTTTTTGTTACGGTGCATTTTTTTCCGCAATCGTTGCGTCAGCAACATGGGTTCGTGAACGCTAATCGTCCATCATTTTCATATTAAAGCCGATACAAATATGCGCTTGTCTTATGACCCCGTTAGTCCAAATCGTTCGGTTGTGTATCGGCCATGTTTTGCACAGGAGCAATCGTCGGAAGATGTCCTTTTCGCATAGGCACGGTGCCGTTTAGAGCGCGGATATTCGCGACTCCGGTAATTTACATTATAATTGGTGTGTGCTTACTAATTCGACGTGGATTGCTAAAATCAGAAACTTCATAGTGCCAGTCCTGTTCCAACAAAGTACTTACTTTGAAATAAATCAGTGTTCTGGTCCCCATACCATTAGCGCAATTGAATCTTCCCGCCTCCTAGAGCTCTCCTCTGATGAAGAATTCACTATGTCCGACAATATTGCGTTCTGCTTTGCTGCGGAGCACAACCAGGGGTAAACTAAACTTGCGTGGTTGTCAAGTGTGTTCGTCAAGCTCTGTTTTCCACAAATCAAACTGCAATGAGCATGTGCTTTCTTTCTCGCCGCGGTGCTCTAGTGGCTATGGTACCCAGCTGCTGACCCGCAGGTCGCGGGAGTGAATCCCGGCTGCGGCGGCTGTATTTTTGACAGAGGCGAAAACGCTGTCTCACATGTGCTCAGGTTTAGGTGCATGTTGAGGAACCCTAGATGGTCAACATTTCCAGAGCCCTTCACTACAACGTCCCTCATGTTGATAAGGTGGTTTTGTGACGTTAAACCTTACAAATAAAGTCAAATCATGTTGTCTTTTATTCCGTCTTGCGATACCCTGCAATGTTCTTTTTTTATCACCGATAGTTCGAAGTCCTGCTGCGCAAGACTGTCCTGATAAGGGCGCAACTCGTGTTCTTCATTATATTTAATTTCTGAATCACTAAACCTCCTGCTGTGCATGTTACTGACCTTCTAGACCAACGGTCTCGTACACGTGGTAAAGGCAGTTTTCACCAGTGGCCTGTCCTGCACATGAGTTCTTTTGTACCATATTTTTCATGAGCCACACCATAGAGTTTCTCACAAATACCTAGAAGGAAGTGTGGCGACACCGACTATGCAAATTTCATAAGGAGCATTGTTGGAGTGCTGGGAATGACGGCATATGTATCTGCGAAGCTTGTGTTGGCTGGTGTTGACCGAGGCTTCAGCTCAAAAGCGAACACGACTGCCTAAATAAAGCTTTTCTAAAACGAAACGTTTATAAGCGGATCTCATTCACGCGTATTATATTCTAAAATAAAAGTCCACCCACCATGACGGCACAACCAAACGGCGAAGAAAAAAAAAAGACAACACAAGCGGGACGGAAAGAACGCTTGCTTTGTCGTCTGCCTGCCATGTTTCGCGGCCGTTGGTTACTTCTTACGCTTCGTTAAGTTGTACATATGCGTAGAAGGTTCTAGTGTTGATTGCAATACGTTTCTGTGCAATGACAAAAATAAATAGCTTATTACGTGCTCTTTTAGTAAGAAATAATCAATGTAACGTAAGGCCAGGCGCTTCTTCGAGGTATACAAATCCTTGGCAAGTTTGAAGCTCATGTATCCCGCCATTCCCCTGCATTCAGCAGCTCACTAGCCCCAGATTTCCATCTAGGTATGATTGTGAGAAACTCTATGAGCCACACTATATCCGACCACTATTTGTCGAAATATAACTGTGCAACAAAAACTGTACTGGTAGACAAAGAAAGATGGAAGAGACAAACCGGACATGTGTGCATCTTTTTCTTTTATTTTTTTATGTCCCGTCCTGCTGCCCAGTTAGGCAGAAAGCGATCCCGTACGAGCTCGTCAAACTTTCAATGCAAAAAACTGTACATTTTTTAATCACTACCCAGCTTTTACTTTTCCTAGAGATCGCTATCAATATGTCTCGCAAGTCCAGATGTCCAATCATATGCGTCCACTTTCAGAAGTGACCCTTATATGAGATACAGAAAAATGCCTTCCTTAGAGTGATAACGTGTCCCCGCCCTTCATCCTTTTGTTGTATCCAGAGTGACCGTTCCGGACTTAGCAGGGCTGGATTTCGTGAGCGCGACCAACTAGCTAAAGTATGTTTGATGCCGTTGCTTTCGGCGTTCTGAACCGATGACCATTCATTGTGGTTTATACTGTGCTTTTAGTGTACCTTCAATTATTCTTTCATTCGCCACGGTGGATCAGCGGCTTCGGTGGTTCACTGCTGATCCCATGATCGTGGGATTGATACCGGCCGTGGTGGTGGTGTTTCGGTGGAGGCGAATTGGTTGAGGACAGCGTGCTGTGTGATGTCTGTGCACGCTAAAGAACACCAGCCGGTCAAAATTTTTGGAGCTCTCCCCTATATGGCATCACTCATACTCATATGGTGATTTTGGGACGCTAAACCCCTGCTTATCTTATAATAATAATAATAATAATAATAATAATAATAATAATAATAATAATAATAATAATAATAATAATAATAATAATAATAATAATAATAATAATAATAATAATAATTATTATTATTATTATTATTATTATTATTATTATTATTATTATTATTATTATTATTATTATTCTCTGACGGGAGCGGAACAAATCTTGTGCTATTTTCTTACCCCGGTTACCTCCCTTCTTTCATAGCATGAGTGAAAAACGACATGCGCTTGACCTGAACCCACGGTGAGCCCCCATTCAGAGCCTTTTTTGTTGTTTAAAATAGTGCTGACTTCAACATGGTCAGTTAAAAACCTACGTAAACTACAATCCCAACAACTTCAATGAGCAGCATTTACGAGGATTCAGAGAGACAGATGATGACCATCAGGTGCGGAGAGCGTTTCTCCCAGACCCCATGGCCACACTCTGCAGGAAAGCAAAGACACTTCTTCTTTGAGCAATTATTTTATTGAGGTTAGCATCGCGTGCGGCCGCTCACTGCCCCGCAGTGCTGCAACCCGGCATCGGAGTTTGGCGTGGCGCTGCCATGGCCGTGATGCATCACACAAAGCAAGGGGGGAATAAGAAACATACACATCAAGAAATAAAAACAAAATGTAGAAGACAGTGCGTTCTTTCCCTCTCTGCTCCAGCTGGGAGCTCGTCTTGAGCTCGACACAAACACACCCACGTGGCAACCTCGGCAAATATCCTCTCGGTAACCATGGCTCTGAGTTGAGAGCCACATGCGATTCACCACCGGCATCTAATAGCGCCCAACATAATTATAGCACAGGCATAGCTCAGCTCAGTACTTTATACTGAGCTTGAATATGGCTGTATGCGAAGCCAAGCCGGATTAACACCTCCGCAACGCTGCCTTTTCATGAATCTAGTATTACAAAACACTTTTGTTAAATCAGATATTATCATGTTTTTACAAGCTCAGCAATCAGTTTTGAAGGCAAAGTGCCCAAAACATGCTGGGCTGGCCATGTTCAAAATTTAGCGCTTATCTTCTGGTCATATCCGATGTGAAGGTCAGCCTCAAATTACCGCTGAAGTTACAACAAAATATACCTAGTTTTTGATGGTAAATGGAGCATAGTAGTTAACATAATGAGCATTACTATTCCTGCACCATACATATTGCGAATGAAGTTCTAAGGACAGCCCACATACGAGCAGACACACACAGACACACATACTCAAAAAAAAAAAACGAATGTCAACGTCGTGGTGCTATGACAACGAAGTGGTGAAATTCGCTGAAGCTCTGTGCAGCATAATTTCTAGCTCTAAGCTATGTCTGACTGTTATGACAGTTTTTGGAGCCCAACTACGGTGGAGTTGTTTCACAGGCTTTATACTATACACAACGAAGAAGCAGAAATTATATTACCACTTTGTAAGAGCTCACTTCAGCTATACGTTTCCACTAACTGAAGGACACTTCCTGGAACACATGCACCAGCAATGAGGCATCTGAAGGCCTCGGTAACACGGCAATATTACCGCGGCATGGTACTCACGCACAGACCTAATAAAGTTGTTTACTGTAATAAGAATGCTTATTACTACTTGAGGGAAATATCTAAGCCATGAAACGCACAAGGTAGTGTTCATAGCGTTGTCTACAGTAAGGTTTGCATGAAAAGGCCTACAACACTGTTCGTAATTATGACAATGGTGCGAAAGAGTAAAATGAAAAAAATTTAAGACACTGCGTCCTCCGTTTTGTCATCTTACTATGTCACGCCATTTTTATTATAACGAATCTTTTGACAACTCCCACAATAATTGGTTCTACAACACGGTTCACTTGTCGTCTTCCCGAGGCTTCCTTGAACAAGCGGAATAGCCACCTTCTGCAGGGCAAAGCATTTTCATTCGCACGTTCGACTACATTGAGCCAGGCGGCACCGTGCACAGACACGCCACACACGCACACTCGCTGACAAAGATACACACGCTCGCTTGAACAATGTATACACTCATATTGCTTGATAGCGTAAAGCACTGGTTAATGCCGAAGGAACAATACAAAATGGGCCAAAAAGAACAATAACAACACGAAGCGAGCACTTCTTTGGGAGCTTTTGCGGAAACGACGAATGGCTGCCGGCGATCGAGATAGCTAGTCTGTCAATTTTGATGCGTGACCGGTGAAGTGATCTTAAGTGCCGCCGAAAAACTGCGTTCACGTAGTGATGACTTCTTGGATGCAAATACTATGCGGTCACAGGAAAGCATCGCTATTTTTTTCCTGCCGTTCACATCGGAATATTTACTGCTTCTGTGAATTTCAGTGAGAGAAGAGAAGTATTAAACTAAGCAGGGACAGCGTGGTGAGGTTACGTGCAGATTAGATGACTACTTGTTTTCAACCGAATCGTTCTTCGTCGATCCGCTGATGCACAATCACATTTCAGACGGCTGATGCTATGACGGATTACTTATCTGTATTGTAAAAGAAACGAACAGGCGTTCTTTGACAGTAGCAGGTATCGTACATGCCGATGATCTTGATTTTCGAAGCAAGGCGTTTAGCGCGTGACCTAGAACGCGTTTCACTAACACCACTATAAAGTGCAACATTATCTGGGGAGCTGTACTTTAATCGCAGCTACTGTAGCCGGCAACCATGACGTCAATGTGCTGGTGCAGCCCAAGGAGGAAGCGTAGGGCATTGTAGACTTCATAGCACATTCGCAAAGGCTTTTGTCCCCGAGAAGTGCCCAGGAACTGTGGAAGAACCAGTAATGGACTCGAAAAGCTCAAGCCAGTTCTTCCGACACAATAAAGTTGGTGGGGTCATAAGAAACTCGGGCTCCAAGCCTCGCAGAGGTAATAAATAACAACCTCAATGTTTCGCTGATTACTATACTTGTTCGATTACGCATTTGATTTTCATATGAAACTGACCCATTGCCCAGGAGGGTCAGGGACGTTATGGCGTGTGACCATGGTGAAACGAACTGAGCCAAGTTCCGCCAGCGAGAGTCTCAAAGCAAACGCGCACCGCGTCTTCTTCACCGGTGCAAGATAAGAATACAGAGCATTCATGTAGCCCTCCGCTGCCGAGGCGTCTATACTAAGCGGCTCCTAGAGCCTCCTGAGCTCACATATTTGTCAGGTCATTTCATGTTTCGCACAGGTGCTTCCCGATAGAAGAACCACGAGTCTTACTTTAGCGTTACTGGTTAACAGTAGACTGGCGTCAATCGTTAGAATTCGTGAAACATCATGCCGCTCAGGGACTACCATTAGCTAGAAGAACCAATGATTCGCCTTTCTCGTTCTTCCAAGTAAGACGAGCTCACAAGGGAATTGACAACTTATACGTGAGCTCAAAATGTGTTTCTCAGCCAGGCTTTGTTCGAAACATTATGAACCAGATTTCAATAATTGAAGGCGAAATTTTCCTGTGGCTCAAGAGTTTGTTTATTACGATACTAAATGCTGATGAACAGCTTTACTCTTTTGTGAGCTACTTCAGGACGATAGTTATAACACGAGGACATGACGACAAAGAGATCCTTTGTCGTCGTTTTGTTCTCGCGCTATAACTATCACCAAGTCATACCAACTAGCCCAAACTGCCACACTACTGCAGGAATAGTACGGCTAATTAGGCGCCTACCTCGTACTGAGTATTTGAGGAACGATCCAATCTTGTATGGTGTAAAAGGCTTTGTTGTGTTAGGACAGCTATAAAGAAACTATCAGTAATTAGCGTCAGCAAGTCAAAACGTGGGCGCAGATTCTCTACCTCCGCGACGATAACGATGCAAGACTGAGCTTACTACATGTAAGACGAATCAACCTACTGGAAAGGTTGTAAAGATAAATGAAGAAAAAAGCAGCCCTGATGGCCTACCGCTGACGAGCAACTGGCATGTCACAACGAATGATAGATGTCAGTCGTGACCGACAAACAGCACAATACTTTTGTTACACTTGTTACGCTTGCGATGAGGTTGGGACGCCTCTTGATATCAGAACTCGTGAGGTTAGAAATCGTGCCCGCATATAGCATCTTGCTACAATTATCGTTTGCCGCGGCATCGGGGGTGGCTGCAAATGTTTGGCACACACGCACGCAAGCCCCTGAGCTACACGTGACCGGCTGAAACTTCGCGATTTCCAGCCATCCACAACTTTCTTTTATAAAGCACGCTAAACATCACACTGTTCTTAAGAAGAATCCGATGTCGCTGCTGATTGGTTGGTGTCACTTCACAGTGCGTTTTCATTCAACTCGTTCTCTCTTGCTTCTTCAAGAACAGAGCGCCTATGCTGAGAACGCTAGTTGAAGTACACATATGCGATTATGTGTGCAATACACTTAGTATGGTCGGAGCTCTCTAGCATAACGGTAATAGAATGACTCCGGTATGCGGACCAAGCATAAGAGCCCTACTGATCGCGTAGTATAGAATATAAGGAACTGTAGGCGCCGCGTAAGCACTTATGATCTTGTTTAAGACTTGTGTGCTATTACAGAATGACGACTATTTTGAGTGTAATTGAGCTACGAATTAGCTTACTGAATAATTTTTCCTTTCATGTAGGTCAAGTAATTTATTATTGGTAGTTTCTTAATTATTATGAAGACGTTTTGTAACTATACTCCATCTCCCAAGCAATTATTTAAAAGTTCAAGCAAGTACATTACAGGAGCTGTCTCGAAGACACAACGTAGTAAATGTCGATACAAAGCAAATATCAGCAAGTAGTAGGTGGGTACCAGACCTCACTAAAACAACATTTTAAAAAATGCCACGTCAACACAGCAAGGGTTCACTTTAGCTAGAACATTGAAAATTGAAAAAGCTGTTTACCTTCGAAGCATCTATGAGCAGCGCAAAAGCTACGTCATGATCAGCAAAAAATGAAGATTAAGAGAGCTGAATGGAAGCACGCTTCCGGGGGAAAACAAAGACAGAAAATTAGTCCTCAAGAAGAACTAAATACACATACACGCGAATCCAGTACAGAGCCCAATTTCTCACGATTGATGCAAACGAGAATGTAACGCATTAATTTAGACTTGATTTCGATTAAGGGAAAGAATAAAAGAAGTGTTGTGTCATGAAATGAAGAGAATGCATAGAATTAGGAAAAGGGCCGTGCAGTGAAATTAACAAGGTGATGGTACGCTTCAGCGAGACGGGAATTACTTCCGCACAAGTCCCTGATGACTTGGCCTATGTGAAGCATGGTCTCGGTGTCGGTTATTTACGTCACAGGGGACTCTTGCCACACATGGTTTCACTGTTTCGATGCAAGTAGACTTGCAAATAAGCCTACTTGTTTCAGTGAGTAGTATAGGGCTGAAAGATAAGAAGCGATAGCCGAGTTATCCGTCCCAGCGGATTCAATTTGCCAGTAGTTTCTGGCAAATTGCCAGAAAGTTTCTAGCCGACGCATAACACTTATACCGCCGGCGACGTGTTGACATTATGAGTAATGCCGTCCTCCGCTCGCAGAGAACGCGTTGATCGTCGATGTGCTCGCTACGCTTGTGGCATGGTCCGGTGGTTCTTGAAGTACAGCGATGTGGTGACAGTCCGATGACAGCTGCTCTCAGTGCTTGCCGGAGAGGTCGATGTCTACTTGCGCGACGACTTGGTACCTGCATAGTTAAGGGCACAGTGTCGGTTGCCGTACTCAGCAATAAAGAAAATCCCGACTGCTTCATTTTTTACGGTCGCATATGTACGGATGCCAGAGAAATGAGTGCTATAGCTTGTGCGTGTTCGCAAGTAGTACACGATGTAACATCATAAAACCATGCTGTCTTACTTTCGCATAGTGTTACCGTATATCTACAATTAGGTAGCATATACAGTCACTCTGCTTTCGCATGCGCATGACCCCATAGCGGGATCGCCCAGTATTGATTCGCAATAGCCCATGCTTGTACAAAGCGATGAATTCTTTCAATAAATTATATTCTTTTCTTACATACTAATTATTATCAACCGACGGCACAGATAACTTCGACTGTGCGCCACCCAGAGGAAGTAATAAAATCGGATCACAACAGCAACAGCTATCCTTGCGCGCAAAAAGAATTTATTTATGTGGCTCTATGGGCCAGAACCAATACATGAGATTGAGTACGGCTATAGTGGGGACTATATGCGGAATGATTTGTACCACCTGGCGTGTTTTGAAGGGCAGTTAAACAGACGCACGAGCGTGTAGATGTCAGACTCTGGAGTGGATGGATGGATGCTATGAGCGTCCCTTTTATAACGGGGTGGTGACAAGTATGCCACCAGGCTCGGAAAAAAAAACCCTTTTTTTCCCTTTTTTTTCCTTTTTTTTATGTTGGCCTAATGCCTCTACTTCGATAAATTCTATCTTAATGGAAAAAAAGGTAAATTTTCAGCTTAAGTTCTCTGCCATTTACGGCACACTGTCCATATTTTATTTTTCCAATATTTATTTTTGTCCTTTCTCTCTAATTTTCTGCCACCAATACTCTAACCGTCTCTTACTTATTTCAATCGCGGGTGTGTTCAGCTTTCCATTGTTGTCCATAAAACCCAAGGCTTCCTGTAGGCTCGTGCCCAAACGTACACCTGGGTGGATATCTCCACATTCAATCAGAACATGCTCCGCCGTTTCCTTATCTTTCCCGCAGCATGTGCATTGTTCTTCTTCTTTACTGAATCTTGCTTTATAACTACGCGTTCTAAGGCAACCCGATCTCGCTTCAAACAGTAAAGCGCTTCCCCTTGAATTATCGTAAAATGCCTCCCTCCTTATTTCATTTTTGCCCTTTCGGTAGTTACTCAGAGCCGGTTTTTTCTCCATAGCTGCCATCCAGTAAATCCTCTCCGCCTCCCTGACCTTTCCCTTAACGCTCTTTGTTGACATATGGCTCACAATACCAGCCGTATATTTACTAGTGAGTCTTCTAGTTCTTTTTCGCCACTGTGTGTCCACGCTCTTCCTATACAAATAACGGAACACCTTCTCTGCCCATCTACTCTCCTTCATATTTCTTTGCCTTTCTTCGAACCTTATTTTGCTCTGCGCTTCCCTCGCCTCAAAACCTGCCCACCCCATATCGCCCTTTACAGCCTCGTTTGTCGTCTTCCCGTGAGCACCCAACGCGAGGCGTCCCACAGTCCTTTGATTTACATCCATTCCCGATCGCACCTCTGCCCTCATGCACACCACTGTGTTCCCAAAAGTAAGCCCTGGAACCATTACACCCTTCCACAGACCTCGAAGCACCTCATACCTATTGTATCCCCACAACGCTCTGTGCTTCATTATTGCCGCATTCCTCTTTCCTTTTGCTGCCGAGGCTTTTTCCTGTACCTCCATGTGTCTATCTTTCTCATTTACCCATACTCCAAGGTACTTGTATTCACTTACCCTCGGTATTTCTTGGCCTTGTATGGACACCGTCTGATCACAGGGATCATTGAATACCATCAATCCACACTTCGTTACACTGAATCCTAGTCCAAGAGCTTCACCTTCCCTTCCGCATATATTCGCCAGCTGCTGTATGTCATCTCGACTGTCCGCAAATAAGACGATATCGTCCGCATAAAATAAACCTGGAAGCTTCTGCTCAATCATCATGCCGCCCTGTTTGTGTGACAGATTAAAACCAATGTTGCTACCTTCTAGCGCTTTTTCCATACTCACCATGTACAGCATGAATAACAGTGGGGACAAAGGACATCCCTGTCTCAGACCCCTGCTAACCTCAACGTTCTCTTTGCTACGCATTCCTTCCCACTCTATGCAAACTGTATTTTCTCGGTATATCTCCTTCAAAAGCTGTATACAGTCGTCGCCCATGCCCATTCCTTTCAATATATCCCACAAAATTTCCTGATTAACGTTGTCGTATGCCCCAGTGATGTCTAGAAAAGCCACGTACAAGGGCCTATTCTCTATTTTAGATATTTCTATACACTGAGTGAGAACAAACAGGTTATCGTCTAACCGCCTGTCGACTCGAAATCCGTTCTGAAGTTCTCCCAAAATATCGTTATGTTCGGCCCATGTTTCTATTTTCATTTTTACTGCTTGGATCGCCAACCTGTATAGTACCGATGTAATGGTTAGTGGTCTATACGAGCGAATCTTGTCCTTTTCTCCCTTGCCTTTATAGATTAAGTTTATTCTACTTTGTCGCCAACTGTCCGGTATTTGTCCGTCCTTTAAGCTTTTTTCTACTGCTTTTAACAATGCTTCTTTAGTGTTATGTCCTAGTTCGTTAATGAGGCTAACGGGAATCCCATCTAAACCCGCGGCAGTGCGCTTTGGAATTTTTCCTTCGGCCCTTTTCCAGTTGAAATTATCAAGTACTAGCTCTTCCTCTGTTGCTTTCTCCGCCACACCTTTACTCACCGGGGAGATCCCCTGGACGCTCTTTTGAAACGAATCGGCTGTTACCTTTTGGATGTAACATAGCGCTTCGTACCCTTCCAATTGATTTCCTCCTTCATCTAGAATATGTTGTTGCGTTGTGACAGACTTCCTACCTAGCGCCTTTATGTGGCTCCAAAAAATCCTAGGCGCGGCCTCCTTTTTTTCGTGTATCTCTGTCATCCAGCGTTCACTTTCACCTTTAATGTTTGCCTCTACCAATTTCTGTACAAGAGATTTTTTCTCCAAATATATTTCCCATATTTTTTTGACTTCGTCCTGCGGCCGCTTCTCCTTTTTTGCCTTTCTATGCTCCCGTGATGCTTCGCGTCGCTTCTCGATCGCCTCCCGGATTTCCTTGTTCCACCAACTTTTTGGCTTCCTTTTTCCTTTCCAGCAAACAGTTTTCTTCTCTTTCCCTATCTCCTTCGTCATTAGATGTAACAGCTCACTATACTCCCAGTCCTTGCCTGGTATTTCGCCTACTTCTTCCTCGACTCTTGCGGCTATATTTATTATTTGTTTGTCATTTAAATACGAGCTGCCAGACTTTGATTCCATGCTCATATTTTTAGTTTCGTATCCCATTTGTAATGTTATTCGTTTATGATCACTACCCAAGCTGTTAATGCCTTCCTCGTCTATCCTCATTTCTGTCAGTTTGTGGTAAATTCCTTCAGTCATGAGACAATAATCAATACTTGATTGCTTGTTTCCGACTTCCCATGTGATCTGGCCGTCACATTTAGGCCCCGTGTTAACTATCTCCAGACTATGTTGCTCGCAAAGATCTAGTAATAACTTCCCATTGGTGTCTGAATATCCGTCAAGGTCATGTATGTGGGCATTCATGTCCCCTAGAAGGATGATTTCGGCCCCATTACCAAATTCCTTAATATCCGCACTCATGCAATCCACTATCTCCTGATTCTTTTCTCTGCAGTTATTCCCCGTCCACAAGTAGGCTACCCCTAGCCACGTTTCCTTTCCACCTACTGTGCCCAGAACCCAGAGGTGCTCTGAACACGTCTGTTTCACTCTAACCCATTTGGCTCCGCGGTGAATTAGCATTCCTACACCCCCACCTTTCCTTTCCGATATGGTCCTGTTACACCCTTCCCAAACATAATTTTTAATATGTGGTGGCTCTTCCAAGTCTCTAAGGTGTGTTTCTGTAACCGCATACACGCCTATCTGTTCTTTGTTTAACTGCTCCTCAATCTCTAACCATTTTGCCTTCTTTCTGCCACCCTGCATGTTTATGTAACTAATTGCAACACGCGCCTTTTTCCTTTTTCTTTTACCTTTTTTCTGGTTTTTCGCAATTCTACCTGTCAAAGCGTCCTCCTGGTTGTTTTCCCTGTTACGAGCTACCCCGGACTCCGAAGGGCCCGTGAGCCCCCCAAAAAAGCTACTGCGCGTCCTGCCAGTCGCCAGCCCACCTCGTGTCCAAGCCTCTTATCGAAATGAATCTTGTCTCTTTGGAATCCACCCAACCTGTGCACTTCCCTGTTTAAATCCACTACCTCGAAACCCTTCTCTCGACTAATTTGCCATATCTCTTTGTTTGCGTCGACAACCGCTCTTTGCAGGTTGACGTTGCGTACTGGTACTTCCGGTACTGTGCATACTACAATTTGCACCTGGGGGGACACGGTGCGCATGTCATCCACCCCTTTCGCCAAGGTCGTCGCTAGTCCTGACGATTCTTTTTTCAGGACGTCATTTAACCCTCCCGCAATTACAACGAGGTTACGATTGTTAGCTTTAGCTGCGAGTTGTTCACCCGCTTGACTCATTACTGTCCCCAGCGTTTGTCCTGGGAACGTCCCTATCGCAACTCTCTTGTCGCCTTTCACCCTTTCTTTGATTGCCGCTGCGCATCGGACTAAATTTGAGTCACCGGCGATGATGACCTGTTCAGACATTCCTTCTGAAACCTGCACCTGGCTGCTGACTAGGTGACTAGCGTGAGTCACGGCTGCTGGTTTGCTCCCTCCCTCCCTCAAAACTACTTCCCGGTAGCTGGGCCCTGTGGCCAATGTATCTGCCTTTGTCATGTCCGTTTCCCTCATCTCTCCCGCACGGGGGGTCGTCGCCATAATGCTTCCGCCGTCACCTGCGTCTTCGTTCCCCTTCACGACCTTCGATAGGCCCTTCTCGGCTGCCCGGAGCCTTTCCTCCATGGCTGACGTTTTCTCTCGCTCCTTCGCCAATGCATTCTCCAGCTCTGCGATTTTCTCCATGAGCCCACTCTGGACCGCCATCATATTTTTCATTTTCTCCTCGAACTCGCACTGTCTACACTTGGCGTCATCTTCTGCTTTCTCTTCCGCACTAATTTCCACCTTCCACCCTACCCCGCACTCTGAACACTTTACGGTCTTTTTGACCATGGCTAGCTCAGTTTACCGATGCCCACGTGTTAGAAAACTGTACTAAAATACACTGGTCTAAGCCAAAAAGAACCACAATAATACATAAATACGCTACACTTCACAGCACCTGCGCATGCACGTGGTCGGTCTACGCGCAGGCCTCAGCCACGTGGTGGCTGGAGCAAAAAAAAAGACACAGTACAGAATACTAAAAAAAAAAAAACGTACACCGTACTAGACCTAATCAAGCTTTACGCTAGCGCCTTACGTTCTCATAACGCTACAGACAGAGGCAAGCTGGAAACATGCAAAAACACTTATCTGTAGCTGTCATTCCGGAGCTCTCCAAAAACACGTCCGACCTCCTACCTGCTCGCCAAACCGTCTCTGGCCCGCAGTGCGCCACCGCCCTCTCTCGGAAGACTCGTGAACTTTTGTAGACACGCAGCGCCACCTATTGGCGCAGTTTGGGTAGTGCAAAGCCCCACTCCCTTGTACAGTTTGCTGCGCAACCAGGTGCAACTAGCACGAAAAAACAACGATTGAGCTAAATATTAGATGTGTTGGCGTATTGAACACTCCGAAAAAGAGCTAGCAATTTCTCTCCGCTTGTCGGACGCGTCACCGTACCGCCATGACGTGTTTCCTGGTTCACTTGCCAGACCGACGGCGAAAACAAAAGCAGATGCAACAGTTCCACGCTCTACGAAGAAAATCGACGCTACTGTTGCGTTGGGAACTGCCACAGACGTAAATAATTTCAGATTTATTAATTTCGGTAGCTGTCGCGAAGCAACACGGTGAGAGCACTGGATACGACCCGTTGTGAACGCGTTGGTTATGCGAATTAATCACGTTCTCCTGCAGCCGGTCACGTGAGAAAGTGTGATAATGTAGGTCTCCCGTTCTTGTTTGGAATAGCCTTGACGGAGAACCGTGCTAACTTCGATTATGAAGCTCAACGGAGCCCCTGACCGCGGTCTGTAGACTGGTAACACGCGAGATAAACTTCGCACATGCCGCTACCCCCCATAATCTGGGGCGGTTGCCATCACACAGCATCGCGTACGTGGGCGTTGAATGTTTCTAAATTCCGGCTTCGGGTAGCTGTTGGTCGTGGCGGCAATCAGGTTTTTCTTGCCGTTGGTCTCCGGGATTGCCGGAGTTATGGAGGCTTTGGTTTTGCCTTTTGTTGTACATCGTGAAAGTCGGCATGCATGTATTTCTATTTGCAGTATATACAAAAGGAAGACGACCGTGAACAGAGCATTCCCGGACACGTTAAAGGAAACTGTTCGACGCACAGGTAGTGAGATATCGATGAAGAATGCAACTGCAAAGGCGAAAATCACCGGGGCTATTCGTGCCGGATCAAACGAGCTTCGTACCACTGATTGTAAGGTGCATTGCTCGTGTACGCCCTTCATTGCTTCTACAACAGGTGCATGCCTAAGTTTACGCATTTAGGTGTTAAAGAACGCACGTCCTGTGCTTGCCTCGAACTCGATGTCATGCGCGATGCCCGCTTGCACTTAAATTGCCAGTTGTAGCACTCCGAAATATTTCAAACATCGCAGATCGCTTTGATGAGCTTTCTACTTTTATAAAGAAAGGTCGGATTGACGAAAATGGCTTGCAAAGTCCTTGATTTTCCAGAAACCGCGCCTCCTCAACAGTGACAGAGAAGGGCCTATGGACGTTCGCTTGCGAATGGCTCTCTTTGCACTACCCAATTATGGCCAGCATGGCGATGAGGGCGCTGGTGGCAGCATTTTTCGCAGAGCCGCCTGGGCAGAGTCTGACGTCTATACGTTTTGCGTTGGTGACGAGGTGTTGATACAATATCCGAGGTGAAAACTACGACAATTTTAAAGTATTTATTCTCACCATTAAACTTAGAGTCAGAGAAGATGTGATGTGAAACCGTAACTCTTTAGTCAAGTCTTTCTAAAGATTAAAACTCGTGTGTTTACTATTCTTTAGCAGAGGAAATTCAAGCTTAAAGGTTGTAAAACTATGAAGCCTGCTGCAGTTACATAAGCACAATTTCTCTGTTCATAATTTTGGAGTAATGCAGGAAATACTGGAACAACTACCATCACGCCCCGCCACGGTGGTCTAGTCGCTGAAGTACTCGGTTGATCACCCGCAAGTTGCGGGATCGAATCCCGGCAGCGGTGGCTGCATTTCTGATGGAGGCGGGAATGTTGTAGGCCCACGTGCTGAGATTTAAGTGCACGTTAAAGAACCACAGGTGGTCTAAATTTCTGGATACTTCCACTACGGCGTCTCTTATAATCATATGGTGATTTTCGGGACGTTAAACCCCACATATCTATCTGTCTATCCTACCATCGCATTGATACAGCTTGAACTACGTTTTAATCATTGAACTACTCTTATTCACAATTTAACATAGCAAATGAAAGCTACCATAAGTAGTGTTTTAAAGACTGAATTCTGGTTCTTCCAGTTGAAAAGCTACAATTTTTAAGGGCGATAATATTCCATTTTTACCATGACTAAATCTTGACGCAGCCCCTATCGATGTCTAGTCGCAAAAGTTTCTTTGAGGTAATGTCCGTCAAATGCGTAGCATTTCTTACTGCTCTAAAAGGTGCCGGAAGTTTAGGCAAAATCAATGCGTTTGGGAAAAGTGACATCAGCGGCGCGCCTGTTGCATTTATGAGGGAAACAGGCTTACCCGGATGATCCTTTGGAAGAGCCGGATGAACTGCTGGAGGAACCACGCACCGAGGATGGCCGGTTGTAGCTGCTGCTCGCCTTGTAGCCCGAGCCGGAGGACGAAGATGAGGAAGAGGGCGAGTACCTGCTCTTGGTGCGACCAGTGCTATAGTGGCTGCTGCTGCTGGCGCTCGCGTAGTTGCCATAGTGGGACTTGTGACCCGACGATCCGTGGCTGCTTCCCGACGTGTACTTGATCACGGCTGGCACGGCTACCGCGTGCTGGTGGTGTACGGCGGAGACGGGAGCCACGATCTGCGAATCGTTGCCGGTACGAAGGTGGGTCAGCAACAAACATGTCTTTACGTCAGTGAATCTTGAGTTTGTTGGTAGGAATACAGTTTGAAAACATTTGCTTGGTTCCTTATGCACTTGCCTATGATAATTCGATGCAGAAAGTAATATCCTTTCTACCGTTTCTTATTTCCAGTTGATTCCATTGATCCTTCCCCACAAAGAAAGCTCTCAGTGCTGATCGCGGTTTTGCACTTCTTCAGGGGCCGGAGGCATTGGCAACCTACAGCACCTCATGCAATTTCGCAGGGCCTCTGGGATCGGTCAATCTATGACAAACAGACCATGTCATGCGAAGACCCCATCATGCGACGTCCTGTAGTGTCACGCTACGACGACGTCACTAGTTTTGGTGGCATTTGACTTCAAGATGCCTTCATAGAATGACGCCATGCCATTAGAATCTTTAACATTACACATTATGATGCCGACGGTCACTTTCCACGTTTGCTGAAGCACCTAAAGCTAGGGTCCAAATAACGTAATGCAAGCATACACGAGCTCAGAGCAAGAAATGACTTTGCAGCGGCTTAGCCGCGGCTATGCTAGGATATACGTAGCGTGAACTACGAGCGAACAGACAGAGCAGTGAGGCAGCTTATTCGTGTCAAGCTCCAGCCCAAGAGTGACGCATTACTCTGTAAGCTTCCACGCTTTCCTCAACGCGCCTGTTGTGCGCCGGTGTGACGTCACTGCTCTTTGGGCATGTCGAGCACGGATATCGGTAAGCCACGTGAAACTGCTCAATCTCACCCAGTGTAGCTTACGCTAGAGTATACAACACAAATGTCGTGTGTCGACTGGTTCTCTTTTGCTGCGTACGGGCTTGCTTGCTTCATCTGCTGTTACCCTGCTTGCTACTTACCCTGCAAGCAGGGGAATGAGCAAAAAAATGACACCATTTGCCGCTAAAGAGAACGATGTATGGATCATCTACTAAAGGGACCATCTGTAAATCATCTCCCCGCAAGGCAGCGGTAAGATGGTTTGCTTTGGCGCGAAATGGTGTATTTTATTGATAGCTTGTGCTGGCGCTAACGCTGACACTGGCAACGGCGTTGACGTTGGCGCATATCGCGGCGTTCCGCAGGAGAAAATGAGGCGCAACCTTTCGATCATTTTATACCGTGGAAATACCGTGGAAATACCGTGGCACCCCCAGCAGAATATGCAGCTGTCACCACACGCCGGGCAGTCGTAGTGTGCCATCATATGTTGACGTCACTCGGTGTAAAGCACGCAAAACCGCATACACCTTAGCCATTTGAGCACGCACACGCGTCAGGAATTAGTCTTCTTCCCCTTCTTCTTCGAATGCCTCGATGATGATACTGACGCGGGAAAAATTACATGCAGTAAAACATGGATTATACAAATCTCGTGCCGTTACCAAAATATTCGTATCCCCCTGATTTCCTGTCAACACACTACGTAGACAATTAGTATGTGACTAAGCAAATAAGTCAAACGTTTTAATTTAGGGCTGCAGTAACGTCCTGAACAACTCTGAATAAATGTCAGTAAATTTTCTAGATGTTGACTACTGTAAATATACTCCAAAATATATGGTGTGTGCGCGCTTTTCTTATTTATTAACCAAATGTGTTGTGACCCGTGACTGCTAGAAGCACTTTTCTAGTTTCACTCCGGTTTTTCGCATCACACCGAAGTACTGCTAGGATAGATGAACACCGGAAAAATTCAAATCCGCTGTCCTTACTTGCTGTTACTTTTCCTCTCGCAATCTCTCGAAAGGCAAACCTCTCGAAAAGGCAACCACTGTACCTCTCGCGGTGGTACAGTGGTTGCCTTTCGAGAGATTTACGACAGTGCCCGCACAATACTGAGTTTTGCTCAAAATTCGAGAGTCTCCCGTACAAATCAGAGAGTTTTAGCAAAGTAACAAAAGTCGCACACTATAGGCAGAAAAACTTTATCAAGGTCACAAAAGTAGCAAAGTGAGAAAACTGCATTCCTTGTGAAACCGCGGGTTGCTAGCGAAAAGTCCGCAAGCCGCGTGCTTGAGACCACTTCCTGCTACGCTTGGCTTTGCCTGCGTGAGGCTGAGCGACATGTGGTGACGACAACTACAGCATACGTCGATAGCATGCGGCATTACGGGCCCCTGAAGCGCTCCGAACATGAAGGGTGGTTAAAGGGCTTGCCCAGGAACCGTTCATATCACGTGATTGAGACCTGTCGGCAAACACCTTCAGCTGAGCATTTACGATCCCCTCCGGTAGGACCTGATATCGCTAGCGATTCAGGCACAGACAAGTACATAAGACTGTATATTACAGTGCGCGTGACGCGGTTAACACACGCGCGTAGAAAGAACTGAAGTGAGCTTGCGCGGAACGTAGAATAGACATTTCGTTCCGTTTAGAAAAGACAATCGAGTGGTGGAGCCTGAAGGTGCGTCCATAGGGTTTCACCGCTGTTTTTGGGGCCAAGCTGACTACGTCTCGGCAAAACGCGTTAGTTGAAAAGACCAAATCTAGCAGGTCCCTGTGCTGCCTCAAGATACTACTTCTACGCGGTGCTCGGAGCAGGCGAGACTCAGCTAAGTTTAAGTTTTGTAGAAATAGCTACCGCTTTGTCCGACGTTGAGAAACACAAGAGTGTGAATTTCCGCACTATGCGGTATAACTGAGTTGTCTATAACTTCCCAATCAAGTGACTGCCATCGATGCGTCATCAAATCGAAACAACCTGCGTCCAGTGGCGGCGCCTAAACGAGGGATAAAAAAAAAATAATGGCCTCTCCATGAAGTAAATGATGATGAGTGGGTAAAGCAGTGGAATCGTTCGTTATTACCGCAAATCATCCGTGACATTGATCCCTCACGCATGTAAATGAGTGATGGGGTGGTGTACAGTTATATACCATGTTTGTTGGTTATGAATTTAAGTTGTGTTGAGTTGTGCATTTCGTTTTGCATTCACTATTACTGCTGTGGAATAGGGTGCAGGCTATAACTGGCAAAGCTGGTTTCTGTGCTCGTTCCCCTGGTGGTTTCGGTTGTTTCCGGACATACGAAATGCATCGTAGAGCATATCGAAACGTCATATTCTGCACAAGTCATTTGTTGTCGCTGATATTCATCGTCATCAGCGCCATTGTTAGGACGTGTCACGAAGGACGGCGGACATGGCTCGACTCTACGGAGCTTCGCCGCTAAATAAACCATCATACCGTGATAACATTACAAGAAAAAGTCATCCTGACAATACAGTGACGTCACATAACATGACGTCATATGGCAACTTCATGTTACGACATTCTTACTTCGTCAAAGTGGGCCCGATCACAAAGGCAGTGATTGATTGATTGATTTGTGGGGTTTAACGTCCCAAAACCACCATTTGATTATTAGAGACGCCGTAGTGGAGGACTCCGGAAATTTTGACCACCTGGGGTTCTTTAACGTGCACGCAAATCTGAGTACACGGACCTACAACATTTCCGCCTCCAATCGGAAATGCAGCCGCCGCAGCCGCACAAAGGCAGTGCAAAGCCAAGTTAGGTGCAAAAAAAAAATGGGAAACCCTTAGGCATCGCCTCGAATAGTTGAACGCGATAGTGAAATTTGGTCCTTATGTGCGCTTTTCAACCGCTAAGTGCATACTTATTAATATGTTTTGTTACATACTCACACACGCACGCGCAGAGTAGATCGTATCAGCGCGCGCGCGCGAATGGTACGTGCAGGTTTTTGATGTAAAGCAAGAGTCGCATGGCCTACAAGATACACGCCACGCACTCGCCATCTCGGTGGCCATAAAGAGTATCGCAATGCCTCACAGATCTATCGTTTGCTGTTTGCTTATCAACGCCTCTGGAAAGGCATATGTTTTCCGCTAGATGGACGTAGTTGTCTATTTTTGGAGTGTTTTGAAAGTTCCTGTGTGTTTTTAGCAGCGATCTGCACTATCCCGGCCTTTTTCGGCGTGGTTTAAGGCTTCCCAACTGCGCGTACAAATCTCCGATTGGACTCTTTTTCGTGGTGACATCTGTCAAACAGAACGCGTTAAAGGGGCTCTGAAACACTTTTTCAAGTAACCATGGAATGTATTCGCTAGGAGAGCTTATTGCCTCAAAAATTCAATGGCACAAAAATTTTAAGAATTCTTCCAGTACGAGTGAAGTTCAAAGGTTTGTCGCATGCTGCAATTGCACTATCTCTTCTTTCGTCTCGACGAACGCGCTGGAAGCTAAGTAGGGAGAGGTGTCAGGGGCAAAGAAACCACCGCGCCTCGCGACCTTGTGCACTTGTTTTTTTATTCGAATGCGCGCCTTTTTCAGTGTGATCGCGAGCGCACGCGTGGGCAAGTAGCGGCCTCCCGCGGCGATCTCTGTAAGTTGCTTCTTTGCTCACAGACGCACAGACTATTTTTCACTCACAACCAACGGCGCCGACACCGATGGCGGGATATCCACGACACGAGCTCTCTAACGCTATAGTGTTAAAACTTTCAGAGGTTGGTGGAGCAAGGTCAAAACATCAACTTAGAAGCAATAGAACATGGCTTTCACCTTCAAGTCTTCTTTCTTAAATGTTTAAGAAACTCCGGAGTTTTAGGGGTGAAGCTTAACTTAGAGTTCCATCCTCTATAGTAGTAGTAGTAGTAGTAGTAGTAGTAGTAGTAGTAGTAGTAGTAGTAGTATGTAGCCCTTTATAGTTTATGAATTGCTCAATAAATGGCGCTTGTCAGTATATGTCCTTGAAAAGAATATCACTAGACGATGTTAGTGGTTTTCGTACAGCTGACGATTTTTATATAGTAAACGGACAATTTCATGTAGGTGAAAGACATACAGACGCATCACCCCAGTAATCGTTGACAATCGCGACGCGCTGAATTGCACACGAAAAACGACACACGGAGAGACAGGTAGAGAACACACGAGCCTCCGTGTGCCTTTTTTCTTGTGCAATTTAGCGCGTCGCAAGTGTCAACCATGTGCAGCCAACTAGCCCCTATGCTGGGCCCACTCATCATCGTTCACTCCATGGATATGAATGGATGAATGGGTGAACTTTATTTGTTCCTTCCCTCGTCGGAACAGAATGACCAAGTCTCTCTGCTGTGCCGCGGGCCTGTTGGACTGCCCATCACTGTTGTTCGAGTCCGGAGCTTGTAATAGCACCCTCCCTTGAACGGCGTGGTGACTTCCCCACAGCGTAACGCGGAGCACCGCCAGAGCATATGTTCCAAGGTGGCTCTATCATTGCAGAAGGAGCATGTAATAGCTTGTTGTATTTGGGGATAAATCTTGTTCAATAGCACAGGGTTGGGTGCGCCCTGACCTGAAGAAGCATGAGTGTCAGAGCTTGTGGTATGCTCAGTTTTATGTGTGGTGAAGGGTATTGTCTGCACGCCAAGTGAATGTGCTATGATTTTCTCTCTCCTTAAGCCGTGGCTCGTGCGTACGTGATGTATGTAGTATAAGTAGTATTAGTAGTAGTATTAGTAGTAGTAGTAGTAGTAGTAGTAGTAGTAGTAGTAGTAGTAGTAGTAGTAGTAGTAGTTGACGTAATAGTAGTACGTAGCCACCTCCACGGCCGGACTAGAAGAGTGGCACGCGCTCACTCTTTTGAATAGAAGAGGAAACTCTAGAAGAGTGGCACGCGCTCACTCTTTTGAATAGAGGAGGAAACTCACGCACGTTAATAATCGATAAAAAGATGGTTGTTTTTGATAGAATAACCTACAGACACGAGTATCGGCGACTTAATCTCCTATAAAATTTGTCTTGAATTCGATGCTTCCTATTAATAAAAAATATATCCTTGGAGCATTCCCTGAATATATATATATACTCAATTCGCCAGGTCATGTCCTCCCCTTGAGCCCTCTGTTTGTTATTTTTTTTCGTTGTTTAGAGAAATTTATTCTCACAGACAGTGAACATCAATTACAATCCAACAGAACATTGCGACAGAACACAACATCTTGCTTTGAAAGAAAGTGTGGCTCACTTTCCATGTGAACGCGAGAGCGCGCAGGGGCACGTGGCGTCATCCTATGGTGGCCACGGTAACTACACAGCTCACGGTGCTCAACTCAGCCAATGGCTGGGGAGTTTGGGTTTATATCAATTGCCATTTTGGCTCATATCATGATTTGTAGAGAGAAGAACGAATGATTTTTAGCTGAGCTGATTGTAACATTTATTCATAATATCTAGGCCGCACGATGCGGTACAGTCTCTGGCTTGCGTCTTTCCGGGAACGTCGTGCATCGATCGGTAGCGCTTTTTGACCATGATTAATAAGTGTTTTGGAGCCCTTTTAAGCATATGATGGTGTAGTTGTCAAGTCGTGATGTGACGTACATGGCATCACCACAATACATACGTGGTAATTTATCACGTCCTAACGAAGTAACAGAGTGACGTAACTGATCGTGTCATGTGACTTTTGGTACACAGGCAGCACATATATTAATTCGAGTATCACGTGGTCTTCAACCCACTTTAAATATTAGTTTTTTAGCACTTGTAAAGTTTAGAGAAGTATCGTCAGGTCTCGCCAATTCTAAAATAATTATGTGCTCATGAGCCAAGTATTACTATAATAAAAGAAGAATGGCTATTCCAAAAGTTCTAAACTATATCCAGCATGGTTACATCGAAGTAACTTTCTGTCTGTAAACAGGTTTCAGTCACAGGGTTCTTCAGATATCAATACGTTTTAAAGTGTACCTGTTCGGGCAAGTGACTGAGCGCCGACGCGGCGGTCGACCCACCATGGGTCACGTGGTGCACGGCCTCGAGTGGAGAGCCTCCCGCATGCTGGAGGGCCGACGAGGCCGAGGCTACATGGCGCACCGCGTCCAGCGCGGACTGCCTGGAAGCGTGCTGCAGTGCAGCAGCGAGGCCTCCATCACTCAAGCTTCCTCCTCCTCCTCCGGAGTGGGTCACGTGGTGTACAGCTGCGATGATGGGTGCAGCCTCAGAGGCCGAGCCATGGTGGTGGAACTTGAAGCCTCCTCCACCGCCACCACCCCGGTGAGAGTGCACGGCCGCAGCCACCTGGCTGGCCAGTAGTCCTTCGTGAGCCCCCGACGAGTGCCAGCCGCCCTTCCAGCCACCCTTCCAGCCATGGCTCTCTTCGTGCACGCTGCGACAGGAGTTGGAAAGTGAACGAGGATTAATACGAGCTCTTTATGTGCCCCATTAAATTCGAGTTTGTGAACACTGGTGAAAAAACGAATGATGATAAAATAAATTCAATGATTACGTCGCCATATGACGTCATCACGACGTCACATATTGATAACCATTGTTACGTCAATATTAAGCAAGCTCAAATGATGACGTCACGACTTCACATCGTTGCTTACTCACGTGTGCGCCCTTCCCGAAGGCACTGCCAAACCAAGGAAGTTGCGAAAAATTTCGTAATGGCTCCGATCGAAGAGGCAAGGCTCACACGTTGATCTCACGAATTGTACAACGATGTCCCCTTGGCTGCGGGAAACTCAGTTTTGATGTAGTAATTGGGGTGTGGGGTGGATAAATAGATTCCATTGGGGAAAAAAAAAAACGAAGAGGATGGTCTTTGCCTTACAGTCCTCTTAGGCACGCACGTTGGTACCGTGAAACTTTCGCTTTTTGGCACTTGAGCAATATTTGTCACCGCAACAGGCGGATGCAATGCAGACTGGTAAAACTTGGCGTTCAAGAATGTAGTACAGGTACACTACCTTTTGAACGGAATACCCAGCTAACACCAGCATATCGGCGCATTTTAAATCCCAACTCACTCACGCAATTGTTTAGGTGGCCTTTGCCGAATAGAGACCCTCTATGTGACAAAGCAAGCTTTCAGCGTACAAGGGCGTGTGTTCGTTCGGAAATAACTACGACAGTTCAAATCTTAACCGCTTCACTGACATAGTTCACTCCTCTATGCATGACAAAAAACTAGTTTGTGTTACAGGTTCTCAATCATACTAGTGGCGAGGTTCGTCATAGGCTCCATGTATTGCAATCTGGCAAAAATCGTGGAGGTTTGTTCGTAGCGCCACTTGTACGAGAAAAAAAAAGAACACCTTCGTGTCTGTGTTTTGACTCGAAGAACACAGCATGCTTCATGAATGGAGCAGTCAGTTTATGTTCGAGGCTTACGTTGAGCAGATGATATTGTGGCCATGGAACTTCCTATAGATCTTGATATTATTTTTGTCCAATTCAGGCCGTGGCAGTCAAGAATGAAGACTGCGGTGAATATATATGTTTTCTGACATCGCCGAAACATGTCGCGTCAATTTTCTATCTTCCACTAATTCGTTCATGGTCATGTCAGGTTTTAGAAGGAAACTTCGCAATAATAATAATAATAATAATAATAATAATAATAATAATAATAATAATAATAATAATAATAATAAAATAATAATAATAATAATAATAATAATAATAATAATAATAATAATAATAATAATAATAATAATAACTGTAATTTTGCTGTTACACAAGCCCAATTTTTGTATTCGTTATGAATGTCTACAAAAAGGTATTATTATTATTATTATTATTATTATTATTATTATTATTATTATTATTATTATTATTATTATTATTATTATTATTATTATGTCCGTTCAGCTATTCAATGAGCAAAACAAAAGCAGGGGGATTAACTAGATTGTTGCTGGTTTGTTACCCTGAACAGAAGGAGAAGATCAGGATCAGGTATGCACGCTGTACGTAATACACGTGTCGATTAGAGCTGTTTCAAGTTACACAGCCTATATATAATAAACACCAACGACGGGACCGGGGCAAACAAGGGGTTTATTGAGCTTCAACCCTAGCCTACCACCTTGATCAGTGGAGCCTGACAAGGAAAGAAAAAGCGGTGGTATACAATTAGGCTGAAAAGAAAAGATGCCAACACTAGTGGCATGCAATCATCCGATTGGATCATTAGAGTGATATTAAGAAAAAAAGAAAACTGCAAAAATGCACTTCAGTATTGCCACCTTCTTTAAAGTATGTAAATGGCGAGGAACACACATTGTGTAACATAACTCGCAGACATACTCACTATATGGGAACCGGCTTCTTGATGTAGACAGGGATCTCTTTGATGACCTTAATGAGCTTATGGATTGGCTTTGGCACCGGTACGGGAACTGACTTAAAGATGGGTACCACGAATGGCTTGGGAACAGGGACATGCACGGGAACCGGATACGGCTTCTTGACCGGTACGGGCTTCGGCACTGGAACGATCACTGGCTTGGGCACGTGAATTGGTATAGGCAGCGCCACAGGTCTTGGTATGGGAATGGACATACGGTGTGGCATCAACTTCAGCACAGGAACTGGAATCTGCGTCGAGAAACAAACAAGAAGTAAATGGGCTCGCTAATGCATGCAGATGAATCTTTTACGCAAGCCTCCAGCTGCTTCGCGAACAAGCATTTCTTTGATGGTGGTTGTGGTGATGGTGGTGGTGATGGTGATGTAGTCACATGCAGGGTTAGCTTGGCATACCTGGCCAGCAATTCCTCCGTCTGAGCGACCCTTTTCATGTAGTATGTCTCACCATACATGACTTGGACCTTTCGCTTGTAGAAAACGCAAAACGATAATAGCCACTTCCTTTGAATCATCCACATAGCTGCCACGAGCACAACGCAATGTCTTAATAGCTTTCGTGTGGAATTCCTCTATTTTAGTCTACATTGATGGTGTCCTGTTCTTTGCGCTGCTTGAACTTTTAGCTCTAGATTGATGCCATAAGGTTGAAAACAGGTTGTCACCAGGCACGCTTGTTGACCGATGCTCCTTCAATGAAATCTAAGAAGGGGCCTAGCTAAGAGTGCTTAGTTGTTTGGACAACAGGTATCGCATTGAGGTAATTACCCCGGTGGGATATGTATTTGGAATCCACATCGGCAAACTATTTGGGGGGTTTATAATCGTTTAGAGTAATTCAAAACACTTGCTCTGAGCTGAGATGTCTACTACACATGCCAAATTGTCATTAGAGAAATCTTATAACAACAAAATTTTGGTTGGTTGGCATAAACTTTATTTCAACTCGTACAATGCCTGCGCTAACCGGGCGTACGTATCCTATAATGACACTGCAAAGATATTATTCAGTTAGTCATCGAAGGATCGCGTTACTGGAAAAAAAGCGGAATTTTCAGATATTTTTGTTGCATGTTACTTCAGAAAATTGCGCCATTTTGTTAAAAGCTTATCGATTGTCATTCCCATGCATAGGTCTCCTCAAAGACAAAATGAAATTCAATTCACAAAAAGGCTGCCAAGTTGATTGAAGGCAAGTTTTTCGTAGAAAAGCCAAGATAGGGTGGATTGGTAGTGCATAACTATTGATTTTAATGCTCTCCTGATACACACCCTATGAAAAAATGACAGCATATCCACGGAATGATAATGAGTGGGGCGAAACGTCCGTCGGTCGTCTGTCTGTCTGTCCATACAAGCTTCAGCCCGTCTATCTGTCCATTCATGCATCCTTGCTTCTATCCATCCGTTCGTCTGTGAGTCCATTCATCCGCACGTCTGTCCCTCTGTCTGTCCGTCCATGCTAACGTCCATCCATCCGTCCGCCCACCCTTGAGCCCTTCCGTCTGTCTGTCGGTCCATGCTTCCGTCTGTTCGTCCGTGCGGGCGTCCGTCCGTTCTTCTGTTCGTCCGTGTTTCCGTCTATTCATACATCCGTCCGTGTTTCTGTCCGTCCGTTCATGCTTCCGTCGGTGCGGCTGTTCAAGCGTCCATCTATGAGTCCGTCCATGAGTCCGCCAGTGCGTTCTTGCCTCTGTCCATACATCTGCCTGCCTGCCTGCCTGCCTGCCTGCCTGCCTGCCTGCCTGCCTGCCTGCCTGCCTGCCTGTCTGTCTGTCTGTCTGTCTGTCTGTCTGTCTGTCTGTCTGTCTGTCTGTCCGTCCGTCCGTCCGTCCGTCCGTCCGTCCGTCGGTCTGTCTGTCACTCACACTAGTGCCACCTGCTCAGTGAGTTACACAACTAGGTGGTTATGAACCGGTCACAAAGAAATGTGTGTCGAGAGACCCACGGCTTTAGAGCTTCGCCCCTAAAGATTCACCGATGCTGCTTGATGCGCAACTGTTCGCGTGTTTTAAACTTGCGATATATTGAGCTGATGTTCACGCGTCAAGGCGTGTTGCGAGTGGCAGTAGAGAATGCTCGGTCTTCGTGTTAACGTAACACGTTGCGAACTTTCTGCGCCGCCGGCCGACGCGAATGCTGCGTCAGCCTACAAAGTTTCCTTGAGAGTCTGCTAGACCGTTTCACACACAGCGTCCCTTCAAATGACACACGCCTTTGCCTCTCATGCCCCGCACGTCAACCCACTTTTTCATGCCGAATGGTTCATGCTTTGGCCACCAGACGATTCACAAGTCATTTTTCGTGACTTTTAATGAAGAAATAAAAATACAAATCTACCTCTCATGAAGAAAGCATGTTTGGTTTGAGCCAATGCGACGTGAAATCATTTCACCAGTAGTCGTATTATTTCATACTATAGGTAATTGTCCGCTCCTTTAACTATCTTTTGTGAGCAGGAGTAAACGTTATTTGCTTAAAATATTAATACTGCGCCTCTTTGTTGCCCAGTTTCAGTCAATATACGTATATTTGCAGCCGCTTTGCAATTTGCTTGTTGTTTAGCCATCAAAGCTGTCCATTACGCCCATTACCAGGCACAAACGTTGCCAGCATTCCGACTTTTTTGTTCACTTCAAAATATTTCACCCCACCCACCGGTGGCTTCATTTTCTCCTATGTTGAGGCATGTGCATTGTTATGCAGATGTTCTCCAGATTTATCACCGATATTTTAACGCGAGATACTTGAATAGCTCATTGCTGAGAAATTCTGGCATCGGTGTCAGCGTCGTTGCTTGTGAGCGAGGTCAGTGAGGGAAAATTTGCGAAAAAAGCAAATAAAATGAATAATAAAAATCTTCCAATAAAGTAAAATCTAACCCTGTTCTTTTGTGTGGTGAATTAGGTTCTACCAAATGCCCACTCCACTTCATGATACTGCATTGAAATGAAGAAGAAAAAAGACTCCCTGGATGTGATGTAGTTGAAGGGGTCTTCTTAACTAATGCAATCTTGTGTGGCAAAAGTGTGTAATCGAGCTACGTGTGAAAATTGAGTCTAGAACGTGAAGGCCTCGTTGGAACAGACAATGCATTGAATTAAACAAAGGCGCGCAGTGCGAGACCTGCTACGGCAATTCTATTTTCTTTTTTAGAGGGGAGGGGGGCATGTGCTAAATTCTATTGACCTTTAATTAACTATAAAGTATGCTCTCTCAATGGTGCTTACGCTATGCGGTATTTTTCTGCACCAAAATGCTTATACTTTTGAACATGCGCTAAATAAACATTGAACAAGCTTCGAACTCCAAATAACTTCACACTTCAAAACGCCAGGCCACCAATATACTAACCTGTATGTTGTGGTACTGGTGGACCACGTATTTCTGTGGCACAGGCTTAGCGACAGGGAATGGCTTGAAGATGGGGTACAGCTTGTGCACCGGGTACGGTTGAGGCACGGGCACATATTTGGGCACCGGGATGGGCTTGTGCACGTGCTTCACGAGCAGCTTGATGGGCACGTGCTGGTGCCATCCGTGACCGCCGCCGCCGCCTCCGTGCCATCCAGTGGCTGATGCGATCCCCGCTAGGAGCGCCACGAGCAGTGCGCGCCTCATGACGTCACTGCACAAAAATGATAAAGTGATGACGTCAGCTGATTGTGCTAAATATCATCATAAGTGAGAATAACAGCCACTCCCGAAGGGGTTCTGCCGGTACCATTTAACTAACATCAACGCAATTTAAGCTACACTCTAAAAAATTATCGAGTGAAAACGGTGAGTTTTTGTCCCACAACCATAATCGTCATCAGGCTTGCGTGCGCTTCCTTTCTTGAAAACTCGGCGCTGGCCACTTTCCTATCGAGAATGCAATGTAACCCTGATAATGGGCATGTCGATCGTGACCGGAATGCACCGGGCACGGGGCGATAGCACAAGAATAGAACGCAATATAGATGACAATTATCGTTGTGGGACAAAAAGACCCTTTTTACTCGGTCTTTTTTAGAGTGTGCTACTGGAGAATTGGGTAACAGTACTAAAATACAAATACAAAACAAACAATGATAATCAGCGAGTCACTACATGGTTGCCTATATATGTGAAAAGCCTATAGTCGCCAAACAATCAAGGAGGGTCTCAACGACTACAGTGATTTGAAAGCCCTATTCGGCACTCTAAAGTGTATTTATCAGTCAAACACACCGTGAATAGCCTCAAAGTTTCAACAGTTTTCCTTCCCATTCAGACTCGTATTCTCTTGTACAAGTTTTTCAAAATTTGCTATCAAAACGCCGTCTTTGACAACATCTTCAAATGTTTGAGTTTACGCTCATAAACAGGTAAGTAATTCAGAACGAACGTTAAGATATTAGCGAGTCCTGTGCTTTTACGTAACTCCACATAAGTGCGCCTCACAGAGTGCGAAATTCAAGCGATTTACAATGCGCAAGGATAAACTGAAATGTCCGAATCACAAAGTTGCCCCATTCTATATTTCTTTTAATCAGTAGATCCCACGCACCGTCGTAAGATGCAAAGCGTGTGGGGTCAAGATCTCTGTGGTGTAATTTTTTTCTATATTGAGCGAAACGTTGTAATATTGCGCTAAAGATGTGTATGCACAGACATGTGATGAAAAGCCGCATTTGTTTTATATAACCAATTGCTTACGTTTGCGTAATGATGCCGAGAGCAACATGGGCATACAAATACACCAGAAGCGGTAAGCTGATACGCAGCGCTTGTGCTTGGGAGGGTGGTTGCCTTGGCTACCTTCACAGTTGGACGAATGTCACAAGTGGTACAGTTGAAGACGTGTGTAATTGCACTTCCAATATATTTGAGCTCTATAATGCACACACCAGTATGTCATTCTTATTAGGTCAGTTTATGTGGCATAGACTGAAAACCAAGTGATGGGCTATTAGAGGTGAGCCCTGACTTTTGCAGGTAAATACCAAAATGAAGTGACGGTTCAATAAAACATCTTAGTAAGGCGAGTAAATTCATGCTATGGAAGGGAATAACATGCACTGAAATAGATAACTAAGCCAGGTGCTCATCATACGAAAATTGCGTCTCGCTGTTTTCACCTGTCATCTTTGTCTAGCTGCGTGCATTCGATATCCTTGGAGACTGGTGGTTTGTGAGTAGAAGCACGTCTTTCGCAAATTTTACTCAATCACTTGCTCATTCAGTCTCACACTTACCAACTCTTTCTCTCTCTCGCTCACTCACTCTCTCGCTAACTCACTCACTCCCTCACTTGAAACTTTTATAAGACGTATCGTACCCTTTCTCCAAGTCAATCAGTCATCTTTATTGCTCGGTCTTCATAAAAGAAAACTGACAAACACTGCCTCAATCCAATGTCTGAATTCTGCGCAACTGCCTATCTCTCTCTCTTTCTCTCACACACGCGAATTATAGTAAAAACATAAAACAACGTAGAACCATTGGCTGAGAATACGATGTTGCGATGAGGCTGGCCTGTGAGTCACCGTTACGCGGGCATACCTGCGGCCACACCGTACGAAGACGCATACCGCAGCTTCAATGGGCCGCGTATTCTCTTGCAGTGGCCGATCAGTCTTTCCCACACTTCACGGGGTGCCTACCACGAGCTGTCCTTCTCGCAAAGTGAAGAAGACGCCAGCAGAAGCAGCAAGAACAAGAGCGAATCGCGCGTATCAGCGCGCGGCATTTAATTAAGTCGTCCGTCAAACGAGGCTGGCCCTTCAAAACGAACGAGCTCGAGAGGTCGACGGCCTGGCGCCGTGTTGTATCACACCAAACGTCAGCGCGCGTACAAGACGGCTTACTTCTTCGAAGGGGACGAACTCGTTTGTACGCGGCGCTGCATCGACGGGGTGCGAGCCGCTTTCATTCAGTCACGTCCACTCAAATAAACCCGAGGACGAGAGTTGCGACGCTTGGCGAGAGAGCGACGCCATGTCAACAAGAAAGAAGACGAGGAAAAAAAAAAACATGGCTGATCTCTCCGTCCCAGAAACCTGTATGGCACAAAAGCGCGAAAGTGTCTTCACAGCAGTAGTGCCTTACGATTATGAGACTTTGTAAAATGTTTCATGTGTGTTTCGCATTTAAACATCGTTTGACATGCATACACAAAATTTGACGCATATTGGCACATATACATAGTGGCCGCTAGGGCCCACAATCATGTTTAACGGTTGTCCTAGTTGAACTTTCTAACCGATACGTGGACACAGCGTATTGTGAATCACGCGTATCGACAAGCACGTAATAAAAAACGCTGGTATTGTGCACTTCCTCAAAGGGTCATCAAGTTGAAAGAAAAATGGTCCAGCGTGCGCTTCCGAGGTATGCGGCAACCTCCGCCTGTGCTCATGCATACGCCACCACACTGGGCTTCAGCAACGGGCAGTGGTTCGTAGCATGAACCGCGGACTCCAAAGAATAAGGAGGAAATCTGAGTGTAGCGCGACATTATAGCACCTATGGAATGAAGGTGTTTTCGCTGATTGCTTGTATCTGACAGCTGTTCTAAACAGAGCATGGTCCCTTGAGCCTTTTCCTATTGGATGACTCTAATGTAAAAGTCATCTTCTTCTCAGTCGATTGTATTTACCCTCCCTACCCGAAAGTTTTCGGCATCCAACGTGATTTTGCATTGGCTCCATAAGTAGAGGCGTTAGAAGCTTTCTGCACCTCCAATAGTTTTGCAGTGCTTTCACTACAACGCTTGTGCAAACGCTAACCAGTCACGCTGGTCCGACCACTTGTAATCATCATAATCGTAATAGTCATCATCACCATCATTTTATCAGACTGCGCCCGATGCAGGCCAAAGAAAGGCCTTTCCTGTGTTCTGCCAGTCAACACGGTACTGGGCTTGTAGCGGCCGCGTTATACCCGTAGACTTCCTAATATCATCTGACCATCTAATATTCTGCATCCCTCGCACGTGGTTGCTTTCTCTTGGAATCCAGTCGGTTCCTCTTGACGAGCAGTGGTTAACTTCACTTCGCTACGTGCTTCGTGCCCGGCTCAAGTCCATTTCTTCTTGATTTTGACTAAGATGTCCTTAGCATCCGTTTCTCACGTGGTCTAGTCTGCTATATTATTGTCTTTAGGAATACACCTATCGTTTTATGTTCCATTGCTCGGAGTGTCTCCCTCGATATAAGGCGAACCCTTTTTGTAAGACCCCAGACTTATGTTCCATAGGATAGTATTGGTAATATGTAGCTGTTATATACCTCTTTTTTGAGGATTAGTAGAATACTACCATTCATGGTTCGAATATTCCTGGCAAATGTGCTCGACCCTAATCCTATTCGAGTTACTTGAGTCTCGTGGTTCCCTTTCGCAGTCGCTACTTTTCTTAACAAGTAGACTGCTTCCTTTACCAGTTTTAATGAATTTCCTTTTTGGTTCCAGGAAGGAAACAAAGAGATGGCAGAGAAATCAACCCAGAGAGACTTCTGGTTGGCTACCCTACACCGGGAAATGAGGGATGGGGAATAGAAAGATGAGAAACAGACAGAAAGAAGGAGAAGGAAGAAAAGGAAAAGAGGCAGTGCATTCACTGCAGCGTGCGCAAATGCACCGAAAAATGCTAAAATCCTTTGCCTGGGTATGTGGTTTCCCGTCCGGTGGTTTTAACCAATATTACAAGTCGAAATGCATTCGCAGAAACATCGCCAGTGCACTGTGTGCCACTTCCGCTCAATGTGCAAGCTCGTCTCGATACAAAACACAGTTTAGATCTGTTGATTATAATCAATCTAAAGACATCGCAAGGCTGTTACGGTTGCTTTACACCACGTTTCTGGGAGTGAACGAGCGCTCGATAAGTGCTACTTTGCCCCACTTATTTGGGCGGTACAGGCTCTGGGACTTTAATACCACTAGAAGATGAAGACATTCTTTATCAGGAAAACAGACATTTTTGCTGGCAAGTGGACTTGAGAAAGCCCAGGAGATAGAAATGAAAATAATCATAAAAAGAATAAACCAGTATCAAAAGTGTAAGTGGACCTGATAAAGATATTTACAATTAGAGTGTCAGGCACGGTGCCAGGTAAGTTCAGATAGGACCAGTGAAATTGCTATGCACCGCTATACTCCAAGCACAGGGCAATACACACGTTGGTCGAAGCAGCAACAAAGCGAAGTGAAGTGGGCGCGCATTAGGTTCCTACGTGTGCCCTGAATGCATCTATAGCCGTTAATCCACCATTCAAATACGACTGCTCGACGAATTAGTGAAGGCTACCGGAACCCTCAATCTACACGACAGTGTAGCCTCACATGACGCGCGAGTAGCTCGTAGTCGCGATCGTAAGAATCGTATCGAGTAGTAACTGCGTCTCACAGTTGTTACGGTGCAGAATAATAAAAAAAAGAAGAAAGCGTTTTGAGAATACATGTTGCCGGACGCCGTCTGCCTTGTTGAGACAACCAGCAAGCAACCAAAGAAACAAGTGAACAATCAGCAAAAAGGAAAAACATTGAATAATTTTGATTTATTGAGTATATATAGTGATTTCACAGTAGAAAAACTACTCTTGCGAAGTGACCAGGAGTCAGATCATCGTGGTGTACAGGTGTGTGAACAGAATCAAGAACCACCAGTAAAAAGCAATCAGCCATCGTTGGCAAGTTCCGCCTGTGAAGACGACCATCCCTGATGCAAAATGGCGATAATTTTACCGTGTGTGAGTGTGAGCAATAAATGAAAAACATAAAAATTTCAATCCTGCTTCTCTGTCACTTCCGAAGCATTGCGCATTTTAGAGGCGAAGCTCCTTAAAGCGGCCCCCGTTCGTCCCTTGTCGTAGTACGTAACATGTCTTACGCTTTGACCTGCACGGTAGTGCTGGTGGGAGATTTCTCCTGTGCGTTGTTGAACAATAAGGAATTCGCAGCGTGCGCGTTAACTAAAGTTCGAATTCTCCTGTCTCTCATGACCCATTAGCAGCCATTGGCATGTACACTGAGCCCTATCTGACAAGAAAGCGTTGCTACGTTATACTCGCTGGGCGTAACCTCCTTGGTTTTAGAAAGGTTTAGCGAGCGTTGGGCCGCAGTGCCATGAATACAGTGAACTAGTATATACCATGAACTTGAGGTGGTTAGAGGTGGGAAGTAGACACGAAGCGCAAGCCGTAAGGAAGTGTGCGTGTGCCACCTCTCGTTTAGTCCTTGGAATGTCCGCTGGATGGCGGTGCATATGCGGAATATATGATGGAAAGATGCGAGATGGTGGCACTTGGAGTGTTGAATAGATGGACGAACGGACACACAGACAGATGCATAGACGGACGCATGGATGGCTGCACGGACGAATGGACGCATGGATGGACGCATGGATGGACGCAGGGGCCGACGCATGGACGGGCGCAGGGACGGATACATCCATGGATGGACGTGCGGACGTACGAACAGACGCACGCACGGCCGGGTGGATGGACAGTCACACAGACGGACGCATGGATGGACGGAATCAAGAACGAATGGACGGACGGATGCTTCACCTCACTCTGCATCATTCACTCCGTGGATATGCTGCCATTTTTTTTTCAGTAAAACTGGACACTTGAACAATTGTTTACCGTCAAAAATAGCGACAGGCTAGGCGTCCTCTTCAGACAAACTATAGTAGTGAACCTGCTTTCTTTCTGACCTACTAAGTTCGACGGCTGGGTAACGTTAGCGAACAGTGGGATGTTTGTTTGCTTGCTACCGAGCTCCTCATGAATGATTATCTAGAGCCTCTAAGGAGGAAAATTGGTGCTGCCTAAGGCCTAACACCTTGATTGTTTGTTTCTTTTCAACTGGGACCGGTCAAAGCACGTTTTGTTCTATTTATTGGTTTGGTGTACTTCACCGTCATACTACAATTAACAGGTACGTCTTCTTTCTCAGTTTTTTTTCTTCGTATTTACATACGCAATCGACCACACCTGAACCAACATATCGAATGAGCTCTCCAGTGCTAACTTCATTAATATTTCATTAAACATTATCTCTGTCAAGGAGAAGGAGAAAAACTTTATTCATGCCAAGAGGGAAAGGTGCGGTGGTGGAGTGTCAGAGGAGCCTACCTAGCGTAGGTCTCTGCTACCCTCTTGGCACAATCCAAGATCTGGTCCTGGACCTCGGGCGCCGAGCTGCACATAGCAGCCTCCCACTGCTCCTTACTATTAATGTGTAGAGAATTGGGTGGTGGGTTTCGAGTACACCCCCACATGATATGGTCTAGGTTAGCTATTTGTTGACAGAAAATGCACGAAGGGGAGGGGTATATCGCAGGGTATATAAGATGGCGAAAAGATGGGGTATTATATCTGTCAAGTCTCCCAGGTATTTCAGGCTGACGAAAAAAAAAGGTTCGAGGAATGACAGGGCGTCATCACATCGTGCGACACTTTTATAGGTGAGCGTCGCTTACGCTGCGCTCTGTATGGACCTAGTGAACAAAACTCCAGTGAGCGAAGGAAGGACACGTATCAGTTGACCAGCTTCGCGAGATTTTCATAAGTTTTAAGAGAGCATTGCGGCTATGATATACGCAGTAGAGAAACATGCTGGCATGACTTCAATGACTGAAGCTTGCTTAACACGCGTTTGAATTTAACTATACGGAAGTTCTGAAATTTTCGAGTATTGTCGGTGCACGATACTGAATCCATGACTTAATACTCCAAGGCATGTAGGCCTATACGAAGTCGCTTTTTAGATAGTGTAAGTCACGGAATGACTGACATGGGTGAATACTGCAGCATTTGTTTTTATACCTTCAATGACCTCTTAGCAGTATCCCTAGAGTGTTTTTTCCTCTCTTTCCCTCGTTCTTGCTTCGGTATTGCCCTCTCCATGTGTAGGCTGCGAATTGGGCGTAGTCTAGTGAACTTCCCTGCTTTTATTTGTGGCAAAAACGTTATTTGACCATGGGATTCGGCAACGTACTGCCCAAGGTCCCCGCACAACCCCCATTTGGCTTTATTGTATTCATTTTCTCTCTCTAATAGAATAGATTGATTGATTGATATGTGGGGTTTAACGTCCCAAAACCACTTCATGATCATGAGAGACGCCGTAGTGGAGCGCTCCGGAAATTTCGACCACCTGGGGTTCTTTAATGTGCACCCAAATCTGAGCACACGGGCCTACAACATTTCCGCCTCCATCGGAAATGCAGCCGCCACAGCCGGGATTCGAACCCGCGCCATGCGGGTCAGCAGCCGAGTGCCTTAGCCACTTGACCACCGCGGCGGGGCTTATGAAATAGATCAACGACAGATCTAAACAGTCCAGCCCGCATTAAGGGTACAATTATTTCGGAAGCCGTCCAAAGCGTAAAGACCTATAGTTCGAAGAGGCAATCCGGCGCATCGAAAAAAGCGCGCACCGTGCGACCCTCTACTATACCCTTTCCGTCGCACAATGTTCTCTATTGTTTTGGCCTTGTCTCCGTCTCCAACATTTCGATCATGCAGATAGCATTTTGCGACCCCCCCCCCCTTTAGAAACCTCAATCTTCGAGTACGACTGTCCAAATTGCTTCAAGAACTCCAGTTGTCGCCATTCGCATGCAAGGGGTTGATTTTTAATGTCGTTGCTCGCCCTGACTCGTGGAAAATGAGGTCATTCTGCCTGAAGAGGCAGAGAGATGGTCCATGAATTTATATTTTTCTTTGTTGTAACAAGATCAATTTAATTGGAGTAGATAAAATATTAGGCCCACATAAACAAAAAAGTTTTATTTTCGTTTTTTTTTTACTTGCGAGCCTGGTGGCACACACGTCACCACTCCGTGATAAAGGGGATGCTTAGAGCATCCATCTATCCACCCACAAGTCCAGCTGGGAAGCGAACCACCGTTAGCTGTAGGCACGTCAGAAACAAACCTCTCCTTCCCTTCCAACAAGAAAGAAGAAACCGTAGCACGGAAAGGAGCATCGCAAGGAAGAACGTTCTCTTCGAGAAGAGAACACATCACCGCCCGAGGGGGGATGTGGAAGAGCCATTAGCGCCGGAGGCCCCTAGAAGTCGGGGGTGTCCAAGACAATGGGCGCGCATCGGAGAAGGCGCGGGGGCAGTGGGCCGCCCAGAACAGGGTCAGCAGTTTCCGGGACGAAGCGCAGGGCGCTTCTTTTTCTGGGACGCCGGACCGATGGCGTTGCCGCGGGGAAGCCGCCATGCCTGCCGGCCGGCCGGCCGACGATACTTCACCTCTGGCCCCAACCGTAGGGGCCGCCTCGCCCCTCGGGGGTAATTGGGTTGCTTGACGGGACTTCTGGCGGATGGCCTCTGACACCGAATTGACACGGGTTCCCACATGGGCGTCTTCTTCTCCTACACCAGAAAGAGAGATTCGGCTGCTGCCCAACTCTGCCTTTTTGTGCTTTGTTTTGTCTTTGCGCTCGTAGGAGGTCAAGGGTGGAAGCAGCGTGGGCTTGCTTGTGTACCCAGGCCGTTCAGACTGCACGTGAAGAATTGCAGTGACCCTCCCTATTCTGAGCGCTTAGCGCGGTACGAGGAGCGGCCAATATGTTCAGTTCATTTTTATAACTGAGGCTGCTTTATAAGGCTTGGATTGTATCGCGTCTGCAGCTCAAAGACAAGATGAGCTTGAGGTATTATTGGCTTCAGCTACATCTTGTGTGTGTTCAAAAATGCTTAATATCTTCTAGGTCCAAACTTCACCGGAGCCTCACTGGGGTTGCCTTTGAACATCTGCGTAGACACCCGATTGCGCTACCTGTGGAGTTACGCTCGTGGTTATGTGGTACCAGCATCTGTCTACGGGAGAAGCTATAAAAATTAACAGTGAGATTGATATCGTCGTGGAGTCACCGCCACTAGTAACACCGGAAATGCGAAGCACTCAACAGTGAATACGCAGTGGTGACACGCGTACTATGCCCTTGCTTTTATTCTTGCGTTTTGTTCTTTTCTCCCCTTCCTTACCATTCTATCTACTCTTTCCTTTCCCTAGTGTAGGGCAGTACTTGAGAATTTTTCTTCTCCTTAGCCTGCCTAACTTCCACCCCTCCCCTTCTCTCTCTCTACTCTTTACTTCTATCATTCGTAACATCAGCATCTATTTCTATTCCCAACTTCTATTCCCTCATTCGTATTCCCTTGAGGACGACGCCTTGAAGCGATGGAATGAAAACCGATAGGTGTAACCTCAAGAGTCAAGAAGGGAGCAGAGTGGGCCAGGGAAAAAACCGGGGTTAAGAATAAAAAAGAAGTGTACATGGGCGGGGCACGTAGCACGTAGGCATGATAACCACTGGTCATTAGGGTAGCTGGCTGGATTATCCAAAGAAAGCAAATGCACGTAGGGGAGACAATGTTTTGTGGGTGGATAAGATTAGAAAGTTCACAGGTGTAACGTGGCAGCAGAAAGCACAAGACCGGGTTTATTGGTGGGTAATGGGAGAGGCCTTTGCCCTGCAGTGGCGTAGTCAGCCTGATGATTATGATTCCCTTGTTCATGTAGGGTAACCAGGCATTGTGGGGACGTAAAACCCCAGATATCGCAATATAACCAGGCATTTAGTGCATTTGTCGTATTTGTTAGCCTGTCCCCTTACCCTTTCTCTATGTGTCCTGTGTGTATGCGTGTTGTCATTCAAGTAAAAATGCTGCGTTTGATATGGATAGTACTTTTTTTCGGTATTCATTGCAACCAATTCCGTGTGTTTCTAGTCTCGTTGCATTCACGCGGAAGAAATTGAAACCTGGTGATGATGAAAAGCGTAGTACACTTATTGCGGTAATGTTCTTAGATGAAAAATTGAGGAAGCTTGCCAATTTTTCAGTACGTGAGCTATAGGGCTTAGCGCTCTGTAACTCAGCAATTGAAAACGATATTACGAATCTCTTTACTGCACGTCGTAACCACTGTAACTTGGAAAAAGTGATACAGCAGAGTACTCCGTTATGTGTGACAGTAATATGAAAGAACAACTTTTGCAAAAGCCTTCTAAATGCTGCACTCAATTCATGCAAGCACCAGATTCGTATATGGCCTCTTTAAAAGCTGCGATAACACAATTTTACAGAAATATGAAACCTGTCATTAGCGCAGAGCCAGAGATTCGAAATCCTGCTTCTGATTCATTTTATTAGTAGTTTTAGTGAGTCCTCCGTGGACGTAACTATAAAAATTTAATTTATAGCGTGTTAAAAGTTATTTCTCTCTCACATGCGATCAGCTAACTTCTGTCAGATCTCGGCAGTGTATGCCTCAGATAAACATTTAAACATATTTATTGGGGTTGAAACAATGACGTGGTACGTAGCCTCGATCTAAAAGCTAAACTGAAGGTGGCTATAAAAATCTACGTGATAAGTGTATATTACAGCTATGTTTTCACATACCATTATTAAACATTAAAACAGTACATGCTAGTGGCATACATTAGTAAACCTTAGTTGAATGTCGACTGGTTGTCTCTTGGCTCGAAAAAAATATACTAAGCGTTTTTTTCCCGCCGCTGACATGGAGCCAATGGTTTGGTCCAAGTTTACAAGGATTGCCTGCAGGTAATTCTTATACATATCCTAAGCTCACAGGTTGGGAACCGGCCAGCAGCAAGTTGCCTTTTCATCCACTGTACTTTTTGCATAAATGCATCACAATTATTGCAATACACCTTAAACAGGACAATTAGCGTCCTCTAAAGCTTCGTTGGCTTCATTATCAGCTCTTCTTCAATGAAGGTTGTGTTAAACAAGACAACAAGCCTTCGAACACTGCCTTCCTTCGTCCTCAGACAATATGCGACCCTACTTAAAAGCAGAAAGAGGAATGTTTGCATATGTAGATCATTTCCTCTGTCGGCTGTTGGAGGTTAATGCATCCACCGCCTTTGGGACATAGGTTAATGCTTAAACGTTGTTCACATCGACCATCGATGTACAACAAGCCGACAAACATTCGACAGCAGGCACTCGAATCACCCAGAAACACGTGATCATATGCATTGTTCATTGTCAGCAAGCTCACGTCAAGATGCCGCGGGTATACAAGCGGGTCAACGAAACCGAGCTGTCATCGGCGGCCTCGCTCAACTTCCTGCTTCTTTGTACTGCCACTTCGCTTCTTCATATCCCCCACGGGTGTTTCGCTTATCTCTATCGGAGCATGAGCTTGTGCGTGAGCGGCATACACGCATGCCTCGATCAACCCTTTCGCGCGTGAGCGCTGTTGCACTGGAGCGGCCCTTCACGAGCCAATCGAGTGCACGAGGGACGCCCTCTCCCAATAGTGCGCTTGACGTGCGGCACCGAAAGTGTGCGTCGGCAGGCGACGTCGCTTGGCGTGGCACAACCGAGAGGCGACGTGCCTCGCCACGGCAGGCGACGGTGGGAAGGGTGGCGCGAGACGACGGCATTGACCTCCGCTCGGCTAGCGGGAGGTTCGGCGTCCCACTTGACCGCGAAGCCCGCTTCAGCGATGTCCGACGGCACGTGCGGTTACGGGGAGAGAAGGGGTAGCAAAGAAGCGAAGAAGAAATATACAGGGAGAAAGGTGCTACCCTCCATTGCAAGCATAGCACGCGGCGCTGTGCTTGCTGAACTGTGCATCCAGTGGACGTCAAAGCCGGAGGCTGCGCGCGTAGCGTTGGGGACATGAGCGTTTAGCGTAAACGCGTGCGCGACGCGCTATCGGTATGTCAGCTTTCTCTGCACCGCCAGCCTCTTGTTCCTTCTTTCAATGTTTCACTTTCTACCGCATTACCACACGGCCACACCTATGCCTCGTGGTGCGAAAGCGCACTGCCGCTCTACCACATCACGCGATGATGTACGGCACACACTGAAGAACCAGAAAAGGACAACAGCAGAAAGATGTGGGAGGCAATGCTGTCCAGCCTGGCCTTTGAGGACCAGCGGAGGGCTGAAAGGAAACAATGCTGTCCAGCCTGGCCCTTGAGGACCAGCGGAGGCTAGTCAGGAGGGCTGAAAGGATGGCGAGAGCCAGCGGTGCCTTGGAATGGGGGCCTGACCACGCAGCGTTGCCCTGTTTTAGCGCCAACGAAGTCTTTTTTGCAAATAAGTTTTTGTTATTCCTTTTCTACTTTCTCTGTGTATTTGTTTTGTTTTTTCCTGGTTGTGGCTTTTATGTGTAAGAGAGCTAAATTAGACATGTCCTCACACATTCAGCCATTTTCGCCGTTGACAAAAAACCGAACCAAATGCCATAGTTCGAGACATCGACGGTGAACTGGCGTTGCATAGATTTCTCGTCTGCAGGAAGAATATCCCGAACTGCACACTTTTATAATACGGATTCATTAGGCTTCTTCGTTTGAATGTGTTCTACGCCGATGAATGGCAGTATTACATGGCGATTAGGTAGATGGGGCCCGATGGTATTCAGTTAAGTTACAAGGGGTTTTGGTGCGAAGTAGGAACGAGGTCATTTAGGGATATCATATATTCAGTCATAAGACATCTGTCAAAGAATCTCTGTTTCTTCACCACCGCTACTATATTATCGTAATTCAGTTTCCAGTGAAACTTCATCAGGTCACGCTGAGGTTTCTGGGTGCTGTCATAGACATTCGAAGGATTCTTGATCAGGGGGGGGGGGGGGCGAAGGTTCATTGCTGCTGCCCCTTCAATCAATTCAATATGAAAAAAGATTTAATACGCCTCTTTTGGGTAACTAGGAGGGAGGGGGCACAACCTTGCCCCTACCCTCCCCACGTGCGCCTATGATTGATGCAGGGTCACTGGCCAAGGCTGAAAAAATACTGAAGTTTTCGGGCCATGTGCAAGTTCCTTCTTCAATGAGGGAGGTAAGCTCTTGTCGTTACTTATGTATGTATGTAGTACAAAACGTAATGAGTGTACATGAAAAGCTGGCGTATGTTTTCTGATGTCGAGTTCATTGTATACAGCGTTTATCCAATAATCACTCATTCAAGCATCCGTTCGGATGGCACCTGTAATGCCCTTCGGCGCTGTGGGTACTAAAATAAATATACAAAATAAATAAATAAATAAGTAAATAGATAAAAGTTGGCCATCGATAAATAACTACATTCCTCAATAAAATACGTGTATTTTTTTCATTTGGCAGGGTGTAGCCATTGTCTCAGTAAATCTTACTGTTGTGTTCCTGGGCATGCTCCGAAACTTTTTCTTTTCCGCGTGTTCCTTCCGCTGACGCTACCAACCAGAACGTAACCATACGTGGTTTCGCAGTAAAAGGAAGCAAAAAGACATGTTCCCGTTATCAGCCTCCCGTAGGAGTATGGAGGGAGCTCCGGCGTCATTCTGAGTTCGTCGATCCCGATTCTTGACAGATTTGAGAGCCTAAACAGGGATATATTTTGCTGTATTCTGTCAGACACAGAGCTAAAAACAATTTTAATCGCGACCTGTTTATTCGTCGTATGGCTATAAACAACCAAAAATGTAGCTCAGCATGAGCAAACTGGCTATTGCATGTTTTGTGTCCTGGTGACTTTGCGCCGAGCGTTTTTGAGCGAGAGGCCACAGGTTCGATGCCTGGTGACAGAACTTATTGTTCTCCTTCTTTCTTGTTTACAATATGTTATTACGCGTTTTACAACGTTGTATCCGTGACGGAAATACGTCAGCGGAGCCATAGTGAACCCCTGAATAAAGCACTTTCCTGTTAAAAAAAAAAAAACTGTGGTAGCCCTTTTCTGCTCAAGGCCTCACAACGAACAGCATCAGTACCGGTGGCGGAAAAAGTCGAAGTAGAGCGCTGAAACCTGCGCGCATGCTAGCAAGGCTCGATACTGAGATTTCTGTGCAATTTATACTAAGGCTAGTAGCTAGTAGTGGCCTCAATAAATTTTCATTTTTCCATAGCGGCACAATTTTGTGTCGCGTTGTGGAGAGGGTTCCACTGCATGTGCCCAAAAAGGATGTACTCGGACGCAGTCGTTAATTATATGTTTTTACGTAACTGCATGATGTGCTTTGTGGTTTGAGATGATTGGTTAAATGGTTGCCGTCCACCCCGGTAGAAGAATGACTACGATACTCGGCTGCTCACGGAAAGGTCATGGGTTCGGTTCCGTCCTCGCCGGTCACATTTCGATGAAGGCGAAATGGCAGAGGCTCGTGTACTGTCAAAACTTACGAAACCCCCCACTACGGCATTTCTCATAATCACACCGTGGTTTTAGAACAAAAACTCCACACATTATTATAATTAAATGCTTGCCATGGTAACGGCAAGTTGATTGTTCCTAACGAAAAGTGCTCTTGTACTATAAATTTGCTTAGATTACGAAGAAAGTATTATTTATTAATAGTCTCGGAGATATTAGTCAGCTTTTATCACCGGGCTCACTGTTGCAGGTGCCGGTTGACGACTATGGAATATACAAAAGTCACACACACTATCACATGCGCACACACATGGACACACAAGCAAACTCAGGCACATACACACACACACACACACACACACACACACACACACACACACACACACACACACGCGTGTACGTTGTGCGCTTGTCTAATAAATAATGTTGTTCTTTTTCAGGTGTACACTCATTGAAAACGCAAATAAAAACTCCTGTATGTAAAAATAAATACGGGCCTTCAGTAGCTCTGGTGTACTCCAGAACAGTGTTCCTCCGAGTAATATTGACATGACGCATGAGCTACTCGAATATATAGTGTATTCTCAAATAGGAACGCCACGAAGGTGAGGACGGATAGCGTCGTGATGCTTGAGTCATGAATTCACTGGAGTCTTTGCGCCTTCTGACATATACGACGTTAAGATCTCAGCGTTGAAATATTTGATGCACTCGCTTGCAGTACGGAACCGACCTATCAAAAGAGGTTCAGTGCGTCGTTGTTCAAGCATTCTGTCGAGTAACCTACTTTCAAGTTGAGGTGTTGCCAGTGGCCATGCGAATCGAGAAATAACGAAATGCAAGTGCCCGAATACCGTGAGGTCACTTCGGTCCAAACGGAGCCTTCAAAGATGCGCGCAATCTATGAAGAGCATTTAACGGACTCTTCGAATCGCCAACGGCCACTTCGTGTCGCAGAACGCTCTTTGAGAAAGATACTCGCTCAAAAGTAGGCCGAGAATAATCAGTCTTACAGAGTGAGGGGCAGACGAAGTTAGGAAAGAAAGAAAAAGCGGGCTCAGGGCGTTGTTGCCATTAAAATAAATGAAATAACACGAAATAACACTGATAGCAGGTGATGACCGAAGTGGTGTTCCAGGAAATGCGGTATCTTTTAAAGAGCATGCCACTTGGAAGCCTTCCTAAATCAATGTCAAGGCTTTGGAATCCCGCGCTCGATGCAAAAAAGAGACAACACTGATCCAGAAAAAAAAAGAAAGAAGAAACATGTTCCGCGAGAACGATGAGTCGTTAAAAAGGAAGCACAAGTGCCACTTTGCTGCTCGCGGCAAAAACATGTCCCGCTTATAATTCTTTCAGAATGGGAAGCAATTGGCAAGGAATTCACGGAACCTTCTTAAATTGGATAGAAAAGAAGTCATGCAAGAGTAAAGACGAAGAACATGTGCAAATGCCAAAGCAGCGGCTACTTGTGGCCTAACGAGAATAAAACGAACAGCTACCGGAAAAAAGCACCTCTTTCAGTTTGGGATGCAGAAAATAAATACATAAAAAGAAGGTAGAAGGACATAAGGTGTGTTTTCATGCTATGTAATCGTGTTGAAATCCTGAAAGTACATTGCATGCACTGACAAGAACAAATGCGCTGGGTGCTGGCGAACGGCTCTTCATTTAGCGCAGTGGCGTTAGAAAGCTCATTTTTGAGAATTAGCAGCGTCCGCGTTGTTGGTTGTGATGAAATATCGTGATATTGTTCGTGTCCAAAAGTCAAGAAAGCTGCAAGTAAAAAAAATTGCCCGCAGCTTCCCTCGGGGGAACACTGAGGAGGATGCGGACCATATAATTGGTTAACGGGGTGTTAAAGTGCGACTTACTTGGGTCGATGGCTAAATTGGTTAACGTGGTTGTGAAATGGGGTGTTAAATTGCGACTTTTTTGGGTCGATGGCTAAATTGGTTAACGTGGTTGTAGGAGGGGGTGTTAAATGAGTGAACACGTACACACGTATGCGAAAGGGCGGCGCTGGTCGAAGGGACGTCGATCATTGTGTTTGTGGATTCGTTGGAATTCATTTCACCGCGACCTTGGACGTCGACGCGCCGTACAAACCAACCGACGAGCGGCAACTGAGCGAGCGAGCGCCGACCTTGAGTATATATACAGCTCGACGGCGCATGCACTGTCAGCTGTTGAATGTTCTCGAAGCGCGACGCCACATGCGCGTCCACTGGAGAATCAGGAGAATTGTAGATGTCGAACGCGGTGTGTAGAGGAGGAAGGGTGCACAGATGGTAGAGGAGTGAAGCACGCGCGGTGTGTAGAGGAGGAAGGGATGCACAGATGGTGGAAGAGTGGGCGACGGCGCGACGGCGCATGCGCACGCGTCAGCTGTCGAATGTTCGAGAAGTGGGGCGGACGGCGCGGACGGCGCACTACAAGGCGCGAGTATAAGATGCTCCGCATCTAATATATTTATTTCCCAACAGTTTCAGGAGGGGTCCTCCCTTCATCAGGGGATGAGTATACCTCATATTCCGTACTGTGTGTGTGTGTGCGTGTGTGTGTGTGTGTGTGTGTGTGTGTGATGAAATATATAACAGTCTGAAATAAAAAGTAGGCTAGGGGCAAAATGACTGCGACTCAGGCGCATGGTGGGATGTCTGTGCCAGAGCACGTTAAACAACACTAGATTGTCAGAAATTCCGGAGCCTTCCTCAACGATTGTAATCATATTGTGGTTTTGGGGTGTAAAACCGGAGGATTGTTACTAATGAAAAGTATGAACTGATTAATTGAAGTACGCACTGTAGGGACAAGTATTGCGTTCCGCTTTTAGAGGTGAGGCTTAAGAATTCCTCTTTTTTTTCTTTTCTGCACATGTAGCAAAAGCAGCGAAAGCCTTAAGGAACAAAGAAGCTACCATGAAATTGAAGACGCCCTCGAAAACAGCTTTTACGTCAGAGCTCGCAGGTGTGCGGCTCGATCATCGCGCCGACGTCTTACACCAGAGTATGCAATGAAGTTGAGGTAAGGCGCGGTGCCAAGGAGATGGGGACATAGCTGTGGCTGTCGAGTTCTCATCCGGTCAGTCCTGCATTTCCGTGCTCGACAATGAATGCCGAACCAGCAGGACATTCCTGCCCTTAATCCAAGCGCTTGCATTTACGTTCCTCGGTCGCAAGCCGAGGCTTCAATGCTATAGAAAAACAAAAAAAACAAATAAACAACGAGGAACTACACTACACCAAAGCGGGGCGCTTACACCAAGACACTTAAGTCGTATCGGTGGGGGTTCTCCTTCGTTTCTCAGATATGCCGCATATCTATTCGTGAGCCTCCCCAACTTGATATAAATCGTCGCGGTCGCGGCCGTTGTCGCGGATTAAGCCGGCCTAATGCCGCCGTGCGTGATGGAGTGATCCAGCTAGCGGGAATTCGAGAACTCGGACGTATACATTCAAGCAAGAAGCAGGTATATATGCTGTTGGCAAGCGAGTATGGCAAACGGCTCTGCGATGCGAATGTAACACTCGTGGCAATAAGGACATCGAAAGGCTGACAGAAACAAGAAACTGTCGATTCCATTGCTACGGACGAGTCTAATCCATGGAGCTTATGACGAGAATGGCTCCGAGCTCAGGGTCACAGAACCAATGTTACAGAGCCAAACGCTGCGTTTTGATAACCCTACTAGTACGTATCGAATGCATGGAATGCAAATCGCTACATTTTAGAACTCCGTGAAGTACGCCTGCACTGATCTCTTGCGCTAGGCGGAGATAGCATGCCTACGTAGAATCGGGAGACACGGATACCACGGCTAAATAACCAATAATGTTTCGCAATTTACGTGTGACGCAAGAACAGTATACCACTTCACTGTGTATCACGTATGCTACAAATAGACAAATATGTAGATGAATAGGAAAGAAAAATTATACAACCACCCGTTCATGGCACGAAGCCGGTGGTTGTCTAATTTTCCTCTCTTCAACCTTGCGCCACCTTGCGAGTATCCACGGCACTCATTTAAATTAAGTAGATGAATGCTTTTCCCTTTGATTGACGTTGTTCCGCCTTGCGTACTTTATCAGAACGTCCTTCCCGCATTTATTTCTACGTATGCTTAGAAAATTGGGGGGGGGGGGGGGGGGGAGGGTCAATACTTGGAATCACAATGTACAACCTCGCAGTAATATTATACATTATAAATAAAGGTTACCATATTATGCCACTGCACGGTTTTGTTTGTAGCCAAGCAATCTGACATAATGAATGGTGTGCGAAATTTCTAGCTGTTTCGGCACTTGAACAATCTGACTAAGCATAACCAAATAATCGCTTTTGCTCCTTACAGGTAGTTTGTTTATTTCAGCTTGCTTAACTTGTCATAAATTCTTCATCGTAATTGGCCACACCCTGGGGAGAAATTCGACCGCGATCGAGCTACGTTGTGATCGAAAATTCCCCATGACATGATTGTCACAATCCTTTGCGTGCGTCGTCAAAACGCTTCAGCTAGACACGTGGGGCACGTGCCCGCACGTGGATATGTGCCACAGGTGACTCACAGCTTGAATCTACCCAAGAATGGCGGGAAAGCATGGTCAATCTTAATATGTGAGCGTTAAAAAAAGCTCACATCTGCAGCGTGGACCCGACGAATGCAAAAAATAAATGTCAGGGTCTCAGATGGAACCGAACCCCAGCCATCTGAGTGGCAATCGAATACCCTACCACAGAGCCATGCCAGATTTAGGAACTACTTCTCAGATGGGCCCTAATATTCGTGAAAGGTCAATTGTGGTTGCAGTGCTGCTTATCCAATTTTATAAAGATTACATTTGTACTCCTATGATATAGCCGTCGATTCGGGTTTCTAGAAATTGTGCTTAGTTGCCATCTGCTGAAGTAGGTGCACGTAGCAGTGTCCAGGACTTCTATTCTCGCAACCATCGTATCTACTAACCGATTCTGGGTTTGCTGATATCCATGTTGCTGTTGGCATGGTTACGCAACTGTAAACAAGTGGCTATATAAAACACATACGGCTGTTTGACGTATGTCCACGCGTGCGTTTCTACACATCCTAGGTACCTGTTCATAACCTTTCGCTAAATAAAAAAAATACAACACAGTCACGTTTCATCCGCATGCTTTGCGTGACATCGATTGACACAGTACATGGATCTGCTGTTTTATTTCGCTTGTTTCTGACATCTTCCAGCTTTTGCTTTCGGTTGGTCCTTGCGATGAAATATATAACTTTGCATTATACATCTGTTTGCGACAACAAAATAAGAAGAAAGTTTTATATTCCTTCCAAAGAGCCCCCTCTTCAAGTGTCATATAAAGGAGGCCAGTACGCAAGAACCACAATGATCGGCTTGACGTGCGTGCCTGAATAGCTGCTGGAATTGCCCACTCCGTACAAGCCATAAGCTTAGCTTTAAAAATTTGTGGAAGTTACTTCATGGGGAAAGGAAATGCGTTGAGTGTGCTCGATCATAGTACTTTCAAACTTTCACAAGTGACTAAAATACAAAGCACACGTGAGAGACTGAAAGTAATCAAAAGCTCAGATCCGCGTTCCTGTGGACTCACGCTGCACCGAGTTCACTGATTAAGGGATATTAGAGACCGCGCGCGTGACGGGAGAAAACGAAAAGAGAAGCGGGGGACTTTGGTTGTTGCATGCGGCCCTATAAGGCCGATATAGGTGGAGGTCAGGAGATTCCATCTGTTCGTGACTTCGGATACTTCGATACGCCCCGTTGGTGTTGTAAAAAGGAAATAGAGCAACAAAGAGTAGAGGAATCAAAAGGAAGAACCGTGGGAATGCGATAAAGCTGGCATTATCTCTGTCGAAACCAGGCGGCAAGCGTTTGGTAAGGTTGCCGGCACAGGGAGGGGGTGGCCAGACGGATCGCCGAGACGCAGAGTAGTCTTAGATGGACAGACGAAACGCAAACAACAAAAAGAAAGGAGGAGGTTCGGGGAAGGCCATTACAGGACTACCAGACGAGACGACCGGTGCATCCAGCCGAACCAGAGAGCCGATGACGCAGTCACTGGCGACACACACACACACACACACACACACACACACACGCACACACACACACACACACACACACACACACACACACACACACACACACACACACACACACACACACACACACACACACACACACGTCTACAAGAACGCAGGCGCATTCAGATGAGGAGGCGGGATGAATACTCAAAGCGGCTTTGCTTCTGCAAGCGAAGCAAGAATAAAACTGTCGCTGAAAGAGCAGCCCGAAAAGGTCAAGACGGTTGCCGCGACGCCAAGCCATCTCGCACGAAGAGATTAAGTATGGGAGGGAGTCGCCAGAAGAAGCCTCGCTCAGAAGCAGCGATGGCGGGCAGTGAAGAGAGCAAGGTGGGCATGCTGTCTGGGGCAACCTCAATTGGCCGTTCGCCCCGGGCGTCGGCCAGCGGGAGAAGTGTGTCTTCACCGGCACACCGCTTTCCTCGGCGGCGAGCAGTTACTGCATGCCGTCGAACGGAGCGTAGGCACGCACGTAGTTCTGTCTTCCCTTCCTCTCCAGTCCTCGCCGACCAGCCACGAGCACTCCTCTCTGACTGGCCGTGGACTTGACCTGGATTCCTCGCTCTGCTGTTCGGGCCGAGTGAGCGCCGCGTAACTTCTTCCAAAATCGAACGATGACGCCATCGCGCGCGTCCGACGACCGGGTGAGGACGAAGAGGATTAAAGAGAGAGAGAGAGTGAGGCTCGTTGGAAAGGCGGTCTGGTCTTAGTACTTACTGTTACTTCGCGCTCTCTGCGGCATGCTTCTTTCTTTCGCTCCCGCGTCGACTTGGCCGTGCGCGGAAGCTGAACCGGCTGTCTGAACCGGCCCGCTGCTTCGTCTTTTCCCCCTTCCCTTTCCCTCTAGCAGCTCTCCCTTCTTCTGGTGCGCATCGGCTCGAGCGCTTAAACGCCGCCAGTTTCGGCTTCCGTAGGAATGCGGCGGCCACATTTCGCCGCGAGTAGGGCAGGAGCGGTAGTAGTTTGCGGTGGCTCCGTGTAAGCACGCAATTGGGGATGCCTAACGCGCAGCTGGACGTAAAGAAAATGCCGATTTCGTCGTTAGAACTCTTGGAGCGAAAGTGACAGTGAAGTACCACAGCACGCGAGCGTTCACACAACAGGTATCAAGAGAGTAATATTTTGAATAATCTATTGTCTACCACGACCTGTGTACTGCTGCTGGTAGGGTTAGGTAGCTTGGCTGTGGCCGCTGGCTTGAATGCCTTATTTCGTACTTCTACATTTCGAGGTACCTTTACTGTATTTTCGTCCCCCCACACCGACTCTGCGGCTAACCATAAACACGTCTGTTTGACCTATTATTCTATTACATTGTGGTAAGAAAAGCACTCTCAGTTGGATTGGATTACCTGGAAGATCCCCCCTTGACGATGAATATAATAAAAAAAAGCGCAGGGAAACTGCCTTGTTCAGCAGTTAGGGCTTTGAAAGCAATGGCGCTTTATTTGAGGGCTTCTCGATTTCGTGAAAAATTGTCAAACTCACGCGCAGTGCGTTAAGTTAGTGCATGTGCTTCCATCTCTGTTTTTTAGACATTTCCAACCTGTATTGTATATTTGCTTCAATGCACACAGCAGAGTAGCCAGCCTGAGACAGCTTGACGAGAAGGAATGGCATGTAGGCTACTCCACGCCCATCCCTGCTTCTTCTCCGTCTTTCTTTGTTATTTCACCTTTCTCTCTATGTCTCTCTCCAACTGTAAGGCTCAGTCCACACTGTATGTGTGCATACTGTGCCTATGTACCGTGCATGTTGGAGGTTGTTTAACGATCGAGACCATGCGTCTTGATAGTTAGCCAACGTTCAGTATGCACGTTACGTATGCACAGTTTGCACGGTTAGGAAAGCTCTTGCGACGAAGGTGTTCCCTTTTGAGAGGACGCGTTGTGTTTAAGTTGCAATATATGAGCTTGGCATCAAACAAACAGTGTTTCTTTGATGAAGAATGAAACAGCGCTTAAAGCCTGTTTCACATGGCGTGATTGCAGCGAAAAAAAAAATGTTTCGTTCGCTCCAATCACTCTGTTCGCAACCACCGCTAATGGCGGTTTCGTTTCACGTATAAGCCGCGAACGGTCCGAGATTTTCGCTCTGCGACTGGAGCGGCGGGCACAGTTTCTTGCCACCGTTCGTTGTGGCAGACACTGTAGAATTTTCCACATATAATGTAACAATCTGTGCGTTATGATATTAGGGAGTTTTAGAATAGCGCACCACGAGCCCTTGCGGTGCTGTCACTGCTACTGCGCATACGTCGTAACGCGAGTCGCCGGTGACGTTCGCCGCCCGCCCGCACAAAATTCAAAATAGCGGCCGCGCGTGCGGCCCGCATGCGCTGGTATTGAGGCTACGGTGTCGCTGCGATTGTGCGTTGCGGTTTGCAGAAGGAGGGCAACGCTATTCTGGTCGTATATATATGGCGTATAACTCATATGGCGCCCGCTATGCCGGAGTCGCCTGCAGCGACTGCAAACGTTATTCTAAAGCTCCTTACTGTTCGGTTCCCTCCGCGCCGGTCGCATTTCGATGAACGGTAACGAAGAGCACTTGCGTTTCATAATTTGGGAACACTTTCTAAGTGCGCCACAGTGGCCACTACCAAAACAAACATGTCGATGCAATTCCGACAGCTTGGTCGGCCCAGCCCTATTTCGAAGGATCCCGAACAGAAATCGCTCATACCGATGCGATCATGAGCGTAAATTTTCAACATGTTGAAAGCTCACCGCAAACTCTGCGGCGGGAGCAAACTGGCTTTTTTTTTTTTTCGCTGTGAGCGAATTCGCAGACTGAAAATCGCTGCTTTTTGTGTCATGTGAAATGGCCTTAAGGCGTGACGAGACGAAGGCACAGACACTGATCCCCGGATTCAGATACGCTCCTTCACTTGAACTTGACTTGCCGCCGTCTTCAATGCCGCAAGAACACGTTTCGAACGCTCTCTCTTTAGACGATGTCAAGCCACGCACAAACGCACACACGCGTTTCAAACGTCAACTCAAGGAGCATTTCTGAATACGGCGGTGAGCTGTCTCTATATTGTCTCAGTCTTAAGCACTTCTTTATTCTTCATCTAAACTACGCACCAAGCTAAGTCAAGCACACTGGGCTAAGCTTTCCTCACACAGTCTTCCTAAAGGGCCGCGAATAGTGCGAAAGGAAGTCGTTCGCATTTTTGTGACTTTGCCGGCCAGGTATGCCTCACGTGCGGTAACATAATCACGTAATCACCTCACGTGCGGTAACATAATCACGATAAGTGCCACCACATGGAAATACCCCCCCCCCCCCCCCTTCTCCAACATTGCGTGCGCAGGCTTCTCCGCGTGGCAAAGATGTGTTGTAGCAAAAGATGCGTTAAGGAAGAAGAGAAAATGGTTCAATTTTCCAAGTACGGTCGCATACCCAAGTATGTCATCTGTAGCATGCATTAGTACAAATTGAAGGAACGGTTTTAGGTACAATTTATGCGTTATAGTTCGAAATTCATAGTACCGTTCTCAACAGCGCCTGTCCACGTTATGGCGAGTGTTAGAAGACTAGCCCCGGTATGACACTTCGCTAGAGAGTGAGGCGTAATTCCCTGATAAAATAGAGAAATGCGTTTAATCACTGCCTCAATGGACGCGCTCTATACAATCTAGTTCATTGTGTATTGCATAGAAGAAAGATAAAAATGTTCTGCATTTTGCTTCATAGTTTTTACTATGACACTGCGGAAAAAATTACGCAAAAAAAAAAGAAAGCTGTTTGGAGCTCCTACATGCTTTGCTGTTGAATGACATTCTTCCACAGTCTATATGCAAATGAAATGTAACAGTTTACATCATGTGGAGCGTAACACGTGACTATCACTGTTTGCGCACACATGCTGGGTATTATTTACTAGCATCTCAACTATTCAGTGAAGAGTAAACTCGCCTCAGGATGGGTAGCACCAAGTTCATTTTCCCCATAAAACGCTCGATATATTTCGCTGTATTTTTTCCTTTTCTGTTTCGCAAGTACGATGAGAGCGGTATAGGCCTATCTCGTATAATGTATTTCAAAAAGCGTAAACGCCATATAAATTGAAGTTTAAAATCGCACTCTGCGTATGACTCTTACGCGGCTAGTTCCCCGCAATGGCGGTGCAGCATGGCAGTGAAGCATAACATCAGGCATATAATTTATGGTTGTCCCAGCTATATTCCAAATGTGTTAGTTAATGGGGAACCACTCACGTATTAAGTGTCCAGTGCTCAATAAATACCTTCCTGTGGTAATATTTAATGTGGAGTCATCTTCTTCGTAATATATATATATATATATATATATATATATATATATATATATATATATATATATATATATATATATATATATATATATATATATATATATATAGCAACGAGTGAGTTCACGTAGAAACACTTGTTATTAATCAAGAAGCGTTAGCCGCAACAAGCTGGTACAGGCAGGAACCCGGCAAGCACGAAGCACGAGCCACACGGACGTCAACGTCTTCTTTCACGCTGGAACAGAGATGGCGCCACTATGGTCCGGTACTATATACATATATATGAAAATAGTGCAAAATCAAATGGTTTTTATACGCCTACGAATGGCCCAATACAGCTATGGCTCGTAACAGACACATACATTTTACAGAGAAAATAAAAAAACTAAACACATTTTACGCATGACATAACAATATAGGCGGCAACGAAGTTATTAAAACTATCGCCAGTGCCTAGTATATACCACATCAAAACTCTTCTAGGTAAGTCAGAAAAGTATGGCACGCTGTCCGCTTTAGTCATACCATAGTATGAATAAGAGCGGTAAATTAAAATCTACGGAATGAAGACACGAACGTAAAGAGATAATAAGTCTTTAGCAAAGAGGCCAGCGAACTAGCATTTATTGCCTTCTTTTATCTAGCGCATATTTTCGCAAACTAGTTTGACAGAAACTGGCTCGGCTATACTGCCTTAGCGTTGAAGGCTACGCGAACTCTCAACCAAAGGACGCGGCATGTGACGAGCGCGGCATAAAGTTACGCTAGCCCAGTAACCGGTTCGCCGATGAAAAGAAACAGCAAAAAAAGCAAATTAAACAAGATGGAAGCAAATACTGCTCCTGTCAAAGAAGCACGTGCAGTGCTACAGTGTGTTACCCTAACCGAATGCTAAACGTAAACACTTCGTAAGCACGCGCTTTGCGGCGGTGGTGGCCACGTCTGCGGGCTTTAAGAATAACCGACCTGCACTCAATTTTGTGTTGATTCGTGGCGGCTGCACTAAGGCACTGTGACAGCCATAGATTTGCAGCGCGGCGCCTTTTGCTTACTGACCTATTTACGAGGTCGGTGTGGGGCGTAAAGAGAGGGATAAAAATTGGCAGATCTCACGTACACTGAGAATCGATGGTATGCGAAGCACGAATGAGAATTGTGTATATGTCGCTTTGAAATCAGCGCAACTTTACGAAGTGGAGGAAAATGATGTCTTACATGACTTCTGTGCCATGATTATCATGTTTAAATGTGTCGTTTACCTTCGTCATCTATTCACGTGCCGTGATACAAAATTTAGAATATATGAAGCTAGCGAGACGGCCGTGAGCACGCTATGAGCGTGGTATGTTGTCATGTTCTTACATGACACATGTGTCAGTATTATCAGGTTTGCACCAGTCATATATTTTGTCACACAATGACGTCACGTCACACCAAACTTGGTATATGTGGAGCTATAGAAACAGCGGCGAGCACATCATGAAGTGCCCAATATACTCCAACGTAACGTTGACGTGCGCGCGCGCTGGGCACAGCGACGCTGTGCTAGCAAAACTCGAGCACCCTACAGTCTGACGCCAGCGTCTGTCGGCGCGACCGGACGGCCACCGGCGCGAAATGCGACATGCTGCATTTCGCACCGATGCTTTACCCAGACAGCACTACGTCTGCCTCTTTTCGTGACTGAGGGACGCCGCACGCGCTGAAACGCGCATGCGTTAAAGCAACGCAGCGCGGCTCGCGCCTGCGAGTGTATGGCAGGACCGGCTCCTGGCGTGGCAACGCCGGCGTGACGCGACGAAACAAACGCCGGCGCGCACGCGCACCGGGTAATGTGAGAATGTATTGGCACGTTGAGTGTGGCATGTAGTCATGTTCCCACATAAAACGCATGTAAGAACATGCGTGTCATGCGAGAATCAGTCATGTTTCCACCAGTCACATACTTCGTCATTCATTGGCGTCACGTAATACCAAATTTGGCATATGTGAAGCTAGCGAAACTGCCGCGAGCGCATCATGAGTGTGGCATGTAGTCATGTTGTAATATGACACGCATCTCATGTTTGTCATGTTTGTACCAATACCATACCTTCCTCACCCATTCACGTCTCGTAATACCTAATTTGGTATATGTGACGCTAGTGAAATGGCCGCGAGTGCATCTTGAGCGTGGCATGCAGTCATGTTGTTGCATGACACGCATGTAATGATTTTCATGTTAGGGTTTGTCGCTTGTACACAGCAAGAGCTGCAGAACCGCGATATGTAAATCGTGACATTCCTGACATACATGTCAAGATTTTCATGTTATGACTAGTCGAACATGGTCTTCCTATAGTCATAGTACGCCATACCAAGTTTGGTATCGACACCGTTGTCGAAACGGCCAGGAGAGCTAAAAGTCGTAGGCGGATAGATAGATAGATAGATAGATAGATAGATAGATAGATAGATAGATAGATAGATAGATAGATAGATAGATAGATAGATAGATAGATAGATACGCTCAAAGTCACCGAAATTCGCTAAGAAATGCTTCGCATTTTAAAAGATTGCCCGCAGCTTCCCTCGGGGGAACCCTGAGGAGGATGCGGAGCATATAATTGGTTAACGGGGTGTTAAAGTGCGACTTACTTGGGTCGATGGCTAAATTGGTTAACGTGGTTGTGAAATGGGGTGTTAAATTGCGACTTACTTGGGTCGATGGCTAAATTGGTTAACGTGGTTGTAGGAGGGGTTGTTAAATGAGTGAACACGTACACACGTATGCGAAAGGGCGGCGCTGGTCAAAGGGACGTCGATCATTGTGTTTGTGGATTCGTTGGAATTCATTTCACCGCGACCTTGGACGTCGACGCACCGTACAAACCAACCGACGAGCGGCAACTGAGCGAGCGAGCGAGCGCCGACCTTGAGTATATATACAGCGCGACGGCGCATGCACTGTCAGCTGCCGAATGTTCTCGAAGGAGAAGCGCGCGCGGCACAGATGGTGGGCGACGGCGCGACGGCGCGACGGCGCGACGGCGCATGCGCGCGCGTCAGCTGTCGAATGTTCGAGAAGCGGTGCGGACGGCGCACTACAAGGCGCGAGTATAAGATGCTTCCGCATCTAAAAAGAAAATTGAAGATTATTAAGATTCACTCGAAAAATATGCATAGCAATTGTAAATCACTCGGATCCAGATTTACAGAAAGTTTTCTCAACCAGACTCACTCGGACTCAGACTCATACGACTTTTTTCTCCACTGCTCTCTATTGGACTCAAATTCACCAAATATCACTTGCCCACATCCACTCAGACTGGCTTGATCTGAGTCTGAGTGCGTTAGCGTAAGTTAGCCTTTTTAAAACATTCGGTGAAAGCTCTCTAGCACGAATATCTCGCACAATTGGTGCTCTATATATACGATAGACCTTTCGGTCTAGCACCTTCAAACACGAGTTGCAACAGTGACGTTTATTCCATACTGGTAACAGCAGTTGAGGTGCGCACAACTGTAGTATAACAAGATGAGTGAGACGTATACAATCAAGATAGTATAGGGACTGCTGCCCTGTGGACATGATGTAACTAACACCACGTTGATACCACTGCAGTTGTGTTTAGGATAAATTGTGAAAGCTTTAGAGCACAAGACGCACTTTACTACGGGAGAGCCAAAAGCTGTCTGTGCGAATCTATTAAGACGACTCAGTTCTAGGGTTGAGTAATAGGCTGTTTTAGTAAGCAGTTTTTAGAAGCGAAATGCTGTGTTTAGAAAAAGCACAAAACCATTTGGAGTACTGAGTATACTGTGGGAGAGCATGAAGTCGTTCCGTGGGCCTCACACTTGATGAGACCGTGTTGACAAAAATTACGCCGTGGGGCATACGACGACAATGCACACTATTTATTTACGACAAGCACAACCTCAAATACGCAGTCCTTATAAGGAGTTTTCAGATGCAAAAGGATGTGTTTGGAAAGCGTTCGTGGTTTTGAACTGTATTATTTTCTTGAATTGGTCTGGTTGGTGCATACTGACAAAGAAAGAAGTAACAACGCTGGAATAGGATGTCTTGTTCTACGACTGCTTATTTCTGTCTTTGTCAACGGTTTTGAGCACTGTATGGGTACTCTGCTATGGGGGAAAATAAAGGCGTTCCATGGGATTCCCACTTAAGGAGGCTGTCTGGAAAAAGTGTTTAATAATTTCGAGTGTTTAGCGAATGTGGTTAACGATTTCAGAAACGTTGGTGCACTTCTATGGGAGAGCAAGAAGCCGTCCCGTGAGCCTATTATTTCTACCAATGCTAGTCACAGCCTATTACCGCAGTGATTCAGTGGAAAAATACTTATATTTCAAGCGCAACCTGAGAGTTGGGTATACGCAAGTGATGCGGATTAAATACCGCATAGTCGCAGGGTGCAGCGAACAACAATTGCATGCTGCATGATTAGGGTGTCATGCATTCACCGTGCAGGAGCTATAGTAACACCAGGTTTCTCTTTTCAAACGTATCTTTTATTTTAACGCATCTACAAACAACCTAATTTTGAAGTGCGTAGCACTTTAGTGGCGTGATTTGTCGTACTTGCATGCATTCGAAGTGAAGTCTTCACGTTCACAGTAAAGTGCTCAATTGTGTGTTTAGAAAAAGTGGGTAACGATTCAGAGTACTAAGTACTCTACTATGGGAGGGATAAAGCCGTCCCGTTCGGTCCATAAAAAAAACCATACTTGCAGACAACTTTTCTTGACAAAGCAGTCAAGAAAAGTTATATATCATGGGCTATAATAATGAAACTATTGGGTTGACTAATTATTCAGCATTATTGTCCTAACGTGTCTACAACGCTACATACCTATGAAAAGTAAGGGTGTTGCTCTCGTTTAAGGAAAAAAAGTTTTTTATTTAAGTGATATATGCATTAGAGCAAGCAACACAATTTCTTAGTTAATCTGTAATCTCTCTAATCTATAAACTCTATTATTTAAAAGCTGCGTACCATTTTATAACAGCAGTCAATTCTTGGCCGATCCCCCACAGTAGTTATGCGCCACAAGCCATTGGTGAAGAAGAACAAGAATTCCGAATGTTTAAGTTCAACGCTTTCTTGTGTGAATAATTTCTATTTCACCAGTCAAGCCCGGTTTCCTGCTGGAGTGCTATGGAGGTGCAGCCCGACGCGAGACCACCGGGCACCGGAGTACCCAAGGTTGTTGCTTCCAGGAAGCGCGACAGCTCCGAAAGTGGCATTGACAGCGATGACACCGTAGACTACTATGTCAACAGTGAAGAAGCGAGTGACGGCCTTCGAGTTTGTGAGGAGCCGCAAGGGAAATAGACAATTTCTGAACACGTCCCCCAATTCGAGTGAGTCCATAATGAAATCTTTGAGGAATACCGAGGAACTGACCATCATCTTCATGTCAGTTCTCGCCAATGACAACATTACTTGTGTCTGTACAGCTAGAGGAACCGGTGCCAATTTAAGTAAAGGAAGTCAGAGTGAATAGCCACAAGAACATCCTAGATATCGACGTCAATAGCTTGACTGCGTTTCGCACTTTACGTGAAGTTACAGAAGTAAATGGAATGGGAGTCCGCTGTCATATACCATTGGGCAAAGAAAAGTGAGCCCTAGGATAATTTATGATGCTCATGAAGCCATTATCAACATGGACCTACGAGTCCTGATGAAGCCGGCTTTAGAAGATACCATTATTACGAGTATATGTCGTATCGGAACATCATGATGCGGGAAAATTATATTTAAGGACAGTTAACTCCCATCACACGCCAAAAAGGGCCACTTCCGACACGCAGTGCGCCCTTTTGTACCAAAACCACTTCAGTGCTGGAAGGGCATGAAGTTGGACTACGCAAGTGGTTACCGATAGTAACACCGGCTCATCCAGCGTTCGGTGGAGGCTGCTGTATCCCGAATGAATCCGCGCCAACCTCTTTTAAAATAGCGCAAACAGCCGCTGTACTGATACCTTTTATTATTTTTTTCTTTCTGCGACAAACAAAGATATGACCTCCACCAGGTCACCCGAACCGATCAGAATATTATGTGACTACGGGACGTATTTCAACGGCTAAGCTATTCTTAGTCGACTCTTCGCCGTGAGCCGTCGTAACCCTCCACCTAGAGCAACAGTGTTGCGAGCACGAGGCAAGGAGTGAGTGGCACGCTGCTAACGTGGCCTTTCAGTTTGTCAAGACAGATGCTCGCTATGAAGGAGAAAGGCCTATGCTTCGCAAGCGTGGTGAGAGAGAGGCTCGCTCGTAGGGCGAGATTGAGCATAATTGTACGCTTGCTGGTATGGGGAGAGTGTGCACATGCAGAAACGCCCCGCCAAGTTTTCTCGGCCAAGTCGGTATGTTATGCCTGCCTGGCCTGAAACGCAAGCTTCTCGAAACACTGCTTCCGTTCCAACACGGGCTGCTTGCGTTCCACCACAGCCAGTGGGTGAATGGAATGGATCACGATAGCATTGAAACAGTACCGTAGGTTTCCAGCGTGCCCGTGTCATTTCCCGATAGCTTAACATAGTGTCAAATAAAGAGCAATTGTAGAGCACCTAAATACTCAGAAATGGAAACACATGGAATTACATGGAAATACTTTGCAAGGCTTGCAACAAAAACAACTCTACAAAGGCAATGGCCCGACAAAGAAGGAGGCATCAGCTGTGCTGTTTTGTCGATTTTTACGGAGTGTACCCGGGTGGAGTTTTTATTACAATAAAGATGTTTGTTTAGTCGGACATGATCGCAGCGGAAGTGCGTCTTTTGTGGATTTGATCGCAGTGGATGTGGACATACCTACACACCAATAACATATAGAACACAAAGTGCTAATCCTCACAGTACTTTCATAATTGTTTCATCTAATATGTAACAGGTCATATAGACTACGATTTTGCAGATCGTCACACTTCTGAAGAAATTGCGCTGTTTAGGTTGTCTTTATCTTGGGGATATCAAGCCCTTGATAATACCAGCTACCGAATTTCAACGTTTTGCCTTGGTATAGTATAGACCGAACGCTTCGGTTAAGCGGAAAAGACAACTTCTGTATTGCTAGGGATGAAAAAAACCCTTTGAAAATGTGAGTCATGAAGTTTGCATGATGGTACTTCGCACTATGTGCGAGCCGTTCTGCTTCCATCGTGTTGTGTCAGTACCTGACAAGGGTTGGTGCTTTACTGGGGCCGTGGGTAGACACGGGGGCCGACAGGATCGACGATTGGCACGTTAAATTGCACTGAATCTTATAGTTTACAGGTGTTTCATTCGCATTCCTTCGGGCAATGCGATAAGACAAACTTGGAGAAAATACATCAAAGCACTGCGAACGTTGAATTCCTCTGACTCCTATGGTCTTAGCTGTTTGGTTTGCGCGCCTTCGGTCAAAATGTGATAAGACAAACTCGCCGAAAATACCCGAAAGAAGTGACAGACGAACAAAGACTGCCGCTGTTAGCTGCATCTCCCGCATAAGGCGTAAGCGTCGCTCCATCCTCAACAATCTCCTCGCGTTCCGCAATGCGATAACTCCGCGTACACAGCAATGTGCCCGCGCAGCACGGTAACTTCCCCTTCTCTCGCGTCCAGCTGCTACGTTCGATCGCCATGCCTATCCTTTCCCTTCACACGCGTTCGGCAACAGGGCCACAGTATCAAAGCCATCGAACAAGGAGGAGTCAGCCGAACAACAGGCGTGCGGAAAACAAAGGAGAACTCGAGCTGAAGGGGGCGATGACATGCAAGGAGAGAAAGATGCCTGCAGACCTTCCAACCCACTTTCCTTCCCCCCTCCTTCCTACCCCAATGGCGTAATGATGGCCCCGGCAGCTTCGCTCCAGATACGACCAGACATCGCTGTTTTCCGCGCTGGCGCAACTTCCACGCCACACCAGCCCAGGAAGGAACAAGCCGAGGAAACGTGGCAGGTACACAGAGACAGGGAAGGAGAGGAAGAGTGAGAGAGACAGAGCAAGGCGTTCTTCGCCGCGCGAAGCGATGTGCCGCGGTCGTACACCCCGAAGCCGCGCCGACGCCGGCGTCGGTTTGACGACAATGCGGCTTCGGGCGGAAGGCGAGCACTTGACGGGCGTCAAAGGCGCTCCTAAGAATCGTCACGAGAGTCACCCAGGGGTGGGCTGAGCCTTGCGTCATGGTTGCGCCGCTTTGTTTCGTTCTCGCGGATGCCTGTTCTAGCGATTCGCGCCTGTGCTCCTCACAGCGGCCCGCGAAGTCACTGAGTGCGTGTATGCTACACACCCGTGGCTACGTATGCGTCACCTGTGGTCGTACTCTTCGAGGTTTCCTTCCTTATGAGCGTGCCCCGCCGCATGCACCGACACAGTCTGCAGTTTCATCGTTTGCATTTTTTTTTCTTTTCTTTTTACGACCTTCGTATTCTTGTCCTGCTGCGAGTCTTTTCAAATAAGCCTGACACACGTGTCATACTCCCGAGTAGCAAAATGCCAGCGCCGTACATTCGTGCTGCACGGGTTAAATCAGACGCGACCCCGAACGACGGGAGACCGACAACTGTGGACATGCGAGCCAACGCTTGGCCGTTTCCCTGCGCCTGTTCATGATGGGGTGAATCACGGCCAAGGCTTCGAGATACCGCAGAAATAACTACGACAAACAAAAAAGAGCAATGGAAAAGCTGAAAAAAAGAAGCCCTGTGCAACGTATTCCTTGTTGCATCGGATGCATTCGTCAAGGAACGTGCCGTTACGCAAGTATGCTTTAGAGTTGGTCTTTATAGAGCTGTAAAAGTTCAACTGAATTTACCTGTGTTGAGATATATATATATATATATATATATATATATATATATATATATATATATATATATATATATATATATATAACGTATTATTCCCTTCCTTTCTTTCTTCGTTCTTTCTGCCCACCATGGTAGAATAGTGGCCATGGTGCTAAGCTGCTGGCCCAAAGGTTGTCGACTCGATTCCAGCCGCGGCCGTCGCATTTTATGGGGGTGAAATGGTAAAGGCCCGCATACTGTGCGAGGCCGAAATTTCCGGAGCCCTCCCCTGCAACGTCTCACATGGTGGCTTTCAGACCAGACGTTAAATCCCACATATTATTGATAGTGCGGCCAACTCTAGAACGTTGTTTTTGAGCGTAGTTGGCATAACGTCATTTATGTTTTGTTTTCTTTCTTTTTTTCAGCGTTATTCTGCTTGCGTAATGAATACCGAAAGGACCGTCCCGCGATCATAGTGCCGTGCTTTAGGGGTTAGATTTTTTTCTTCTTTTTTAGGTATTGTATTATTCCCTAAGTGTGCAATTCTTGATTTCTACCTTAGGCGTTGTCTCGCAGATGACATTTAGTCCACCAACAAGAAATATTTTACCGAAGCACCCACTGCAAGTGTCCTACCTCTGTATTGTACTTCATGCCAACGGTATGACGCGTCCGTATGCCTCAGTAATGGTGACTTCAGTTTGGCTAACGTTAGGTAGACATCGCTCCAGACATACACACATTTCTTTTTACCCACCGCGGTGGTCTAGTGGCTAAGGTACTCGGCTGCTGACCCGCAGGTTGCGGGATCGAATCCCGGCTGCAGCAGCTGCACTGTCGATGGAGGCGAAAATACTGTAGGCCCGGGTGCTCAGATTTGGGTGCACGTTAAAGAAGCCCAGGTGGTCGAAATTGCCGGGGCCCTCCAATACGGCGTCTCATAATCATATAGTTGCTTTGGGACGTTAAACCCCACGTATCAATCAATTTTACACACACTTCTCAAGACATACAGTTTCCTAAGTTTAACGAGAGGGGACTCTGGCGCTGCGATCATTCAGCCGCGGTGAGAAGGATGGGTAATAGTACGTATACATTCGTCTAGCTTTCGTGCTAGCGACTTCGAACGCACTTGTGGCTTTATTCATCATTATGTTTCGGTTTCCTTTTAAATAAAAGAACAAACTGTTATGAACTTCATTAGCTGACTTAAATTGGTGTGCCGGGAAAGTTAAGGTGGTCGATTGCATGCTGTTGAATATTTGCTGATTGTCGTTTCATGACAAAGCAGCTCCAAGCCACGTGTAGACCACGTGAAGCTGAAAGTGCGACGACTATGCAAATTTGTGTCAATCCCGTGCTTGTTCAAGTGCCGTGCATTGCAGCTCCCATAGACAGGTGGGCCCGAGTACTCTACAGTGTACTTATAGGAAACTGGATATCTGAAGGCACTAGGCTTCGTGCCGGGGGACCCAAGTTCGAACTCCAATCCAGGAAAGAAACTTTATTAACATGATAGCGTTAAAGAACTCGTTTTACAGAAATTCCGGTGTGGGCGTTGGTCTCGGCGTCGGCGTCATTGGTTGTGAGCGAAAAATCATATTATGCATGACCGAAAAATCGAGAACGATGCAAATAAAAGAAATAAATTATAAAAACTCCTGCAGCAGAGTGCAGACCAAATGAGAGTTGTTTGGGCACGAGTGCGGATGAAACACGAATACTTTGCGTGGCAAGCGGATGTGCTACCACACAGCTAAGCCTCTGCTTGTGAAAACATTAAAAAGAACTTGCTCTGCTTTGACCTGTATTGAAAGTAGCTTTCATGCTTCACAAATACACGCGTCCTGTATGCATGCTTCACGATGCCACAATAAATATTGCAGTAATAATGTGTGATACAAGCGTCCATTATTAACAGGCGTCAAATTATGTGATTATCATAACGACGGCATGGTTGAAAGCCAGTACTTCATTACAAATAGCACACACGCTACTGCGCCTATTCCCTCAGTAAGGCCAGGTATAGGCGGTGCGTAGCAAATTCGAAAAGGTTTCATGCACTAAGCGTTTGAGATACGCACACGGAATAGAATATTGCTATCGCGTTCAACTTCTAAAGGCTAAGCTTTAGGGTCCCCTGAGTTTGTTTTTTTTCGTTTTTTGTATTCGATAGTTTCCTGGGTGCACGCCTGTTGTAGGTGAGGAAAGGTTTTCTGTGTATTTTCACCAGCTACACCGGTGAGTGAGCACACAAGCTTCACTTGGATATACGTAAATGTGAGCCCGCAACGTGTAAGTGCTAAGGCGCGAAAAGAATATGTTCCTGGGAATACACGAACAAGAGATAATCCCTTAAGAAAAACAGAAAAAAAACTAAAAGACACACAATAAAACTTTTTGTTGGGCTAGTCCATGAAAGTTTAAAAAAAATTGCTAGAGTGGAAGCTCCCGCAATACTTTGCCAGCTGTAGTGAGGCTAGCTATTGCCCTCTATATATCTCGAAACATGCTATTTCCTGGTGGGGCCCACTTAGACATCAACTGGCTTTGACTTGTGAGTCTATAAAGGCTATGTTAATTATAAACGAAAATATAGTTGTTTCCAAAATAATAATCCGCAGAGACTAGTATTGGTAACTAAATCTTCAATAAAATTTGCCTTGAATTAGGGGCTTACTAAAGAAAACCAATAACACAAGGACGCACTCTGAGCACTATCTGACCCGAAAAGGTCGTCACGTTAAACTCGTCAGGCGTGCGAGGAAAACGCTCCTTCTCAATTGCCGAACGCCAACAGCTCATCATGCCTCTAGTAAGACGACTGTCGGAGCCGCCATCTTACGGTTGGCTCGGCTTCACTGGTGGCCAAGATTTTCCACTCCAGCACTTTTTTTTTGAACCTGCTTAGGCTAGTCGGACGCCTTCTCTGTTCTGTCCTTAATATCTCTTGCTTGATGGCAGGCGTGTTTTTGTAGTTTAATAAAAGAGACTCTTCTGCTTAATCACAGTGGCAGGTACCAACGGGAAACGTTTGCAAGCACATGCATAGCTTCTACTTGGGCAACAGTCGCTATAATTGTGTGCGTCCCTCATAAAAGGCCACTTCTTTCCAAGAGATGCTTTCTTACGATGCCGTCATCACACCGAACCAATGTAACCTGCATAAAGAATGCTTCTATTGCTTTCGAACAAAACCAAGCACTTTTGGAGCTCTCAATTGTATGTGATTCTGCGCTGGTCCCACAGTACATCTGCACTCACGTTCTGCTAATGCATTGTCGTAGTTTCATAACTTCGGTAAGGCCCACGGGACGGCTTTAAGCTCTCCCATAGTAGAGTACCAAGTGCTCTAAATCGTTAACCAATTTTTCTAAACACATATTGTCATCTCATATCTATGTTCATGTAAATGACGCCTGTTTTGTCATCATCGTTAGAGTATGTCTAAGAAGGAAATGTTCTGTTGAGTGTTGTTGACGTTTGTGACAAGAATTTTTTCTAAGCATGATCTCAATTTCGTGACCTCATTCACGGCGTAATTTTAGGGGCGAAGCTCCCTATAGCGGCACCTGGTTGGTGTTCTGTGGCGGCACTCGTTCGTCCCTCGTGACCACAGTAGTAGTCATAGTGTATAACCAGTATTACATTTCGGCCTTCAAGATGGTGCCGGTGAGAGATTTCTTCTGTGCGTTGTTGAACACTAAAAGATAGTGCTCAATGTACATGCCAATAGCTGCTAAAGGCGAATGAGAGACAGGAGAATTTGGCTTTTAGTTAACGCGCTTGCTGCGAACTTTTTATTGTTCAACAACGCACAGAAGACAAGAAAGGCTTGCTACGTTATACTCGCTGGGGCTAACCTCCTAGGTTTCAGAAAGGTTTAGCGAGTGTTGGGCCACAGTGCCATGAATACAGTGAACTAGTATATACCATGAACTCGAGGTGGTTAAAGTTAGGAAGTAGACACGAAGCGCAAGCCGTTGGAAACAGTGCGTGTGCCACCTCTCGTTCAGTCCTTGGAATGTCCGCTGGATGGCGGTGCTTCTATATGAGGAATATATGATGAAAAGATGCGAGATTGTGGTACTTGGAGTGTTGAATAGATGGACGAATGGACACACAGACAGATGCATGCACGGACGCACGGATGGCTGCATGGACGGATGGTTGTATGGACGGACGCAGGAGCGGATGCATGGATGAAAGCAGAGACGGACGCACAGATGAACGTGCGAACGCAGGAACAAACGCACGCACGGACGGGCGGATGGACGCATGGACGGTCACACAGACGGACGCTTGGACGGACGGAAGCAAGAAGGAATGGACGGACGAATGCTCCGCCTCACTATCCATCATTCACTCCGTGGATATGCTGCCAATTTTTTTCTAAACGTGATCTCATCGTCGTGACTTCATTCACGGCGTAATTTTCGCCAACACGGCCTCATAGAGTGAAAGGCCCATGGGGTGGAATATTATGCTCTCCCATACCAGAGTACGAAGTACTCTAAATTGTTAACAAATTTTTCTAAACACAATGTAGTTGCACATGTCCGGTACAGTGCGCATAGTGCTCTAAATTGTTCACAATTTATTCTAAAAAGAGTTCAGAAACGCATCTAGCTCTTGTGTTTACTGGTTCTATATACTTTGCTTTGTATATTGGGTTTCTTTAACAAGCACATCTGCTATTCACTGTCCCATTGTAATGCTTATGTGACGTACTCAGTACTATATCTCACTTTTGTGGAGACAGTGATGTTTAGCCGAAGCATGTCGACGACCACAACCACCCTCTCACCTTGGGTCAGCTTTTCACCGACCGCTATTTGCTGATATAGGAGGGTATGGTGAAAATTCTGTGCAGCAGCCAGTGACCCTCCACGGTCTCAATCTCCTGCATTTTTTTTCTAGATTCTCACATATGTATGCTGATAGATAGAGACAGCCAATGGCCGTTGCATAGTTGAGAGCAAATGCTTTCTCTTTTTTTTACGTTATATAGCCTTGGCTAATACTACATAAATAAAACATTCATTTGGTCGTTCCGACGCTGGGGATCCAGAGAAAGCGCACCCGAGGGAGAGAGAGAACGTTTCCATAGGCGAACGTTTCCTGAGACACTTGCCTGAATTTGGCTTCCCATCACTCAGCTCAGGGCAGCAAATGGACGTGCGTCTCCTTCCTTTTTTTCCCCTATTTCTCTTTCTCGCTCTTCCTATTTACCTTATAGAAATGGTCAAATATCAGTCGTAAGCATCCTCCATAGTCATTTCATGTTACTATAAAAACTATTATGGCAATGGCTATTGTAACTAACACACCAGTTGCGTCACAGTCGAAAACGTATACCTTCTTTATAGACGGGAGATTTGCAGAATTCAGAATGCTTTCAGATAGGGGTCGTATTAATTCGTAAGCGTGATGAATGCTCGAGTTAAGCAAACTCTCTACGTGTATTCAAGGTAGTAATAGAAAAAAACATTAAGGTAAATAATGAGCAGGAAGAAATATGTAATAAAAGAAAAAATACTTTGTACCAAGTCGAATCATGAAAAAGCGACACAAGAGTCTTTGAGTTTAGGACCCAGTGATCATGCGCACTGTTTCCAGCAGCTTAAGTAACGTAAAACGCAGTGCACATTTACAACAATGCGATAGACATACTATATGTACGCGTGACTGAGCAAGCTATTGTGAAGCGTTTCTCGAGTACTCCACTGACCGCTACTTGTCGTATGCACACCCCAGCACATCAACGCAGTCGACGCGCCTGGCAAGCACACGATATGAGCACAACTGTTCGATTCGCACAACGACGTCGATCCAACTCGTATTGCTTGGCTCAAAGCGAGGAATCATCCAACGACTGCCGTTGATTCCTACATTTCATCGAATATCCCGGATTTTTTCTCTCTTTAGTAACGTAAGCTACACTGGCGGAAGTTGTGAAATTTCCTGTCACTTATCGAGAGCCGTTCTGAGGAAGAGTGACGTCACACGGCGAACAGCTGGCGCACCGGAGAAGGCCGGGAAGCTTCTGGAGTGATCGCTCACTAGTTCGCTGGCGCTTGACTTGAGTGAGCTCGTTCGCAAGTCCGACCATCTATACGCCTGCTCGTCAATCTGTCCGGTTGTCATTGTGTTCATCCGTCCATCCATCCGTAGCTCGAGCTACATTTATGCTGGCATAGCCGAGCTAAGCTATCGCTATTTTTTCTCTTTATTCTTTTTCTTCTTCACAACGTCATATACCGCATTGAGATGGAGCGTTTCTATAAACTGCTATGAAGTACTTTTGAGGCTCTGTGAGAAGATGACAGGTATAGTTGTTAGTCCTAGCGCGCGAGAAAGTCTCCCTTTACGATTATCTCACGGCAGTGCGCAACGGTAGCATTAATGCGAGGAGGTGTAATAAGGGAGAAAGTCTCAACACAGCTGACGCGAGCGGCCTTTCTCATTCGCTTACGTATACTCCCCCCTTCCGCCCACTTGCGACTGCGCTGCTGCTCTTGAGCCTTCGCTGCAGTTCCGCTGCGATTGAAGCATGAAAAATCTGTGGCCCTGGAAGAAACGCTGCCCGCAGTTTATGCAACGCATGTACTTCTGATATAGCCCCTATCAATGTTTACTAACACATTCCTTGATGACATCTGGTTTTGTCCACAGATGTGCCTTATTGGCATCGGGGGACCACAAGAGCTTCAGAAAATAGCCTGCCAATTTTTAAAGTTTGCTTCTATTATTTGGCAGAAATATATTGAAATAAATGTTCTTTTGAGCTACATAAATATTATGAAACATTCATTTTACTTTACAGAAGTTCCTTTTGTGTGAAAAAAGAATAACAGACTTTTCTTACCCTTGAAAAGAACTTGAAAACGTGCTTTACGTTTCTACGTTACGAGCTGATAAATGAGGTTACCGCAAGTTTTTTTTTTTTTTGGGGGGGGGGGGGGGGTAAAATGCTTGCAAACTTCGAACCGTCTATACGTTTTGAGAGCCAGACTCCATGAAGATTTTTTAAGAACAGCTGCGAAATGTGTCCATGTGTCGACGTGTATGCAGCTGTTGGGCTACTTGCTTGTCTAATGTGTGCACGTATTTCATATTTTCACCAAACGCGTGCCATAGCACGCCTTGAACCTGGTTGTTTTGAAGACAGCATCTTCGTCTTTATCTTGTCCCGTTCTTCTTCAAGACAGTATACGGGACGAAATTCCTGTTCTCCGGTGGCTGTGCTTGCACCATTTGTGCTTAGAGAAAAGTGGTGTCTAGTGGTGTTTTACCCATCGGCGAGTGATCGACGAGAGAAATATGTCTCAAAGCATGGCAGCAGTACGCTTAAAGTCTTCACTGCGCGAGAACTTTTTTAACCACCAACATCCCGCTTTTTGCATGTTCCCTGCTGCCTCGGCGGAATGGTTATAAGATATTGTACTGACGTGCCCACATCATGTCATTAGTGTATTTTAACACCGATACAATCAAGTACTACGCTTCATTACAAGCAGCACCTCACAATGCGGATGGGCATCCTTCAGGACGAAGCTCATGACAGCACACGCACACTACCATCAACTAATATAACCACTTTATCGACACTATATACAATGCCATAGTCCAATTTGGTTGTCATTAGTTAGAATCTGCTACGAACGTGGGCGCGTGGTTGGTTCGTTAGAGCTCTCACAACACGTGCTGTGCAAGCGCGACGACGCGTTACTGTCATAAGCTAAAAAAACTTGGCCCTGTATCTGCACGTTTGACTGCAAATGTCGTCGAAGGACAATATTCTTGCGTCCGCAGAGAGTGAACAACGCGTTTATTTGATGTTCTGAGCGAGAAAATTGGTGAATGGTAGTCTTGTTCTATCTATGCAGTGAAGGCGAACGAGCGCAACGAGCACTATCTGGCAGTCATCTTCGAAAACGAAGGAAGGCGTGCGCGCCTGTCTCGGAGGCGATAAGGGGTAGAACGCAAAGCAGCGGACAGGTGCCACCACCATGTCGTCTCAGCAAAGCGTTGGGAACACTTGCCTTTTTGAGCATTACGTTGCATTTTCAGCGCAGCGTGATAAACGCTACGGTCTTTGTAATTATTTATGTATGCCTTCTATAGTATAAAGACACACATACAAAATATTGTCGCAGTGTTATTGTGCCTCAGATATGCGCAATAATTGCTTTTTAACTGAAAATCGCACAAGTATGAACGCTGCAACTCGAGCATCATTGGTGAGCGCTGCGGATGGGGTTGGCGGTTTTGGGTATTGTTTGGAGCCGTTTGGTGTATTGTTAAGGCAGACAAACAGACAAGTGTACAGACAGACAGACCAAGATGTTCGCGTCGAAGTACCCACAGAAAGACTACCATTTTTAAAAACAAGCTAGCCTACCCGGCACGGGGCTCTAATGGTTATGGTACTCAAATGCTAACCACACGTCACGGGATTGAATCCCGTCCATGGCGGCCGCATTTTGAATGGAGGCGAAGATGATCGAGGCCCTTGTGCTTCGATTTAGATGCACGTTAAAGAATTCCAGGTGGTCAAAATTTCCTCAGCCCTCCACTAAGGTGGGTCTGATAATCATAAGCTGGATTTGGGGAGCAGCCATTGCTATTGCATTGTTTTATTTTTATGTAATTCGGATTTACATATGTCTACATCATCTGAACGTGTAAGACATTTCTAGCATGGTTTTCAACTATTTGCTTTCATTGTGTATCTTCATGTATGTAGCGCACATTTATTCTCAGCTACGCTCATGATCAATTTAATATTGTTATCGTTTTTTGCAAGTGGCTGTTATTCGCTGCTGCCTGTAAGGTCCCTCAGGTCCCTTCAAGCTGTTTTGACGGATTTTTTTCGTGATGGCACCCCACAACAATTTGTGTTGAAAAATAACGTTCAATGTTAAAAGTTCGAAAGATTTATCACAAACCTCAACTATAATTGATCAGCTAGCCGAGCAGTCTCAACGTAGTAGTCACTGTGGTGCTTCATTGCCCCGAAATATCACTGGTGCCATACTGTACAGGCTTACCCCAATAGTGAGCTCAGTGTGCGTTGGTCTTGCGGGTCTTATCTTCCTACATTGCGGTCAGACAATGTTACCAAACAAAGACTAAAACGAAAAGGTTACGCATGATTGCTGCGCCAAGGAATCTTCGCGCCAATTCCGTACGTGCGAGAGGTCATCCCGTGCCGAGACAACGCAAAAGCAAGGCTGTAAATCATCAGTTACGTCGCAGAACCACACCTCGAGGGAAAGGCGAGGCGCTGCCGAAGAACGGGCCGGGTAAACACACATGCGGGTCAACCAAAACTCAGTTCGTTGTCGTTCGCCGCACACATGTCTCGACAACGCTCCCTTCCTCCATCTTTCTCTCTCTTCAACAATCCAGTCCGCCTCTTTCCCTCTCACTCTCTTTCACTGTGGGTCAAGTTCGCAAAAGATTTGGTAGGAAGGAATTTCGTCATGCCTGACGGCAACCGTGAAACGCACATATCGCACGCGCTGCCCTTTAAGTTTTTTTTTTTTGGGGGGGGGGGGGGCGAAGGTCCTTCACTGTTTTGAATTCTTTCAAAAACGATTGTCTTTCTTAGGGACATTCGACGGAAAAATTTTGGTCTGTCTTTCTGTATGTCTGTACATTTGTCTGTTTGTCCACCCTAACGATACCTGAAACACGCACCAAACGGCCAACCCTATTCGCAGCGCCCACCAATATTGCTCAAGGTTTAGCGTTCATAGTTGTGCGATTGTAAAATTAAAAAAAAATTATTGCGCATATCTGAGGCGCCATAACAACACTTCGAAGTTTTGTATGTCTGCCTTTATACTAGAAGAGGCACACACAAGTAACTCTAAAGAATGTAGCGTTTAACGCGCTGCGCTGACAGTGCAACGCGATGCTCAACAAGGTATTTCCAACGCTTCGCTACGACGGCATGGTGGTGGCACCTGCCCGTCGTTTTGCGTTCTTCACCTTATCACCTCCGAGACTGACACGCATCTTTTCCCGCGGGCTGCACGTCTTCGTTTTCGGAGATAACTGTCAGATGGCGCTTGTGTCTAACGCGCCTCGATGTGCTCGTTCGCCTCCGCTACACGCTCGAGGCACCCTAACGAAGCGCCTCCAGAATACCCTTCACCAATTTTCTTGCGCAGAACATCAAGCAAACGTTTTGTTCACTACATCTGCGGTGTAACATGGAACCATTTTTTTCCCTTACGTCATATCGTAGATTTAGACACGCTAGCAGCACAAGTGTTTGTGGGTGCCATAGTCCTTCAGTGAGGCAGATTGACCCGCAGAAACTTCAGCAGCGCCTTCGGCCAGAAAAAACACTCCTATGCTTGAGCACGTGTGCTTTTCTTCTACGAAAATTTTTAATGCGACAGTGTTAAAAACCTCGTTTCGCAGAAATTCCGACATTGGTGTTGGCGTCACTGGTTGTGAGCGAAACATCATCACCTTTGCGTGACCGAAAAATCGAGCATGTATTCTTGACCGAAACGGCGAGAAAGATACAACAAATATTCTTCATGTGAGTAAAAATTGAACCCGGGTTATTTGCATGGAAAGTGTGTGTTATACCGGAAAGCTACGCCCCTGCTTCTGAATACAGTGAAAATATCTTCCACCTCTTGGAAATGAAGTGATAGTTACTTTTATGCTTTACACACACGCGTCCTGTACCTATGATTCACAATTCAACATGAAATATTGCCGTAATTATGCGTGGTACAAACGTACATTGCCATAGAGCATTCGAACATGAGATCGCCATAATGACTTCATAGTTTAAAGCCAGTCACCCACTACAGAAGGCGCACAGGCTACTGTACCCGTAGGGCCACCTAGTGGGTGCATAGGAAGTTCGAAAAGATTTTATACACTAGGTGTTTGAAGCACGCACAAGAAATAGGATATTCCTATCGCGTTCTACTTATAAAAGCGAAGTTTAAGGGTCCCCAATTTTTTTTCTTTTTTTCCTTCCTTACGTCTCCGCCCCCGTTGCATCTTTTGCTGAGCAGGGTAGTAAAACGGATAATGTTCATCGGGTCTACTGCCCTGCCAATAAATAAACTTTTATCTGTCCGTCTCTCTGTGAGAATAATATGATCGCAGTGGTATGGGCAAGAAAAAGAGAAATCGACAGAATCGAGGCTCCTTTGCTTAGATTTAGCCGCACCTTAAAGAACCCCAGGTGGTCGAAATTTCTGGAGCCCTCCATCAAAGCGTATTATAATCATAGGGTAAATTTGGGACGTTAGACACTAACAATTATTTTATAATTATTATAATTAGAAATGGACAGAAATAAAGAGAAACAGAGATAAAGAACCACAATGAAGAAGATAGGAACAAAGAGAGGGAGAGGAAAAAGTAGTAACAAATCAAGTCTTTGCCGTGTACAGTATAGCAGAGGGGTGGAAAACGGAAGCAAGGATAACGAAATGAATATAATGGAGTGAGAGGGTGTACAATAGCACAACCATGTACGGTATAAATTCCCAGGCTCCTTGTGTTTAAAAGTTTACTTTTCTTGATATTCGGAGGACATTTCTCGGGGTTTATCTTGTTAGAAAGAGTCCGGCGTATATCGGGGTTTATTTTCGGTTAATCTCCAGTTCTCCGACATTCGCTGTTGAATGCTGCAGAGCTGCTACAGTGCGTTCTTATGTTGTTTCCAAGAAATATGTATTGCATTGTTGCTGATAATGCTGCAGTCTGTCTATCATCTCGTTCTTTCTCGCCTCCTGTTCATTTACCTTGTTAGCTTATTTCCACCGCTGTAATGTTGCCAAAGTGTCACTGGCAGCAGCTACTCAATTTGCGTTTCAGCTTTTTGTCTGAAATCCTCTTATTTCCTTGGCAAAAAATAAAGAAATTATTGTGATTAATATTCTGAAAGCTCCTAAATTATTGATGAATTGATAGCTCAACACGAAAACATGCGACCAAACTAAGTGTATTTTAGATTACTGGATGGTCTCACCACCCAAACATACACGCATGCAAGTACAACTACTTGAGTAGCAAAGACCCATGTATGTCGGCACTACAACCTGAAAGCTTGTCTTAATAGACGCAAACAGACATAGCAAGGTTGCTGCCACTGATGGAGGTGCATTCATATTGATAGATAATTCTCAGTTTTGAAGTCGCCCTGCAAACGTGGGCAGTACCGTCTCAAAATGGAACTATATCGGATAAGTCCAAATAGTAGGAAAATTCGCCGACGAGAATTTATCATACTTTTTTTCGGAATTATCTAAAAACACAGAGCCCTAACATATGAGATTGAGCAGTGCGTGGGAGGAGGAGCTATGTGAGGGTAAAGGAGAGGGAAAAAAGGAGAGATGTTTGAGCATAAAGCAACAAGCTTGGAAGAACAAGATGATATAGACAGAAATAAAAAAGAAAGATGCAATAAAAATAAAAAAATAAAATGAACACAGGAATCAACCAGCACTCGCCTGGTGGTGGCGCTCATTTGCCAGCAGGCGTGCGGCTTGCCCTGATTGTTTTTTTTTTTCGTTTAAGACTCCGCAATGCACAATGAAATTAGGCACAGTTGCCTCTTCGTTAATGAAATTTATGGCGATGGAAATACCACGTCGATAGATAGATAGATGGATAGATAGATAGATAGATAGATAGATAGATAGATAGATAGATAGATAGATAGATAGATAGATAGATAGATAGATAGATAGATAGACAGACAGAGCGAGTGTGTGCGCACGTGTGTCACATGGCCTATAATGCATGGCGTATTCTTAGCATGCAATGTGCGGCGCCCATCGCCCGACCAAATGTTTTTCAATTTTGCTTATATATAGTGCACACACATTTGCAAACACGCGCACATATATTTATTCAACCCTCTAACCATCCCACCCTAGACAAACGCCTGGCTACAGCACTGACTTTGATGATAAGAAAGAAGCTTTAAAAGGCGAAGTACGACCCCTTGTACGACGGAAAGGAAATTGACAGGCATAACAATTAGAGACAGAGAGAGAGAGAGAGAGAGAGAGAGAGAGTAAGGTGTATGAGCGGCCAAACCAAGGTGCAATCGATATGCTAGTTGCTATTAGTAGAAAAAAAATCGGCTGACCACATGTACCGGGGAATCGACGTTATGCGAAGCATGTGGAGGGAAGGGGACCGTGTTGCAATTTTTTTATTGAGCGACACGTCATAAATTGATGCTAAATATATGTACAAATATTGCACGCACAGATATATGTTGAAGAGTTGCATATGTTTACATAACCAGTTGTTTGCACTTGCACAACGATGCGAACTGGAACATGCGTATTAGCAACACCAGAAGCTCATATGAAGCGATGATGCTCGCGAAGCTGCTGTCCCTGGACATTGCTACATAAATCAACTTCAGCGCATGGCGACTAACCACAATAATGTTAACCCGACGTGAAAGCTGTATCAAAGGAGTACATATGCAATGTTAATGAATTTGGGTAGGCAGCACTGCAACCACTATTGACGTTTCACGAAGATTAGGGTCTATTTGAAAAGTAGTTCCCAGACATGGCGTAGCTCTGTGGTACAATGCTCCAATGTCAAGTAGAATGCTTCGGTTCGATATCAGCTGGAACCCTGACATTTATTCTTTGCATAGCCGATGTCAGCTATTTCTTAAGGCTCGTGCGTTAATACTGCCCGTGTGTGTTCTCGTCGCTCCTGGGTAGATACTAAGTGTCAATCATCTGTGGCACATACCCGCATAACAGCGGCAAATACCCGCCCGTGGGTATGTGTTATTGTCTGGCGGGAAGTGCTTGACGACGTACGAGAAGGGATTGTGACATTATTCATGTCTTCACCAGCGCGTCATATTCATCATACCATCTATTCTCTCCTGCTAATTTTGGTTCACGCCAAGTTAAGGGGTGACCACGAAAGCACCCAAACGTAAGTGGCTAGATAGATAGATAGATAGATAGATAGATAGATAGATAGATAGATAGATAGATAGATAGATAGATAGATAGATAGATAGATATGGTCAAAGTCACTGAAGTTCGCCAAGAAATGCTTCGTATATATAAAAAAGAATTCATCTACGTAGGCCGTGTAGCGTCGGCACTTCTCAATTGCTTAACCATTCTATTTAATGATTCTATATGTATCTGTTTCTTATTCGTGACGTGTTTTACCCTCTATATGGGCATTCTTAAGACCTGATTCAGTCGTATGTGGCTCATGTACTCTTCGTTATTCGCCTTTTCTTCTTTCTGAACTGAACTCAGTGACCGCTGCTGGAATTACTGAAGTACAGGCGCTACAACTTATAAAAATAAGGAAACAATGCCTACTCGGAAGTCCCAAGGCCACATGCCGCGATGTTACAACCATCATGCATGATCCACCTAAATATAAAAAAACCATAAAAAGACATACTTGGAAACATTTCAGCGCGCACACTATAGAGTAAAAGCTAAAAGCGAGAAAACAAACAGGCGCAACTCACAACTCTGTTTATTTAGATAATTGTGTGTGCAACGAAATGTTTCCAAGAATGTCCTGAAACCAACTCACCCAACTTTCCACGCTATCGCAATAGAAGGATAGAGAGAGGGCGTTGTTGTGCATCCACGCGTGTCTTTATGGTACCACCTTTGGTAATTGAGAAGGAAATTGTGGCTTTATTTTATGCCTTGTTCGTTTCCCGCTTTCTGATGTGTGGTCATTGTATCGTGGAGATAAGATGTTTGTTGGTTTTGGCATTTCTGATATGGACACACCATATTCATTCGACGTCAACGAGGTCCTCCAGCACAAAAGTGCGTGAATCTTCACAGCTGTGAAATGACGCAGCCTTTCTTCGTTATTGCGCAAGAATGCGAGTGGAAGGCATCCGATTGAGCAGCAGCTTGAGAAGACGTGCTCGTTGTGATGGTGCCTCGAGCAGGGGCTGCCGTTGGGAGGTGCGCTCTTTAAAAGGAACCGGTGGCGAGTGGTGGGCGCTGGTCATTTATAACACCCGAAGGCGCGGCGCGATGTTGCTCAAGCGCCGTTGTAGCTGGCCGCGGGTCATTTCCCGCGCGCTCATCGTGAGGCGCGGTAAGGGAGTGCTGCGTAAGACTCGGCGAGGGGATGAATGCACCGCCGCGGCGAACACGCCAACGCTGCCGAGATGCGGCGAAGAAGGCAAGCTCGGTACCTTCTCTCGGCTTCGCTGCCCGACGCGCTACAATCTGGAACGGAGCGTGTCTGGGAATCTAGGTTAGCCGGCACACACACAGCCCCAGGCGGCGGTGGCGGCCGCACCGGCAACGTTTTCACTGGGACGGAATGCGCGCGCCTGATTGATGCGGCACTGAACTCCACTCGATTGCACACCCCATCCTTCGTTTTTCTTCATTCCCTATATTGAGGTAAGCCCGAAATGACCGATGTAAGCAGCTGAAAAAAAAAAGCAGATGCAGCGAGGGTGGCGTCTCTGTCCCGAGGTGACACCCAGGAAACCGTACAGTGTCGGAGGGCTTCTCGTCTGAGAAGACGAAGCGTAGAAGGGCACAGTTACATGCTCGGGGGCTGCGGCAGCGCCGAGCACCTCATCTTCTAACCGTTTTATGGCCTGGCGCGTGTAAAAGCCTTCTCTCCCACGGTATCTTTACTGGGCAATGACGAAAGAAACCATCTTCTTTCTCGCTCATGGTCGTGCCCATGCATGCGTCCGTACTGGTTACCGCGCTTCCATCAACCGGCCGTACACTTGGACAAGGTTCGACGTACGCCTAGCTCTTGTTTCTTTATGCACACATCCTGCTTTGTTTGCCTCCCCGTTTTCCCTCCCTCTTTTTTTCCTGCCACCACTCGTTTCTCGCTTCTCTCCTCCATCGGGTTGCAGCCGCAGCACCTTGTCGAATGGGGCGGGCGTTCACTCGCGGATGAAAAATGGTCGTCGCAGCGGGGCTCAGTTTGGTCTCGATTTCGGGTCGTTCGCGAGCGTGCTGCCGCCGATTAGCGCGTCGTGTAATGCCGGTCGTGGGAGGACCGGGCGCACGCACTCGCCGGCAGCCTCCTCCGGGTGCATTTGGCTTGTTGGAAGGAACGTGCTCGCAGCGCCTCATTCTGTACCGCCTCTCTTCACTTCCCCCGAGAGAAAGGAGGGTGGTAGCCCTGTGCAAACCGAATTCCCGACCATTTAGTGTTTTGTTCTTCTCTTCTATTTTCATTTCTACTATTTTTTCTTCTTTAGCTGCCTCATTCGCTGCCACGGTCATTCACTCAGTGAGCAGTCCAGCTTTCTTTCTTCGCTGGGGGCCCCGATTGGGGGGCCCACAAATCTCTTCTTCGTTGCGCTGATTGCGGTGAGTGCTTTCGGCTGTTTAGCAGGTGGTACTAACGTGCCTCGGATGCTAAAGAAATCTTGGAAGGCTGGGACCACCAGAGAACTGAGTTCTGCATGCAAGCAGCCAGGTGACGCTCGCGATGCACCTTTTCTGAAAGACTGGATGTTCCGTATATCTTTAACGAGCAAAGAGAGGAGGAGCAAGTGCTCGTTGATGGAGACAGTAAACGGAATGAGCGTGCGCTTAGCACAAGATAACGTACCAAGGCCTCGGACATCATTTCTCCTCTAGGCGTCTCAACTAAGTTTCTGATTGGAGTCACGTGTGGCATCGGGGTACAGTTGGAATTGCATCATGCTGCGTACGATGCCTAAGCTAAACTTACCTCGATTCACCGCAACATAGGAAGGTTCTTTTCTTTATGGGCGTGCTGAAGCGTGATTCCACAGTACCTATTGGAGGCTGCGTGAATGCACGTTAAGACTAGTCACACAGTGCGTAGTGCCTAAGCGCCACTGTGAACTGCCATTTAGGCACAATTCAGTAATATCGTCGGGTTTTGGCAAGAAATTGTAATGCCATTTCCTTTGGTTATATTACTGGCCAGTCGTGAACGAAGTAAATGACACAGACCCTTCGCGTAGGCCCTACACTCGGGGGAGTTTTGCGGGCGAGGTGTCCAAACAAGCGTGCATTGTATATTTCACCTTTACAAAGACGTAGCGTGCACTTTTCCCTACGTGAAAGCTTTCGGATTCTATATGCGGGAGCTTTGTTTCTGGATTCGGTGAGCTGGACGTGAAACAAGCCATGACTAAAACCTGTCTGAGGAAGTAAAAAAAGAATCACGGTTGTAGCCCGAATCAACTGCAGACAATCCGCGTGGAAGCCAAGTTTACTATCACAGAGCCATGTCGCTGCATGAAAGAGTTTCGGATGCAGATCCTACATAGTCGAAATGTCATCGTGGTCACGTTTGAGGACTTTTTGCCCTAGTCCAGCTCGATTGAACAGTGGCTACGGTACTCGGCTGTTGAATCGAAGGTCGTGGGTTAGATCTGGGATCTCATTCTCATTCTTCATTTACCGTGTAGAGAGAGAGAGAGATAAAGATGCAAGGAAAGGCAGGGAGGTTAACCAGACGCACATCCGGTTTGCTACCCTGCACTGGGGAAGGGATAAAGGGGAGAAAAGAGGTTGCAGAGAGATGAGAAGGTACACACAATCACGAGTACACTCGGGGAGCACACACAGTCTACAGGCGGTCACTCAGGTTTGTTGACTTTAGGTAAAGTAGCAGTGCTCTAGTTGCTTTCTGCGCAACTGAGGCAGATGCCCAAGGTCCTAGTATCTTCTGCACACAAAATGGTCCGGGTCAAGTTGATTCAAAACCATGCGGAGCTGGCATCGCTGTGCGTCGTAGCAAGCGCAGCTGCACAGGACGTGTTCGATGGTCTTTTCAGCTCCGCAGTAGTCGCATGTAGGAGTGTCTGCCATACCAATGCGAAAGGAGTACACCTTTGTGAATGCAACACCCAACCAAAGGTGACATAACAGTGTCGCATCGGAGCGGGAAAGTTGTGATGGTAGCTTTAGCTTGAGCGAAGGATCCAGTTCATAAAATTCACGCCTTTGGAAGCTGGTAGACGACCAGAACGTGCGTGTGAGATCTCGAGCCAGCAGGTAAAGTTGTCTTGCTGCATCATTCCTTGATAGAGGAATCGCGTGTAAAATTCGTATACAATGGTAGGGGTCAAGATAGAAGCTGCTCTAGGTAGCTTGAAGAGCTCTTCGCCCCCATTTTCTATGGTGGCCCTAGGTGACGGTTGCAAAGGTCGCATTTCAGTGGAGACGAAATGGTAGAGGCTCGTGCACAGAACACCAGATGGTCGAAATTTTCGAAGCCCTCGGCTACGGCGTCTCTCATTATTCTCTCGTGGTTTTGTGAAGTGGAACCCCAGATAACATTATACGTATGTTCTTGGAATGGTTTGTGAGATGCTGAAGGCATACTTTGCAGTAAATATACGAACACATAGGAAGAGGAGGGTATTAACATGGGTGGCACTTTAAATTGATTCTTGTCAGGACACGAAGAGCATGTACTGAAAACCAGTGCCTTAAACCACAAACATCGCTAACAGGGCAATCAACGCTCAAGAAATCTTATCTCCGAACACAACTGTATGAAAGGTTCGCTGATGCATATACTCCACCAAACTTCTAAACGTTCAATGGTTCCAAAGATTTACGAGCGTTTCGTTTGTTGCTTTTAGCAAGGGAAGAGTGTTCACGTTATGAGATCGCGGTTCACACTTGCAAGCTTTGCAGCGTGCAGGAAGATGCGCACGCAATCATTTTCGTTAACAGATGCAATATTGAGGAAAAGAGCGCCGAATCCCGAGTATATAAGGTATGCGAAGCCGGGCAAACATCTAAAAGCGAAAAAGGGTCTGCACACTTTTGATAAACCCGAAGACAAGAGAACTCGCACGAAGCTCTCTATGGCTACTTGTGATACCTTAGGTATACTTGCTCACTGTGACTCAATTGTCGTGCGAGACTGCAGCCAGGATATCGTCATATTTTCTTACAAGGTGTGACAACCACCGTGTGCCGAAAAACTTGAACGTGACGCCCAGATTTATCTCAGCGTGCTTCGCAAGTTAGAGCACATGCGGGATGTTTTGTGGATGTTTGGCCCACTAGATGAGTTAGCGCTGATCTACAACAGACTGACACCAGCTCTGGAACATCTATTTATGTCGGTTCTGGTTTTGTTTAGTGCGCTGGCTGGCAAAGAAGAAACGCTTATATTGAACGCACACTACACAAGTGCTTTGGCGCAGAAATCTACAGTCAGGCTGTATATGCCCAGTCCAAACATCCGTCCGTACGCAGAAAACCATGAGCGCAGGTATAATATACCCACTGAAGATCTCCGCGAGTAAAGTACGTACCGCAGAAACTGGTCAAAGCTGCTAGACACAATTGTCGCAAAACGGCAAACGCAGCAAATAGTACTTACTGTATGATACACACCGCGAGGAGGACGTTGCGCTGGATAATAAAAGGGCTTGACCAGCGTTGACATTTGACAAGCCTCTCTTCCATATGCAAGATATGAAGTGACCCCTCCCCCCCTCCTTGCTGATCACCCCCTCCCCAAAATATTTAAAATAAAAAGAAGTGTGTAGAGAATCAGGGCAACGTTTCTTTAGGTATTCCGCTATGTGTACATTGCTGATCATCATTATAACTTTACCGATGATCATTTCCCTATTTATTTGTGCCGCAGGAGCAAGACCACCTCTAATTGTCTCCTATCAACTCCATGTTTTGCGCACCCTATCGAACAGCTTCAATGAAATTGTCTTTGCCCTTTTTTTACCTCGTTGTCTTTCTTTTATTTTTTTCTCGTCGTTGTAAATGCAGAAAAATTGAAATTTATATATCCTCTATTTTTATTCTTTATTGCTTTACGACATTTACGCAACATAAAACATTTCTAACATCAGTCCTCCTAAGTGAGCTATTGTGCTATTATTTGGCAAGTACTACGGAGAAGACACAGGTATGCACTGAAAAAAAAAATGAAGGTATGCATAAGAGACAGGAACACCTATAAAAAGAAGGGCCACTTGCCCACGATTCCAGCTGGCCAAGAAGGGTGTTCCCCACTCGCTGTAATGGCTGCGAGCGGCGCCGACTGACACTCCGAGTGTTCGCATGCGCGTCAATACCCGATAAAGTGGACGACAGCTGCCGCTGCTTGACTGACATGCATCGACGCATTACTAGAAGGATGCAGGCAGCTTCGGTCCCTGCCCACGGGACCTCGTCTTCTCGTCCACCTTACTTTGTTCCTATTTAATATCGTACCTGCTACAATAGTGTTAAGACAGTAAAGCCAACATCACCAATACTTTCCTTGGCTTCAGTATTTGCTAGCCCTCAAAGTGTTCATAAGAAACAGAGAATCGAGTTCTCAAAATTGTCTTCAACATTCAACGTCAAGGCGAAATGACGACCACACAAAACAAAAAGGGCCACATAGAGAGAACGGGCGCTCACTTACTATAATGTTTGTTGAAGAGTGCATGTGCAAATAAATGCGCTCGGCGCTTTCCAGAATCGCGGACCTTGACACAAAGCAAAAACAAGAAAATTAGGCACGGTATGTTTTACACACATCTTCAATAAAGAAGATAAATAGTGATTGCAAAAGGGAAACTTGTCCGCCACGGCGCATCGGCCGTTTACAGAGCTTCGCTGCTCCTAAAGTTCGCGGGTTTCTTTTCGGCCGTGGCGGTCACATTTCGTTAGAGGCGAAAAGGCCGGAGGCCCGTTTGCTGCGTGGTGTCGGTGTGTGTGAATGAGCACTAGACGGACACAATTTCCGGAGCCCTCCTCTACGGTGCCATGATTCGATATGTGGGGTTTGCTGTTTTAAAACCACCATATGATTATGAGAGATGCCATAGTGGAGGGCTCCGGGAATTTCGACCACCTAGGGTTCACTAACCGTGCACCCAAATCTGAGTGCGTGGACCTACAGCATCTCCGCCTCCATCGATAATGAAGCCTCCACAGCCGGGATTTGATCACGCGACCTGCGGTTCAGCAGCCAAGCACCGTATGGCGGATTCCATTGAGAGAACTGGAGTAGAGGGGCAGAGTACTGAGAGCAATGCCACTCAACCTTCCACTGGAATGCGCCGCGCTCCTGGAGGGCAAGTGAGAAGATGAGTAGGGAGACCATGCGACTGAAACGTTCGAAGCTCCGGCCAGCGCCTCCTGTATTTTTTTTCGCTGCTCCGGCATATTCTTTGTGGGGCAGCAGCAAAATACGCGTGAAACCAGTCAGCCACATATTCTTTGTTGTTCTAATACCTAGTATGCTTGTGCAATCACTCATTTGGCCAACGTCCAGCCCTCATCGTAGCCATCCGTACTAAACACTGAAAACAGCGGTGTCAAGCTACACATGGCTGCTATCCATTGTCCGCCGCGCTCACCGGCTGAAGAAAAATTTGGAGGCCGTGATGTTCAAAGACCACGTGACTCGTCGTACTGCGCCTACTCTGTATTTCAGGCGAGAACACTGCAAACTGCCCCTGGCTGCTCTCGGCGCAGCAAAAGCACTCGCGCTCTAGCAATAGATGACAGTGCTCCTGCATTTGTGCGACCACTGAAACATGGCGGCTCTGAAGAGAGCACTTTAAGCGTGCTTTTGAGAGCTCCTGCTCTCCCAATGAAATTCGCCATTAGCCACTACATCTCCGCAGCGGGGCTCCACTACGGCATCATGGTTTAGAGATGGAAGAAGGAGAGAAATTAATAAAAGACAGCTTCTAGTACGCACGAGTACACGGAAGTCTCTGTGTGATAACGGGTATCAGAGAGGAAATGAGCACGTGTACGAGTCAAGCCACAAAAAACAAAAACAAAAAAGAAGACGCGACAGGGAAGTAAAAAGTTGTGATGCAAGAAAGGCTGTGGTTTGTGAAGCGGCTTTCCATGATGTCTTCTCGCGTTGGTACCCTTGCCGCCTGATGAATCAGCTGAGCAGTTGTGTATATAAGTTTAACTTCCGTTTCGTTGTAGATGACTTGGGGTCATCACTCAATTCGCCATTATAAGTGCGAAAAATGGCTGGGAAGTGTTTTTTTTTACCAGAAAGTCTCGTAACGCGCAAAGGACTTGAAAGAAATGAAGTAGAGTCGCACTCGCGCATGCGTATTACTAGTGATATTTTATTGTCGTAGCAATTATACCTAACCATAGGTCAGTGAACTGACTCATGAGTCAACACACTCAGACTCACTCAGACTCGGGTCAAGCCGCGAGTCTGAGTGTGAGTGTCTCCGGTGGATAATTTGTTGGTCAGTCTGAGTACGAGTGAGTGTAGTTGAAGAAAATTTTCGCGAGTGAGGCCGAGTGAGTTCGACTTAGGAAAGTTTTGGTGAGTCTGATACCAAGTGCGTACAAAGCGCAAAGTATATTTCTTTGGTAAGTCCGAGTGAGTTCTGCTTTGCTTTGCTGACCTAGGCTCTTAATATTCATATTAAGCCACACTATTGGCCTTACTTGGATTCAAGCATGTACTGGCATGTACTCACGAGTATTCCAAAGGTGCGCCGATCATACACCGCCTAAATATAATTATTTAGAGGCGTGACACCTCTGAACCTTCCCCTACCAACTCTTTAAGACAAGTTCCTGATTAATATAACTTATGCTGTCACCACTTCCAAGAAAGATGACTTTATTGGTTTGGAAGCACTCACAACTCATTTTTGAAGAGACCATGTCAAACGGCACCAAGAATAGCAGTGGTTACGTGAGATATTGGTGTTAAAAGCATTGAGACCATGATCAAAGAATATAATTTTGGTCTGACGCCTCGACTCACTCAGATTGAGTCGTGAGAGTCCAAGTCTCGGTGAGTCCGGGTGAGTAGTGTCTTGGTGAGATTGAGTTTGAGTACGGTTGAGGAAAAGTTTCGTGAGGCTGAGACCAAATGAGTCCAAAACTCAAAATATAGTTTATGAGCGAGTCTGATTGAGCTCCACAAGTTTTGCCGACCTATGTATGCAGCTATATTCAGTGAAAACTTCTGTTGACAGTACTGTGGAAGCTGTTCAACTGAAACGCGTGCCAGCTACCACGCCAGAAAATTGTACTCAAGTCTACTGACAATTTTTTTTTTCATTTGCTCACTGAAGAAGAAAAACAAACTACTTTTTTCCCATGAGACTAAGACATTTGTGGGAAGTCACGCATAATATGGTTAATGTTCGCTTCGCAAGAATACGTTCCTTTTCCTTCTATTTATTGGACAGCAGCACATTGGAAACACACCAGTTTTCCAAAAGAAACATGTAGTCCCTAACAAACTGGGTCAGTATGCAGCCGCAGATGCGCTGACTATTTCTAGAAGGAAAATATACCCGTAATGTAACAATGAAATATATACTGAACAATTGAAATGTTTCTACAATTCACACTTTACGTGTACATTTTTTTTCTAAACGCTTCAACAATACGAGTGAGCAAAACCGAAATAATCCGCAAGATCCCGTGCTACTGTGGAGCACCAGTGATGTGCGGAAGTTCTGCTGTCTCTGTAGCCATCGCCTCACTTCGAAATAAGTTGTTGCCGAGTATATAGGCGCATTTCTACCGTCATCGTCGCAGTCATGTTCTATGAAAAGTTCAAATCGATAGCATCGCCCCGCGCGTCATGTTGTATGTGCGTGCGAGAGCTTGCGAATTCGTGACACAAGTCGAGGTGAAAGGCCTGAGAGCGGTTGAAAGGGCATGAAGGGGTGCTGGTAAACGGGGAGGGGGCGGGACTGCATAAAAGTGTTACACATGCGACTCTCACATGACAAAACGAAGAGTGTCGTCAGCATTCCTGGAACGCCAAGGGCAAACATATTTGCGTGGCGACCACGACATCTTTGTAAGGCCGTATACGCGCACATGCGTAGTAGCTGCACACTTCGTTGATACTGTGGCTAATTATGGTCATCACTAATTGTGGCTTAACGTTTTGTAATTGGTGGGCCGCTTTACATCAATGACTCATTACGCATGAGAAAGGGGTGAGACTACTGGTGCGAAAATACGCTTCTGCCACACAATATTACACCTGTGAAGGTGACTCCTCCCTAGACGGCACAATTTTATAAAATATTTTTGAAAGCTGCTTCACGGACTGGTGCGGCTTTGGCGGAATACGAAACGTGGCACGCGGGTTGCCGCGTTTTGATTTCGGTTCAAACTCCAATTTTTGTTTCTTGCAGCCATCGGTATTTTTCATTTACAGACAACGCCACCGATAGACAAATTTCTGCTACTCGGACACTTTAATGCTATCGTGCTAAAGCGAGCATGTCACTGCCTGAGGAAGGTGGCAGTATGGTCGGTAGACCACCGCTACGTACCTAGATGTACATATGTATGCCGTCATTCGGTAGCCTCATGCATTAAGCGATTGTCCTCTGGTTAAGGAATGTGCTCTGGCGCATACCTCAAGAGAGTTCCAGTGCGTGTAAAGATTGCTATACTGCATAGCAAGTTCTACTAAAATTGTTCATAACGATGTCTAAGACTGCGTCGACACCATTCTAGGAACGTTGGCTACAATCCGAATTGATGGCTACCACTGCGTGCACGGCCTTACATGTCAGGCAGTGCTGTTGACAGTGCCGCTGGAAAAAATTGGCAGATCCCACGCACAGGGGAAATTGGTGATATGCGAAGCATGAATGAGAAATGTTGATATGTCACTTTAAAATCCGCACAACGTTACGAGGTGGAGGTAAATGATGCCGTAGATGACTTGCGTGCGATGCGTATCATATTTATATGTGTCGTATACCTTTGTCATCTATTCATGTCAGCTGATACCAAATTTAGTAAATGTGGAGCTATAGCGAAATGGTCGTGAGCACGCTATGAGCGTGGTATGTTATCATGTTCTTACATGTCACGCGTGTCAGGGTTATCGTGTTTGCACCAGTCATATATTTTGTCATCCATTGACGTCACGTAAAACCAAATTTGGTATATGTGGAGCTAGCAAAACGGCCGCGAGCGCATCACGAAAAGCCCAACATTCTTCAACGTAGCGTTGGCGCACTCGCACGCAGCGCACGGCGACGCTATGTTAGCAAAACGTGATCACTCTATAGTCTGACATCAGGTGCGACCAGCGTCCGTCGGCGCGGCCCGACGGCAACCAGCGCGAAATGCGACATGCTGCATTTCGCGCCGATGCCATAGAGTAACATTATTATATGCCGATGCGTTACCCACACAACAGTGCGTTTCCCTCTTTTCGTGACGGAGGGACGCCTGACGCGCTGAAACGCGCATGCGTCAAAGCAACGCAGCGCGTCGCACGCCTGCGAGTATACGGCAAGACCGGCGCCTGGCGTGGCAACACCGGCGTGACGCGACGAAATGAACGCCGATGAGCACGCGACCTGCGTCACGCCGGAACGCATTGGCGCTTTGACTGTGGCGTGTAGTCATGTTGTCACGTGGCACGCATCTCATGATCATTATGTTTGCACCAGTCACATACCCTCGTCATCCATTGGTGCCACGTTATACCAAATTTGGCATGTGTGAATTTAGCGAAATGGCCGTGAGTGAATCATGAGCGTAGCAAGTAGTCAAGTTGTTACATGACACGCATCTCATGTTTATCATATTTGCACCAGTATTATACTTTCGTCATCCATTCACGTCCCGTTGTACCAAATTCGGTATAAGTGAAGCTGGCGAAACAGCCGCTAGCGCATCATGAGCGTGGCATATAGTCATGTTGTTACATGACATGCGTCTTATTATTATCATATTTGCACCAGTATCATACCTTCGTCATCTATTCACGTACCGTAATACCGAATTTGGTATATGCGACGCTAGCGAAACGCCCTTGAACGCATCATGAGCTTCGCATGTAGTCACGTTGTTACGTGACACGCATGTCACAATTTTCATGTTTTCATCAGTCACTTAACTCCGTCATCGATTCACGTACCGTAATACCGAACTTGGTATATCTTACGCTAGCGAAACGCCCGCGAATGAGTCATGAGCTTGGCATGTAGTCATGTTGTTACATGACACGCTTGTCATGATTTTCATGTTTAGACCAGTCGCATACATTCGTGATCCATTCAAGTACCGTAATACCTGAATTTGGTATATGTGATGCTAGCGAAATGCCCACGAACGCATCATGAGCTTGGCATGTAGTCATGTTGTTACATGAGACGCATGTCATGATTTTCATGTTTGCACCAGTCACATACCTTTGTCATCCATTCACGTACAGTAACACCGAATGTTGTATATCTGACACTAGCAAAACGCACACGAACGCATCAAGAGCTTGGCATGTAGTCATGTTGTGACATGTCACGCAAGTCATGATTTTGATGTTTGCACCACTCATATACCTCGTCTTTCATTCACGTCCCGTTATACCAAATTTGGTATAAGTGAATCCGGCGAAACAGGTCGCCAGCACATCATGAGCGTCGCCTGTAGTCATGTTGTTACATGACAAGCATCTCATTATTATTATGTTTGCACGAGTATCATACCTTCGTCATCCATTCACGTACCATAATACCGAATTTGGTATATGTGACGCTAGAGGAACGCCCGCTAACGCATCATGAGCTTGGCATGTAATCATGTTGTTACATGACACGCCTGTCATAATTTTCATGTCTGAGGTCTGTTGCTTGTGTTCGCCATGCAATCATGTCACATCATACCAGCTTTGCAACATGTAATGTGCACCAAACCACCGCAAGAGCTGCAAAACCATGAAACGTAAATCATAGAATTTCTGAAATCCATGTCAGCATTTTCATGTTTCGACTAGTAAAGTATTTTCTTCACACAGTCATGTTGTGCCATACCAAGTTTGGTATCGATACCAAAATCGAAACGGCCAGGAGAGCGAAAAGTCGTAGGCGGATAGATTAGATAGATAGATAGATAGATAGATAGATAGATAGATAGATAGATAGATAGACAGATAGATAGATAGACAGATAGATAGATAGATAGATAGATAGATAGATAGATAGATAGATAGATAGATAGATAGATAGATAGATAGATAGATAGATAGATAGATAGATACGCGCAAAGTCGCTGAAGTTCGCCTAGAAATGCTTCGCATTTAACAATAATACTCGAACTTTTTGCAACGAATTAGTTGAGTTCTGACAAAACAAACAACAAAACGTTATACCTTTTAAACATATTATTTTTCCTAATGAATGCATATTATTTATATATAGAGCGTGTTTGCCTTATGTTTCTGATTATACTTACTCTCGTATTAGGTTGTGTACCCAAGTAACACAAAATCTTCATATGCCTTATTAAGTTTATTGTTTTCGCGTTATTTTGCCTTCTCTTTTTGTCGTTTATTTTCTGTATCCCTTACCGCTCTGTAAATATATATGCGACTGAGCGCAAAATAAGTGAAACGAAATCAAATTATTTACTATTATCACACATATATAGGCAGCCCCTCTTCAGCGAGAGTAGCCCTCCGCGACAGAAGCACGTGCCAACGAGCTCAGCACTCTCATTCGCTTGTCATTGCTGTGTCCTGTGTGAAGACATTTTATATAGGCTCTCTCTCTCAATCCGCCCCTTATTTCCCAACCACAGTGCAGGGTAGCATACCGGATCCTAGCATCTGGTCAAACTGTCTACCTTCCTCTTTTTGGGTTTCTCTCTCTCTCTTGATCTATGCTTGTCGCAATCAACTAAGCACATCACTATAAAACTAAATTTCATTAGATACAAGCGGCATGAGTGTTTCTCAGTATTACAGAGGTATAACATGAGTAACAATCCAACATAACATTTCTTACTATATATACACACGTTTGGGAGAATCACAAAGCCGACTTTAGTCACGTGATTATTTTAAAGATTTCAATATAAATTTTTTAGAAAGTTCTGGTCGAAGAAAAAATGAAGGCACCTCCCCGAAGGGAAGCATTGGGTGATGCGGAGCGTGGAAGCCTTCGATTCTGATCAGTCACATAAGTCACATGCACGGCGTTGAAGTAGATGTGCCGCCTTTCGCAGAGAGTAATGGTTCACTCGCCCATGGCCTCAACATGCTCTATGAGTTTCTCGTGCTCGCAGTATGGCCGTCCTTGCCGGTGACGACACTTCATATTGGACGCAGCCGAATGAAAGCAGACAAAGGGAAAAGGTTGTGCATTTGGATGATGGGGTGGTCGTCCCTATACCACCTTGAACAAGCGATGGCGAGAGAAAGACAGAAAGGAGGAGTGAGCCGAGGGGTGGTCGCGCAGAGCGCGGGTGGAAGACACACACGGCCCGCATGCGACGTTAGGATGCGAACGCACAGACACGCGCATCAGACATATAGTGGACGCTGGTCTCCTCTGACCGGTGAGCAAAAGCCATTGGCCCCGATTCCTGGGCAGGACGCTCCTTGGTTGCCGACTGCGGCGGTTTGGTGGGAGAGAGAGGGGGGAGAGAGCGGATAGCGTCAGTCACGACGAGCACGAAGCACCGCAGAAGGAGATCCTCAGTGCGACGACGTCAATCTGGCCCATTGTCAATGTCGCTTCGTCGTCGCTCTCTCTCCTGCAGGCCGGCGTGTAGGTCCATTTAGCGTTGCGTTCTCGCTCTTCGGTTACATCGACAGCGGCAGTCGTTTGTTTGCGCTTCGTTCGTGGTGGCACAAACCAGACGCAGTGTGCGGACACAAGCTTCGTGCGTGGTCCTTTCCCTTGTTGGCGCTTAGCACGCCTGCAGTGAGTGAGCGCCGTGTCATCGTACCTGCAGCGGTGTTTCGCCGGGCTTGTCAAGGTCTGCTCGCGTGCAAACGGCCTGCTCGCTTATTCAGCGGTGTATAGTTTGCAACATCATGGTTCAGTGTTGCTCTAGTGCAATGACCGCTCTGCGTTGTTTTGTTTTCATTTTTAAATTGGTCATTATGCTTAAGCAGTTTAGAGGCTGCGCAATTCTTGCTGGATGCTGTTTGTCCTATGTAATAGGAACACTGAAGAAAAAAAGAAAACAAAAAAGTTAAAAGCATGAGAGATGAAGTATAACTAAGAGCCCTTCCAGTTTCACCTTCGAGAGTTGAACGCGATAGCGATAAGCTATAGCTATTCCTAGTGCGTACTTCAAACGCTTAGTAGACGAAACCTTTTCGAACTTACTATGCACCCACTACGCAGCCGTAAGGGAACAGGCGCAGTGGCGTGTGGACGTTTTGTTGTTGGTGATCCGCTTTAAACCCAGAAGTTGCTGTGAGAATCACATGATCAGACGCCCGATGGCTATGGACGCTAGTACCACGCATTACTATGGCAATATTTGATGTAGTACTGTGAAGCAGGAGGCCTGTCTTTGCGAAGCACGAGTGTCGCTTTAACGAAATTTTCAAAGAGAGGGGGTTATTTTCACTGTATTCACAAGCAGACGCGTAGCCGTGTGGTAGAACATCCGCTTGCCATGCAAATGAGCCGCGTGAGATCCCCGCTCATACCCAAACAACTCGGGTTGAGATTCTACTGTGACCCAGCATTTTTTATTTGCATTGTTCTCGATTTCTCGGTTATGCATTAAGTTTTTTGCTCAGAACCAAACGACACCGATACCGATGCCGGAAGTTCTGCGAAACAGGTTCTTTAACGTTGTCGCGCTAAAAAAGAGACCGACAATGGATTGGTTGCTATAATTGTGCCCCGTTATAACTCTCGGTTATTATATACGTCAGTACTGACTAGGTGGGGAATCTGCAAGTGGGTATTCCCGTTCAAAGCCAGGGACAACAACTTATGACAAGGTACCATTGCAACCCGTTGCAACAGGTTGCCTTTAGAATTGCCATATTAACTGTTGTAGTTTTGCGTCCCAAAGCCATGATATAATTCTGAGTGACACAGTAGTCGTTTTTGATGTACACAAAAAATCACAACTTTTTCTAACTCTGACCTCACCTGAGAATTATTAAATTCAAAGCATTTCTTAGCAAACTTCGGTGACTGTGAGCGTATCTATCTATCTTGCCCAGGCTTGCGAGAGGGTAGCAACATCCAATGTCCTTCGCAGCAATAAATACACGCACGTCGACTGCTGGAAGCTAGTGAACAACAACATCTACAACTACAACAACAAAACTGTGATTCCTTTGACTCACCGAAGTGAATGATTAGCGTAGGGTTCCTGCACACGACATGGAAGCAACACAGATTTTCAAATCATAGCGGATGGCACACCGCGCAACTAAATTCAGAATTGGCTAAAGCGCGTTCTTTTGACAGCTCATGCCCGTGGATGGTCAGTTAAATTTTGGATGCACATATAATCGAGGGCAACAAAATAGAACAGAAACCAACTAAGAAGCCTTGTCTTTTCTTTTCCCCGTTTTTTTGCAACTAAAAAAGTATAATTTCTGATGGTGTCCCGGAAGTCCTTTTGGAAATTAGCAAGTCCTACTTTAAAGGTTTTGATTTAAGCAACATATTATTCATTCGAGCCACATTTTATTATAATCTGTGTTTGTTGCCCATGTCTTCTTCCCGAATTTTTATTGGACCATTGGCGAATGGCGTGGTTTGTCCAACGTGTTTGATCATATTGATATTTTTTGTAATGCGCAAGGGAAATAGACCACATCCGATCAATATACTGCTTCTCTCTAAAATGCCAGTCATGTTTTCTGGACCACCTCCAGAATCAGAAGGCATTGTTGCGGTTTCTTGGAGAAGCCAGACTCAATGGCAAATTGTGATTGAGCATAGACTATGTTGGCATGTAGTACTGAGACAAGGCCATCACTATAGCTTTCTTTTGTTCTTCTGTCTCTCTTTTTCTCGTTCTTTTACACTCCCCTTTTCCCTTCCCAAGTACAGAGTATACCAAACCGGAACTTTTCTTTTTTTAACCTCCCTGCCTTTCCCTAATTTTTATCTCTATTTTTTCTTAATTTTGTCTTTCATACCTTCACAGCCCTTTTCCCTTCCAAAGCGCAGGGAACTTGACCGGATACTTCCCGACTTAACTTCTCTCCCTTATTCTTATCCATCTGTCTCTTTTTCAGCAGTCGGAAGTCATTTGAAGCTTTTATGCAGATCACGTGGTTTGGGGGTGCATCTGTGATCATCCCCCATTGGACCAAGCGACAACGTCCTCATGAGACATCCAGTTATGCGGCAACATAGGGACGTCACGAGAAGTCACAAATTTTGTGACTTCCTCCTAATGGCGTCCTGGGTGAACTTCATCACGTGATGAAAATAATCTTGCTTTCTCACTTTCATACAAGTGCTCACTTTCCGCGTCTGATGCGGCATCTTAGGGCATTTAGCTTTAAAAACACTGTAGTAGATGTAGCACTGAGAAGAAAAGGGGTGTGTTGTGTGTAAGACTCAGGGGGAGGGGAAGGGCAGAGGGGAGTCTCGTCAATTCTCGAAGGGGGGTGCGAGAAAAAGAAGACGAAGCCGAAGCAGCAGTCCGGTTGGCGGTGGAGTATGGCACGTGCTGCTGCTGCTGCACACGGAAGCGGCGAACAGTGGGCGGGCGGCCCCGACAATTGGAGCGAGAAGCGGCCGGCCTGCGCCGCCGCCGGCTGCATGCACCACTGGCTATTGCGTGTCCAGAGCAAAGGCCAGTCAGTATACATGGTGGCAAACGGGGTGCACCCCCCATCGTCTGCCGCCCGGGCGGGCCACTACTGTTACCCGAGTCTTCAAGGAGGTGTGAGAACAAAGGTGGAAAAGAGAGATATTGTACAAAGGCTAGCCAGTCTGAGGACTACATACACTAGAGAATATCTTCAAGAGAAAGAAGTCACAGCATTTCTTGCTGCATTTGCCTAACGCGATCGGAAGCGAAAGCCACCTTCTTAGTCGATTTGCCCCGCCGTCGTGGTCTAGTGGCTAAGGTACTCGGCTGCTGACCCGCAGGTCGCGGGATCAAATCCCGGCTGTGGCGGCTGCATTTCCGATGGAGGCGGAAATGTTGTAAGCCCGTGTGCTCAGATTTGGGTGCACGTTAAAGAACCCCAGGTGGTCGAAATTTCCGGAGCCCTCCACTACGGCGTCTCTCATAATCATATGGTGGTTTTGGGACGTTAAACCCCACAAATCAATCAATCAATCTTAGTCGATTGTATTGACCGGCCTTCCCCCCCCCCCCCCTAAGCTTTCTGCACCGAACGCGATTAAGCGCTGAATAACTAGAAATAGATGCCATGCTATGACGTCTTCATGCAACGCCTTTATATGATGATGAGTTACTTCATAGTGAAGTCACAGGGTAACATTATCACATGATCATGATTTTTTTTATCAGCTGTGTTGACGCCTTCGGTCACTTCACACCTTTGATGATGTCTCAATAAAAAGAGGCAAAAAGAAAAGCCACTCGAAATGAAAAGAAAAAGACTGCGCTAACACTTATGCAACACAACTTTCATTTGGTCAGTCTCACAATCTCGCGAGGAAAGAGAGCGGTAAAACAGGGCAAGCGTTTTGTTGAAAACGTTCCGAAGTGCCATACACACGCCTGGCCTTCATTGCTGGTAATTACTAATGTATGGGGATACTGACCGGAGTAATTTAGGTATTTTAATGAGAAAGCATTGGACACTTAACGTTCGCAAAAGGTTTTCCCAAAAGCCATGTCAGGAGAGCACGTGTGCTCTCAAACCGGACCTGACTGCCACAACAAAACTAAATATGCGCAATATTTTATTTTCGCATTCATTTTTTCACGTGTGTTGAAACGTTCTCTCATGCAATGTTTTGTAATATCTAGAACAGTGCAATGACCCCGCCACGGTGGTTTAGTGGCTGAGGTTCTCGGCTGCTGACTCACAGGTCGTGGGATCGAATCCCGGCTGCAGAGGCTGCATATCCGATGGAGGCGGAACTGTTAGAGGCCCGTGTGCAGAGATTTGGGTGCACGTTAAAGAACACCAGGTGGTCGAAATTTCCGAAGCCCTCCATTAAGGCGTCTCCCATAATCATATGGTGATTTTGGGACGTTAAACTCCCCATATTAATCAATCATTAAAACAGTGCAATGTTGCAACAGGCACAAGTTGATGTTCAAATACTTGACAGTGTGGAAAAAAAACTAGTTTATACATGGTTGTATTACGCTCCAACCAGAAAAAGTGGTATTAGTACCAACATAACATTTCGAAGCTCATATAATAGACACGAAGACAGCTATGCCTTATTTCCGACAGGTTACCAGCTAGCTAATGCCAACCAATGGGGAAGCCCACCGCCCGCGTCATGAAGAACGCATATCTTGTGCGCAGTAGGCAGAGGATGTGCCAAAAGCAATCGTCGCCATTTCGAGCCGTACGGCTAGCTGTCCTTTTTGTAAGCTTGATTGATATGTGGGGTTTAACGTCTCAAAACCACCATTTGATTATGAGAGACGCCGTAGTGGAGGGCTCCGGAAATTTCGACCACCTGGGGTTCTTTAACGTGCACCCAAATTTGAGTTTTTGGAAGCTTGGAACGCTTGCAGCTAACACTTCTGTAATACGGTCGGCGAGATTTATTTGACACCAAAGTGGTGAGGAACAATAAATATTAAAGTTTTAATTGCCAGACAATTTCTCGACTTTCGAATCTCCTGTGGGACGCACGACAACAGCAATCGACTCGTGACAGTCTCTTTGGTCGGTTGAACCTCTTAATCGACTGGATATTTGGTCCACGTTCATATTAACTAATTGAGTCTCAGGACATAAAGATAGTCTACGTGTAGGTATAAGCCTGTGCGCTATACGGTTAGTGTACGACAGTTTTATTGTCGCCATGTCTAACCAATTCTTGACTACTATGGTGAAATAAAAGTGCTGGTGCTGGTCGCGTTTGTTTCAATGCGCACATCATAAGACACAACACATCCGGTTATCTTTAGTATTTTGTGGTTGCTATTCTAAGATGTGACATGTTGCTTAGTTATACTTGGTTCTATAGTATTAAACCTCCAGGGAATACGAATGACTAGCGATTGGGTCAATCAAGTGAATCAAATGATATGCACATGCCTCCGACAGTTTTTACCTTAACCAAAGCCCTCACTGCGAAATTACTTTGGATGAAATGCATTCACTGGTTTATTGTTCTTGTGAGAACGTTTCTTTCGTGCATTTGCAGTTCACTCACCCTGCGACACTGAACATAGTTCCATCCACGCGTTACTCTGCTACTATGCTACAAAGTTTTCATAACACAATGTATGCAGGGCTAACCAGTCTTTTGCAAAACCACTCCTACTTGGGCAGTGTGATTCTTAAGCTGCTTGCTTCTTTCTCCTTTCGCTCTCCTGCCCTCATTATTTCACCTTCTTTCCGGCTTCTTTTTCATTTTCGCAATTCCCATCCCCGAAAGTGTATGTAGGACAGAAAACAAGAGGATTTTATTCCGGTTAAACTCTTCCTTTCCTCAATTTCTCTCTTTCTCTCTCTTCCGCCAAGATCAGGAGCACCACAATGTTCCTTCACGATGCTTTATAGTACACTGTATACCAACAAAACAGCAAGAGTGATTCCTTTGGAAGATGGGAAGGGGTTGGCGGAGGTACTTTGTATGGCCTGCTACTAAGCCGACTATCCAGTTTAGCGTATGCCTATTGGACGATTCCACTGGAGTCAGTGGTGCCTATTGCTGAATGCACGCCTGCTCTCAAGCCTTGTCCAGTGAGTGTACAGAGAAACGGACTGTAAACTTGTCTTCTAACAATTTACACCCTCCTAAAAAAAGTCGTCTTGCATTCTCTTTTTTTTTTAGCTTTAATCCCCGCAACAGCCGCGTATATTCCGTTTGCAGTTGGTATCACAGAGTCTTTCGCGTTTGCGCTTTCATTAGAAGACGAATAAAGGTCACAGAAACGAAGTTTAACCAACCTATGTTAGTGCTTTGTATTATATAACCACAATTGGCTATTGGCTTTGCGCGCCGGTATGGGGGCGCCACCGCTCAGCTTGCCGCTCGACTAGTAAGGAGAAAGCAGTTGCACCCTCTCGCAATCCTCTACAAGATACCCTGCATTCTAAATAAAAAGTCACAGCTTTGTCTCAAAGGCGAAGGAATAAACGCAATAGCAACAAATTGGAAGGTCACGCGCAGAATGGAAAGCAGATTGAAACGTGCCCCGCATTTTTAAAGCACAAATGATGCACGAAACATACTCACAGGTACAGATGCACGCGAATGAACGTCTCAGTTGTTACTTCGCTGTGTCTGAAGAGCTCGTGCTTTTCGCAAACGGAGACTGCAGTGATTACATTGACATTTGTGTGCCCGGTAATTAGAACAGAATCGGTCCTGGTAAAGTCCAAGGCCAGCCAAGACGTACGATCCTCCCCTCCTTCCCACCGCGAAATAAGGGCGTGCGAGGGAGCGTCGCTCCTCTCCTCTAAGCCGGGCAAAGTACACGTGGGAGATGAGAGCACGCGCGCTCAGTGCGCCATCTTACTGGTAATGCTGAAAATACAATTCCCCCCGAGAAGCCCGTCAGCAGCGGTAAGTGGTATATATAAATAGCTTGTCATTTGAACTTTCAAGTTCGTGCTCCTTTTTGGCGCAGTGGTTCACGCCTCGCACTCATGACTGAGAGGACCCAAGTTTGATTCTGCGCGCCGGAGTCTTTTTCGAGTTTTTTTCTTGCATTTTCGAGTGACGCTGACGTTGACACCGACGCCGGTGGCAAAATCCAGCCGAGAGTGTCCATACACTTGCTATCGCAATAAAATTTGAGCTACCATTATGCAAAAGTAAAAGAGCGCCATCTCTCCAAAGTGTTTAACATCAACAACAAGACTCCTTTTCTTGCTTCCATCACCTTGGCACGCTTCAAGAACCCCTTCATCCAGTTTTTTTCTTTTGGTAACCGTGGTAGTGCGCTATCTGTAGTCGGCAGCGCACCGAACAAGACAATCTGGGCTCCTCTCTATCATGGCGGACACGTATTCCTTGGACATTGCAACGTTAAAATTGTGTAAAGGTGGTGGCCACACGTCGGACAATGAGCCCTGATTTTCCTCAACTGTCATTGGAACAACGGCAGTGTTTGAGACGTGCACTTTTGTTCGTTGGTCACTCTGCAAGATGGCCTCCTACAAGACCGTGGTTTTTCCAGGCAGTCAGCTGTGTGTGCAGCTCTCGGCGTCGCGGCAGTTTGTTGACGCGACGAGGAAAACAGGTGCTACAAATTGGACACCCCAGGTACGGCGGCAACATTTATGACGTTACTGTAGGCGTGCGAGTGTGCTACAGTTCAAACACAACGCTTGGCCTTGCGTGTCTAATTTACACCATGCAGTGTGCTGTAACCAAAGTGTTGCTATCATTGTTGCATTGGTTAATATTGAATTGCAATTGGAATACTGTTTTAGCAAAGCTGAGCGAGGCTGTAAGTTGCCTTTCTATATTCTCACTGGTCCAAAAACATTAATTTAAAATCGCATGTCTTGTGGATTTTCACATACCAGAGGAGAGTCTAGCATACGATGCATACATACTACACGCGGGTGCATTTGCTGTTTAAGTTTGAGTAATGCCATTCATGCGAGCTTGCTCTATAAACCACAGTTTTTCGTGCCTAATTTAAATTGTATTTGATAGAGAATTGTGGCCACAATGGCGTTGATTACTAGATTTTCAGAAATACGTGATTGTGATTCAGTTTGAAGTCCCTCATAACTTTTCTGTCGTCTGTGAAATAGAAAAAAAAATATCCTTGAATAGCTGCCGGTCATTTTCTCTGGTTCTTTCACACATCATTATGCACCTGTGTGAAGCCTGTTGCAACAATAATTAGCTTTCTGTTTGTTGTTTTTAATCATAATTATATAGACGAAGTTGAGAGTAGTGGACGATTTGAAGTTGAATATGTATGTCTTTTGTAAGTTTCCTAAGCTTTCATACAACAATTATCTGCGTTGTTACTTCAGGGCAATCAATGAAACAAGAAGACCTTTCTACGTTGCAACAGCTTTTGTTTCGTTTGTGTTAGATGGTCACGTGAACAAATTCAACGTATTCACGTTAGCAATGCGTGCTTTATACTGCACTCGCCCGTCACCTTTAATGAAATAGAATAGAACAATCAGCATAACAAACATCGTGGCTGTCTAGGGGAGCAGCGCTGGCTGTGAAAATATCAAAGCAGAATTTGAACCGAAATATAAGAAGAAATGCGGTTAGTAGCGAGCACATTCGCTTTTTGCACTGCTCGCCGTTGGTGGCGCCGCTGGTACCGCTCAAAGTAGCAGTGAACGAGGCCGCTAGCAGTGTTAGTTAAGACAAGGTTCAATTGTGTTTGAAAAACATTGAGCGCTGCTTCTGTTTTCGATGCTGCACCGATTAATACTGCATTTCATTCTGTCTACGAAGTCTCTATTCTTGCATAACGATCTGGAAGTTGCGTAGAAACCTCATGCATGCTGCTCTTGCACGACTAGTACGCCGTAGTGGCACGCCAAAACGTGTATTATACTCTGTGTATTTGCAGTATGTGCAGCCTGTTTGCGTACCGCATGCGAGACACTCGCCTTGTTGGTATGCGTGTGCAGCGAGCGCGACGACCACAAGGGGCGTTTCGCCGCACCCCTTTGTCTGCTCTCGTCTACGCTATGCACGCAGCCGCAAGGGGTCCCTCGAGTTGTCTCCCTCTCGATGTACGCTGCCCCACCGACGGCGGCGCTGACGCAGCTGCTCCCGCCGCCATGTTTTCTCTTTCGCTGGGCGGGCGAGTTCACTTTGTGACGTACTACATCGCGTGTCTGGCATTATGCACTTGCCAGAAAGGAGTTAGCGGGCCGTGGTGTTTAACAATGCGCTCGGTGTGCTAACGCACGCGTGATTCATGCCGGGCAGCGCTTAGAAGAAAGTCGTGCCCGCGAGGCACGCCTCAGTGACACGAAAGGAGCGCTGATGTTGACAGTGAAAGTGCAAAAACGGGATGCGGGAACGCGATGCGCTAGGTGGCCGGCAAGGCTGAACGCAATGCCAGCCGCGTATAGCTGGTAGCGGAGGCGCACAGCCGGAGCTCTCCGCAATGACGACGAGGTTGGGAGTGCATCGCAGACGTCGAAGCGCGACGAACGAAAACGTACGCGTTACTTGTCGTGATTTGTGTAGTCACGGAGTCCTTGTTCTTTTTTTTCTTCTTGCGTTTAAAGTAGCAAAAATGCATGGATTTTGCTTGGTCTGATTGTAAGTGCGTTAAAAGTATGATTGGTACGAAGCACTTCGGTTTTATGTTGGGCGATTGTCGTCCGTGAGCAACAATCTGAGACTTTTCCGAGCTTAATATGAATCCCAGAGCAGCTTACGTACCAGATCACCGCTCGTGGTTGATGACGAATGATAGAAATTATGACACCCACCTATAAACAAGGAAGGAAAGCGAACCGATGCTTGGTGATTCCATAAATAGGGAAGTCGGCGTAACGCAATCTCCTCAAGTACCACCTGTGATGTAAAGCGTTTTCTTACGATAAAGCCAAAAAAAAAAAACTTAAACGTTGAAAGATTTCGGAGGTATTGAATGCGCACCCTAACAACAAGAAAGGGTTTCAGGCTGGTTATAGCGGATCTTCTGTTATCGCTACATGTGCACAAAGTGTACGACGGCTAAAATGTGTTGCTTAAAAAATAAAAAAATACAAATGTTTTGTAAGAATTTGGTGAGGTGAGATTATTTTTTTTCGCTCGTGGAAAAGAATGGCCATGGCACTAGGCATGCGGACCCGTCTGCTGGTTACATTCAAGTCACAAGGTTTCCGCGTGTTTTACGACGAAAACGGCCGTGAAGTAGAAATAACGAAGACTGCGAGAAATAGAGATAAAGACAATGAAAGCAACGATGGATGAGTAAAAGAAGAAAATAGTCGTAGCGTGTGATCTCTATGTACACGACGGCTGACGTTTAGGTGGTTGCTCCGTCCTTTTTCTGCAAAGTATTGAAGCATCAACGAACGTTCTTGCGCTTTAAGTGTGATTGTATATGCGTTAGATGTCACACGCTCTATCCAAGTAGCGTGTACTGAACGTCATGGTCCACTTCATGGACCAATTAGGGTAATTGTTCTCACGTTTTTTTTAATGTAGCCTAACGTCTAAACCACCATATGTTTCTAAATAATCATAAAGGTATAGCGACTTACCAAGTGTGTCTGCAAGTTCCTTGTAAGGCTACTATTCCAGCAAGTTATGAGAACGTACACCTATGAAAGAAACATAAGCGACGCAAAGTCAGCATGTATAATTCAGCACAGGTGAACTTTTCATGGAATTTTTGGTAATCCGGAATGACTTTTTTACAATAGAAAGAATGAACATAGTGTCAACCAAAAAGACTAAAAATATAGTCACAATAAAGATGTCAATGGAGTGATACGCGGAAACCAAATAGAAAAAAAAAATATCGCCTCTCATGCGAGGGACTACGAGACGCCGCCTTTAATGTAGACTGCACCATTGTTTCATCCTCTGTGAGGGTGTAATGCAGATGATCTTAACGGCGACAATAACACCCCGATAAAGCCATATTCCGCTGTGAGACGAATCGGTAAATGAATTTTCCGAAAGCCTCAATAAATGTGAGTATATTCACTGCCATATCGGAAGAACACACCGAACTTCACAGCCTGAATCTTTTTTTTTATTCTTCGCCTTTACTTAGCCTTATTGTGATCATCACTAAGTTTTAACCTAATCCGCTAGTATCTTCAAAGCCTAACCCGCGCAAACGATGATAATCCTTCCGAAAACGTTCCCTGCGCACGAAGAAAGTATATTTATTTCAAAAATGCAATACCAATTAGCCCAAGTAGCCACTCTTTGAAGCAGTTGAAAACTGCGCAGTGCAAAACAACATGTCATTGTTACCGCGCACGTTCACAAACAAGTAGCAAAATTGAAAAAAAGAACACAAATTTTCACCGTGTGAAAAGTGGTCGAGATGTCTGTTTATTTTGTTTATTACTTACTTCTCACCACCACAGCCAACCACTAGAGCGAACTTTCTTGTGCGAAGCACGCAGCCGACATATTTAGTTCAAGATTTGTCCTCAAGCTATCTCAGTGTCTTGATGATTGGTTGGAACTCATGAGCAGACTATGTACTTGTTAGGTGGCGTATTTGAGGGGTTCAGGCTACCGTTTACGGCCGTCATTGCTTGGCCAACATTCGCTTGGCGTAACGCTGTATGGGTAACCTGTTGAGCGGTTGCTCGGGTCAAGGAAAAGTCTTATTCACCTTGTTCTTCGAGCAGATTGATGATGATGAATTTATCACTATCACTTTCAGCAAAAAGAAACACTAGTGCACTTGGCGTAACGCTGAGGAAACCCCGAGTACAAAAAGAAAAAAGAGAAGAAATACGAAAAAAAAAACAGAAAGACCAAGGCGGTTAACAAAAGAGATGAATAGAAAGGGATAAATAAATAAAAATAAGGAGAGAATGCTTATAAGAAATATTTATAAAGAAGACACGAGGGAAAGAAAAGCAAAAAACCAAAGCGATAAACTTCTAATACTTAATTTTTTTTCACTTCATCGTTGTAACCATTCTACCAGACTTAAGCTAACAAAGTTAACTTATTGCGTGAGAACTAACCGGATTTTGGCCAATGTCCAAGAGTAGGCATGTTCCACACATTCAGTGATCTACTTCTACAGAGAAGGCTGCCCAGCTCTGTTTTTTTTTTTTTTTCACAGGCTTGACACCTCCGTAGGGTAAAGCTGCCTTGACTTTTTCTTTTTCTGGCTCGAATGTTAGGAAGTTACCAATAAGAGTAAGATGTGTGTAACGTTCGCGAAGTAGCTTTGTAAAAATATAACCAAAACGTAAGTGGGACTGTATTTCGGATCTGTATTTCTGTGCGTCCTCAAGAGAAGTATTGTGTTCCGGAAGATTCCGGTGACGGAAATAATGTCAGCCAACTCTCGATTGACGTTGACTCAAAGTACGTTAGCGTTAAAGGTTAAGCTACGAGCAGCTTAGCAAACTATGCCATGTGTTCTTAAATGAAAATTCCGCCATCTTGGGGTACCTTAAAAACTGATTCGGAGTACACTGTGTGTGAATGGGTTCGTGTATGTGCAGGTGAGTGACGATATGGCTAATTAAAAAGAAGTAGCACACCTATATTCAGACGCTGGCCTCATAATAATTGAATTCATTACGCTAAAAGTAAACGAAGATGAGTGGATGCGCACTTATAAATATTGAATAATTTTTATATAAAGAGAAACTGCACGCGCATTTAGCTAAGTCCCACGAAGTAAAGGCTATCGTATTTGTGACCCGGGAGTATGCTCGAAAATGCAAGGAGATCTTATGTGTGATTTTTCTTTTAGCATTATTGTTGTCAATGTGAGCATTTTCAAATAAGGGTTCGTGGATACAGCGGGTCCCATTGTCTTTATTCCACAATTCATTTCACAGCTATGAACTCAATTACTGCAACGGACCAGTACAACCTGAAATTGGCAGATCCCAGGTACAGTGGGAATTGATGATATGCGAAGCACGAATGAGGAAGGTTCCTTAAAGTCAGTACAACGTTACGAGGTGGAGGTAAATGTAGCCGTACATGACTTCCGTGTCATGATTACCATGTTTGGATGTGTCGTTTACCCTCATCATCTATTCACGTCACGTGATACCAAATTTAGTATATATGGAGCTAGCGAAATGGCCGCGAGCCCGCTATATGCGTGGTATGTTGTCATGTTCTTACATGACACTTGGGTCAGAATTATCATGTTTGCACCAGTCACATATTTTGTCATCCATTCACGTCACGTAACAGCAAATTTGGTAATTGTGGAGCTAGCAAAACGGCCGCGAGCCCATCATTAGAGAGTTTTAGTACTGCGTACGCTGCGTACGTGGCGGCGTTGCGTACGTAAGGACGCCACGTTCTGCGTAGTTCGCATGCGCAGACCGCAACGCGCACGTATCGCGTTACGAACGCAGCCGCTACGTACGCACGCATGAGATGCGTGCGTGCGTACGTATGACGTGATCGCGCCGCTCTCGAACAAGTTCGCGACAGCGCGAGACTTCGTTTTGCAAAATGGCGGCATCGAAGGCAAGCACCGACCGGCTCTGTGGCTTAAAATATGGCCATAATCTGGCTATAACACTTGCAGTGGCTCACATTGGCTGTCAACAACACGTGCTTCTATTTTGATATACCAGATGGCGCAACACGCTTCACGCTCGTTACGTACGCGGGTACTACGGCGTACTAAAAGCCGATTAGTGGCAAACGACGCCACGTAACGCAAGGCGCTTGCGCGATGCGTACGCACCACCATTCCGCAGTACTAAAACTCTCTATTAAGAGCCCAATATACTCCTACGTAGCGTTGACGCGCGCGCATGCTGGGCACAACGACGCTACGTTAGCAAAACGCGAGCACTCTATAGTCTGACGCCAGGCGCCGTCGGCGCGCCCAGCGTCCGTTGGTGCGGCCCAACGGCATCCAGCGCGAAATGCGACACGCTGCATTTCGCGCCGATGCTTTACCCAGACAACACTGCGTCTGCCTCTTTTCCTGACGGAGGGACGCAGGACGCGCTGAAACACGCATGCGTCAAAGCAACGCAGCGCGGCGCGTGCCGGCGTGTATATGGCAGGACCGGCGCCTGGCGTGGCAACGCCAGCGTGACGTGACGAAATGAACGCCGGCGAGCACGCTCACCGCGTTACGTCGAAATGTATTGGCGCATTGATTGTGACACGTAGTCACGTTCTCACGTGACACGCATTTCATGATTATCACGTTTGCACCAGTCACATACCTTCGTCATTCATTGACGTCACGTAATACCAAATTCGTTATATGTGAAGATAGCGAAACGGCCGCGAGCGCATCATCTGTGTGCATGTAATTATGTTGTTACATGACACGCATGTCGTGATTTTTATGTTTGGATGTGTCATTTACGTATGTCGTCCGTTCGCGCGCGTAATACCGAGTTTGGTGCATGTGAAGCCAGCAAAACGGCCACGAGCACATGATGAGCGTAGCATGAAGTCATGTTGTTACATGACACGAATCTCATGTTTATCATGTTTGCACCAGTATCATACATTCGTGATCCATTCCTGTACTGAAATACCAAATTTGGTATATGTGACGCTAGCGAAACGGCCGCGAGCGTTTCAAGAGCGTGGCATGTAGTCATTTTGTTATATGACACGTATGTCATGATTTTCATGTTAGGGTCTGTCGCTTGTGTTCGCTATGCAATCATGCCATACCATGTCAGTTTTGCAACATGCCGTGTGAATGAAACCACCGCAAAAGCTGCAGGACCATTGATTGATAGATATGTGGGGTTTAACGTCCCAAAACCACCATATGATTATGAGAGACGCCGTAGTGGAGGGCTACGGAAATTTCGACCACCTGGGGTTCTTTAACGTGCACCCAAAGCTGAGCACACGGGCCTACAACATTTCCGCCTCCATCGGAAATGCATCCGCCGCAGCCGGGATTTGAGCCCACGACCTGCGGGTCAGTAGCCGAGTACCTTAGTCACTAGACCACGGCGGCGGGGCAAGCTGCAGGACCATGAAATGTAAATCACGACATTCATGTCAAACATGTCATGATTTTCATGTTGTAACTAGTCAAATATGTTTTTCATACAGTCATGTTATACCATACCAAGTTTGGTATCGATACCATTATCCAACCGGCCAGTAGAGATAGATAGATAGATAGATAGATAGATAGATAGATAGATAGATAGATATATAGATAGATAGATAGGCTCAAAGTCGCCGAAGTTTGCTAAGAAATGCTTCGCATTTAAAAATTGTTCGAAAATATATCAGGTTGCCCCAAGCTCATGCGAAAACACTAAACTGATTGTAGTGTTCAAATCCACGACGCAAATGCCAAGTGAACCAATCAAACTGACAAACAGGAACTTTTACGGAGTAAAGGTGGTTGCACCGGTCTTAAAAAACCCGCGGTATACCATTGCTATTTGCATGCGTATTCAGTGTTACTCAACTATCTCTCTCTCTCTCCCTCTCTCTCTCTTTAAAAAAAGGCACAGCATTAGCGTTAAGGCGATGCAATGAACGCGATAGCAACAAATTCGATGGTCACGCGAAGAATGGCAAGTCAATCAAAAGGTGCCCCGCGTTTCTCTCACACAAATGGTGCACGGAAATGGTACGGATAAACGCGAATGAGCATCTCAGTTGTTTCTTTGCTGTGTCTAGAAAGCGCATCCTTTTCGCCAACGGGGACTGTGCAACGAGTGCAGTGACCATTGCGCGCCCGGTAACTACAACAGAATCGTCCCGGTGAAAGCCGAAGGCGTAAGATTTTCCCCACCGCGAGATAAGCGCACACGCGTGAGCGTCCATCACCTCCTATCTGCGGGGCAAAGTACGCGTGGGAGAAGAGAATGCGCGCCACCGCGTCGTGACGATCTGGTGACGGACGCTCATTGCGCCATCTCGCTGGAAATGCTGAAAACACTATACTTTCTCCGAAATGGCCATCGCCAGCGCTAAGTGGTAGATATAACTAGCTTCCCATATATGACTAACAAGAGGTCGGACCTTCAATTCCGCTAACCGGGGCGTTGTTCTGGATTATTTCTCTTTCTAGCACGTTTTCATATATATATATATATATATATATATATATATATATATATATATATATATATATATATATATATATATATATATGTATATATATATACTATATATATATATATATATATATATATATATATATATATATATATATATATATATATATATATATATATATATATATATAAGGGAAAGAAGTGTATATCTAAAGGCACGTTATTCCGTGTTTTGACACAATACAATGAGATCTAACAGACAGTAATGCCAAGGAATGTACAAGGGAAGTAATTAGAACCAATAATATAAATACTGTCAAAACACGGAAAAACGAGCCCTTAGGTATACACCTCTTTCCCTTATATATATATATATATATATATATATATATATATATATATATATATATATACCGGGTGTTCAAAATTAAGCTTTATGATTTTTTTTAAAATTAGGCGCTCGAAGGCACGTGAGAACCACTTGTGCAAATAAGTTAAGCGGCCAGGGGGACAGAAAGTTAGATGATAATTATCGCTGTCAGCAGCCCAATTAACTAAAATTTAATAATTAACTTTTTACTGGCTGCGGTAAGTTGGCATGTTTATATTGAAAAAATGTAGGCAGTGGTGTTTGTACACAGTTTCAGTTGGAAGATTTTTTCTAGCACGCCTGTGTTCCGAGATATCCGGCTCCAAAGTTTAATTGTCTTTCGCACGATTACGCATGCAAGAGGGTGAGGGTCCGCGCAAAGCTCCTCCCTAAAGTGACGCATCTGTTGCGTGTGGTGTTTAGTGTGTGAAGAGGGTGGAAGCGTAGGCATAGGTGATAGCAATTACCCTTGCCCTCTTCGGCCGTCGAAATCAAAAATCGAAGAACGCTTGCAACCAGTGTCGTAACACGCAACTGCAGAGCCTCTAACGATAGTGGCAGATACCATGCCGAGATAATGGTGCGAGCGGAGAATCTGGATGCCAGTGCGCGTGCGTAATAATCACTAGAGAAGCATGCGTGGTCGTTGCCTGGGCTACGCGAATAGCGTGACTGCTGATGTCCGAGTACTGTAACTTTTATTGAAACAAGAGCAACAACTCCACCAATAATAACTGAAACAGTTTTATCCTTGCTAACGCATATTTCCTGCTGCTACATAAGCATATTTCGGTCATGCACAAATCTCATCGAAACTCTTCACCTCTCAAGACGTCAATGCCCCAAAAAGTGTTCAAAATGCCTGCCTTCGGCAGCAACGCAAAGCATGAACCGCTGTCGCGTCGACTCGATGACTCGGCGCAGTACTTCTGCAGGAATACTCGCACAGGCAGATGTTATCCTGTCCTTCATGTCATTAACATCGCTGGGCTCTGTTACGTAAACTCGATCTTTAACGTAGCCCCAAAGGAAAAAGTCGAGCGGAGAAAGGTCAGGTGATCTTGGTGGCCAAAACATCGCTCCTGCGCGCCCAATCCACTGTTGTGGAAAACGTCTGTCCAACCAGTTCTTCGCCCTGGTAGAAAAATGTGGTGGTGCTCCATCGTGCTGAAACCATACTTGGCGCAGGTCATTCAGGGAAAGACTGCAGACAAGATCATCAATGACAACACCTAATATTTCTTCTGTGTACATCTTTCCGTTCAAGTTGTCCTCAAAAAAGTGAGGTCCGATGATCCTGTCCCCGAGTATGCCGCACCACACATTCACACTCCAGCGAACTTGATGCTTGTGCTGCCTCAGCCAGTGTGGGTTTTCTTGTGCCCAATAATGGGCGTTGTGAAGATTAACACTTCCATTTCGGCAAAACCGAGCTTCATCAGTCCAAATTATTCTGTGCAAAAAGTCATTTTCTTGATCAGTTTTGATGAGGCCCCAATTGCAGAAGTCAACTCGCCTTTCAAAGTCCGCCTCATTTAGGTCCTGATGAAGGTAAACGTGATATGGATGGAACTTGTGCTTTCTTAAACATTTGTGACTGTTCCGATGCTGCGACCGCACTGATCGGCAATCTGTCGGATGCTGAGCTCTGGCATCGAGGTTACGCACGCGACAACGTCGATTTCAAAGTCTTCATCGACGATTGCCTTCCTGGTCCGTCTCGGAAGGTGGACAGAGCCTGTTGTGCAGAAGCGTCGAAACAGGTTTGTGAAAGTGGGCCTTGTTGGAAGGGGACGGTGTGGGTGGCGAGACGCGTAAAGCTCCATTGCTAACGAAGCGTTGCCATTCATTTCAGCCATTGCAAGCACCACGTCTACTTTTACTTTGGTAGAATACCTCACGCCAGAAGCAGCCATATTAGCTCGAAAGGACTCCACGTGGATTTCCTTGGTAGACCTTCAATGCAGAGACGCTGTGCTCTAACCGGAGGCACCCTAGTGCAGGACGGTCCTGCTAACGCGTTCACAAGAAGATGTCTCAGTGTGATCTAAAGTCACGAAAAAACGTCGCGAAAAATGGTCTCCTGTTATCGCGTTCATCAGGATCATGCGTAAGGCTCATGGCGCACCGCGCTGTCACATTTTGATTTCGCCGGCCGAAGAGGGCAAGGGTAATTGCTATCACCTATGCCTACGCTTCCACCCTCTTCACACACTAAACACCACACGCAACAGATGCGTCACTTTAGGGAGGAGCTTTGCGCGGACCCTCACCCTCTTGCATGCGTAATCGTGCGAAAGACAATTAAACTTTGGAGCCGGATATCTCGGAACACAGGCGTGCTAGAAAAAATCTTCCAACTGAAACTGTGTACAAACACCACTGCCTACATTTTTTCAATATAAACATGCCAACTTACCGCAGCCAGTAAAAAGTTAATTATTAAATTTTAGCTAATTGGGCTGCTGACAGCGATAATTATCATCTAACTTTCTGTCCCCCTGGCCGCTTAACTTATTTGCACAAGTGGTTCTCACGTGCCTTCGAACGCCTAATTTTAAAAAAATCATAAAGCTTAATTTTGAACACCCGGTATATATATATATATATATATATATATATATATATATATATACATGGCAGCGAAATCCAGCCGAGAGTGTACATACAATTGCTAACGCAGTAGAAGATACATAATAAAAGAAGAACCCTATACGCTAGTGACACGTGTTTGTAGTATTTGTTAGGAAGAGTGTCTACTGTGAAAATAAGTGCACAAAAACAGTTACTATTGATTGCGACCCTTACATATGTATACGTGAGTGCACTCTCACGATGTATCACTGCACTGTTGCCCGTGTGAAGAAAGCAGCCAATATACTCTCACGTGGTGAGAGCCATTTGCATTGAAAAAAAGTAAACATTGTCACTTTCACACAGGCAACAGCCCATAGTGCTTAACTCAGGCGAGATCCTGTTCTCAGAGGAAATATAGTTCGTGATGATGTTATTCTGAAGCGAGAAAAAATCAGGAGCAAGAGATGCACCTGTGTGTTGCCATACTGGCTGAAATGTCGCCATGTGCCCATGACGCTCAATTATTGAAAGTTGCAAATATTACGAATATTCTCCCACTTGAAATTTACGTGACGAAAAACAGCGTACTCCAAGCTAAGGTGTGACCTCCTGTGCAACTAAATGTTATGTTTTACGTACACTTGGTACACTAAGGCGATTATCAAGTTGACGTTGATTGTTGAAATAGCGGTCCAAAAACTACTAGTGCTGATTTCATGCCGAGGAAATTCTTATTGTAAATAAAATCACGGTTTAGTCATCCGCACGGAGGTCGCACACTTTCAATCAGCCGCTTTCTGACGTAGCCATAGCCTTGCCCACGTTGCTAATCTTACCGTGTGGACGCCGACACTAGTAGCAGCAGAACTAAAGTAGCGGGAGCCACAACAGCAGCAACGGCCATCGCAGCTTGCCGCGATGGCCTTCATCGGTGAACCAACCTATCAACGCGCGGCATTGCCTCGCAACCCTAGCTCGGAGGCACGACACTCGGCCACTTTAGGGTAGGCGTCGGTTTTGCAGCAGCCTGTGGAAAGGTGCGTCAGTTCTCTGGCGCACCTCAAGTGGCATGCAGGGTGTCCGGCAGCATCACGTGCACGCGACATTTTGTCGAACTATTCGTCACAGCGACTTTCGTGGGCGTCCAAACCACACGAAGCAGTACAAAATACCTAAACTGCCCCTGACATGCAAGCATGTGAGCGAAGGGGAGTTCGGCGCAAACGGAACTTTTGAACTACTCGTGTCACTCCGCATCGCAATGGCACGAAGTTTTTTCCCCGTTAATTCAAGAGAAGTGGACAATGAGAATAATAATGCGTGTTGTAATGCATGGAAGGGTCGTTCGCTCCTCCCTAAGTTGTATGTAGCCACCTCTGTTTAAAACTTGCTCAATAGATTGCGTTGTGTGTACATGTCCTTGGGAATAATATAACTAGATGCTCTTAGTGCCTTTCACAACACATTCCCGTATGATTATGAGTTGGACGAAGTATCCGTCCGTCCGTGTGTCCAAGTGTCCGTCTGTTCACCCGTCCATCCATTCGTCTATGCTTGCGTTCATCCGCCGGTTCATGCTTCCGTCCTTCCATCCGTGCGTCCATGGTTCTGTCCGTCTGTCTGTCCATGCATAGCGGTGTGTCTGTGCGGTCTGTCCGTGTAGGTCAGTCTG